>OY796660.1:19046315-20246315 GCA_963680705.1 Rhagium mordax
TATAGCTTCCCAGAAGCAGATTGTAAATAAGCTTATACATAATAAAAAAAAAAAAAAAAATACTTTCAACACCTGCTATGAGAAAATGCAGATCTAAAGTAAGAAAGGATTTACTGCTATTAGAAATAGTAATTTGTTTAACTAGGCAGAAAAATAGTAGATTGACTGCGGCGGCGGCTGACAATTAGGAATTCAGCCAAGGCAGTCAATCTATTTTCCTGCCAAGTTGACATATCATTTTTTCGCCGATTGCTTAAAAATATTTAAATTATTAGAATTTCCATAATCTCCCTGTTCTTATTGACGTGAAATATTCAGTTGCCATGACAACGAATGCCTAGGCAGGAAAGTGAGTACTTTCCTGCCTAGGCAGGGAAAGTGACACTTTGCTGATTGACATTTGTCAGCAAAATTAGTGTTTTGCTGTCAATCGGAGAAAAAAATTATTTTCTTTTCATTATTAATATTACTATTAAGTTACTACATTTTTTATTGTTACATTTAATAATAGTTTTTTTGTTATTGTTTAGTTAGTACATTTTGTTTAGTTTCTTGTTGTGGATACTTGATGTTTTGTATTTTTTTGTAACTGTGGGAAAATATGGCTCGCGGCGAACACCCACTTAAAAAAAGTAAATTAGCTTTACCATTAAAATGCCTCGTATTTTATTTGATCCACACACAGTTGAGGAATCATACAAGACACGCGCGGTTGCCTCAGTTATAAGTCATTACTCTCATTAGCGCATTCCACTGGCGAGTTCCCAAAATTGAAATAAAAAGGATTTACACTATATTCATTTTTCATAGCACGTTTTAAAAATATGTAGTTTCGTATTCCTATAGTTGAAAAGTGTCACTCCTATAAATAAGGCTCCCCCCCCCCTGCTTAAAGATCACCCTGTATATGGTGTTGTCAACAATAACAAAATCGGTTTTTAGATTTGTCTGGAATTTGACCAATTCTACCTAAAATACCAAGATACTATCGAGTTTTTCCATATTTCCTGCTCCATTTAGTCAATATATCGATCTTTTCAATGTAATGTTCGCTTTTGTAGGTACTTGGTAATAAACACATTATCGATAAAATCTATTATTTACCCTGAAATTACTGTAATCAGATTATTTTATAATCATTTTATTTATAACAAAAATGTAATTTTGGTTCCAGATTTTATCAAACCCATTATTGTTACTGATTTTAAAATGTGTAATACTATAACGAAACGATTAATCACAATAATATTCTATTTGCACCCAATTTTACACAAATATTGTATTATGTGGTTATATACACATAAAAGAGAAAATCAATAAAAATTATTTGGCTAATTTCTTATTCTGGTAATCTTCAAGTTTCGCTGTTGTGGTAGCTAAATTTGTTTTCTCAAATTCTCAATATTATTTTATTTTCTTCTTGATTAACAAGCACATTATTTTGCATGGGACAGTATAATAGTACCAACTCCAACTCGATCATTTATATTGGACTATATTGGCTGTGGTAAAGTGGCAATCTTAGTAGATAATGACGATGTTATTTTGTCTGGCTCTATAAATTAGGTCATTTCCACTGTATTTTCCGAAAACAACACTTCTTTACCAGCATTCTCTTTAATTTTGTTTTATTTTAAGAAGCATAAGGAAATAACTACTAATAAAGTGATGAGGTATGATGATGCATTAGCTATCAATTCTATCCAGATTTCATCAGAATTTGGGTATTATAGTGAAACTTCACCTCGTGAAGAAGACCAGTGGCCAAATTGACATTGATGCACCTACTGCTCTCCTCACGTCCCCTCACCTATTTACATTGCAATTCAAGTAGATAAGGGGGTGTGAAGAGCGTATTAGGTGTATCAAGTCAATGTGGCGTGGTCCCAGCACAGGAAGCTATTTCTTGTTCCACCATGCAACGTTACAAAATGCTTCTTATCGTTTTTTGTATGGCCTCTTTACAGTTTTTCACGTTCTCATTTTGTCATATTCCTTTGCGCCCCCTTTGGTAAAGAATGCATATTTTGTTAGTGAACAAAAAAGCTTCCGATAACAATTTTTGTAGTCTGGTTATAAAGCTTGCTTACGATGCAGGGTTGATCATACAGTTGGGGGGCGCCCAGCCTGGCATCTAAATAATACAAATAAAACACTATACCGGGTGACCACAGATCATGGTAAACCCCCGCCATTTCCACAATTTTTGTGCTATCCAAATAAAATTTTGTAGCAGTAATGTACGTCCAAAAAGACTCATTTTGGACCATCCGATTTTTTTTTCGACGTCCGGTTTCGACGGAACTGACCTCAACGATGGAATTTTAAATGGAACACCCTCTAGGTATATTATTGCTTTTTTGGAATACTGAGAAAATTCTGAGTACGATAGAACAATTTTGGGGACTCAAGCCCACTTGATTTTTTTAGAGCCAATTTCATTGGCTAAATTCGGTCAATTACCACCGATTTTAATTTTTCAAAAACTGGTCTAACACAGAATATTCCGTAGATTTTGAATATGCCATTACCTTTTTTCCTACTTCAACCGTATACGAGGCGCAGAAAAAAGTATGGTTTTTTAAATGGAACACCCTATATATTTTTACATATTTGGATTCGCCTCGTCCTTCTGATTACAAATATATATGACACTTATATAATTGCTATAAAAATGGCGTAAATAATTGAATTTAAACTTAGGGCGTTTCCTTCAAAACTATACCCCCCCCCCTTATTTCGGTCAATTATTAACGATTAAAAATTTTCAAAACCAACACAGAATTTTTCGTAGATTTCATATATTACTTTTTTTCTCCCTTCAACAGTATACGAGGGATGGAAAAAAGTATGGTTTTTTTATGGAATGCCCTGTATTTTTTTACATATTTAAATCCGCCCTACCTTTCTGATTATAAATATATATAATACTTATATATGTAAAAAATACAGGGCATTCCATAAAAAAAACCATACTTTTTTCCACCCCTCGCATACCGTTGAAGGGAGAAAAAAGTAATAGCATATATGAAATCTACGAAAAATTCTATGTGTTGGTTTTGAAAATTTTGAATCGTTAATAATTGACCGAAATAAGGGGGGGGTATAGTTTTGAAGGAAACGCCCTAAGTTTAAATTCAATTATTTACGCCATTTTTATAGCAATTATATAAATATATAAGTGTCATATATATTTGTAATCAGAAGGACGAGGCGAATCCAAATATGTAAAAATATATAGGGTGTTCCATTTAAAAAAACCATACTTTTTTCTGCCCCTCGTATACCATAAAATAATACATTTTGTATTGAATCCAATGATGTGCCCATCCTTGATAAATCTGCAATGTGCAAGTAATAAAAAGAGGGAAAATATCGTCGAACACAACACGCCATTTTATATTATTTATCACACTAGCCATGGAAGAAACAATTAAAAGACGTAACTTTGACAGGTGAATGAGTTTTATTGGACGTACATTACTGCTGCAAAATTTCATTTGGATAACTCAAAAATTGTGGAAATGGATGGGGTTTACCATGATCCGTGGTCACTCGGTATATAGTAGGTATACTATTTAAATTAACGATATTTGCAAAAAAAAACTGCTAAGAATTTCTATCCATGTGCAATAATTCTATAAAAAATCGAATTTGATTACCTGCAAAGATAATAACTTTCATCACTAGTTAGGGAGCAATATACAGGAAATTTGAACATTTAAATTAATTTTAAGAATTTCTTAATCCATAAAGTTTTATATTATCGAAATCTTAGCACATAAGTCAATTAATTTATTAGTACAGAAGTAACAATGATATTTGAAAGAACTTCCCTTTTCACTATAAATCTAACTTAGTTGCAATGTTTTCGGTGTTCTCTAGCGTCTCGAATGCTCCTTACTGCTAGTTTAAAATTAGAAAAGGAACAACAAAATAACATTTCACAGAGAGTTGTTCATATATTTTTTGTTACGTTGGTTGTCCGTAAATCTAGTTTCTTAAAGTTAAAAGGAACTGGGAACTAACTGGTAGGGCACTGCTAAAATAACGTCATCGTAACGACTACTACGAGTCGAACTTCAAAGAAGAGTTCTCTTTTGATGGAAGGAAATAGACTTTTTCAATCACTAAGAGTTATCAAAACTATCTATAAATACGTCTCTTATTCAATAAAATATTGTGACTTGTACGTTTTAGTAAAATATATCTAAATATTGCAAACTCAGTATTTTAGTATCCATACCAATATTGTTCAGATTTCTGAATAAATTTCAACACATCGAAATATAATATTGTTTTGTGTTTGTTCTTCAAAAGTTACATTACAATTGATGCTTAATATTGAAAATTAAATTATTCTAGGCTTTCGCGGGGCTGATGATTTATCGAAGAGTTCTTTGATTCTTCTCCGCGTTGAATATTTTGAACTATTGAGATTTCGGTATTTTTGTTCATTATCTTTTTGTGAAGCAGAGTAAACTTTATTAGAATGTGCTCCTCTATTTATTGCTTTAGCAGACGTCGGCCACAAACGGTGTGGAAGATTTTGTTTTAGAAAGTAAAACCTCTCAGTTTCCCATATTATCTATATTTGCAATTTTTAACAAATTTTTTGGAATCTTGGAATCCATTTAATAAATTCATGTTTTATGTAAGTACTTGCGTTTGGTAAAAAGTTTAAAAAAAGTTCATATTTACTATTCCTTGATGTTTACTACTGAACATCAAAATTCCTACGCAATGATGGAAGGCATTCCTAATTTGAATTTAAACTGTGTCGGTATCCTAATATGTTAGGTGCATTTGAAATTTCAAACATTTTGAAATATTGATTTACCGGCATTAGTGGATCAAGCAGCGACTGAAGTTAAAGGTAATCCTACAACAGTGCAATTGTAAATGAGATAGAACATTAATGCTGCGATTTAAAATGCTTTTTGGCAAGAAATAAATTCAATGTAAATAATAAAATGTAAAGTGTATACAAATTAATTTGGAGAATTATTGTTTATATTTTTAATTACTTTTTGAAACAGTTGCAATTCATATATTTGGTTACTTACCACTTCATAGGTTAATATCGGCAGACTTGTTGAAGAAGTATCGAAGTGTTACCTTGTGGTAATGCCATAACGGTAACGATGTCAGGCGATTGCAAGGTAGCTTCGTGAAAACAATAAATGTGAGATTTTAATCTATTCCTATCCTGGTATGCATCTCAACTTTCGGAATAAGTATTTGGGAATTTGTAGAAACTATTTCAGTACTAATAATTACAAGTAAAATGTAGATAGACTACGTTAAAAATATTAAATAAAATCACATTTTTCTTCGGAGCTGATTTTGTTGTAAATAAATTTATGTTTGCCGTTCTTATTATTCTTATTACTTATTTTCTTAATAGATCTTTTATTTTCTCATTGATTATTTACAAGACAATTTATGACTAACTACCAAATTGTTTTATTAATAACAACAGCAACTTTGATGAACATGAATGTAATATATTATATAACTATTAATAATTCCAACACCCTCCTTCAATTTGATAATCCAAGCCCATTGCGTAATTTTTCAAATTGGATTCGTCCTAAACTTTTTGTCATAATATCTGCTATTTGGTTTTCACTGCTAACATATACTAGTTTGATTAAATTCAGGTCAACTTTGTTTTTCACAAAATTAAATTTAACATCTATATGTTTCAATCGAGTAAACTGTTTAGTGCCACATGCTAACTTGATACAGGATTGATTATCCTCAAAAATATGTATAGGACCATCATTAATTATATCCAAATCATGCAGAAGTTTTCTTAACCACATGGACTCGCAAATTGCATTACATAAAGATATATATTCTGCTTCAGTTGATGAGAGCGAAACGCAACTTTGTTTTCTTGAACTCCACGATACAGTACATCCCAAAAACTTAAAAATATATCCTGAAGTTGATTTTCGATCTACTACATCGCTAGCCCAGTCTGCATCCACATATCCAATTAATGGTTCTGATTTTATTTGAGCATCAAACACCAATTTTAAATTTTTTGTCAATTTTATATATCTTATTATACGTTTGACATAATTCCAATGCTCATCAGTAGCACAAGTTTGAAAACGACTAAAATAACTAATTGCGAAACTAATATCTGGTCTTGAACACAACATTAAATACATTAAACATCCAATTAAATTTTTATATGGCTTTTGTGTCAATTCCTTTGATGTTTTTGTCAGCTTTAATCCAGTTTCTATTGGTGTCATACTATTCTTGCAATCCTCCATATGAAATTTCTTAATTAAACTATCAATATAATATTCTTGACTAATTGTCATTATTTTCTTTTCAAAATTTCTGTTTATGTTCATTCCAAGAAAATAATTTATTTCAGCTAAATCTTTCATCTTGAAATGTGTTGACAGTTCCTTTTTAATAGCCATCAATTCTGTCATGTTATTGCTTACTAAAATCATATCATCCACATAAATTAAAATGAATATTTTCAAAGATTTATTTATTCTTTTATATAGGCATGAATCGCTTTCCATTCTCTCAAAAAATAATGTCTTCATAAATTCATCAAATTTCGTATTCCATTCCCTAGAGGCCTGTTTCAAACCATATAATGCCTTGTTTAGTTTACAAATTTTTCCTTCACTTTTTAAACATTCTGGTGGTTTCATATAAATTGTTTCCTTTAGTTCACCATTTAAAAAAGCGCTTTTTACATCCATGTGATGTGCCAGTAGTCCTTCTTTGTTTGCCAAGCATAACAAAACTCTAATGGTTGTTAATTTTGCCACGGGAGCATATGTTTCCCAGAAATCGACACCTTCTTGTTGAGTAAAACCTCTCGCTACAAGTCTTGCCTTGTAATCTTCAATATTTCCATCTGAGTTTCTTTTAATTTTAAAAACCCATTTGCAGTCTATAATGTTTACATTTTTAGGTGCTTCTACTAGACTCCATGTATTATTTTCTGATAAAGATTGCAATTCTTCATGAATTGCCTTTTCCCACAGCAAACGATCATTCCTATTCTTAATATCTTCCACAGATGTTGGCAGATTTTCAACCATTGCCTCTGTATGTAGTGCAAAAGTTGCGTATGATGACATTTCATAATCATTGTGCCATTCAGGTACTTTTCTTACTCTTTTATCTTTAATAAGTTCTTCAGTGGTAGCATCTCTTTCTTCAAGTTTATCTTGAATAATTGTATTCTCAGAAACATTTTCATAAATGTCATTTTCATTTTCTAAATATGTCAATTCTAGTGTATCTTCTACTCCATTCGATAATACTTCAAAATTCGATTTTTCATCAAATTTAACATTTCTGGCTAAAATAACAGTTTTCTTTTCTGGATCCCAAAGACGATATCCATTTGTACAATAACCAACCATAATCATTTTTACGCATTTGGAATCAAATTTACCACGTTTTTGAATAGGTATAAAATTATATGCAACACATCCGAAAACTTTAAGTTTTTTAATATTTGGTTTTTGTTTATACCACAATTCTGCAGGTGTATAATGTTTTAAAGCTTTTGTTGGGCTACGATTTGAAATATATGCTGCTGCTATAATTGCATCTCCCCATAAATATTTGGGTGACTTGCCATCAAATACCATAGCTCTTGCTTTATCGAGTAATGTTCTGTTAAATCTTTCTGCTACCCCATTTTGTTCAGGATTATATGCCATCGTATATTCTGATCTTATTCCATTTTGCTCACAAAATTCAATAATTTCATTTGAGATATATTCACCTCCATTGTCACAGCGAATACGAGATATTTTTCGATTAAATTGTGCTTCTGCAATAGCCTTATATTTCTTAAAATATGCAAATACTTCACTCTTATGTTTCATTAAATACACTTTTATAAAATGTGTATAATCGTCCACAAATGTAACATAATATTCTTTTTTATCCCATGTAGATGGTTTCATAGGACCCCAAACGTCTGTATGAATTAATTCTAATACTTCATGTGATCTAGGTTTTTCCAAACTTCTAAATGGTAATCTTGTCATTTTTGCATTGACACATGTCTCGCAAAAATTTATTTCATTATTAGATATTAATGGTGCACCTTCAACCAGACCATCTTTAAACAATGTTTTAAGAGATTCTTCATTTAAATGACCAAAACGTCTATGCCAAGTATACAGCTCATTTTCATTTAGTACAGTTGCATTACAAGCTATTTCATTTTTAATTAGTAGAAAATTTATTTCGTATAATTTATTCTTACGTTCACTTTCAGCAACGACGATGTTTTTTCTCATGATTTTGACAACATTGTTATCAAATAAAACTGAATATCCTCGTTCTTCCAAACGTTTTACAGAGAGCAAATTACACTTAAGATCTGGTACATAAAGAACATTTTTAATAGTACACTGTCTCTTCATTTCTTTCTGCTTCAGCATCACTCTAATATCACCTCTTTTGTTTGATGAAAGCGAATAACCAGATTTTGCCACATTTATTCTTATTGGTGTGTCTATATTGCTTAACGTATAAAATGAATTAATATCGTTCACCATATGATCTGACGCACCAGAATCAATAACCCATTTTATATTTTCATTAATTTTAGATTCAACATTTGCAATGAAGCACTCTTCTTCTACTTCATCATCTTCACAAACATTTGCTGCCATATTATTTCTTCTAAAATTATTTGGCCTGTTTTTAAAATAGCAGTCCGATTTTTTGTGACCAACTTTACCACAGTTGTAACATTTAAGAACAAATTTGTTTCTCGTATTAAAAGCTGTTTGATCAGACAATTTTGATTCATTACTTGAGACGACATTCTGTCTCTTGACACTTTCATCAAGTAAACGTGCTTTAACAAATTCTAAATTTAACTTTGTCTGGTCTATAGTTTCCAGAGCCGTTACCACTGCATCATAAGATGAAGGTAATGTTAATAACATGTGACATACTATATCAGTTTGATCCATTTTAGCACCAGCAGCTTTCAATTCACGTACCAACTTATCAAATTTAAGCATATGTTCAGTTAAATCTTCAGTTTCACTTAACTTCATTGTCAACAACTTTTTGCGTAAATACAATTGACTAGAAACACTTTTTCTTTGAAAAACAGCTTTTAGTGAGTCTATGATATCCTTCGCAGTTTCTTTGTCCTTTATGAGTTCCAATTGATTGTCATCTATCCGTTGAACTATCAAAGATTTGCATTTTCGTTCAGCCCGTTTGATATTCTCAATTTTCTTTACCTTCTGATTGGCATCCATCTGAGCATCGTTGTCTGCTTCCTGTATTATTTTTTTCTACATTATTTTGTATATGTTCTAGCAAGCCCCTTTCTTCTAATAAAGTTTCTATCCTGAATAACCAATTTCCAAAATTTGATCCATTAAATAAAGCAATTCGATACATTTCATTTCTATCTATTTCGTCGACCATGTCTGGGCCCATAACCTATTATTCTTATTACTTTTAATAAGAAAAAATAAGCTTATTTTCTTAATAGATCTTTTATTTTCTCATTGATTATTTACAAGACAATTTATGACTAACTACCAAATTGTTTTATTAATAACAACAGCAACTTTGATGAACATGAATGTAATATATTATATAACTATTAATAATTCCAACAGTTCTTTAATTAAAAAAAAAAAGGATGGTGTTCTTCAACATATTTTGATTATGGTACTTTTAATTTTACCGTGAAAAATCATCAACAACTCCAGTAGGAGAAATCAAATCTGCTATATATGAAAAGATGTGTAAATACAATGATTCACAACTTGATTATGTTTTATTAAAAGACCCAATAATACTTCGAAGTTAACTTTTATAATTCCAAGGAATAAATAGTTTATTCTGTTGTTGTATGAAAAGCTAACATTTCATTACAAAAGTTCAGGTAAATTCAGCAGACGAGTTTAGTATTCATACCGCACATTTACTAACCCCAGTTTGTCTATCTTCTTCTCTAACTTCTTTAGTCGGGTTATCGCTCAAAATTCTCTGCTCGAACGTAACTAATTCAAGTTTGAGACTATTGTTTTGTGCTTTCTCTCTCACGGAAACTCTACCATAACTCGTTGAGAGAATTTGTAACTCTTGAGTAACGGTAGAACGGTGTGCCACCAGCGTGCCCAACACATTGTTTACCGCTGAATCGACGATGTGCAAACTGTCAGCGTGTCAGTTCACTTATAAATTTACATTAATGGAGAGGATCTTTTCAATGTTACAATTTAAATAAGTAAGTAGATTTGGATACAATTGTTGGAATTCTTATCCATTTTTTTTTAAATATATAAAATATTTACCAAAAATGGAAACTAATAATTTGTCAATAACTGTTCTATTTATTGTCAATTCAAATAGAAAACAGTAGTGATATCGTGACACATAAATATCAAGATTTTTAACATGTGTAGTTTTTCGATCTTGGATACCTTTAAATAAGTAGTAGGTACCTCTACAGTCTACATCCTTATATTTTAATGGTTTCTGGGTTCTCTTCTGCGTTGAATACTTAACGTTTCGACCACCTTGTTGTAGCCTACCATTGATTTCTCATCATCGGTAAATCCCAGTGACGTGACGTAACGTGGAGCATTTATTTCCATATCAGTCCAGTATCGTGGTTGGTCAATGTTATCAAGTTTCCTTTGAATAACCAACAATTGTGGATTTAATGACATAGTTTTCACTGTTTGTGTGACTGACGTGTTTTAAGCTTAACAGTGATGCTTTTTGATCTCCATATGTAAACGTGTCTACACAAATAAGTAATACTATAAACTTTTGGATGACTCACGTTCTTTCGATGACTTTGAGAAGTTGTTTACCTATGTTGTGTTTAGTGTCGTAGATCACTTTTGCTCGCTTCTTCTCTAGCGCTTTCTCAATTCTGTCTGTATGGCAAATAACTAGTGGATACATTTCTTTTATTCCTTTTATACACATTCTGTTTTCTGACGGCATAATTTATGCCCCTAAATTATATGCGTATTTTTGTAAAGATGGTTGTAATTAGGTACATGTGGTGTATTTATTATTATTATTATTATTATTATTATTATTTATTATTATTCATAGAAGCTATTTAAAAGTTATATCGAAAGGGTAAAAGACATATTAGCATCAGACTTAATAAATAACACATCAGTAAATAAATAGAAACATTAATGAATCTGTAGTAAAGGAAATCGGTCAATGGATAATATGTTAAAATACCGAAAGACTAGCGCACACGAGAATATATTGTCATGTATTTTAAACTAAAACCCCACTAATAAATTAATAAAATTAAAAAGAAATATATTCAGTTCAAACCAGGGTAAAATGAAATAATCCTCCTAATAAAACAATAACGAGAAACTTACGTATGGTATATTCATTAGATAAATACAAGTTCAAAAGAAGGATATAATATCGAAGAACCATCTGATAAATCAGCTGTAGAACACCTGTTGAGGCGAGAGAGGTCAACGAGCCTCATGTAAACAAAGGGTCAGCTACGCTAAAACAAATCAAGAGTAAACAAATTAAAGGCGTAAATAAAATAAATACATTGTGCTATGTTCCTTTAAAATAATCAATAACAGAACAGCTGTCAGTTACATGCTTTAAACAAAGGTTGAACGATTGTCAACTACAGTTAAACAAAGATGGACTTTATTTATGTAAATTTTTATTAAATTTGTAATTAGATAGCATAAGACTAACCTGTAAAACCCCCAGTCTAGTCAAATGACCAGACACAATGTAAATTAGATCCTAAGAAGTGAGTGTAGTGATCTTCGATATAGTTCAGTGATCCCTCGTTCAAGTTAACGGCAGATCAAAAATTCTCAAGTAATATCAACAAATGGGTATCCACAGATTCGTCTTCAAATAAGTATGCTAAAAATACTATAATTTCATTGTAAAATTATATAATAATGGTAAAAAAGGCAAAAATACCAACCATCATGACAGTTGAGAATCTAGAAATCCATGGTTTGGCAAATTTTCTGCATGCTCCTTAGAAACGAAACAAAAAGAGAGGTGTTGGTGGGTCGTGAAAGAAGCAAACCCACGTCCAGATCGCTCCTGAAATAAATGGAGAAAAATATAATATAAATTGAAATTTTATATTCCCAGTACTTTCGAATGATGGTTCAAGGCCAAATACGAAAAGGTAGCAGAAACGCAGCTTCAAATTACCAGGAATAAAGGTAAAATTTATCCTAATTAATGAGCAGCCACCTGATTGGTCGAAATCCAAAAGTGCATCCAAGGCCTATTTAGTTATGCAAATCTAGTAAATGGTGCACTAAATTCTAGAACAGCCAGCCATCATATCTGGACGACAAACCACAAGTGTCAAAAACTTAAAACAGGTCTGCCAATTCAAGTGTAAATAACGCGACACGGTAATTCGAGAATGCAGAGAGTACTCTGAACCGACATTTGAAACCTTAACTTTATTAATTTTGTTATTATCCACGAGGACACTGTCCTATATTTGTTGTAGATTTAAATAGTTTTAATTAGAGCAGGGGCATAGGTTAAGAAACGTTTTTGCTTTTGATTACCTGAAGTTGACAATAAATCTTTAATTTTGAGTCCCATCTATATTTATTTAAGTAACTAAAGCATTTATATTCATTCGTCTCAGCTGGATATCTAAATTACACCAGAATCAGAGACATCTAGCTGTCAAATGACAAAGTAATATTCATCCTGATAAAGATCTCTAACTTTTCTAAATCCTTACAAATCAATTAAGAAATAAACCAGCACGAAATTTAAATAACCTTTATTCAAAACAGTACAACAGCAGATTTATAGGTAAGATATTTCTTCGATGGTAGAAGGGAACCCCCAAAGGCCCTGAAAGGTAAAAGAGTAATTATAGCGAACCTATAGTAAGTTTCACGTTAAATTATCTTAAAATCATACGCACTGTCGCTTATTGTTAAAACATTGAAAAATTCTGCCCAGTGGCGGACTGATCGTATGCCATAAAGTCGATAATTCAAAACTATGTACAAGAACTAAAAATATTTAATTAAAAAAAAACTATTTCCTAATTTAGAAAAATAAACTTAAACTTCAAAACTAAATACTATAGCATGCATAAAATTATATAAGTAAAGTTAAAATATAGAACGTGCAAATATAAAATCTTTAAATTTAAAGTTACCTTGTAACAATAAATTAAATTAGAATTCAAATATAAAAATTTTAAACAATATCCCTAAAATCCCCATAACATAACAATATTGTCACGAACACAGAGAAATACATAAAATTCTAAATAATTCCAACGGTGGCGCCCAACCGCTATACTGTTGGTGTTCACTTCAGAAGTAGAAGTTTTTTTTTTCATTTTATTTTTATATCTCGTAAAGTAAGTGGAATGTTTTATTGAAATTTTACGTGTACATGTTCCTGAATAAGTACCACGTTTAATTATTATTTTTTTAATTTTTCTACTTCAACCAGAGACGTAACCGTAGGAGTGTGAAGCCCTTTGTGTGAGAAAAAGGTACGCCAATGATCGAAATCGTATTTTTTTCCATTTTTGAAATCTACGGTCAGTTTACAAATAAAAAATCCTCTTTTAGTTTTCTGTAAAACTTATCAGTTAAATTTTAATTAGAATTTATTGCATATTCATAAGAACAAGTATTTCAAACATAAATAAGATATTAATTTAAAGAAAAACGTAATTGATCGTAAATTAATGATTAAATTCGTATATGAAATGCATATCTGCATATTCATTGTTTGTGAATGGTCTTGGCATAAATATAAAACTAATATCGTAAAGAAATACACTTGAAATGAGCTAAAAATCGACTGACATGCAAAATTTTAAAGTTTAATTATTTGATCAAAGCCAACTAAAAATAACATCACAGAGCACGCGTAAAGATGATGAATATGCAATGAATTTTAATTAAAATTTTACTGTAAAACGTTAAGTTTTACGGAAAAACTGAAAGAGGACTTTTTATTCGTAGCTGTAGATTTCGAAAATAGAATAAAATATATAATTTCGAATATTGGCGTACCTTTTTTATTTAAAGAAAGGGATGCACACTCCCGTGGTTACGCCTCTGGTTGAAGTTGGAAAATGAATAAGATGATTAAACGTGGCACTTAGCCAGGAACAGGTGCACACCAAATTTCAATAAAATATTGCATATTTACTTCACTCGATATAAAAAGGAATTACAAAAAAGAAATTAACTTCAACGTCTTGTATTTCTGAAACGGTTAAGTTTTCGATATAAGTTTAATGAAACTCATATTAATTTCACATTTTCTATGGATTCTCACATTATCGAAGTTACAATTCGGACAACCCTGTATAAATAATATGGTTACATGCACATATCTATAGATAAAAATACATAATATACGTTCAAAAAGAGAGGAAAAGTGTCGACAACGTCTCCAAGAAACAAGCTGTAATTAAAATGTATAAGCAGTAGCAAATTAAAAAGTTCTAGTGAGTGCCACTTAAAAGGTCGTAAGGAGCTCACCATAGTTTAAGAAACAATAAACACATTAACAACAATAACAAAGCTCATTTTCAATGTAACTACGATCACAATATACTAATTAATTATTATATTCTTCACAGAAATTGCACTTTACTTTTACTATAACTAAATTGTCTGCATATTTCAAAATATATTAAAAAGCACATATTAAATTAAATTATCATAATTTTTTTCTTTTAGCAAAACAAGGACAATGGAAATTTGTAATCGTTTACAGTGAACACAAAAAATATACAACCGACGTCAAAGGTATATTTTTTTCAACGTGTTTTCCTAAGAGAGATGACTGCGATTTTTGTTCTAGCGCTCGTACTAATTTTAACATAATATATTTATACCTCAAATAGATCTGAATTAGGTATGTCTTCTAATTAATTCATCCCCTTCCTTGATTAACAAATTTGTCAGTGTACTGAACAACTTTCTTCTAAGATTAGTTCGGATTTTTCTCAGGACGTAAACCGAGATGCTTGCGCCTATTCTAGATTCATTGTGAAGTAAATTAAATAACACCGCCTGTCACCAAAAGTGACATAATTTAAAGTCGCAAGCTGTACCTGAACATCCCTCTTTCTACATTTATATTTTCGTTGATATAAATATTCATGATTTCATTTATGTTTGTTTTATGTTGGATTTTACCGAATTAGTTGTATTACTAAATTCGTTTCTCGACATTTGTAATATAAATAGTTGATAAATAAATAATGTTAAATGCCTAAGGGGTAATCGAAATACACGAACCCTTATGTAGACGTGACTGAAAGCAAGTAAATAAGTAGGTACCTATATATAGGTCATCGATATAACATTTATTAAGGTAAGTGTTAAGCTAAAAAGACAACTGATGGTTAATCGAATAACGCAGTATACACTGACTTAAAAAACTTGTGGTTTAAAAAAAAATGTTATTGAGCTATTCAAAATAATTAAAAAATATGAAAATAAACAACATTACTCATATTCCAAGTGACCATGAAATATTGCCTAAGGAATAAGTTGGTTCATAAGAAAAATAGACATTTGTATTTTGTTGTTCGCCATGAAATTCTGATTTCAGTGATACACAAGTTGACATTTGTTTAACAAATGGCCTCGAAAATGTGAGAAAACAAAAATAATATCTAGAAGAAAATTGTTATTTATGCAACAAGTGCGTAAAGTGAACTTTTTTCACACGAGCCGTAGGCGAGTGCAATAATCTCATGAGTGAAAAAAACTCACACTTTGAACTGCATACAATATTTTTTTTACTACTGAAATAGTTACTAAAAAATACGCACTAGTGTGTGAAGTAAAAACATTTTACGTATTATTGCACAAAGTTTAATTTTATGCATTACACAGCGTGTGTAAAGTACTTTACGCACGCTCCTAAAAAATATGTTTTCATTTAAAATTCGATCACAAAATTCTATTATTCTTTATGAATTTTATAAATGTAAAACCTGCGGGGAAAACACGCTACTTTAATTTAGAACTTTATTCAAAAATAAATTCCCGCAGGGGCCTACTTGTGTTTGTCAGTTTATTCACATTTTTGACGTCATTTTTTAAACAAACGCCAACTTGTGACATATCGCTAAAACCAGATGGCGAGCAAGAAAATGCTAAAATATACAGAGTGTTCTATTTAAAATAAGTAAGGTGGTGTTATTTCCAGCTAAACCGGAAGTAGTATTTTGTCAAATTCTGGCTATATATAGTGACCAATTATCAATGCTCCAAATTTCTGAACTCTAACTTTCATAACCGAGTTATTTAGTAGGTTAATACCTTTCTGCTACGAAACCTTAGTCTAATCACTAATTGTGAATAGCTACCGATGACGCATTGATTCACGAAGGTGTGGTCATGAGAAGCAATCGATCAGCGATGTTTACTATACGCTCGAGACTCGTTAAACGTCAAAAATTTAAAGTTGAGTTCAATAAATAATTCGCAGGATGCCGACTAAATTACAATGCAGTATTACATCACGGCAATGCTCTTGTTCATACTTTCGTGAACTGTACAGATAATAAATTAGAGTAAAAAAAATGTAAACCTCCTGACTTCATGTTCAGATTGGTTCCTCAGCGCTAATAAACATAAACTTACACAGATGAACGTACACAAAAATAAACAGACATAAATATTCTTAGTTATCACTATACATGGTGGTTATTTTTTCGAGGTTCACCATTGGGATCCTTACAAGCGTTGAGGAAGGAGACTGAATTATAGCTACTGACAAAATTGAAAATCGATCATTTCGAAAATGTGGAATAAAATTCTATTTTTAAATTGGAAATTAATTACAATTATACAAGAAAAAATTGTTTATATTTGTAAGAATCTCAATAAAACATTTTTTTCCTTGATAGGTTCTATCATTTTTGTATATTTCTTTGTTAGGCTGTATATATCACGTAATGTAATTCAAGTAAAATTGTAGAAAAGAAGTTAAAATACGTGAAATAAATATCAAAATGTCTATTTAGCTGAAGAATTAAACGATATGTAAACAATTTACATAAAAAGTTACAAACATTTTGTGCGCACAGCAGCGAATCTCCAGAGAGAAGACAATATCATAGGACTTTATTTTGAGAATAGAGCCAGATGATTGGGAATCTTCCATATTATGTGCCATAATAACGCAGCCAGTTTACATTTCTAATAAAAATTTTGCAATAAAATTTTTTTTTACGAAACTGTTTTATATTTACTTGTCAATTTCCACTTTATTTTATTGTTCTATGACTAGTTTCATCCTATTCGGACATTTTAGGACATTTTCCAAAAAAAACAGTTTTGTAAAAAAATATTTTATTGCAAAATTTTTATTAGAAATGGATTTTCACAAAGTAACCCAATCATCAATCAACTATTTGCAACTTATATTATTATGGTCTGGATTACCTCAATCGTACTTAAGAGATCGATACCAGCTGCTGCCATAATTCTAAATGGAAAAAAACTATATACCTACAGTTTTTGGAAAATGATCTTGAGGAGATGTTTGATGATTTTCCATTGAATTTAAAACTACAATTACAATAGTTTCAATATGAAGGTCTAGTTCCCCATAATGTCAACACTCTTACTACGTACCTAAATAAAAGTGGCCACCGTTTTTTAACACCTCGTGCTTATTTTCTGTAGTGTATATGAAAGACATCATTTACTAAACTCCCACATATTTGAATGATTTAGAACAAACATTTAAGCTTAAAATGCAATAAAAGCAACAAGTGACGAAATTATTCAAATAAAGTCTCTGCATTTCTAGATATGGGGAGGAGTTCACATGAAAAAATACAAGGAGGTTATTCTTTTTGCTCAATAAATCTGATATTTCTTTAGCATTAGATTTTCTTTGAATAAAGACTGTTTTTTTTGCGCAGTTGTAATTAATTTATGAACTTGGATTTAGAATGTGTCGGTCACTGTTTTTGAAATCCCGCATCGATGATGCCTGCCTATCAAGGTTGGTTGCAATGTCTTGGAAACAAAAATGTTATTCCTTATTTTCGACGAAATTATTGATTTGCAGTTTTTCAATATTATTCAAGAAAGGCTTGAGCTATGAATGGTACTCTGTAAATAAATAAAATTATCTCTTATGAAATTGAGCAACTTTTCTATCACAACTAACCAACTCTACATTTTCAACAGTTTAAAGATCTCAATGGCAAGGCTCGAGAAAATGACCACCCTGTATCATAAGGTGTTGTCATTCCGTCAGCTTAAATACATTATATTTTTATTATGTGTTATAGTTATATTGAACTATGATGAATTTTTGGTGACCTAAGAAAGCCTTTACAACAATTCAACCTAAATTTAAATTGCATAAGAAACATGCACCGTCCTTTGTGAATCTTGAGGTAGAAGTTTTAAAAATTAAAATATAGATTTTTTGTAAAATTTTCACTTCGTTTATTTAAAAAACACACGTGTTGTTTATGTAGGTAGACATTTTTGTTAAAGTAAGTCAAGATATCACACTCGGAATTTCGACATGTACTCACCCTGTTTGTAAATGATAATATCCAATCCTCAATGTACCAAATACATATACTAAGTTGTAAAAATTTCACATTTACTGTAACGTATCACGTTTAACGTATTTTGTTGTGTAGAAGACAATTGACTCTTGATGAGTTCGGAGTGAAAAATGTATTTGAGGCCTATAGACGCTTTAAAATAGATTGCATATTGAAGTGATGGATTGGTATGTCTGAACCCATTATCTTAATCCCATTGAACGTCTTTTGAATTCGCTTAGAAAAAATGTGCCAAAGTAAAAATCGATAAAACTGAATAGAGAAGACATCAGCACTCAGCAGTTACTTGCTGCTTTTGTGGATTATGTGAAAATATTAAGGCTGCTCTGTACGTGCAATTACGAATACCAAATAATTCATTTTACATTTCCATATTTCATATGTATTAGCAATTAATTTCATACGTAAATTTACATTAAGTTAAGTGCGAAAATGCAAAGAATATAAAGTTATTACTAGATAATGTCACATTTTTCGAAACTTGTTTGTTATTTCAAACGACATTGACAGTTAACGTTTCATTTTAACTTAACATTTAACAATTACTCTTGTTATTAGTGGTATTTGCCAACATTGAGAGAGTATATATAAATATTTACTTATTCTAAATTTAAACAAATCATGGTTTTCTCATTTGCTTGAAATAGCAAATCCCAATTTTAATATCACTAAACAAATTTACTCAATTCAGTCCATTAAAGCCATTCGTGAATACAGGATATATAAAATATTTTTGGAAAGAAATTGACCATGCTTGAAGAAAATCTCTGAGAAGTACAAAATAAAATTTTACTGGTGTTTTTTTCCACTAAAAAAATAAGGGGCATTGGGAGCAAAATTCATCGAGCAATAAAGAAAGAACTACCGAATGTATCGGTATACCTAATGATAATATTTAAAAATATATTTATCTATTATATGTATCATTTCATACTTGATTGATTGATTGTTTATATATATTTAAATGCCCTTACTAACCCGTAAAGCTCAACACATTCAACTGGATACGTTCAATAAATCCCTTGGCTAGACAAAGTTGCTACTAAAATTGACTGTTCATTAACTATAGTTTAAACTCATTGCAAGCTCCTTTGTTTAGAACTAATTTGAAATTATTAACAACATTTAACAACTCGTGTATGAAATTATTTTAAATCACAAATGTTGTAGCGCACAACAAACTTGTTTTATTTATTCCAGATGTCGGTAACACTACATTTTTATTTTACAAATCAAAAGCATATTTAAGTAACCGTGTCAGTCACCTTAAACTGTCAGGTTGGATTTTCGTCCATGGCACGGGAGTATTTAAAGAATAAATATGTTCCATACATATAGCCTAAACACATAAATGTATGTTAAACTACTTGGTATAAAAATTCAGTCTATACACAAATACCTCAACGAGTTGACAGCCACAGAAACTACAAATTATTCTTCATGGAAAGCTACAAATGGAATTAAAAGACCTCAACAGCATAATCCACCAATTCAAAACCAAAGTGGCGGATGGACAAGAACTGATGCAGGTAAAGCTACAGTATCTTACCAATGTTTTCAAACCTCATGACATCAATCCACCAGTTGAACATCTGCAGAAAGTTTCAAATTTCATCCAGACACCATATTAAATGGATTTATTACTTGTTATGTTCTCTGAAATCGAATCTGTAATAAAAAAAGAGCTAAATCCGGGAAAAAGCTCAGGATCTCATAACAGGAAAAATTCTTAAGGAATTAACAGATAAGGCTATAGAAGCCCTCCATTTTATGCAGGACTAAGAATAAATTACTACCCACAATCCACATCAATAGAAAATGATCAAGTAATTATGATCTTAAAATCCGGGAAAAATGACGAAGAAGTCAACTCATATTAGTCGATAAGTTTGTTACCAATAATATTTTAATTATTTAAGATTATATTAAAGCAATTACTGGAAAAGATCAACGGAAGAATATGAATACCCGACCGTCAATTTGTTTTCTGCATCAAACACTATATCGTGGCGTGGAATAAAATTAAACTGAACTTACCATACCTCTTTTATGAATGATCAAATCTTACTTGCACGAACGATAATTTCAGCAGTCAAAATAAACGAATTCTGCTCTGAAATATTTATATCCGTAGGAATACCACAAGATAGCATTCTGGAGCTAATTTTATATATCTATTGTTCATTGCTGATCTACCGTCAACTAAGACAACACTAGTAAAGACCTACGCTGCTGACACAGACCTGTTGGCGTCTCCTACCATACATGAAGTAGATTCAAGAAATCTACAAGCCACACTTGATAAGATACAAAATTGGTCACATAAATGGCGTATGGAAATTTATAACAGCAAATCTGTTCAGGTAACATACACCATGAAACTTGATAATTGCCCACCAGTTGAACTCAACAGACAACAACTCCAACATTCCGACCACGCCAAAAATACTTAGGTACGTATATAGATCGTAAACTAACTTGGCAGAAGCACATCTCTAAAAGGAATCAACCAGGCCTGAAACTCAGGCAATACTGATAGGAATTCAATTATGTATTACTAATACAGTTACTTGGTGCCAGAAAGTACCCAAACTTCGAACAAATTCTACATATAACTGCTTGTAATTTTTTTCTTTTAGCGGATTCTTAAACTTCAAATATTAAAAAGGAATAGATGTGCATTCACCCCTAAGACGGTGAAAACCACCCCTGAATTTCAAAATTTAATACTGACTCAAGTAAAAAAAAAAAAAAAAGTATTAAGAGTTAGTCATTAAAAAATTCATTTATATGTGCTTGAGGTCGCTGATTACGAGTCCCAAGTCAGAATTTGAGAATTCGCGATTGCACCCCTAATATGGCCGATATAATAGGGGTACAATGGAAAAACATATTTCGTTTGTTTTGAGCAAGTACAACTTTCTCTTTCATAAAACTTATATCTTAACAAGAAACATTATTGCTCTTACCCCCAAGAGGGTAAAAGTCACCCCTAAAATCAGACATCAATAATTAACGAAGTACTGAGAATAAATTATTGAAAATTATATTATTTATGTTTTTGGAGTCATTTTTGATCTTACCCCTAAGGAGATAAAAACCACCTCTAAAGTAAAAAATCAATAATTAACGAAATTACCGACAAAAAGAGTAATATCGTAATTTGCTAAAACGAGGCCCGTTTCTGATTTCAGTCATATCTCTTTTGAAATTAACGCTAAAAATTATCTAAATAAAATTAATTTGAAGGTCTTTTAATCCTCTTTAATGGCAGGTAGGTCAAAACAGTTCAAAGGTTGTCAGTTTTTCTATATTGGTCTTAAATGCGTCAATTTAGAAAAAAGAGTTAAGAGTTAATTTCAAACAGTTTCATCTCCTAACCTGTTTATTATCTTTATCAAAAATATAAAAACAGCAGCATTTTCCTTAGTTTATTGTCATCATTTTTTGTCTCATTCAGCTAAGATTCTTCCCTGCTAAGTTATTTAACCTCAAAGCCAAAAAATCCAATATTTCAAAAATTTTTAATATACCTTTTAGATAATGCATCCATGACGGTCAAAAAGATTTGAGCGTATACATAATAGTAATAACTAACAGAAAATGCGATTTGGAATGTTTCTTTTTCAATTTAAAATTTACTGAAACAAAAAAACGGGCACTTTTTTGCCTTTATTTTCCTTGTATCATTTTTGATTTAGCAGATATCAAAATTTGCCTCAAGACCCTCAAGACAATTTTAAGCTAGGTACTGTAATAAGCTTCAATTTGATTCAAGGTCAAAAGGTATTTTTAAACCAGAGTTATATGACTGTTTGAAGCGCGTGACCTTTTCAGGGTTATACGTTCAAATGTATGTACAGGGTGATCCATAACTCTCTTTTCATCGTAAATAATTCGGTTGCTATTAATATATTTGATTGTTTTCAAATGTATATATATGTAGAAAGTCCTGCAGAATCCGAATATGTGGTTAGAAAAACAATTGAATGTCAATTTAAAATAATAATAATAAAAATATGATTTTCTTAAAAAATTTCACCCTGTATATTATTGTATAAAATGATGTGGTAACATATTGTAGACATACACATGATACTCATTGATGTGTCCAACTTCCGGTTTGGCCGGAAGTGCTTACAATTTATAGCAATTTTTTATTCACCCTGTATATTTTAATTATTTCAGATAATACTATCGATTACGAATCCATTGATATATAAAACATCATAGTTTCACCATTTTATAAGCGAAATAATTGACAAAATTAAAATTTTATGATACATAATACAATATATTAAATACACAGATTTTAAATTATTCTAGTAGGCGGTATGCTTGAAAAAATTGCCTATCCGATTGTAGCTGTCATTACTATATTATTGATATTGTTAGTGCGTTTTCTGTAATCAAAATGAGATAAAAAAATTAATAAATAATAAATAAAAAACAACAGATGAAATTAACAATTTAAACAATAATCCAAGAATTTTTAGAAACTTACAAAACAATTTAAAGAAACGATTAAACTGTTGTGTTGAACAGGAAGGATATTTAATTGAACATTTATTGTAAGCGAAGTTTTATAATGTTTGTTTTTGTTACTTTAATTCATTTGTTTATAATTATTTTTGTTTACTAAATTAAGTTTATTAAGTAAAACTTTTTTTGAAAATCTCGCTTATAAAATGGTGAAATTATGATGTTTTATATATCATTGGATTCGTAATCGATAGTATTATCCGAAATAATTAAAATATACAGGGTTAATAAAAAATTGCTATAAATTGTAAGCACTTCCGGCCAAACCGGAAGTTGGACACATCAATGAGTATCATGTGTATGTCTATAATATGTTACCATATCATTTTACGGAATAATATACAGGGTGAATTTTTTTAAGAAAATCGTATTTTTATTATTATTATTTTAAATTGGGATTCTACAGGACTTTCTACATTTATATACATTTAAAAACAATGAAATATATTAACAGCAACCGAATTATTTACGATAAAAAGAGAGTTATGGATCACCCTGTACTACTTACCTAACATCATCTGTATCTCGGCAACGATGAGCATAAACAAATTTTTTAGGCAGCTGTCACAAAGAGTGACGTTTTACGGATCTGACAGCGTTCCTAAAGTGTCATCTTTTTGTACTCATTTGTCAATTTTATGTTTTTTGTCCGCTTTTACTTCACGGCCGCTTTTACTTCACGGCCGCTTTTACTTCACGGCCGCATTTACTTCACGGCCGCTTTTACTTCACGGCCGCATTTACTTCACGGCCGCATTTTCTTTACGGTCTCATGTATTAACTGATCATTAATAATAATATTTGAAATGGATTTAGGTTTAAAGAAAAACTAAAACAGACGTAGATTTCCAACCTTGCATTTGCAGCTTCATAAATTTCCGGTGGATTATCGCTATCACTATCACTCACTTTAACTAATGACAGAAACGGCAACGCTTGTCAATAAACTATCCAGTGACGTTTTCATTTGTCAAACGAATTAAAAATGTCAGCCTACTAGGCTTCTCGCAAAATTTTGTCCATGTCTGCAGTAGTTTGTTTGTATGAAACAATTTTAAAAATATTTTAATTTTACTTTTTGAGACAGCTGTCTAAAAAATGTTGTGTGCACCTCGGCCAAATGATCTTTTTCGGCGAAATCTGAAGTTTGCGGCCGAGGCGCAGCCGAGGCCAACTTTTTGGCCTTGATACACAAATAACTATTTATGTCATGGATTATTTTTGTTATTTCATTAGCTAACTTTTCTGTTATGGCAAACTTTTTCGAAAATGTGATCCTCTGTGAGTAATTTTCTTAAAACCTTTGAAAAATCAGTGTTTTCTGCTTAAAAAGTCGACGTTTTTAACCCCTGTAACTCGGCGCGTATTAAAGCAAAAATAACGTTATATAGGGTTTTTTTTGGGTTTGAATTCGACGATTTACACATTCTAATATTCACTTTTTTATCGAAACCCCTGAGTTGGGGTGAAACTTACCCACAATAAAAAGTACCCTTATTCCTTTTTAATATTTAATATTTGACCCATTTTGAATCAAACTCTCCAAAAATATTTGAATTTAAAACAGTTGTAGAATTAGTTCAAAGTGAGATCACCAAGTAACTATAATATATAACTTACCCTGGAAAATAAACTTCTCATATACAAAGTTATCATCAAACCTATATGAACTTACGGTATACAACTTTGGAGTACTGCCAGTCATTCGATCATCGACACAATCCAGAGATATCAGTTTCTTCGTATAATAGTGAACGCGCCATGGAACAAAGCAATATGGACAAAACAGTGGAATTAGAGTATACTTACGAAGGAGTTATGACGAAGAAATATTTAACCAACTGCCTTTTGTTTTTGGCAGAAGACTCATTTAATTATTTGTTAATTATTTTAAAGAAAGTAGCTATTCTTAATTGAATTGCCAGGAATGTTATTCATCAAAATATAAGCCTGCATATCAAATTTGAGGAAAACACGTCAAGTGAGTAAAATTATAAATAACAAACTGTTTGTTAGGTTTCCCCTTTAAGAGGGTATAACCTGTAAGACAGCAACATTTTTTTAGTATCTGTTCTTTCCTTTATCCTTACTCTACGGTAGAGTTCTTAACCGTTATTTTTAAAACACCCCGTATTTTCCAAACAACATTGTCGGCATTTTGTACCTAATTCCTTTATGAATAAAAATTCAATTGCATAAATATTCCGCACAATCTAAATTGTACTCTACATAAATACCAAATTTTTAATTCATGAGCAGTGGTGCTTGGTAGCGTGACCGACGGCTTTGTTTATTGCCTGAATCGATAATGTGCAAACTGTCAACGTATAATATAGCGGGGTGTTTATTTGTAAATGCATGCGATAAGGTCGATTTACTTAACCTACAGCCCCTCCGGAATGTTTTTCTTCATGCGAAAAGGCTCGTTAAGATAAACGCGCGGGATGCAAAATGGACTCGAGGACGATCGTCTGGGAAAGTGTAAGACGGGATGATTTTATCACTAAACGAGGCCCAGAGTTGGCCTGGCCCAAACTATATAACTTTATGCTTATGAGCCTCTAGGAGCGTGTTACACGGTTTACTGATTTTATCTCCAAACGAGGATCAGGGTTGGATTTTCCTACGCCAAGAAACTTGATGTAATTTACATCTGAGGCGTTATGTACTAGGCAAAAGTGATTTTTCTTCTTTATTTACACATAAAGTGATCAGATTGTGTAGTTGCATAAGCCTTTTCGATATCATATAATAGAATCAAACACGTAACACATGTTTCCGGATTACAGTAGATAATAACTAGTAATAAACGTTACACTCTTAGTTATTTAATTTTTTCTATAACTGTTACTTATTCTATAGAATGCTCTGCAGGTTTTTACAAATAATATTAACTTTATAAATAATTTTTGTAACAAAATACGGTGTTAAATTATTCTTTTACTAAAAATAGTAGTGCATTATCTCTCGATGGTGCCAACTTGCTTGTAAGAGCATGCTTTAGTATATACAGGGTGTATTTTAAAATCGCCGACAAACGGAAACTCGAGATTTGTGGTTCAAAATAAGACAAAAATTGCCACAAATGTTTTTCACAAAATGTTTCCTAACCCAGCTACAGGGCTTTGAAAAAAAGTTTTTTTTTAAGTTTTTTAAAGTAAAACACATACGCCATGTTTGAGGCACTTATATCCTTTTTCTTTTCGAAATATTTTTTGTTCAGTAAAACAATTGTAATAATTATGGCGAATAAAATAAGCTTAAGTTTGTTATATTCCAATACCTAATTTGAAACATACAATCGTAATTTTAAAAATGTCTGTTGATAAAAAAACGAAGAATTTTTGGTAATTACCTCATTTGAATGCAGCAGACTATAGTTTGTTATTTTTTGACTTTTTAAATATACTTATAAAATCAAAACGGCGAATATTTTAAAAATAGTTCCGTGTTTAAACTGGAGTTGGCTTTTATACTTTTTTGCTCTGACAATATTTTTATTCGGAAGAACAATCTTCAATACAAATCTTTAACAGAATTTTATAATAATACTTAATTTGAATGCGCGTCATTCGAAGTCTTAAGAATACTGAATAAAATGCCTCTATTATTTAATTAATTCGCCTCTGCAAAGTTTATTTATGCTACAACAATCCCTCGACTTATCAAAAATAAATATTTTTGTAAGAGATATTAAAACGAGAACTCAAAAGATATAAATCGGCATACAGACGTCGAATCTAAAGTCAGTTGAAATAACATAAAATTTACGCCAGTTACCAATCCTAAAAGAATTATTGCGGCTGAAATTTTAAATTTATTATTTCCTTTTTACCGATTTCTTATCTCAAACAATATGAAAGTTATAAAATAAATCTAAATGTAATACCTGGCATTATAACTTCACTTACTCGAGTCGTTACAAAAGCTTTATGGACATTTGATCTGCAATAAATAATTCAATTATCGAATTTAACAGCGATTTTAATGCGTTAATGCATGCTTTGTAGATCGTTTACAAGCCTAATAAACCTGCTTGTTTTGTTTTTCCCTTTTTATATCACAAAATCAATTTAAATTGCCCACATTAAAATTTTATCGCGAGCAAGTCGTTATTTTAGGTTATGGCAATTAAAGTTTACGCCATTTAACTTTATTTTCTACACAATAAACTTCACCCCTGTTAGTTAAATGTCATACCTGCAAAGTGTATATTTAATTGCTTATAATAAATATAATATATTTTATTTTATTAGTACAATAACCTATGAAAATGCAAAACGGGTTACGCAAGATGTGTAATAAATAGTGAAACAGAAATACATACTACTTAAAGAATAGGCATATAAGCACAACATTATTTCTGTCTTTATAACAGAAAACTTTGATTTATTGCAGATTTTACAATATTTCTGGTACTCCCTTATGTACTCACCCTATTTACTTGTATCCTAGCTATTTATAACAGTACACTTAACAGTCAAATTTTATAAAAATTTCGCAAAGGCTTCTTAACATATTGACAGTGAGAACAATTTGCTGGGACACATACATTTTCTCTAAATCTTATAATTATAATTATAATAATTTCATTGCCACTTTTATGTAAGGTATGGCCAGATTTCAACTTTCTTTTTCATATTTTTTTGTTCGTAATTCGTGTTACAAATATCACCAGACCCCCCCCCCAATCCCCCTTAAAAAGAATTAAATAAGTTGGGGTTCACCCTGTATATACTTTATTGAGGTTTTGCATATACATTTTTCGTTAAATGAACATATTTAGTGTTAGGTTAACAAACAGTGCTTTTTTCTTAGTTTCTCGGTTTTTCTCATTCATGCATTAAAGTCTAATTTGATTTTAATTATATTTGATGGGAACTAAAACGTCGTTTTAACTGCCTTGGCTGTAAAAGTGCATTAAGCGGTAAAGTTGATACTTTGGATCTCGCCAAATGTCCTTAAAATCCAACATTTAACGTCAATCGGCGAAAACTACCTAATCTTGCAAACTAGTATCAAATTTATTGCCACATTTGGTGATCCTGAGCTTCCGTCTCGTTTCATACATGAACTTGAACTATTAATTCAACCGAGGCAAAAAATCTATTCATATTCTTTTCCGTTTTGGACAACTAATATTTACGTTGATTGTTTAGAATTAATACGATGTCAAGAAAAACGTTTTTTTTTCTCGTCTTTTTGGTTGCCTTTCATACAAGCATTGAAATCTAAACAAAATAATTAAAAATTTAACAGGATCAGACATAACATGAAACAGAAGTCAATTCTGTAAACCCCAAAAGAGAAAGGTGGTGCAACTACAGACATATATTTCAGAGTTAATACTCCTCATCGTGGATTAGGTAATCTATTAAAATATCACTTTTACACCATAGGTATAATGTAACGGCAGTATTTAAGGCCACTAGGCAACTTTTACTGCCTAGATAGTAAAAGTTACTCTTTATCGTTTCTTAAATAAATTTGTTAAAATCTAATGTCAATAATTTTTTAGAAAAATTTAACTTTATATTAAAACAGTACCTACCCACTGGTATTATTTATTTATTTTTAAACTGGAATAATTTACAAAAATATTTCCTTTCATATGTTATTACACTGTTGCTCGAAATTTACATTTCTTTTTCTTCCAGGTCCAAAATATTGGGGACTTATGAACCCACAGTGGAATATGTGCTCCAAAGGACGAAGGCAGTCGCCGATAGATATAGAACCTGACAAATTATTATTTGATCCTTACTTAAGACATATACACCTAGATAAACATAAAGTAAGTGGTACAGATTCCTTAAATTTAGTTAAAGCCCTGCATTGGAGATTTTCTCTTTTTATGTAAAACAAAAAAAATATAAAATGTCAAATTATTAAACATAATAATCTAGCAGAAGAAAACAGAATTGTTGAATGCAAATAATATTTAAAAATAAATAAACGTCGCTAGATCTGTAAATAATTTTCGCTTCATTAAAGTGTTTAGCCTTTGGATATAGACCATTTTGGATTATATGTATGTCTTTTAGCAAAAACCTCTATACTACTAAGAATATTGCTATTTCAGAAAAAAAATCTCTCAAACGGTTTTTAGGAATTTATTCGAAACGGATAAGCTGACAAAAACTGTTTCCACTATAACGGCAAGTACCAAAAATAATAATAACTAACCGCAGCTATGGTCTTCTAGATCACCAGATTTATGCCTAATTTATACAACTTCAACCATGTAATATCTCAAGAACGCTCTTGGGATTCTAATGCATGTAAATCTATAAATGAGGTAAAGTTGACTATTTCCAGTATTATTACGTTTCCTTCTAGTAATGATTCAAATATCTTTAATACTCTTTTCCTATTTATTCGCGTGTTGGCTTGCCAGTTCTATAAACGGTTTCCCGAGCGGTTTCCTTTTTGGATTTGTTTTATTTGGACATTTCTTTATATTGTGTATTCTTTACGATCCAAGGATTCATTTTCTTCATTATTATGACATAATTAAGAACCACCCTGTATATATAACTGTAAAATTAAATCGTCGTCAGTATAAATGATATTCAGAATCTGGAAGAAAATAATCATACGTCAAGCCTGCCTGTTAAAAAAATATATCTCAACGGACATCATGATATTTATAAAGAAATATCGAGCACGTCAGTAGTTAACCGCATTTTCAGGCACTCTAAAAGAAAATATCTGGTACTGAAGGAGAGCAATTTACTGGTAAACATTATACCACAATGGTATTTTTTTATATTGATTATGCTTTGAATACAATACACCAAAGAAAATGAAATACCTGCCTGCTTTACTTAGTTTACACAACCCTAATAATGTCCATGATTAAATGGAATAGATAAAATTGATAAACTCATAATAAAGTAATAATTATGTTGATTTATTCAAAATACATAATAAATTGTTTTACTACAAAGAAGCGTATTTTATTTACTTCTCTTTTTTTCTTGCCGCTTGCTTGTACAAGAAGAATTAATTTTACATACTAATTTATGTTTTTATGTCATGCAATGGTAAATAAATGTGCAATTAAATTGATAAGATTATTTCACTAAATTTTTCCTTTAAATAATTTTCTTAGGCACCATTATTTTATCAACAAGTAATTCCGGCATTCTAAATATTTTTACGTAGTATGTGTTATTAAACTCACATCCTGTTTCAATATTTCTCTTTTTAAAAAGTTTTCAGCCGCGACGATATAAAGTTATGAGTACAAAACTTTATAAAGAGTGTATCCTGCGACATTTAAAGGGTCATATCCAAGAGAAAGCCATAAGCTCAATAGAGATATTTTAGTCGTATACGATCGACTTTCATTTTATTTTTTGAATGATAGCTGCAAAAGAAATTCATAGGGTTATGGATTTGTTTGGGTTGATTAAGGTAATTCATAAAAATATTTGAATAACGAAAAGTGTTTCTTTTCTCTTTAATTGATAAAATTTTTGTATTTGTAATTTTGCATTATCCACAGGAACGCTAGCTGCCAAAGGTATTTCTGGTCATTGGTACATTTTCGTAGTTTGATCGCATTCATAAAGTTCCATGATTTGCAACCTATGATGATTTTAAATATATACCTATCCTTATAGTAGAATTTATCAAATATATTCTATCGATAAAAGTATTATTTTTAAATAACAACATTGTTTACCTATTCGATAAACACGTTTCCGTTAAAATAACTTGATGAAATGAAAAATAAAGTGGATGCGTTAAAAAAATACAAAATCCAATACTGATATTGAATATTATGAAAGGTTGCGTAATTTACTTCAGAAACTATTAGCAGGGAAAGAAAGGTTATTTAAACTATACTTTTAGACATGAATTAAATTCGAGAAATAAGTGGGAAACTCTTAGCGGCTAAAATTAAACATCTGAAATACCTTCACATATACAGCTAATGATGTTGACGGAATTAATGATTATTTTTCATCTGCAGCGTCAATATGAACGAAGATTATTGAGAAATTATTAATATTTATGGTTCTGGTATGTTTAATAACAATATTTTTAATAATTTTAATGTATAACTAAAAATGGTGACATTTTAAAATCTCTTGATTAGGTAAAGTCGAAACGAAAATATTACTTAGAAATACGTAGAAATCCTCAAATTTCCATTCGTCTATTTCAAATATAATTACCATATGATTAAAAAGAGGCAATTTCATCCATTATTGTCAAAAATTTTTTTAAAGATTTTGCACAATCAACTTTACCAATATGTTAATGAAAACTATGCACTATCACCGAATGGTGTACTCCAGGGGTGAATACTGAGCCCACTGCTCTTCCTAATTTGCATGGCAAAACTCTCAAATTGCTCGAGTCACTTTAAAAGATATTTTTAGGCTAATAACACTCAAATTTATTATAATTTTTGTCCTGGTGAAGTTATTTTAGCACATACTATCCTAGATATATGAACAATTAATATAAGAATCATAATTTACAATTAAATACTTTAAAGTCATCATCATTGTTGATTAGTAACACATACATACAAAAAAAACGTGCTGTTCTTTTGACTAGACCAACTTATCTTTCTTGCTACGTAAATATGTTCCACTTACTCCCTTTTTCTCTTGCAATGAACTTTCTTGCATTCGAATGATCTACGCAGCAGTTTTCGCTTTCTTTTCTTTTAATTTTGCTCAGTTTTCGTCTTTAGCGTCCAACAGAAATCTGCCATCGTGTTAATATCCCACCTTCCTTAGTATCACCTCCCCATTTCACTTTTATCTTGATGAAATTTTTCTGCTGTAGTTTCCGAGGTTTTCAGGAAAGTAGTCAAGGTGAGAGTGTAAAAAGTGCAATTTGAGATTAATCAAACAACCCAACTGTTTGAAATTCATAAACAACACTTCAACTAAATCCTATTAATCCTTACTGTCCTTTCCCAAGAAATTCTGAGAGACCTTTTTGAAACTCAGCCGTGCTGATTTTTCAGTATCAATCATTTTTGTGATAAGCTTTTTGTCCCAAAACAGGGTGCAAATTTGTAGACCGTCAACGATACTTATTTCGGGAAAATTATGTCCTGAATATTGAAAACAGTCGACATTTTTGTTCAAAGCTTTGATGAACTGTTTCATGAGATCAAGTTTAACAATCGGTGGAAGCAGAATATTTGAAGAATCAACCAATGGAATATTCTGCTTCCACTGCTTCATTTTAAACTTGATCTCATGCAACAGTTCGTCAACGATTTCCTATAAATAATATTTCTTATAAATATATTTTTAATAAAGTTCATTAAAATTATTGTTGTTATATATTTAAAAAATAGTGTGCTAATCTAAAACTAAAATTAGTCCTTCTTAAAATATGTCAATTTTACTTACGGTGTTAAAATTGCGAAGCAATTATTTTTTTCTATTCCACGGATTTTTAATTTTACTTTTATGAACAATTGACATTATTAAATAAACATCTCCATTAGTTTTTTTAAGAAAAGAAAACATTAAAGAAAAACCTGTGCTGAAATAATAATATTTTCTCACCAAATCTCTTTCCGCGCTCTTAAGATTACGCGATCGTAACAGTATATAATAAGCATATGTGACAAGCATAAAGAAGGAGGCCTAGACTTTAGCTAGACGGTCAGTAAGAAGTCAAACTATTGAGATTATTTATCTTGGAATTACCTCTAAACGTCGCGATACGTCCTGTAAATATACTTAAAACCATGAATTCTAAAAGAAAAATATTGTCAAGAAGTTGTTATACAATATTTATAACCTACGGTTGTAATGAAACAGAAAAAAATAGAATATGGCAAACTCAAATGCAGATAAAAGAATTTTATATTGTCGACTTGCAGAAACAGAAACGTAACGGTAATTAAAGGGCATTATTTATGGATCGTATTTCGTTGACAAATGACCTCTTAAAAACCCAAGCGAAAGATTGAACGATAACATTAGCTGTTTTTCAAATAATTGAATTTTTTGTTCATTCGTGCAGAGTTTTGAATAACAATGTCTGAAGTGTTTAGCGAACGTAGGGCAAAAACCAAATGTGACTGTAAACTGTGTATAATGGTTTTGATCATTAGTGGTAGCCCACAAAGCGTGCACTGTGATTGAATGATAGATGACCTAAGCTCGTAGAGGATTTCAACTTACTTTTACCGCCATCATCATTTGTCATATATCAAATATTCACTATTGTCTAATATACCATGTATCGCTTTAAGGTATTGGAAAATAGGAAAAACTATATCCGTTCAACCACTATTTAATTGATAATTCTTTACCCAGCTATAAAAACTCGATAAAATTATCGCCGGATTAAAAATGGTCTAAATCTACAATGATCCACAGAATCATAAAATTGTATGTATGTGGTGTGAGCTACTTAAAAACTGGACTGACATACTGTAAACAAAACACGTGACGCGTCGCACCGAAAGGGAAGAAGTAGTTGTTGACGTCTTATACTGAACAAGTTATTACGGTCGCTACTTCTCTACGTTGCTGGAATCATGCTTAGTTTAAATATGAAGCAACCCATTTAAATTCCTCGTTAAAGTGAAAAAAATAATAATGTTATAAAATTAATCTTCTCATAGACTCTATTACATAGAATTCTGTGCAATATACGCCGGCTCTATCAATGGTCCAGGTCGACAGCTGCAAGGCATTTGATACTTGTTAATATATCTTGAGATCCCTCCAATGAGATGAATTAAACAACTGCTGGCACACGTTCGCCATAACATGTGGTACGCAGTGCATCTCAACAGAGATGGGAACATTTAGAAGACGAGTTTTTCATTATATCTTGCATTTCACATCTGCCACTATCTATCGGACTCCTTCAAATTCGCGGATGCCAGTATAGGCTACCCACCAATCGAAGTAATAGATTACCCCTCTAGTTTCCATTGATCTGGAGTTTGAACTAGAGAAATGTTCCTCACCTCAAAGGAGGAAGATACAGAAAATTAATTGATGCTGTGCAGCTAGCAAACAGAAGCATCCTACGATATCTGGGTGCCTACACATACAACATCACATCCAGGATGATTTGGCTTCTGGTCTGTTACTAATATGCTTGCTGCTCATATTTTGCTCTGCTCCTCGGATAGCTAAATAAAGAGTAGATGAGTTGTGTAAACTGGTCGGAGATACCTGAGAAGTATTCAGTTCAAGTCGTCCATCCCTCGTATTTACCTCCCACGATAACAAGGGAGCGAGGCCTCTTTTGGTCTTTAGGGTCAGCCAGTTTAAAGCCGATTAAGGGATTTGTTGTGGCCTTTCAAGATGGTGTTATCAACTTGGTCTACCGTAGACGAGTGATGGCTGTAGATGTTCCTGATTTAAACTACTGAACTCGGTGAATAAAGAAATGCATACCTCATCTATGTCACTATTTATCGACAAAGTGCAGCAATATAATTACTAATATTATGATGCACCGTACTCGTCTGAGGTAGAACCAAATTAGTATCAGAGCTAACTTATGTCCTCAAGAATATTGAGTCAGGCTAATTCAAGTCCCTAAGCCAATTAGAAATATTGCATCATCTATGAAAGCATGCCGATTGAATTCTTCACCAATACAATGCTCCATTTTACAACACTATTACCGCATTTCCTCTGGTTCCTAAAAATCAAGAGTGATTTAAGTAAGACACATTTTTCATCCATAGACGACGTGAGAACGAAAATGACAGAGACAGTTGGCTAATGAGCTACAGCGTTGTTTCAAATAATTAAAAAGTGGTGTGCAGCTACGTATTAATAAAGAGAGGTGTATATCTAAGAGGACAAAAGTTAAATTATTAGATTTGTATCTCGTATTTTCTATTATACGTAACATATGTATGACTGATGATCGAGATGGTAGAGTACCTGCCTCTCACCCAAAAGTCCCGGGTTCGAATCCCGGTCGTGGCAATGGAAAATACTGTGAGAGGGATTTTTCCCCCCGCACAAGGCTCAGCCTTCTGGGATAAAGGGGGTCGTAATTACATGTGGTGTATTTATTTTATTTATTTATATTTATACAACAAATAAGAAACAAATATATAAAATTGCTTAATAATCATAATTTAACCAAGGAAACAACATTTTGAAAACATCTCCTAAATTATCAAAGAAATTACACAGATTTCCAACATTGGGTGTCCTGAGTCCTTTTTTGAGGACAAATATCATTTCCTATGTAATTCGATGCGCTGAATCCAAATCTGCCCATCAAAATGACCATTCTTGGGTTTATTTGGGCTGGAATATCTCAGAAATCAGAGGTAATAGAAAAAAATTCTTTAAACGAATTTGAATTCTACATAAAAAGTTTACAGGTCGATCATAAAGCTTAAGAAAAAACCTGGGCCCATAATCTAAATCTGCAGTCACGGAACCCATGCACTAGAATAACGAAAAAATGTATATGAGTTTAGCGAGTTTATGGTTTCCGTGGCTACAGATTTAGATTATGGGCCCAGATCCCCTTCTAGGTTTTATCTTCGATTCCTGTGGGCTTTTTGATGTAGAATTCAAATTCGTTTACCAAATTTCTCTATCAGCTTTGGTTTCTAAGATATCCAAGCACAAACATACCCGATAATGACCATTGTCACTTTTAGGTTAGGATATCTGAAAATCTTGACTTGATAGTCAATTTTGGTTGGCAAATTTAAATTCAGCTCTTCGAATTATGGAATTATGTAGGAAATGACCCTTGTTCTCAAACAAGGATATACCCTTGTAGATCTGTGTTATTTCTTTGTTAAATTTCCGGCACATTAATGTCACCACAGAGTCAATTAATACAGGTTTGTAGGAAATAACTTTAGACCAGGAAAATCAACATCATACTCCAGCGTTATGACAACCAGCGTTAGTGTTGATTCTGTTACGTTCTTCGATGACTGACTTCTAACTTCTGATACATGATGATGATAGAAAACTAGGGTTTGATTGTCCTATATTTAGCGAGTGTTGTTACAATACGTTGTAACAAGAGACCGAATACGTTCACTGAATCCCTACAGGCTTTAACAAAGAGATTGGTGGTTTGAGAAAACATTAACAGAAGCAACGGCGGTTTATTTTAAGTGTTGGTCATGGTAAGCAGAAATAAAAGAAAGAAGGCCAATAGGTCCGATAGTCTTTTGTCATTCGAAATCACAGCTCCAAAGATTTTGGCATGCGAGATTTGACCATTGAATTTTCTCCACAAAATAATTTGGTGGCAGAAAATTCATTATATAACAAGCAAGATAGTTGAATCTCTATGGTTTCATGTTGTTATTAAATTTTACCTAATATTTTGGTTCTAAGGCTTTCACGTAGCTGATGATTTATCTAAGAGTTTTCGACGTCTCTTTCACATTGAATTATTTTGATTTTTTTTCTGGAATGTAAAACATTCATCGCGTAAATCCTTTTACGAATCTGTAATATTGTTTTTATATTTATATTCTTATGTAGACCCTTTTAATTAATGCACATCCCCATTATTTCTTTTGTATTTTCAATATATACAAACACTAAGAATATTATTTTTTTCATTATAATATTGTTTGTAGTTTATTAGTTGCGGATTAACTTATTTCTGGGAATCACGCCAAATTCTAAAAAAAATAAATAGAAATAAGAAAATGGTCAAAATATGTTAAGATAAAAGGGTAGTATCAATTTTGTTATTATATTTTCTAGTGTAAAATACTAGAAAACCACTGATACGAATTTTAGATAACAATATTGTATTTATATTCATTTGGAACTATATACAGTGGTTTTCTGGGGCAAACTGTTGAGGTTTGCCTTTGATACTACACTTTTATCTTTACATATTTTGACCATTTTCTTATTTCTATTTATTTTTTTTAGAATTTGGCGTGATTCCCAGAAATAAGTTTAATGAATACCATTCTGATATTATGATTTATCATTACTCTATTCTTCATTGATATGACACCAATATCGGCCTAGGCCGATAAATGAGTTGAAGATAAATGCAAGGCTTACAAATCATTATTAAATATTAAAGTATTTATGGTATAATGAAAAATACTGAACGACACACGGCCGATACGCAAATAACAGGCGCGATTGATTGTAAAATCTCGGCATCACCTCGATGTTACAAACTTCAATCTTGTCTGATATTTGCTACATATCGGTCTTATGACGTTAATAACTATATTAATATTCACATAAATGTGTTATTTAGGTACTATATACTAGAACAAAGTTTCCATAGGTACCTGTTTATAAACTACTTTATTTAAGATGTCGCGTCGCGTCGAGCAAAGTGCAACAAAGCCTTCGAAACTAGTGGATGGAAAACTTTCAAATGTAATTGCTTATTGCACTTTTTGTCATTCACATAAAATTTTAATTAACAATAAATAACACTTTCATTTGCATGAGCTCGCATAGATGTTGATGCCGTTTAGTTTCAGTATCACCTTTCAGTACTATGTTAATATTTAAAACTTCAAGTGATGTGCTACTATTTATCAAACATATTCAAAACTTTTCTTTTATAAAGTTTCCAGATTAATTCACAAAATGCTTCAAGGCTGAAATGGCAACAACGCTATACTAATTTATCTAATAAGATAGTTTTGGTTTTATTTGACATAATCTAATCTATAAGATAATTTAATTGGTCACACGATAAATCATTATATTGGAATAACACTTTTTTTTGAGCTTCCAAACAATCTGATTAACTATGTTTCTATGGTTTCTATTCAATGATAATTATTTTATAACATGCCTTCAGAAAGATCAAGTATGGATAAGCATTCACTGAATTTAAAGACGGAATCAGAAATATGTGACAGCAATAATTAATTCATTTCCTCCGTTTTTCGTGGTATAAAGGTTATCTATGATTGAGCCAAAAAGATGAAACGTTACGTCCTGTATAGTAGCACCAGAAAGAGCTTCAGTGGAGCAGACTCCATGAAAATGTGGCAGAAAGAAATGGAATTATTAAACGTAGTTAATCCAAGTAAAGACATCGAAGAAGTTTTGATACGGCCTTGCCTGGCCTGGTTATGTTTACCAGATTTTGTTTAAAATTCAGTAACAATAGTTTGTCCAGATAGGCTCAACTTTTTTTAAAACTTTTGGAATATTAGTACCTTGGTTACCAAAGTTCAACCTCAATATGATCGATATGAATTTTTGACTTGGCAAACCTCCACTTTGTCATTTAATTGAATACATTAACATCTATAACATCACAGAGATAAGAGTCGTTTATTTCAGGGCATCATCAGGGTATCAAAAATTTTCGTTCTTATTTTGTTTCGATTTTAGATATAAAGAAACATATTTTAGATTTAGATTTAGATATAAAGAAACATATTTTTGTTACCATTGTAAATAATTTAAAACATTGCACAATGCTTCATCTGCTGAATTTGATTCTATCTGTATCCTCCTATGATTTAAGTGCGTGGGTCTTTTTCTCAAAAATGGCTCATTATATAAAAATCAAATAAGTTTTTTTTTTAATTCACTCTACTTACTGCAAGGTCAAAGCTATCTCGGCTGTCTCCATTTTTTTCACCCACACACACATTTTTAAGTACTGTTTCGGTATATTTTGATTTAAATTCATTAGCTGCCAATCAACATTCTATATTAACTTAAAACATCTCCCTTAGAATATTAATACTGGTTTGGGCGAGGGTCTTTACGGTCTAATATAAAAATGATTTAAATATTCATGAAAACAAAACTCATTTTATATTCAAACCCAAAGCTTCTGGATAAAATAGGTCATAAGCCTGTTGTCATATTTTCGGGAGCTCTGTCTATGGGGAGCCAATTAATGTTAGTAGATAGTAGTTACATGAATTAAAATTTGTAACGGTAAATTTTTAAAAATTTCTAGAAAAATTTAACTTTATTTTATTTCAAGAGAAAGAATACCTATCTGTATATTTGGCGTAATCTAGAAACATTGCTGAAATCCATCAACACCTACTTCCAACCTGATTATTGACCATTATTTTACAATTGTTTGTGTAGTTACTGTTATCGTAATACACTAACAGATGGGCCAATAAAAAAATATATTTTACTGTATCAAAATTAGATTTTACGTTTTTTTAAATCCCAGCTGCCCTCATATTTCTTGGCACATATTATTCATCTACGAACTAAATCTGAAATAGCTCGCAACCTATAAAATTTAAACAAAATATATAGAACAGTCTACAAATTACATCACCGTTACCCCTTATTTATTAGGGGATATTACACTCACAAATAGATCGACTGACTCTACAGATTACTATCGCTTGTCGTAAAACAACTATACTATAGGTATTCTCCTACAGAAATTATTTTAGAAATTAGTGGGCCACAAGCCAGCAATAAATAATTTAAGGCTTATTTTATAAAAAATCATAAAGATTTTTGCTGTAATACGAATTGTTGGTATATTACAATTTAAACGATTTCATAATTATATGAATCCTTTAATGTATTAAGAAAATAGCATCACACCAAAATTTCACCATATTTGAATTTCAGACAAGTCAGATAAACCACGTACATCTAAATGGTTCTTTTAACTTAACTCTGACTTATTATTTGTTTATTTAATAATTATTTGTCATGTCAAATATTAAACTCTGAATGAAAATATTATTAACCATTACAAGAGAAATATATTTTTATTATCTCTTATCGGATTTTAAAATTCTGCAAATTTCATTATGTACCTAATTCAATAGTTTTGAGTATTTGCAAAAGTAGTAGCAGTTTTGATTAATTCATAATAAAGTGATGACTTCAATCTACAGCATTTTTTCTATTATATTTACAAAGGTGGTATGAAAATCAGTTACCTACACGTGCTAACACAGTGTAGTTGAAAAAATAAATAATTTGGGATTTTCATTTCCTTCTTACATCAACTTCTTTTGTTTATAATAAAATAGTACCTGGACTCCTCATATCGTTAGTATCTATCTAAATAGAATTGATTAATTAATGACTTTGTATCTTAATTTTGTATTTTATTTTAATATACAGTGAGCACATAAAGTCTTGAAATATTGGAATAACATTTTTGGTAAATATTTCTAAGATAAATCATTGCACGGGTCAATTTAGTTTTCCTAAAAGCATCTTTTCTGATAAATTTATCTTTTTTATTTTCGAGCTGTGACGTCATCGGTATTTTTTTAATGCCAATTCTTTTACGGATTCTTGTTGAGATTATTTTTTTTAGTATGGCAATGTCAAAGAAGTGTCATGTTAAAGATGAAAGTTCTTGAGATATTTGATCTCAAACTTCAAAACAATTAAAAATCGATCTAGCTATGAAATGTTGACAACTGATTTATTTTATTAAAGTAATTGCACAAAATTTGACAAAACAATGAAATGAGATTCTCAAATTGGTTTCCATTGGCTTCTTGACAATATGCAAGCTGATTTTTTAAACCTTCAAGGACGTTTTGAAGAATTTCTGGTCGGATTGCTCCAATTTCAACAACAATTTTGCCCTTTTATTCATTAATATTTGATAGTCGGTTGAAATTTACTTTTGAGGTAACCCCACAAAGAAAATCTAATGAGGTGAGATCGACCGAGCATGCAGACCACTCAATAGCTCACCTCCTACCAATCCATCAATTAGAAAAAACTTCATCTAAATAATGACGAACGGCCAGTTGGAAGTGTGGGTGTGTACCGTCTTGTTGATATCACCAAGTTATTATTATGTATGTGGATTCTCTTGAATTGAATGCAATATGGCAAGAGCGGGGATTACCACATTTCTTAACAATTCCAAGTATTTATCATCCGTCAATGAAGAATGGTCCCAAAATCTGGCCGTCACCAATTCCCACCCAAACAAGAAACGGTTTGTGAGCTTCACCATTCAAAGAGGATTTTGTGGAGCTCAGTATCGGTAGTTCTGTCGATGCACTGTTCCATTAAGACAAAGGAAGATTAAGGAAATATTGTATTATTCACGATTTCGGGATTACCATTACACCGATTCACCATATCATCGCAAAATTCTATCCTATGTTCAGAATCATCTTCATTGAGCTCATGTACCAACATAAGAAGAAGTTTGAAAAATCCCATGGTCTGCAACAACTTCTCGAGTGGCTTTATGAGGATTTTGTTGTAGATTTATCAGAATGTTTAAACGATCATAGTCTGATATTTGTGGCCGCCCACTTCTTTTACGACCCCTTTACATTTCTACATTTCGCAAGGTCCTGCCTACAGTTGTTCTTGTAATCTGTTCTTGATCTGAATATTTATTGTTAAATAGAACGCAAACCTCATCGTGAGTCCTAGTCCGGTTTCCATATCCTTCCATCATCTTAATTTTTCAATATAATACTGCACAAATTTTTAAATAAAAATAAAAAAATAGAGTAAAAAAAGTAAGAATACAATGGTAGATGTGAAAACTCAGCGAAAATTTATAGATAGGTCAGTTGTCAAAATTTCATAGCTAGCTTGATTTTTAATTTTTTTCGAATTTTAAATCAAATAACTCAACAAATTTCTTCTTTTACATGACACTTTTTTGACATTGCCAAACTCAGAAAAATATTCTCTTTTAGACACCCTACAAAAATGTGAGGTTGTTAAAAAAATACCGATGACGTCACAGCTCGAATAAAACATGATCGAAAAGTGAAATTTATCAGAAAAGAAAGCAAAACTGGCCTGTGCGAGGGTTTCTCTTAAAAATATTTATCGAAAATTTTATTCCAGTAGTGCAAGACTTTACATGTTCACTGTATAATATGGGGTTGCATTAATACTACCTGCATTCCATCAAGTAAATAATCATACGTCATGAGAGTTGATTGAACTAAACCAAACCTATGCTGGGTAATAATTAATTTATTAGTTCTTCTATACCTGACAGAAACTACTTAGTACTTGCTGATTAAACGTTTTTGAAATCCAGTTGCAATTTCGTCCTTAATGCAGTAGTTTATTTATTAATAGATTGAAATTCAATTACCACGTCTACACATTAAAACAAGAAAGACTAATCTTGTTATAACATTGAAGTTTTTACTCAATTTGAAAGTATTGTGTTATTAATATAGATTAGTCTTTATTAATATTTAATTTCTAGGTATACGAAGTTACATTTTGCTCTAAATTAAATATAACATGGAAATCAGTACAAATTATTCCTTTGTCCAACAGCTGATCAAAAAAAATACGAAGTAGGTACTACGAAAATAAATTTCTGCAGATTGTTAATCCAAATGGATGCAAATATATTTGGTGACCGAAATTTCCATGCAGACCCCCTTTTAGACGCTCAACGATAGTAATGTCTATACATTTTATTTAAAAACATCAAAACCCTCCAACAATATACTAAATTTAAATCTGACCTGATAATTGGTATATTGAGCAGCGGCTCTGATTTTTAATTTTAACTTTAACATTTTAAATAAACAGCAGATATACTGAATAGTTTCGAACCGAAAAGAAAAAACTCACATTTCCCTTATTATTGTACATACCTTTTAATATTGTCTGGTGACTAAAGTCTACGAAATGCAATATCCTTTCATAGTTTCACAGATATCGTGAATATAAAATTCTTCTTCTTGTTTTAGGTCAGCGGTATGCTACACAATACCGGCCAGTCTCTGGTATTTAGAGTCGACAAAGACACAAAACAACACGTGAATATATCTGGAGGACCATTAGCGTATCGATATCAATTTGAAGAAATATACATCCACTATGGAAGTGAAAACCAGCAAGGATCGGAGCATCATATCCACGGTTATTCGTTCCCTGCGGAGGTAGGTTCTTTTCTCTATAAATGTCAGTTATAGATTACCTCATCTGTAAAAGGTAGTGCAGAGTGAAGTTCAAGTATATTAACAGTTCATATGAATAGACTTGGGCGAGGGTTTTTATGTATAAAAGATGGTTTCACCCTTATCTGTTTTGGCATAGTGTAAACTTCGTAACCAAAAGCATATACATTATTTTGAAACAGAAGTATAAACAATATTTTAAAAACAGATTTTTAAATTTCCAAACTAACAATAATGAAGAATCGGGTGTAAATAACTGTCTTACACAAGCCTTTTTTAATTTTATTTTTATAGATTTATCATTATTAGTATTTTAATTATAAGAAAATCAACTCCATTAATTAAAGTGTCGAACAAGTTCAAATTTTCCTGAAAGAAAATAATGTTCATGATGATCTTTAGTTTTTTCATTTTTCCATTATGTCAATGTAGGGTCGCACTATTTTCTGGCTTGTAGAAACAGTGATCAATCTAAAGATTGTTATTCTATCCAGGAACGTTTTCTTGGAAAAAAATATTCTTAAATTTTGTATTGCTTTTTTCAAAAACAATAGGGCTCTCTCTGTAGATAAATGAACATTTTGAAAAAATCAGAGACACTTGATGTCAAAAGCTTCGTTCCGGGTAAAATATTTACGATTCTAAAAATTTGCTGATAAATATAATCCCACGAAAGACAATAATATCATTAGTATGAATCACAAATTGTCAATAAATGATTTGAAGATAACGCATATAGGTGAATTCAATTCTATGAAATTAAGAGAATAATAATAATTGTCATCATAAATTTGAACATCAACAAGATTTCTTTATGATACGACCAGGTGTAATGGTCAGTACCAGTTTGTTTTTATTACCACATATTCTTGAATATTTTCAAATTCCAGATTATCTAAAAAATATCTGGATTTAAAGAAATAACCATTTTGCGACGTCAAAGGACCATACCCAATCATATCTGAGATACCATATTGATATTGCATCTTTAATATTTCGTGCAGTTTAATTTAAATCGATGGAGCGACATCGCGTTACAATGTTTATCTCCATTTATATTTATTAGGATGGAAATTTTGATTGATACTTTCTAGCTGTCTAATACGTACGCGTAATATAAGTTGATTGCCGTAGCCTCCATCAGATTATCTCCATGTAAGAGTTAAAATGTGCTTTATAATCAGTATCTACTTTAATTTGTTGGTGGGTACGTTTAATAATAATTAAAATACGTTCGTTAATAATTACATAGAGTATATAAACTACTAGCCGCCCATTAAAAAATGTGCTAAAGATTTTGTTAATACGTAGACTACGTGAACAAATTCTAGCTATGCATATTTCCTTTCAATCAGGTTTTTAAAATTTCCATTAATTGAACTAACAATACAGAATCCTACAACCGTTACGTCTAGACTTAGACTGTTTGTAAATACATATTAAAATAAGAGATTGTGTGTTTTTTGTCAACGGCGAAAGAGTGGATCGGATGTGCTTTAAAAGGGATAGAAAAGAAAAGATTCAGTACTAGAATTTCCCATTAGCTAAGTTGAATAGATCTGTAACAATGGTAGTCTAGCGCAGCTAGCTGCATGTCGACCCAAAATGATTGTTATTGTTACTAATAAAATATCAAAGTTAGCTGGAATATTCAAACTTGTAAGTAAAATGCAACGACTAATTTAACGGTCTAAGCACATACCTACTATAATTAATTATATCTTTATAAGTTCTAATAATATTAAGTGGCTTTTCAAATCTGAGTTTATTCAAAATATTTCGTAAAACTAAGTTTACTGATAAATACGTTAAAGTATATGTTTCAACTGAAATATTACTTGAAACCGCCGATATCAGCCTAGTTGTTATTCATTATGATAAAATTAGGATGAAATTGTATTGAATAAAATTCTTTTTTATAAAAGGCTCATAGTCGTCACCCAATTGTGGTATTTTCGATCTTCGCATTGGTATAAAAGTATTTAAATTCGATTGACTAATGACGAAATAACAAGGATAAGGTGAAATGTTTGGTTAAAAATTGATTTATTGTTTAATGAAGGTACATGTTGAAACCAAGCATCCTTCACTTTCTGTTGGTAAATTCAGTAAATATGTTGGCCATTCAGTGGGCTCTTTTTCTCCAATCCATCTTTCCAAACAGGATAACGGTGGTTCAGATATTACCTAATTTATTCAACTGAAATATCGCTAGAAAATACCGAATTGTTGTTAGATACATTTGTGTCGAGTGTGAGTCTTCATTCTAATTTATTGACACAAAGAACCCTATATATTATTCTCATCTATTTGTAATTTATACATTTTATCTTTATCTTAATTTTTTTTCTAACAATTTGAAGAACCACCAAGTCTAGAATTCAATGCATTTCTGACGATGATTAAAATATTTTACCGCTAATTTTTATCTGAATATTTTAACAATTTATCCATTATCGTATAAAGTTTAAATGATTTTAACTTTTGTTCAATATCGCGCATTCTTAACCGTTAGCTGACGAATCCTTAAGAAAACTTATTTGTCACACAAACCAAGAAGAAATAATATTCTTCTATTTAGTATAATATACTAGTGGATTTTGAATATAAAAATCGATTCCTAGAATTGGGGAATTTCTTCTCACGAAAGTTAAAATTTTCTTATAACAGATTTCGGAAATCAAATACATGAGACTCTGGCTTAGATTTATGATATAGAAAGTGCGGCTCAATCTGGTTTCATCACATACTTAATTCCCTTACTACTTGGTGGGCAGTTATGACTTTATGGTGTTGCACCATATAAATATCTGACACAGATTCAATAAACATTACAAATAAATGTAGTACTGACGTAGTTTTCACAAATACCAAAACACAACGCGTGTTTTGCCAAATAAGTTGGCATCATATTATGGAGACGATGAACACTGACATTAACCTAAAAGCGTACTATTTATTGTCACAAATTGATGAGCCGTGACCAACATTGTCACGAACCGTGGTCAACTATCTAGTAAAGCGAACTATTTGAGATAGGTCCCCTCTATCAGTATTCATTCTATTTTTGCATTTCTAATTTTCAATCTCTGAAGTGCATCCAATTGTCTACGATTAATTATGTTTCTTAATAATTTTTGGTTATTAATGATTGTTACCAAAAGCACGTTGGACAAGTCTAGACTGTTCTGTTCTTCCATATTTGAGATGAGCCTTAAACTTTTCAAACTTAACTCTCATTTGTCCAATATACTTTTGATTAGAATCTCTCCAAATAATTTCGTAAATCCTCGACCCTTTATTTATTCCAACTACTTATATCCTTTGAAATGCCTAAAAGTTTCGGTGAATGAACGACGGTCATCCCTAAGTCTTTGTTAATTCTAGTTGGTCCACGTGTGGTTCATATGGAATCGATAAATATTTAAAATTTTATACTTATTCTGAATGATTGTAGAATTTAAGGTAAGTATCCTTAAATTCAAGTCTTTTAAATCATTTTACTCGTAGCTAAATCTTTAGTGCTTTTTCTTTTTCAAACCTCTCATTATTCATTATTGAGTGGTAAGTTTAATAAGCGAGGGACGAGGAAATTAGAACTCTATATTTTATGTTGAATCCAATAGATGATACTATAAGACGCATCGACTTACCTTGATTAGGATTCTTTGGTAGAAAATACATTCTAGGTATGCCAGAGCTGTATACATGTAATATATTTAACAGTTGAACTAATGACTTTGCTACACGATTTGAGTCTATTCCTTATTTCTGTAGTCGTTTTTGGCAAAGAATTTCTAGTTTTAAATAGTAGTACAGTATATACCTGTTTTAAAATCAAATATTTTTGGATAGTTTTATTCAAAATGGGTCAAATATGAAATATTAAAAAGGAATAAGGGTGCTTTTTTGTTGGGGGTGAGTGTCACCCCAACTAAGGGGTTTCTACGAACAAAAAAAGTGAAAATTGGAACATGTAAATCGTCGAATTCTACCCCCAAAATAACCTCTATAATGTTAATTTTGTTTTAATACCCGCTGAGTTACAGGGGTTGAAAACTTTTTAAGGTTTTAAGCAAATTACTCAAGAAAGATCACATTTTCGAAAAAGTTTGATTTTTTGTACAAAAAAGTGCCCGTGTTTTGGTTCCAGTAAATTCTACATTGAAAAAAAATATTCTAATCGCATTTTTCGTTAGTCTTAACTATTATGAATTGTGAATATGGTTAAATTTTTTTGACCGTGATGGATGCATTATATCTAAAGATTTTACATTTAATGTATTTTGAAAATTTTTGAAAAAATGTATTTTTATGGTTTTAAGGTTAAATAACTTAGCTGAATGTTATTAGATACAAAGAACTATGACAATAAACTAAGGAAAATCTTTTTTTTATAAAGAAAATAGCTTAGGAGATAGAAGTGTTTGAAATTAACTCTTAAAACGTTCTATTTTTTTAAATTGACGCATTTAAGACGAATATAGAAAAACTGGCAATTCTGGTACTGCTTTAACCTACCTGATCTTGAAGAGGATTAAAAAACCTTCAAAATGCTTTTTTGATGATTTTTAGCGTCAATTTCAAAGGAATATGATCGAAATAAGAAGTGCGCCAGGCGTTCTAGCAAATTACAATATTGCTCGTTTCTCAGTACTTCGTTGATAATTAATTTTTTAACTTTATGGGTGCTTTTCATCACCATTGGGGTAAGAGCAATTATTTATCTTATTAGGGGATGATTTGAGAGTTTTATGTCACAAAATGTAACAATCTGTTAAGGAAATCCTAATTTCCTAAAATAAACAAGAAATAATTAATACATCCCTTTTACCCTTTTTATATCGGCCATATTGAGGGTGCAACATGAAATTTTGGTTTTCTGACTTCATTCTTATTCATAATAAGCGACTCCAAAAATATAAATAATATAAGTTACAATAATTTATTCTCAGTACTTCGTTAATTATTGATTTTTTTTATGGGTGGTTTTCACCCTCTGAGGGGTAAGAGCAACCATTTTTCTTATTAGATATAAGTCTTATGTCCTAAAATATAAGAAAAACTTCTACTTGTTCGAAACACACAAAATATATTTTTCCATTGTTCCCCTATTACATTGGTCATATTAGGGGTGCAATCACGAATTCTAAAATTCTCACTTCTGATTCATAATCAGCGACCTCAAAAACATATACATACATGGATTTTTTCAATAGCTAACTCATAATACTTGAGTCAGTATTAAATTTTGAACTTCAGGGGTGGTTTTTACCCTCTTAGAGGTAAAAGCCCATCTGCTCCTTTTTAATATTTCGTTGATACTCTACTTTAAGAATCCGTAAAAAAAATTCCAAACCGCTATAGAATCAGGTCGCAGTTTGGGTACTTCTTGACACCAAGTGACTGTATTATAAGGGACATTTTGTTTACTGTACAGACATTTGATTTCTAATTCTAGTAATTTTTGATTTGCAAAAATGTGACTTTATCTAAAATATTTGAGCAATTTGGAAATTTAACTTGAATGAAACCTGGAAAAATAAAATGACGTTAGGAACTCTATAATATTTAATCCCTACTTTGGTGACCTTATTTCCGAGTAGAAACAATTGTAGAAATCCTGATAAAACCTTATGGTATCAGCAAGACCTCCGCATTATGCATTAACTGTCCGAAGATATCTTGAATAAGTATGTCCAACTAGGTGGATTAGAAGACGTGGTAGTGTTGAATGGCCGCCAAGGACATCGGATCTTACCCCGCTATATTTTTTCCTCTGGGAGTCCCTTAAAAAACGCAGAACCCATACAAATGTAAACCTATTGAAGAATTAAAAAGCAAAATTATTAGAATAGAATAAAACATCAATTATCAACATAGCATACTTACATGATTTTAATTTCTTTGGATGTTAATTTATAGTTTTTGATACGCTTTCGACTAAATTAATTCTAGTTCAATTTAAGGATGGAAGGGAGAATGAAAAGAGCTAATTAAGTAAGCAGAAAAGGATAATGCAAAGAAATTTCACGTGACGAATGCTGTCTGAATATAGTACTAATACGATTTGCATCAGGAACGTGATCTCATTTGTCTGATTTTCTTGAAAGAATAAAATGTTCGTACCAACTCCCTCTAATTTGTCCTAATTCAATTAACATCAAACTCTTTAACCGCAAGTCACAGGGTTGTTTTCAACATTTCTGTTTAACGCACCTCAAGGCTTAATAACCGATATTAATATATTTACATAATATTTACAATTGTTGTCATATGTCGGTACTTATTTTTGCCATTCTTAAATAAACTTAGAACAAAGATAACTATTATCTTGGATTTTTTGTTCGTATATAGTTAAGATAAATGTTTTAATTTATATTACTCTAAGGCCCGTTTTTTTTCACCTCCAATTTAATTTATCCGGCAGTTATTTACCTACGATACAATTGTTACAACAATAAAAATCATCAACTTTAACTGCCGGATAAAGTTAACTTGAAGAGGAAAAGTTTGGTCCTAAAATTAAGATTGAACAACTAACACAACTAAATTATCTTAATGCAGTTGAATTTTCTATATAGGCGTTTTATATATTTTACAATATTAATATAAAATGTGTTTAGTAACTAGAAAAGACACGTTTCAACAAAATTCCCTCATTAAATTTCGTCATTATATCTTTTTACAGACATGTAAACTGATAAAAGAAATGTAGCGCAGAACAAAGAAAACTTTGTTAACTGCATTATTATGTGCTTGAATATCTCTAATTTTGTTCTGAAGCTTTAAAAATACGACTTTAACAATGCCCCAGAAAACTGGAAATGGTCCAATTACAGTGTATTTTCAGCTGTATTGAAAAATACCTTTTATACCAAAACTGGTAGTACGCAAAATAATTTGTTAACAAAAACGATGATTTAAACCTGTATACTTAAAAATACTTTGTAAACATTTAAAAACCTTTTTAATGAATATTATTCTGCGAATAAATATTTTATTCTACTGTTATGATACTTTACATCATTACTGATTTTATAATACTCTTTATTAAACTTTCAAAGAAATGGAGTTTAGTTATTTAGTCACTTCAAATTCAAAGATTCGCAAAATTATGCGTATCACTGTTTGAATATATTTATCTGTCAAATAGTTTTTCTATTCAGCTCTTCTTTATTTTTATCAGTTCAGGCTATTGTTTATGAAGAAGTTTCAGGCTGACGTCAAATATGAGAGAAAAATTAATAGAAAGTCAAGGAGACATAACTATGTCGAATATTTTTAAAACTTTGTTTTTAAAATATTTTGACTCTCAACACATCTAGGTAATTTTGGAAAATCGTAGAATTTTGTATTAGTTAAACAGAGACGAGATCCTACCGTTTATTGTGGAGTACGAACTATATTTAGAATTTCGACAGTTCCCTCTCCATCTCCAAGTCCGAAGCAAATAAGGAATAAAATTTTTCGATTTGCTTCAACATGAAATCAAACAATCTAATTTGCACAACCAAGCAAGTATGCATCAACGCATTTACTCAAGTGACTATCAAGCCCTTATTTTGATCAAAACGTAAGGAGATATTAATATGCGGATTTTCATGATTGTGTTACAATCTTCATATGAAATAAACTAACTTAACCAAGCCAACTATCTAGAATGAAGGATATTGTATTTTGTATTTTTTCACTCAGCGTGTATATTATTCCAAAACAAAAGAAAATCTGCTTGCTCCGTTGGTCAGCAGAAGGCGAGGTGTGGATTCGTTTCGATAACGCTGCGTGGTGGAATTTTTGGATATTTTAGATGGTTTGTAGTTCGGTCAAAAATAGAGCTATAGAACGTTCTGGTACTCAAAATTTTCACCGCACCTTCCTCTATCCGAATTCGTTTACTAGATATCAATCGCGGTTTACCCCTAGACGTCGCGATGCTCCAACTGAGGTGCTTTTTTTTTCAAAGTCAAAAATGGGGAAGAGAACAAAATTTTTAAATCTCGGCAGACAATTCAGAACGCTTAGTATATCGGAAAAGATTATTTATCATTTTCTGATCAAAAAAATATTTCAGACTGAAAATTTCTGAAAACTGCCCAAAACACATAATTTGGGAACGCTAATAATAATTCTGTTTTTTAAGATTAAGGAACGAAATTGATATGAGAGGAAACAGAAAGAGATATTCAAGGAATCTTCCTATATAAGTCTTATTACTCTATTTTTATAAGTAAGGGCACTATCGGTTTTTCAACTGTTTAAAATTTTAAATTTTTAATTTGAAACTTTTCAGCAATATACTACGTCTTTTTCGGATGTTAATAACTTTTCAAGATACATTAAAAGCGTTCTAATTTTCAAAAACTTGGCTGCCCAGAGAGTAATGTTTTTATTTGTTGCATTAGAATCATCTATAAATAAATTGAAAAAAATAATTTTAGCCGTTTTTCATATCTCTGGTAGATGGAATTTTTATTATTATTTTGTATATTTAGTATTTTTTTTGAAAATAATGACTCACTTTACATATTGTTCCGTGACTTATTAGTCAGTAGGTTAATAAAAGATTTTTACACGAGTTCGATCAGATATAATAGCAGACACGCGACATCGCTTCCAAGTATTTAAATTCATCAAACTTAGTTACCGTTTTATTACGTCAACTGTTAGGATTGCTTAATCTTTTAGGTTAAAACAGAATAATTGTGTATAGGCAGCAATAGGCAGCATATAATATGGGTACATTGTTGACAGAGGCAAAGGGTAAAGATGAGAATTAAAATTGTGGGCCAAGGATGCTCTCCTGGGGAACCCTTTGCTTGTACCCAAGAGGAATATAGTCATTACACCTTATGCCTTGTGGGTAATGGAACTATCAAACCTCTCACAAGTGTACTATATAATTCAAATTTGCTATTAGAAATTGAAAGACAAATGATAAGCTTCGGTTTTAACTTGTGGTATATGAGAGGCTAACTAACTTTCTTTCTCGCGTAGCATTAAGACATTACTAGGCGCTCATCATATTTAAATACACTGATTTAACTACAGAAGTTATTGGATAGTTGTTGCTAATATGCAGAAAAACAAATTATACTTAAGAAAATATTTTTAATAAAAGTTTGTATTTTAAAATTAAGAAACTTCTTCTTCTTCTACTAAGAGTTTATACAAATATCCAAAACCGATATAGAAACATAGAAACATATTTAACAAAATAATTCGAAAGCTTTCATATACAGGTTCAACAAGTTTATTGAATTGGAATAAATGGCAAAATACAAAACAAAATATTTAACAGTTAAAAATTGAATTAACACATTTTTCATAAATTAAACATTAAATAATGCCCAAAAAAACCTTCTACGGACCTAGGTGGATAATGAGACAATAGACAGGTTCTACATCTGAGTATACTGGGACTTCCGAAAATATAGTCGACCACATCTTTATAATGCACGAAAAAACGTCGACTCATTTATTGGATCTGGTATTCAAACATGTGCCTTTTGTTATTCATATTTAACAAATGTGGTTTACATATTCCTATGTTGAGAAAACGAGCACTCCTATCAGTATCAACTGTCCATTGTTTATTAGATTCAGGTACCAGGCTGCATCTGACCGATTAAATAACTAAAGGATTCTTTAAAATATAAATGATCTAGACTGACCGGTTTGGATTATATGGCAATCTACCTATTATTTAAAGTGGAATAACAGATCATTTAAATAATTTAACCAGATACAGATAGGTTAAAGTTTGTTCACTACTTCCCAGATTAAACTCGACTTTTTTACACACTAAATATTCTCATTTCCTATAGCAGTTGAAGAAAAGATTAGACCCTGACTGAATATTCTCTCATATTCAGTTCTAATACAAATTTGGTGCTTTATGTTTCTCAATACATAAACTGAGAAAATTGACATTCCATTACTTTTTAACCCATGTCAATGAAAATATGTATACTAGACGTAGATCGTTTCAATCACATATAAAGAACATGCTGGTGCTGTAGGGAAGTGACACAAACATTTTTAAAAATTTGTTATTCCACAGTAAAAGCGCATTCACTAAATTTTATTACAGAACAAAATAAGAAGATTGAATAGAAACATAACTCAATTTGGCTATACACACTTCAATTTCTACATGTTGTGATTTCGTTATAGCATTTTCCGCCTTGGCGTACAAGTCACTACATTTTAAGAAAAGTACCTATAATTCGCTGAGAGTGATTTTATATTGTAGCTCTTGCCGCTTTCTTACGTTGTTATGTGCGTATAATGTATTGGAATTCCTATTTCTCTAACAAGTTAAATAAAATGTTATTTTATTTCTTTAACCATTTGAACATAGGGGTGTCTTAATTTTTCGGAATATTTGGATTTTGGTATATTTTAGTTATTTACGTTATTTTTAATTAGGTTTGGAGATAGTTTCTTGCAAACATGAATATTAATAAAAAATATATTTTACTTATAAATATGTTAATATTCCCATTTGAATTAAAATGCGTACGTGTATTAAAATCCACCAAAGGAACATATTTTTAATAATTAAATAGGGATATGTAGAGCAAATTTGTAGATGATGGAAACAATATTTTGAGGAATTATTAAACACAGGAATAGAGGAAGTGCTGGAGTACTACGAGGAAAGGAGAGAAAACGAGGAGGATGCACCACACTCGCTGAAAGAGGAAGTAGAAGAAATAGATGAATCATATTATCATTGAAAAATAATAAAAGTCCAGAGGAGAATTACATTTTCGCGAAAAATCTAAAATACGGAGGAGAAATACTGCATGAAAAACTGGTTAAGGAAATCTGGGATACTGAATCTATGCTGCACCAAGAGACAAGAGCATTGTAGTCAGTTTCAGCAACCTACCTAATTTTCAAAACACTGACGAAAAGTATGATTTCTTGCTTGAAAAAATCAATGAAAGTGCTCAAATCGCAATTCCGGTAAATAAACCGTTTAAAATAAAAATTCGTGCTCCTGCCCCGTGGTGGGATAACGAATGTGAGGCTGCTCTGAACAAAAGAAAAACAATCTTAAACAATTATAAACAGGCAAGTACAGTTGAAAATTTTATAGCTTGCAAATCCGTAATCGCTCAAACAAAAATATTATATTATTTAAAAAGAAAAAGAAACAAAACTGGATTGATTGGTGCTCTAAACTGAATAAAAATACGTCTGCCACTGACCTTTGGAGGCAAGCTAAAATTATAAAAAGAATTCCTATAGAAAATAAAATATGTGAGAACTATGAATGGGTAGAACAATTTTTTGTCAGAGTTGCTCCCCCTTCAGTTAATATTAGAATATCAGATAATCTCACATATATTTCTGCTGAGGAAACTTACCTAACTCGTTCTTTTACACTAACCGAATTAGACTGGGCCATCAAATCAGTATCCAACACCGCACCTGGTTATGACGAAATAAAATATCCAATGATTAATTACCTATCTTTAAATGCAAAAAAGTTCCATCTAGAAATTTTTAATGATATCTGGATAAGGGGCGTAAATATCGAAACATGGAAGAAAACCGTTATCATCCCGATTCTCAAACCTGAAAAGGATCCAAACAACGCTGAATCATACCGGCCGATATCCTTACTCTCTTGTATCCTTAAGACATTCGAACGCATGATCAAATATAGACTCGAATGGTGGTTCAGAACTGTTCATCCTCTTCCACAAAACCAGTTTGGTTTCAAGCGCGGTTGCGGTACTAATGACGCTATAGCAAGTGTAGTAACCGATGTCCAAAACAGTTTTTCCAATAATAATTACTTAGGTGTAATTTTTCTGGATGTTAAGTGTGCATACGAATCTGTTGACCTGCAAATCCTAAAAACCAATTTATGCAATTTTGGTATACCCTATCCAATTGCTCAAACTATTACAAATCTTTTTTACAATAGAGCTCTCTACATACGATCTAAGAACAATGAGAAATTAGGTCCTCGTTTTGTCAACATCGGTCTTCCGCAGGGTTCGGTACTTAGCCCCCTTCTTTTCAATGTCTACACTGCAGACATTCACTCTATAAATCAAAATGTCAAAATCGCACAATATGCAGACGACTTAGCCCTTAAACACGAACATAAACAGTTGGAAAAATGTACAACTAATCTAAACGAAGCAATGATTCAATATGAAGCGTGGTTTATAAAAAAAGGTTTTACCATTTCTCAAGACAAAACAATTGTTATGTTCTTCTCTAGACATAACCCTGAAAATCTCGATAATATAACATTGGGTAGTTTCAATTTACCAGTCAAAAACGAGACCAAGTATCTTGGCATCATCTTGGACAGGAAACTGAACTGGAAACCTTTTGTCGATAGCATTGTTAAGAAATGTGATAAGAGCCTAAATTTACTTCGTATGACAACCAAAACATGGTGGGGAGCCGACCAGAAATCATCTCTTTTATTCGGTCCTATATAAGGTCAATCTTGGACTATGGCTCCATTGTTTTCGGTAGCGCTAGCAGTTGTACCCTCAAGAAACTGGATATCATACAAAATAAAGCCTTGCGTATTTGCTTAGGAGCTATGAAATCCACTCCGGTGGAAGCATTACGTGTTGAAGCCCTTGAATCACCGTTACAACTGAAAAGAGAATTTCTAGCTGAAAAATTTATATTAAAATGTAACATAAAAGCCTCACCTCTGCTAGACGACATAAGCATACTCAATTCATCTGATCTTACTAACAAATTCTGGATTAAAAAAAACTCCCCTCCTCCATGCACTGCTTTCCGTGAAGTAAATAAGTACTTCAACAAAATGAACCCACTATACCCACTTATCCCTGAGCATGAATTTTATGACCTAAATAATAATGCCACTGTTGCCATACCAAAATACAATGAGAATCCAACTTTCTGCCGCAATATCCTGTCAGCCAATCTGGAACAACATACTTCATATACCCAAATTTATACAGATGCTTCTAAATCCAAAGCAGGTACTGGGTGCGCCTTTTTGCTCCCTCAACGTAACATGGAATTCAAATTCAAATTATGCCCTAATACTTCCATTTTTTCTGCCGAAGCCATTGCTATTGTAAAAGCTCTTGAGCTCATTTTAACAAAAAACGATAAACGCTACGTGATACTTTCAGACTCCCTCTCTGTTCTCTCAACTTTGACAAATTCTGATCCTCCGAACACATTACTTAACCCACACATCATAACCATCAAAAGATTAATAAGTGAGTTCAAACGTAATGAAGGACACGTTTCATTCATATGGGTTAAAGCTCATATTGGTCTACAGTTCAATGAAAAAGTAGACAAACTAGCAAAGGATGCTACTACTTCAGGCGCAAATTTGACAAATGATATTACCTTTGAGGAAATATCATGTAGTCTGAAGGACAAAATGTATAGAAAATGGTCTTATATATGGCATGAATTCTGTTTCACAAATCCTACTAGATATACATTAGTTCACCCAGTAATACCAAATAAACATTGGCATGAGGATAAAGTAATGCCTAGAAAGTATACCAGCATAATCAGCAGAATAAAATTTGGACACACTTGTCATCCAACCCACCTAGCAAGACTCGGCACCATACAATCGAACCTTTGTGTTGACTGTAATACCGAAGGCGACTTAAATCACATATTTTTTAACTGTTCCAGACATATAGACTCATGCATCGAATTATATAATAACCTAATAAAATTAAAAATAGAATCACCCTTCAACCTCTTATATCTTTTATGCTTAAACAAAATAGAGGTCTTGAATCAACTTTTGCTTTTTATAAACAAAAGCAGTATCATAATATAGGTTTATCTTTGTTCCTCTGTCTATCCTCAATTGTCAATTTTACCTTCTAACCGTGGCCCCCCCTGTTTGTGCATTTTTAAGCGCCTTGATTGGTCCCTAGGCCAGAAGAGTGTGCCCCTGTGTCTACCAATCGTTTTTTTAAATTCTATAATAATGTTTGATTAGGTAGTTCTGAATTTCTTCTTGGTTTCCTTTAATTATTGTCGTGGTGACTGGCTGAATGGACTCCGTCCTTAATGCCATAACAAAAAAAAAAAAAAAAGAGCATTGTAACGATTTTAAAAAAAGGGGATGTAATGAAGTCCACTTTCGACTATACTATTCAATATGGTCCTGGAAGAGCAACAAGAGATAGCGGTCTAAACAGAAAAGGTAGGTACCTTCTTTAACAAGAGTCATCAATATCTTGTATATGCAGATGACATACTGCTAATAGCGTGGACCATAATGGAGAAGAAGTAGTAGGCAAGTTGGTAGTAGCAATATTTAGAATGGGTCTCCAAACTAATACGAACAAAAGCAAATATATGGAACTTAAAAACAAGCTAGGGATCAATAGGAAAACATTTAGGGTACAAACAGGGAACGGATATGCTGAAAATTGAAGAACTACAAGACTACGTCTATCTAGGAACCCTAATAGATAACAAATGCAAAGGAAATAGGAATAAACTTGAGAATAGCAAAAAGTAACAGATGCGCAAAGGGAATCAACAGAATCTTATTGTCGAAGGAAGTATCGCGGAAATCAACGATAAGACCAACGCTGACATACGGCAGTGAGACACGGACAATGAATAAAACAATGCAGTTAAAGTTAGAAGCGTGAGAACACTGAGAACGGAAGATTCTACGAAGAATATTCGATGGAAGGATATTATAAAGGAAAATAAAGGAAAAACAAAACATGGACTGGAGGAACTTAGAAACGAACAGGAAAAAATAGAAAGATTTTACCAAGCAATATTGTGAATGCTTTATACTTTACATATAAATAAGGATACGGTAATATTATCGTCTCTTTTACCTGGCATCATGACTTAATACAGTCATAACTTTTCTACAACATTAATTTTCTTAATAAATAAAATCATTATAATAAAATTATTTATTTAACATGCTGCGTTATTAGGAATAGCATAATATTAACTTAATTTTATTTCTAATGTATTTTTTTAAATACCTTTAATGACTAACTATATCTCGATTCAGCCCCAATGTATCTAATAAAGAATAAATACATCTACCCAACTATGAAATATTAAAACAATTTCCATTAAATCATTGACATCTAAGTAAACATTTATTTCAAAGTGTCCTTTCATGATCACGTAATTCTCAATACACTTGTAGATACACTCGACTATGAAAAATGGGAATGTTTCAACAAGTAGTAGGATACAAAAGAACTTATAGACACCTAAACTTTAACACGACGATATGATAAGTTTGAATCTATTTGAGGTATTTAGTTATTTGCGTGACTTCTCAGTTGTAATCTCTAAAAATTTTCTAAATATGGATTTGTAAATAAAACACGTAATACTAGAAACCAGTTTATTAACTTACTAACTAGAATACTTCGCTTTAGTATTTACTTTTTATCTCGTTCTTCATTAACTGAACTCCAATTTATTATTACTCCCATACTTTCAGAATTGTCTCTTTATATGTATAACTGAGACGAAATAAATATCTGAAAACAGTTTAAGGACATTCTATCTCTTACTATATTACTATAGGGAACTACTAAACAGTCTATTGGTCCTTTGAGGATCTACATCAGAATATACTTGCAGACTACATATTCTGAAATAATCCTGATTCGCGGTTGACACACAAGATACATCACCATATCTATCAATACTTAAAGACCCTAATTTCCTTTTGGTTAGCTTTTGACCAGTTACTAAAATAAGATTACTGCAACCAAAATGTATTTATTTCTATCATCTGTCACTGGAAAATTGCTCACACTCAGCTACATTAAGATTCTCTAGAACTATGCGCCGATATTGGTACTTCTCTCTGTTTGTAGCTCCACGCTTTTTCCACAATCTTACATTATTTTTCGTACTTTATCCAGAATTTTTTTTTACGCCTTAATCTTTACCAGACGTTTCAACAAGCCCTACTGAAGTACTTTTAGTACCTAGGTTCACTACTCATGGACACAGATTGAGATAAACAAATGTAGATAAATAGATATATCTAACACCTATATTCAGTTATTTACCTATAGTTAACTAGTTTAAAATTGATTAACGGCATTCCAAGAAAATAAAACAAAAATACCAACGAAAATATTATTTCAAAAGTTAACAGTAGAATGAGTTTCTATCAGTACTTTTCCAATGGGTGCGGACAATAATGATGATAACATATTAGTTGTCATGGAAATAAATGACAGGCCTGATGATAACAAGCATTAGGTGCCATTTGAACAGAATCGTCCATTGTTTATTTCATTCAGGTACTAGGCTAATGTATCTAACTATTACATAATTAAAGGATTGAATAGAATGTAAATGGTCTAAACATACTGGTAGAATTATGTTGCAAATTCACCTATTATTTAAAGTGGAATAACAGATCATTTAAATACTTTAATCGAATACAAATAGGTTAAAATTCATTCACCAGTTCTTAAATTAACCTCTAGACGTTGAAGAAAAAAATTCACAGTCCTTCGCAAAGATGCAACCGGAGGAGACATTGGAAATGACGAAGTAGAACGCAAATTTTGTGATATTTCGGATGTGATAAAAATTAAATTTGTTGCAAAGTAGTAAATAGTTATTTCATTAACACAAAACATTTTCAAAAATTAAAATCTTATTATCAGTAGTTTTCTTTAGAAATTAAAATAAAAAGTTATTTTATTAACAAAAACATTCTCATAATGAAAACTAAAATGGTATTATATAAATTTTTTTCACTAACAAACATTTTTAATGTTAAAACTAAAATAATTTAAAATAATTTCGTGAAGATGAAAAGTGATTCCTAACAATTACAAATACCGATATCGATTAATCGCAAACTATTAAACGCAGCTAATAGTACAGGAAAAGTGTCCAAACTGAACAAGAACATAGTGAATTCGTTGAAACTTGACATATACGTTTAAAAATACATACCTATGTTTCAAGAAACTTAAAGAGTCCCGAACCGTAATGGGTGTGTCGGAGCTGCCTACTTGAAAAATCGTGGGATGAACTAGGTTTTTCACATGCATAATAAAAATTGGCAATTGAACCATGAGAAATTTTCAAAAAATAAGAATATTTTCATTTATAGAGAAATATTAATTTTTGACTTTTTTATTAAATTTTTTTACCAATTTTTCGTTTGTTTCCTTCATTTTTTGCTTGTTTATCTGTGAGTATATTCTGCAAAATGAAAAAGTACATAATCATTGTACAAGTGAGGATTATCGAGTTGTTTAAAATTTTATATTTATATTGAATGAAACACACTTTGTATCTAAAGAAGATCGGAATCGATAGCATATAAATAAATAATTTTATCCATGTATGAATTTAGACATCCTACTCCCTAACAATTTCCGTAAATTTGTAAGCATCTTCAACCTGCTTTTCTGTTGCGGTTGCAGGAGATAAGCTGCAATATTTATTCTGCTGTTGGCACAAAAAGTGTTGTCACAGGTTGTAAGGAGCCGTTAATTTTCTTCTATCCCCACTGTTGTGGATTTTTTTCATTGCCAAGCCATTTCTGAATTTTGTAGAATACTCGTAATGAATATTAAGCGACTGCCTCTGAAGTTGGTGGCAATATTTCCAACTTTGATTTTTGTTCGTGCAGCGATTTTTTGAATTGATTAAATCTGTATGAGTTGAGTGAGACATTTGTGATTTTCCTTGCACCGTATACAAGTAGGAAAAGAATTTCACCAGCCTGTTTTACTTGTGAGGGGGTTAAATTCTTGCTATTGAAAGTTCTTACTACATTAACCAACTACATTTCTTTCCGAAGAAGTTTGATGACTTTTAATTTCTCTTTTTGAAATATTCTAGACGTGGTATCATAAACACTGAAGGCATGAGTCAGTAAAATTGTATTTTTCTACTACCGTCTATATTAATGAACTTTGCAACCCTAGCAACACGCGCGATAACGAAAGTAAACATTCGAGTTACCTGGTTGCTAAGGCGTTGCTATCTACGAAAGTAAAACTTATGCGGCCAAGACAGAAAAGTAGAAAATCAAATTTTAAACGAAATTAATTCGTTCTATTTGAACAAATTAATACAACTAAACAATTTTGTACGATTTTGTATTAATAAAGAAAGGTCTTTCTAGGAAGTACGCCAACATTTTTGTCGGCACGTAGTACCCAACGTAGTACCTACCTACCTACCTCCATTTTAAAAACGCTTCATAAATTTGCATATACTTTGCTTTGGATTTCTTGGGATAAAACAAGGCACAAGCAATATTCCCATTTATATCGCCACAAAACATATGTATTTGTTTATTTTAGTTTGAAACCACCAGAAATTAAAATGTGTAATATTTCGTTGCCATGGAAACAATTTTCACAGACAGCCTCCTAAACTATAAAATTTATTAAAAACGTCAATTAATTTCATGAAATAATTAGTTTTAAATTCGTAAATCCCATAATTTTTTTCGGTATAGTAGAAAAAATATAATACATTTCACGATGCAAAAGCCCTTTTAAGTATTCGGTGTTTTTTGAAAGGTCTCGGCTTCGCCTCGACCATTCAAAAATCACCTCACACCTTAAAGTACCTTTCGCATCTAGTAATGTAAATAACTATTTTTATACGTTCTTGTCATTTCTGGATTTCTGACGAAGAAAAAATTTTCCATATAATTTTTCCTGTTCCTGGCCTTATGAAAAATCTTTTTCTTCTGGAGTTAAAGCGATTAATAGAACAAGGAGATCAACGTCCTCATCAACTAAGTACAAATGTTCGTCTATTATTTAATATTTCAATTGCTATTTTAACAATAGGCGAATCTACATCATCTACAGCTTGTTTTACAAACAATCCTTTGTTTTAAAGTATTTGTGGCAACATTGAAATTAATCGGATTTCGTTTATATCATTTTACAAAAACTTTTCTTGTGGGAGGGCTACGATTACTGAATTTTGCCTAAATTTGGTTTTCACGTAGTTAACATACGTCGTACAAATGTGGATGCAATAAAAATCCACCTTCAAATTACATAAATAATAAGTATAGAGTTACAAAGATTTCGCAATTTTCTTGCTTATTCGTTTAATTTCGGTACATTCTGCATGTACTGTAACCGTGTGATATACCATTGGATCAGGCATTGAGAAAGGAGTTGTACATATATTTTATTTTGCTTCAAATCACGCTATCTTTGTAAATTGCGAAAAACGGCAAAATTTTAAGTTACATATGGTTTTCGGCTATACAAATTTCGACGGGACAAAAGGAAATAAGCTGTTCGACGTGCTTCTCGATGTTAAGTTGTCTTAGAGATTGTTGGGCGTCACTTTTCTAATGAAGCAATAAATTTTTTTGTTTACTTTTGCTTAATCTACCTCATGTTAAAGTAATGGCACTCAAACCTAGTCTAACACTCGGTAACACGTACAAATCAGATATCGGTAACCTGCCAGAGCAACCCCGATCCTAAATCCACCCCTATGATTTGTCAAATTACAAGTCATTGACAAAATTGAAAAAATTACAAAAACAGGAAACCTTCAAATACTATTTCCAAACGAATTTCCGAGAGACTGTTTTGGTAATAAATCCAAGGTAGAGGGTCGAACTTAGAACTACATCGTGAATTACACGGTCACGCTCTGATTTTAGGCTCAATAGGAGTGAACGAAAAAGTGTAATTTTGACGTCTATGGTTCTGAAACCGCTGAAATCTCACGCGTTACGTCATTTTGCAATGAAACTGATTTTCGACCCCCTACTAGGAAACTAAAAACATTTGTTTAATCCTGCTCTTGAGACATGCAGTTTCTTACTTGGATACAATACTCGATACAATTAAATGTCAAAGTGAAGGAAAGGCACTATCGAGAAACAGAAAATTGTTTCGGGGTCCTGAAGTCGTCCCGGGTCCGAAACTGTAATCGGTTCCGTCCTAGGACCGATATTAAGAAATCATTAAATTTCGCTGGATCGACTATAAGGTGTAATCTATCGGACGCACTATGGATTTTTTGGCGAATTTTGCTAAAACACGAAAATTTTAAACCTTATTTCCAAACGAAAACAGGCCGCCGAGCCGCCGTTCTGGCAATAAATCCAAGCTCGAAAGTCCAATGAAAGTACATCGTGAATTGTGCGGTACAGCTGCGATTTTGAGGTCAGCAGATCCTAACTAAAAAGTGACATTTGTGACGTTAACGAAAAATTTTAAAGTTTTGACAAGTCCTGCACGGATATGAAATTTGGAGGGATCTGCGCGCGCATTCGGCCTTTTTAATTTCGCAAAATTTACAAAACTCTTCGACATGGGGTATTGAAACGCTAATAACTTTTTAAATATTCAAAGAATCGCAACGAGATATAGCCGTTGGGATTTTCTCGACAAGAAGACTCCTATAAAAAAATAATAACATGACTGCCGGTACCACGCGATTTAGACAACCAATCAAAAATTGGTCACTATGTTGTCGCCACTGTTTCTATAAAGGCATGCTTCATTTTATGCAACATGAAACTGATTTTCAACCCCCTATACGAAAACAAAAACATTTCCAATGTTAAAATAATTAGACGCTGCTGGTGGAATATTGTATCATTTTCGTTTCGAAACCTTAGTTGGTGCTTCATATTTGTCAATAGATAAACTTAGAAAATAGACATGAGCTGCAATTTTTAAAAGAATTTATCTCATAAGAAATTGAACTCTATTACAAAGGACCCAATGCTGATGTAACAAGACCATTTAGTAATTCCAATGCATGATGCCGAATATATTATTATATCGATGAAGACAAAAATGATGGTAATATATTTATATTAGTATAGTCACAGAGATAAATGACAAACCTGATGATAACAAACATTGTTTGAATAAAACTGAATAGGTTGGTTTCCAATTTCTTGACATGTTAATATGACTTTCTCTTATGCATCTGAGAAAATTTTTAAATATTTTAGAAAAATAATTTTCAACCCACAAATTAGGGAAGAAAGTTGGTTCTCTTTAAAAATATATCAATGCGTTACAATTATTTTTTATATTATCTGAAAAATTCTAGAAATTATTAAACTCAAAAAATGCCTTTATTCAGGATTTGAAAGATTTCCTAATATCTACCATTTGTATCATAAATATATATAAAAGATATTAGTATTCTTCACAACAATACTATTTTTTGCAATTGTAAAGGCTCCTAAAATAAAAGTAATTAAAATTCTGGTAGAAACAGAATGTTTTTTTAATGAATTAACCCAAAGTACTTAAAGTTGTGTAATTTTTTAATAATAACTTCAATAACTCAACAATTTCATTATACATAGTTAGTACTAGTAGTTAAGAAATCAAATGCTTGCAACAAAATACTTCCTGTAAACTTTGTTGAATATTTATATCATTAATAACAGTATCAACGTTCTAAATTATAAACATCTAAACAAAACCATCTAATCTTTCTTACGCTGCCTACTGAAAATCGTCTATTTTTCAAATGAAATAAAGGGTTAGAGCTAAAATGCACAGTGAGCCGAAAGGATATTTTATAATGTTCCCATGAGTCATCATGTGGTCGGTTAATAAATTACATTTGCATCTCTCAACTATTTCCACTGAACTCACTGCGCAAAATTCACACTTGTCAGCAAACCTCTAGACTCTAGATAACCGCAACCATTACTGAATCATCATTACAATATTATGACGCATTGAGAAAGGTTAGCTAAATATATTTTGAAGAGAAAAAGAAAAAAGGTTTTAATTGTGTTCCTATTAATCCTTTTTATTTCTGTACAAAATTTTTAAATAACGATATAACTACAATTTAGTATTTTGCCGTGGTTTCAAGCTTTTGCGTGGCGATAAATCAATGTATCCTGATAATAATAATAATAATAATAATAATATTTATTTACTCAAAACATATATGTACAACCAATAAACAATATAAAGAACAAGTTATAAGCAAATAAATATGATTTACCAATAAGTGACTTAACACTTGTTTTGGATCACAATGTAAATGACATGGAAATATATTTTTAATTTTAAGTATAATTGTATAATAGAATAAAATAAAATAAAAGTAGACTTATACAACATAAATTTTCTAACACTAACACATTTAGATATTTAAAATTTTTAAGAATTTCTTCAAATGACATTTTATAATAAGTAGCAATATAAACACTATAATAAGTAGCAATATAAACACTAATATAAACACTTCGTATATTGTTATTAGAATTACCGGCGCCCTAATATAATAAATAGGTCATTATTTCAATAAAAATTCCACAAGAACAGGGGCATGGACAGGGCTTATTTCGCAAATGGATATACAGGGTCTTTCAACGAAAAACTGACCCCCCCTATAATTATAAAACCGAAAAATAAAACATAAAATTCGCCGAGACCCGTCGATTTCTGTTCTTGGGAGAGAATTTTTGACAGTCAAGCCAACTTGATATGTTCATCCCCCTAACCCCTAGCAACCCCAACTTTAAAATTTCAAATGGAACTACCCTACTTCTAACACCCATTCCATTGCGAATGCACTGGTGGATCATCGTTTTTAGGAATCGGTTGAGATTTGGCAGAGTTATTGGGAAAAGTTGACACACCTATATTAGTGTAGTAATTTCTTCAGAAATTCCCACCAATAATGAGGCTTGTCTTTAAAGGGGAACAGTTTCAGTTTATAATATTAATAAATTATGTAGAAAACGAAACAATAACACAGAGTTCAGTCAGTGCAGCGTTTCGATACAGCAATGTCTGTCCTACAAAACATATAAAAAAATTAACATTTAAAATACTTTTTCATAAGAGATATGTAGATAATATTGTAACAGTGATCCACAAATATTATTCAAGAAATTATATAAGTATTTAATTGATTCGTGAAAAATTAAATTATGCTATTGAAGCAGGAAACGCAAATACAAATACCCTGTTTAGATATATTATCAATTAGGTAAGAAAATAGGGAATAATAATTTCAAATTGGAACCATAAACCAAGTTTTTTTAGATAGATGTTTTAATTATAATTCTTGTCAATAATTTGAATAAAAAATATATTTAATACGAAATATGCTGTGCAGGGCGATAGTTTGAAAATTTTACTTTTTAAACCCTTCTATTTTGCTTAGCTAGACAAAAATTAAAAATACAACAGTAGCATATTTTACCAAGTTTTTGTATATGTTGTGAGCCTGCATCTATCATAATGCATATACAGGGAGCGCCACATAGTCACATATTTTTTAACGGAACACCCTGTTTTTTTTTTAGATATTTGGATAGCCTTTTTTATCCCCTTTATAAAATATATAATTGTTATATTATATTTCATCCTCAAACAACTGAATTATTTAAATAAATACACCTAAATTCAAGAAAAGTTTACATTTTTAAACAATTTTTTAATAAAAATAACAACATATAAAATAAGTAAAAATTAAAACATGTTTTTAAAAATTCCACCATTATTTTCTAAACAAAAGTTTAATGTTTTTATGTAATTTTGTCTAAAAAAATTCTGTCTAAAAAATAATTTAGTTGTATCCCAAACTCTTAGGAATATTACTTATTTGAATACCTAAGTTATTTGAAGATGAAATATATAACAATTATATATATTTATAAAGCGGATGAAGTGGGCTATCCGAATATCCGAAAATATAAATGTGGGTGTCATTAAAAAAATGTGACTATGTGACGCTCCCTGTATATTCATTAACATAGATGCAGACTCATAATGATATTTATTTATAATGATGGGATCATATATAGAAATGTATGATGTTATAATGTTATAAATAAATATTTTTATTATATTATTATTATAAGATATACAAAAACTTGGTAAAATATGCGACAGGTTTATTTTTAATTTTTTTTTTCTAGCTTTATTTTTAAGCGAAATAAAAGGGTTTAAAAAGTAGAGTTTTCAAATGATCACCCTGCACAAAACATAAAGTTCATCTTGAATCATTTAACAAATAAAGCCTTAAAAATAATGGGGAATATTTAATAAATAATAATTATAAAAATCTAATAAATAAATAAAAAAATTAATAAACAAAATTCTAAACAGCAATTATTATAGAATTCTGTAAAAGAATCGAACGACAAATATTACGAACTTCCATAAATATAGGACCTCTCTGAAAAACTGGGTTCAATATATCAAAAGAAAACATAAATATATTGTTCAAAAATGAAAACATTATTAAAAGTAGTCTTTTTATAAGAAAAAACTCCGTCTGAATTGAAATCGAGCATCGTATATTCTATACCTTGTGAAAACTGTGATAAAGTTTACATAGACTGATCAAAAAGGTGTCTTTAGAAAAACCTTCACGAACACAGAAATTATGTTACCATGAGTATTTTACAAAAAAATAAAATTATTAAAACGGCATTAACAACGCATACGAGATTAGGATAGCTTATCTTTTGAAAATGCTAAAATTGTTGGTTATCAGTCTTACTACTATAAGGTGCTCTTTAGGAAGTCGTTGTGTTTTAATAATTAACAAAATAATTTTCTTTTTAAGATGCAGTTAAATGTTTAGTCTTTTCAGTCCTTTATATGTATATCTTGATTTTATCGGATGTTGACTTAATTATGTGTTCAAATTATGGGACTTAAAAGAGAGGAAAAAATAAATAAAAACAAACGAAAATGAAAGAATCAACTGTGAAGTGTGAGGCGTTAAATATTTCAGTATTCATTGTGCATTTATTAGAATAATTGTGTTGTATTTACTTGGATATTTATATTATCTTTTATATATCAATCCTGAGAATGCTTATAAAAAATATCAAATCGGCGATTATTTTAAAAAAGTAGTTTGATTACTTATTGATCTAGGTAAACCCATAACCATCATAAGTTGATTATGTAGTATTTCTTTATCAAAGTCTGCTTTTCTCAACTAACTTTTCCTGACCACAATGTCTAACCGTTGATTGAAATGTTATTAACATTGGAAATGTTTTTGTTTTCGTATAGGGGGTTGAAAATCAGTTTCATGTTGCATATTATGAAGCATGACTTATAGAAACAGTGGCGACAACAGAGTGACCAATTTTTGATTGGTTGTCTAAATCACGTGGTACCGGCAGTTATGTTATTATTTTTTATATGCGTCTTCTTGTCGAGAAAATCCCAACGGCTATATCTCGTTGCGATTCTTTGAATATTTAAAAAGTTATTAGCGTTTCAATATCCCATGTCGAAGAGTTTTGTAAATTTTGCGAAATTAAAAAGGCCGAATGCGCGCGCAGAACCCTCCAAATTTCATGCGCGTGCAGGTCTTGCCAAAAATTTAAAATTTTTCGTTAACGTCACAAATGTGACTTTTTAGTTAGGATCTGCTGACCTCAAAATCGCAGCTGGACTGCACAATTCACGATGTACTTTGAAGTTGGACTTTCGAGCTTGGATTTATTGCCAGAACGGCGGCCCGGCGGCCTGTTTTCGGTTGGAAATAAGGTTTAAAATTTTCGTGTTTTCGCAAAATTCGCTAAAAAACCCATAGTGCGTCCTTATAGTCGATCCAGCGAAATTTAATTGATTTCTTAATATCGGTCCTAGGACGGAACCGATTACAGTTTCGGACCCGGGACTACTTCAGGACCCCGAAACAATTTTCTGTTTCTCGATAGTGCCTTTCCTTCACTTTGACATTTAATTATTGTATCGAGTATTGTATCCAAGTAAGAAACTGCATGTCTCAAGAGCAGGATGAAACAAATGTTCTTAGTTTCCTAGTAGGGGGTCGAAAATCAGTTTCATTGCAAAATGACGTAATGCGTGAGATTTCAGTAGTTTCAGAACGACAGACGTAAAAATTACACTTTTTCGTTCACTCCTATTGAGCCTAAAACCAGAGCGTGACCGTGCAATTCACGATGTAGTTCTAAGTTCGACCCTCCACCTTGGATTTCTTACCAAAATAGTATCTCGGAAATTCGTTTGGAAATAGTATTTGAAGTTTTCGTGTTTTTGCAATTTTTTCAATTTTGTCAATGACTTGCAATTTGACAAATCATAGGGATGGATTTAGGATCGGGGTTGCTCTGGCAGGTTGCCGATACCTGATTTGTACGTATTACGGAGTATTAGAGGTTTGAGTGCCATTACTTTAACATGAGGTAGATTAAGCAAAAGTAAACAAAAAATTATTACATGGGAATTTATCGCTGCGTTAGAAAAGTCACGCCCAACAATCTCCAAGACAACTTAACATCGAGAAGCCCGTCGAACAGCTTATTTCCTTTTGTCTCGTCGAAATATGTATAGCCGAAAACCATATGTAACTTAAAATTTTGTCGTTTTTCGCAATTTACAAAGATAGCGGTGATTTGAAGGAAAATAAAATATATGTTCAACTCCTCTTTCAATGCCTGATCCAATGATATGTCACACGGTTACAGTACAGGCAAAATGTACCGTCAAATAAGCAAGAAAATTGCGAAATCTTTCTAACTCTATAAGGAAGGGAAAATGGTCGGTACAGGACAATAAAAATGACGCTATTCTTTTGCCGACGTTTCGTTTACTCGACGTAAACTTCTTCAAGGCTACAAAGAAACCAATTTTAAATTAAAACATCTAATTTTCACAAACAGATAAACACAACAACTACATTTATACCAATTAAATAATTACCTCAGAATACGCATGAAGATGGTATCTTCGACCTGTCATATAGTATTCTAAAAGGTAAACTCGAACATGGAGCTTAATCTCTGTAATTAGTAAAACAATATATATATACTTCTTTTCCTCCCTGTAGTTAAATTATAATTGTTAAGTCATACCTGCATGTAAAAATTATCTGCTTTCATATAAAAAATAACACAAGAAAAAATATGCACAACACTAATAAAAAATCATCTGAATAAAAACTTCGTGTAGACTAAACACGCTTCAACCTACATTAAACTGAGATATTTAAAATTATATAAACTAACAGTAGTAGTGACCTCTAAATAATTGATGTATAATTAAAAATTCAAGTAATCTACAATATTTTTAATTATACATCAATTATTTAGAGGTCACTACTACTGTTAGTTTATATTTTTTTATCGGTTTCAGGATATTAATCCTTTGTTTTCATATGCAAAAGTAGGCTGGTAAATAAGTCATAACTAAAGTTGTACAGTTATATTTATTGCTTGTACGGTAATATTACAGATACAGATCTGTCAATAACTGTCAACAGATGAAATAATAAATAATGAAACTATAGGGCTATTTATTAAAACAAACAGAGAGAAAACTCCAAACAATAATAATTAAATACTGAAATTCAACTGAAGTGTATTTTCAGGCAATCCAAGGTCCATTTTTATGTAGCCGTTGTGACATTAAAAATGTAAACATTTATGTAATATGAAAAAAGGTAACAAATAAAAACAAACAAAATATAACTGTAACCATGGCGACAAATCAACCCATACAGACTTGACCAACTAATGAAATGAAAACGTTATTAATAAGAGAATATCAAACGGTAATATCTATTAATAATGTCTTTATTTTCTGAAACCGATAAACTATTGAACAAATCACGGATGTTATGAATCATAACAGCCTTAGATGTCTTAAAATCCTCGCTCTACGAGCTCGGATTTCAAACCGACATCTGCGGCAGTTATGATAGTCATAACATTCCTTGATATGTTAATAGCTATTAAATATCTCAGTTTAATGTAGGTTGAAGCGTGTTTAGTCTACACGAAGTTTTTATTCAGATGATTTTTTATTAGTGTTGTGCATATTTTTTCTTGTGTTATTTTTTATATGAAAGCAGATAATTTTTACATGCAGGTATGACTTAACAATTATAATTTAACTACAGGGAGGAAAAGAAATATATATATATATTGTTTTACTAATTACAGAGATTAAGCTCCATGTTCGAGTTTACCTTTTAGAATACTATGTGACAGGTCGAAGATGCCATCTTCATGCGTATTCTGAGGTAATTATTTAATTGGTATAAATGTAGTTGTTGTGTTTATCTGTTTGTGAAAATTAGATGTTTTAATTTAAAATTGGTTCCTTTGTAGCCTTGAAGAAGTTTACGTCGAGTAAGCGAAACGTCGGCAAAAGAATAGCGTTATTTTTATTGTCGTGTACCGACCATTTTCCCTTCTTTATAAGATTGTCAAGGACACAATTTTTAATTCAGAGTTTCTAACTCTATATTTATTATTTATGTAATTTGAAGGTGGATTTTTATTGCATCCACATTTGTACGACGTATGTTAACTACGTGAAAACCAAATTTGGGCAAAATTCAGTAATCGTAGCCCTACCTTAAGAAAAGTTTTTGTCAAATGATATAAACGAAATCCGATTAATTTCAATGTTGCCAAAAATTCTTTAAAACAAAGGATTGTTTGTAAAACAAGCTGTAAATGATGTGGATTCACCTATTGTTAAAATAGCAATTGAAATTTGTACTTAGTTGACGAGGACGTTGATCTCCTTGTTCTATTAATCGCTTTAACTCCAGAAGAAAAAGATATACTTTTCATAAGGCCAGGAACAGGAAAAATTATATGGAAAATTCTTTCTTCGTCAGAAATCCAGAAATGACAAGAACGTATAAAAATAGTTATTTACATTACTAGATGCAAAAGGTTACTTTAAGGTGTGAGGTGATTTTTGAATGGTCGAGGCGAAGCCGAGACCTTTCAAAAAACACCGAATACTTAAAAGGGATTTCGCATCGTGAAATATATTATATTTTTTCTACTATACCGAAAAAAATTATGGGATTTACTAATTTAAAACTAATTATTTTATGAAATTAATTGACGTTTTTAATAAATTTTATAGTTTAGGAGGCTGCCTGTGAAAATTGTTTCCATGGCAACGAAATATTACACATTTTAATTTCTGGCGGTTTCAAACTAAAATAAACAAATACATATGTTTTGTGGCGATATAAATGGGCATATTGCTTGTGCCTTGTTTTATCCCAAGAAATCCAAAGCAAGGTGCAAACTTATGAGGCGTTTTTAAAATGGAGTAGGTAGGTACTACGTGCCGACAAAAATGTTGGCGTACTTCCTAGAAAGAACTTTCTTTATTAATACAAAATTGTTTAGTTGTATTAATTTGTTCAAATAGAATGAATTAATTTCGTTTAAAATTTGTTTTTCTACTTTTCTGTCCTGGTCGCATAAGTTTTACTTTCGTAGATAGCAACGCCTTAGCAACCAGGTAACTCGAATGTTTACTTTCGTTATCGCGCGTGTTGCTAGGGTTACAAAGTTCATATATATAGACGGTAGTAGAAAAATACAATTTTACTGACTCATGCCTTCAGTGGTTATGATACCACGTCTAGAATATTTCAGAAAGAATAATTAAAAGTCATCAAACTTCTTCAGAAAGAAATGCAGGTAGTTAATGTAGTAAGAACTTTCAATGGCAAGAATTCAACCCCTCACAAGGAAAATAGGCTGGTGAAACTCTTTTCCTACTTGTATAAGGTGCAAGGAAAATCACAAATGTCTCACTCAACTCATACAGATTTAATCAATTCAAAAAATCGCTGAACATTAAAAAATCAAAGTTGGAATTATTACCACCAACTTCAGAGGCAGTCGCTTAATATTCATTACGAGTATTCTACAAAATTCAGAAATGGCTTGGCAAAGAAAAAAATCCACAACAGTGGGGATAGAAGAAAATTAACGGCTCCTTACAAACTGTGACAACACTTTTTGTGCCAACAGCAGAATCAATATTGCAGCTTATCTCCTGCAACCGCAACAGAAAAGCAGGTTGAAGATGCTCACAAATTTACGGAAATTGTCAGGGAGTGCGATGTCTAAATTCATACATGGATAAAATTATCGAGGATCTAAACGACGCAGAAGATTTAGATGCTATCGATTCCGATCTTCTTTAGATGCAAAGTGTGTTTCATTCAATATATATAAAATTTTAAACAACTCGATAATCCTCACTTGTACAATGATTATGTACTTTTTCATTTTGCAGAATATATTCACAGATAAACAAGCAGAAAATGAAGGAAACAAACGTAAAATTGGTAAAAAAATTTAATAAAAAAGTCAAAAATTTATATTTCTCTAAAAATGAAAATATTCTTATTTTTTGAAAATTTCTCATGGTTCAATTGCCAATTTTTATTTTTATCACATCCGAAATATCACAAGATTTGCGTTCTACTTAGTTATTTCCAATGTCTCCTCCGGTTGCATCTTTGCGAAGAACTGTGAATTTTTCAATCAACAGTCTAACTAATAGATATAATGTTTTAAATAAAAATTGGTTTTTACTTTTGTCCATAATAAAAAAAATTTTTATTCGTCCTCCTGCATAATATGTTAAACTATACCCTGCGTCAACACATGGACTGGGAATAGTTAAATGCATAGGGAGAGTTGGGAGAACAATGATAATCTGAATCTGATACTAGACTAGTGACATGAATAAAGTAAGCGACTGAGGAGAAGGCATAAGTATTTTTTATTTAATTTGACAAGCACTGGTCACTGGGGAAGTATATTAAGCTATTTCGTTACACATTACAAAAATATGGATGGGATTTAATATTGGACAAAAGAAATCGGCTAATAAAAATTAAATAACACCTTATCGTCGGATTCTTAAATAATTTACTCTTTCGTTTGCAACCTTGCATGTGACAATCTTACATATATCACTAGTTTTTCACAGGACCGAAATTAATTTCAGATATTCTTAGACCGTCTGATCGATGAGACTCCTGCTAGCCTTCCGTGACTTTAGGGACGCATTATGAATTACGTTATTATTTAAGGAAAAATCCGACAGGTTACATTTCCGTTTGTTTACTGTATCATTGAAAAAACGTAGCTATTATGTTTTTCAGCAAACCTGTCAACACATATTTAGACAACTACAACAGCATTCCCATCACGCTATTTCCGTTACATTATAACAAAATTGTTATTAATAGATTTATTTCTTACATATAATATTTTCACAGTTTTTAAAATGAGCGCTATATTCACATCACTCATATGTATTTTGATGCACAAATTTTCTTCTACCTACTGATCAACAAGAATCAGGAGGAGGAATGTTATATTATCATGAGAAAATAGTTCTGTCTGGACTCTTTAATTCGGTTAAAGAATTAGAAGGATAAGGAAGACTTTTGGGCTGCCACTGTATATTCTGGAGAATTCTACATGCTAAAGTTTATTTTTTTACAACCAACACATGTAAATAGCATATTTTCATTCGAACGCCAGAATACGCCTCTAAAAGGCAAAATATTAGTTCGGTCATGTAACGTGGAATAATGGAATTTTTATGTCGCCTCAAGCTTTATAACTGCGGCTTGCAGCGTATTAAAATTGCGACATAAAATTGTATGTGGTAAAAATATACAACAGGGGAAGTGGTATATCGATTGCAAAACTTAGGTGATTTATTTAAGATGGATAGAGATGCGTAGGATAATACTGACGTCAAATGCTTTCCTGAAATAAATAAATTCCACTCGTATGAGAAAGCATTTTACCTGGCCGAAACACTACATCAAACTGTCTAGAAACTCCCGATGTCTTACTTAACATTCGCTTCACGTACAAAAATAAAGTTTCGGTTCTGCATTTCGAGCACTAATATATGAATTCGAGAGAAACTTTAAATAAACTACCCGGAATAAATCCATTTAATCCGGATATGTTATGGATATATACGCACTCAGTTCTTTTCAATTTCCTTAAAACCTTTGAGGTGATGGAGCTTCCTGGTTTGATGAATATTTTGATCATATTTCAGAACAGAAGTAACGCACGATGTGATTGAATACTGATATTAAATATGGGTAAGGTTTAAGTTACTACGAAGCCACTGGCTTAATGTTTTTCTGGAAATAATAATAAAATAATTATTGATACTTGTAATGCCACATGGAAATATCCTTATATACAGTGTCTCATATAAAATGAAGACACCAGGATATTTTCGTTATTTTTTGAAATCTAGATTTGAGCTATGGCACAATTGTAGACGTACATTTCGATGCAACCAACTTAAATTTAAGTAACAAACTGAAACAACGGCAGCCCCCTAAATGGTCACTTTCGAAGCAAAAGTTTTAATAAAATTATTTACCATGCAATGGGCTCAGAATAAAGTCTTTCAAAATTGCTGTCACACCATCCGTTTTTGAATAATTTACTTTGAAGGTACCTACTAGGGTTTTTCAGCACACAATCGAAAAATTGATATTCATCATCCCCCTTCATGGGTTTGTAGCCCCCCTATTCCGCGTTTTACGACGTATATTTATTAACAAAAGTTGTTTTATTTTTTTATAAAGTTTGAAGTTTGGCACATTTGTGGTAGAGCACTCTGTACAGTTTCAAGACAGAATCCTATCAGCGAACTAAAAATAACGCCATCTCTTGAGGAAAACTTTAACGTATGCTACAAAAATAATTATTTTATAAATTTTTATATTGGATAGACACTGACCCTAGCGCAAAACTGCTATTAGAGTATTTTCGTAGATTTCTATCGTTTGTTAAATTACTCAATTTAACGGGTGTTGTATACTTTAGAACAGTCATTTGTCGGTGACGTATAAGAGGCGCCATCTCACGGTCAAAAATATATAAACTTTTTTAATTAGACCCCCATTATTCCCCCATTATTTGTTAGTACTTAGTAAATTATAACCCTCCTTTATTTTAAAGGTGAATAATTTAGAGGTTGCGGTTTTATATTCATTGAAACAGACATTTGTCGGGGACATATTTGTGGCGCCATCTCATGGTCAAACATGGAAGCATATATCTTGAATTAGTAATTACAGTTAGAGTAAAAGTATGCCTAACCTAACCTAACCTAACCTAACCTAACCTAACCCATCGTTATTTCACACATAACCCATTACAGAAGAGTAAATTTAGAAGAGCACAAAAGTCTGAAGTCCAAGGACAACTACTACGTTTACAAATACGAGTTGCCCATCGACTTCAGTCAGTCTTGTCCTCAGTTTTCGCACTTCGAGCTGATCAAGGTGGGCAAACCTTATATATTTAACTATAGAAGATCCCATAGAGGGATTTTTATAGGCAGCTGAAACCATTGTGGAACACTAACGTGGAAGATATCAGCTGTTTGCAAGCTTCCTTTGTGGTAAACCAAATCATCTCTCTTTATATCCTCTGACTCACGCCTTACGTACCACACTTACTTACGTTAGTCTATATTATGTGTACTCCATGAAGCTAATAGTTAAATACATATAAACAGGTACAATATCGTAATATTGCTGGTTGCGAGATATAGATGGCGCTTCTTCAGCATTAGTTTAAAGATTGTTAGTGTAGTTAAAATTGCCACACTCATGCGGATAACGATGTTACCTCTACAACGTTTTAAACCACAATGACAATATCTGAAACAATGCGGAAGCGCCACCTATATTTCGCAGCCAGCATTGCAATAAAGATGCGCCTCTTAATATTTTTTTTCTACTACCGATCTTAAAGTACTAACTTTCCGCACACTTTATAATGCGTAAAGTTAAACTTTACCCACTAGTGCGTAAAGTCACTGGTGCGTAAAGTAAAATAATAAAAAATTGCATATCAGAGCACCTATATAAGCACCTATAATAATCATATCTTATTTTAAAAACCCTAAATGTGGTTATTTAATTTTATGTAGTCCATTTATTTAATATCACGGTATATTATTATAAAACATACCTAATATTCAGTATCCTTTAACAATAATCTTTGAATTTTGTATAAGTTTGATGTTTCATTTATATTTTCAAAACTGATTAATGTCACTCATTTAAAATTAAGTAGGCCATAGCAATATTGTCATTGTTAAATTTTGACGTAGGATGCAAGTTTGACATTTTGAAGTGCGTTTCATATTATTATTAGAAAATTTAAGTAAGGAAATTTTTAAATTTGTTATTAAATATGATTTTTATGTAACTTTCAACTTAAAATTTTATTTTATTTTAAATTTTTTATTTCTCGAAGAGATAAGTAGATACCTACAATATGGATGTCGATTTATCAGATTTATCAGATGCGGAATGCAGCATTAATCAACAACTGCCTTGTTATCTTATTATTTCATTTTACGCACTAGTGCAAAAAAGAAAATTGTACTTGTATACATAATATTTCTTAGTAACCATTTCGGTAGAAGAAAAAATATTGTATGCAATTCGTGCGTAAGGTGATCTTTTCTCACTCATGGGATTGACAAAATTCCCATTCGCGAAGAAATCTCACTTTACGCACTTGTTGCATAAATAACTATTTCATTCAGCTAAAACTTGACTTGACTTAATACCTTGGATTTATTATTTATGCTATATATTTAAAGAAAACTAGCTACTCTTCCTAGAGAGTAGTTTTCTTTAAAATGATGCCTTATTCCTACTAAAACTGCCAAGAACTAGCAGTTACATTGCGCATCCATTTTTTTTTTTTTACACTTACAGCGATAAAATAAAGGAGTTTATTTTAATTATTTGTTGTTGTTTTACTTCCCAAGAGCTAAATGTCGCTATTGTGGGGCACATTATTTTAAAACCAAAGAGATTCTGATTCCGAACTTTTGAATGTTTTAAAAATAAAATTAAATTTATATACTAACGATTGCATGAAAACGTTGCCACAATCCTTCCCAACAAAACTGAATATGTCATAAATACCTGAGATTAGTTTATTGTTAAATTTTTTTATGACCTTGCAAGTATTGTTTTCTCTTATTTGATTGATACGAATGTTACTTTTGGTAAATTCCTGTTAATTCAAAAAGTGGAAAGCATAAACATGCGGAATCTGAATAGACAATAAAAAAATAATTAGCGAAAGCGTTAACCATATTCTGTGAACCTTCATATATAACATCTGCCTTTTATGTTATGTATACATATAAGCTCTACAGCGTTGTGAGCTTATTTTAATTAATTTTAATAATTGTTCACGGTCAGCTATGAATTTTTTGAATACAGCGTCAACTTGTTTTTGAATTAGTGATCTTAATCTTTTTAATTCACTATGATAAAATGGAGTTCTATATTCCTTATAAATTCGATAAGCAATTTTTTTAGACGTATATTGTAACAATTTCCTTATTGTACCAATTTCAATATTTTCTACTACAGCAATATTTGACTTTTCTGAAATTATAATATATTGATATTTATTTGTTAGTTCTAAAGTTAGTACAATTCACTATAAGATATGCATGGTTCATAATAAAGGAGATTGCCTTCTTTTACTAGAAGGATGTCATCCCTACATACTTCGCAAGAAAATATTGAAAAAATTAAATTTAAAATATCACTATGGATATTTTTAACATATCTTTATTGATTTAAATTAAAAAAATTGTAATATTTACCATTATTGTCAAGTCTGTAAGGGGAAGCATTAAAATAGGCAGTTATTAATACATTTGCATCGTGAATGATTTATACAGACAATGAAGCGTCAGGCACTTCACGTTTCTGATAAGAGACACACCAGAAAATTATACTCCGATATTTACTTTAACAAAATACTTAAATATGAGCCTAGTGGCCTAACGAAATCGAAACGGCTAAGTGGAAAGGTCTTTCGATTCTCTTTACAAAGATACCTAGTTTCTGCCCTGTTTACTATAGGTAAATACGAATAAGAAATTCCAAAATTGTATTAATATTTATCAGTTATGGAAATTCAGATGCCCAGATAATCAACGACTGTATTCAGTTAAAATAAATTATCAACATCAAATATGCAAAATCTTCCTACATATGAGGAAAATCAACTGTTACGATGAATTCGGTTGCGAAACAGAACTAAATGAAGAATTTTAAAAGGCTTGAATATAATAGCGAAATTCACCAAGCTAGTTATTTTGACTGAAACAAGATTAATGAAACAAGAAAACTGTTGTCAGCTGTCAGCTGTCAAATTAGTAGGTAGAAGTTCGAAACCAGTCTATGTCTAGTAAGAAAAAGATAAATAATCTTGGCAGGATTTGCAGGTGTAATCCAATGTAGATCGTGGTATTTACCCGCTGAGTAGTTGTTTCTTGCAATCCTATTTCCCATTCTCCACAATAGCAGTGCGAAAATGCCACAGACCAACCTCGATAAAGCTAAATAATTAAAGTTAAGCACACACGATGGAAGGACAAAGCCTTACCTGGATATATCTACATGGTTTAAACAATCAAAAATCAAATAAAATCACTCAAATTATCTTCACTAAATTGAATTACATAAATGAACTTAATTTTAAAATCAAACATTCAAATTGTATCAATGTGATATATAAATTTTAAGATACAATCATTATTTAATTTGTTTTAATCTAGACAACAGCCAAAACAACAATTAATTAAAAATTTTATTTTCTTGTTCAGATATTTCAAAAAGTATGTCAAATTTCTAAACAATGGTTTTTGCAAGCACTGTCATCAAATTTACATTTGTTTCTTTCACCAACGTTGACTAAGAAAATCCTTTTACTTCAAAAAAATATATCAAATTCACCATTGGTCAAAGTAAGCTTTAAATAATGTTGTAAGTTGAAATTCCAGTTTAAAAAAATAAGCTAATAACACAATTTTTAACTCTATATAAAATTAACTATTTTTCTGATAAATAATAATGGTAATTATAATTTTGCATCTTTTAGAATAACCGCAAAAATCGCGAATAATATTTACTGGTATAAGTTAGTCTTCCGATATCTATACCAAAAAATTTATTTCGATACCTATTCTAAACAGTTTCCAAAGTTCTCTTCTTATCTCAAATATAAATATATTTTATGTAGGCGAACATTTTTTTTTGATTGTCCGGTATATAATTTTTGTTTCGTATTTTTGTTTAGATTAAAACTCTATGATGTGTAATCAGTAGTGACTTTTATGTATGAAGCGATTTTGTCAGCCAAAACATAACTTAAAAAAAACGTGGACTTAATGAACAATTGCTATATAATTATATAAATTGTGTTTGATTGAGTATTCATCAAACGAATTGTTTTCATTACCCATAGCAAAATTTGAAATAGTTTATTCATTAGCGACAATATCTAGTCTCAATTGTTGAAACCAGTTTTCTGTCATACATGCAATATTGACATTTTTGTGCAAGTAATGCAACGAAATTATATGAACTTTACCGAAAAGATTTTAATATTTATGAGTGTTGTTTGGATGTCTCTAGGCGGATGAATAGAATATGTATGTATATAGTCTGTGTGTAGCACAAAAGAAAAGCTAAATCGATGGGAATAAAGTAATAACATAGAATAGATACATATCCCAGTCCATCACGCTGACTTTTCAAGAAATTCAATAAGACCCATTCGAATCCGCGAAGACGAATGTGAGCTTAGGCTCTAGAAGCTTCTCGCTCAATATATTGCTCTTCAAAAGACTTCGGTACAGTGTGTTTCAATTTTGATACTCAACTTTCATAAATTATATTGACTGTTACCTAAACGAAATCAAATATATATTTCAGAAAATATGGCTGAGGTTGCAGGAATTATTCATGTAAATTGTATTCATCAATAACATGAATATACTTATGTATAATAAAAGATGTAATTCCTATATTTAATGACAATAATGTATTAAATATTAATGTCCACTAATATTTATATTGGAAAATAGTAACTGCGTGCTCAGGAATTATTTATAAAATACACTTTTTATTAGTAAACATGGTCAGATCAATTCATCAATAAAAGTATATGTCCATTATGTCTAGTTCTTTTAATAATAATTATAATAATAATAATAGTTTGTTATTCGATAGCAGAAGTAGCTCTTAAATTATTGGTTTATAGAGGCCAATAATAAAAAAATAAAAATATGAGAAAAAAATACATTCTTCTCAAAAGTCATTCACTATCAGACTTAAACTAAAGATACGTGCAATTTTCTCTATGTTTGGTCTACCACGTCTTTGTGAGAATTGCAGAACGAATATCAAATTCTTAATCCATATTATAATTTAAAATTCGGGAGAGTGTACCAATAAAACTTTTTTAGAAATATTTTTTCACGCATTATTAATATTAACATCCTGGTGGACTTTAGCATAAGTTATTTTACCACCCAACGGGGAACATATACAACACTACCCCTGGGACATCACCAGTTGCTCCAGCTGAAATTCAAACTCAGGAGAGATATTCATAAGATAGCCTTCACAATCGTGATCTAGCCCACTACGCTGACGTCTTAGTTGATTTCTGATTTAACTGATTAATGAAAGGAAATTATATATCAAACGACAACTTGAATTGACCAACATCTTCTTAGGAGTGACAAAAGCACTTAAATAACAAGAGCAATAACTTATGGTACAATCAAATACGTTTACAAAATTTTTTAAACCAACAAAATTTGTTACTAATTGATAATTTATCCGGCAGTCATTTTTCGCGGTTACTACAGTTTTTATTTTAATTCGTCTACTTCAAAAATTGTACTTATATATTTTCGATATACCCTATTTTATCACTTATACATTATTTCACGTATCACCCTAAGCAAACTTTAAATATCTGGTATCGCATGGATATTTATGATCTACAGTATGTCGTAACAAGTCTTTATGCTAAAGAAGACGTACGGGGTCAAACTCTTTATACTGCACATAATCACGATGATCCACATACTTAAAACTCTTTTATAGCTGTCACCATGAATAAAGCTTACTTTTATTATGAAAATATGTTGCTAGCGCTTCTTCTGATACACTATTTTATATACATAAGGCGGAACAACGATATCCAGGCTTATTTTTATCTGGTAAGGATAAGTATATTATTTATAATCGATTTTATCCGCATTCTGTATGAAACTTTTGTAGGCAGTTTGATTGAAAATTTTGTAGAGGAGATGTTAGAAATATATGTTCTCATTCTATAATATATTTTTAGGTTCTTATTTGTATTTCTTCAGTCACTTTAATTTGATGTCCATTAATTTCGTATTAACATTTTAGTCGTGTCTTCTCAAAAACATTAATTTCATTTAAAAATACTCGATATAACTATATATTATACAGTTTATAACTTCTGGGATTTGATTTTATTCATTCTTAAATCTGTGCTTCCGTCTGTTTGTACCGTTACTTGTGAGCACGACAACTCAAGAACAAAAAGCCTAATCAAATTAAAAAATTAAACTATAAGTGACTAGGGGAAGAAATCTGTCGTTGAAAAAAATCGATAAGCAAATAAAGACGTTCCGGATTATTTACATAAAAAAAGATCATATAGAGTCCCGTTTGCTGCTATATAAACTTTGAAATAGTTTCTACAAATATGAAAACAGTACACGGTACCTTGACGTTGGCATCATTAGATGATGTAGCCCTATTTTTTAATAGTTAACTAAATAGTTAAAAATCAAAAACAAAGACTAGTACAAATATTTTAAAATGTAATTTAGCATTCAGTAAACAATAAATACCATGACAATTTTCTTAACTATTCAACTAATACATCTACAAAAATGTTGAAAGTTATCAACAAAAAACGGGAAATTGAAGGCTCAGTCAGACCAGTTTCTTCTTAAATGGAATGGTCTTCTTCATAATGAATTAGAATCGGTCAATATATCGGACTTCTAGCTCAATTAGCTCTTGATATGAATTATGTTACTGAAGAAGAAGTATTAGAAGCTATTAATAAATTAAAATTTTCCAAGGCTTCTGGAGTGACGAAGTCTCTTCGCCTCTTCCCCCTCTTCCCCTCTTAGTCTCTTCCTCTCTTTATCCTTATCTCTCTCTCCCTTCCTCTCCTCCTCTCTTCTTCTCTTCCTCTCTTCCTCTTTCCTCTCTTCCTCTCATCCTCTCTTCCTCTCTTCCTCTCTTCCTCTCTTCCTCTCTTCCTCTCTTCCTCTCTTCCTCTCTTCCTCTCTTCCTCTCTTCCTCTCTTCCTCTCTTCCTCTCTTCCTCTCTTCCTCTCTTCCTCTCTTCCTCTCTTCCTCTCTTCCTCTCTTCCTCTCTTCCTCTCTTCCTCTCTTCCTCTCTTCCTCTCTTCCTCTCTTCCTCTCTTCCTCTCTTCCTCTCTTCCTCTCTTCCTCTCTTCCTCTCTTCCTCTCTTCCTCTCTTCCTCTCTTCCTCTCTTCCTCTCTTCCTCTCTTCCTCTCTTCCTCTCTTCCTCTCGTCCTCTCTTCTTCTCTTTTTCTCATTAAAAATCAAAATATCTCCTTCCCACTGCCTCGTCATATCATTTCTTTCTATTTTATTTGATGTACTTGCTGATAAATTTAAATTCGCGTTTGTGAAACCTCTTACTAAAGAAATCAGATGATTTCGATGTTTGCGACTTTAGACCGGTTATTATTAACCTATAAATTTTTTCGAAAATATGCGGATCAATTATGAATAAGAGACTTTAAGCTTTAATGTCTAATATTTACATAAAGAATTCATAATAATTAGTGAATCACAACATGGTTTTGTTACAGCAAAAGGGATGGACACTGCTTTATTTTCCTTTATCAATTAAGTAGTTTACTATTGACAAAAGAATCATTCATGTTCGATTTATACACAGATTTATTATATAAAACAATTGTTTGTAGAAATAGTAAATTGCTACTAAATGTATGATATATATATATGGTAAAAATTATAATTTTTTCATATCTTTTCTTGATGGTCAGAGCCACATTCCTTAATGATAAAATTGTACAATCCAAGGATCTTTATTATTGGGGTTTATCAAGGATCAATTCGTAGGCCCCCGTTGTTCTTAATATTCGTCAATGATTTATATCTTTATATTTAAATGTTTTATTAAAATATGAAGATTCATCCAGTTTTCAGGAAATTGCCAATTTAATTCTTAGTAACTGGTAAAATGGTTAGAGAAAAATAAATGACCACTTAATGAAAATATCCCCGCCACATCCCACTTAGATACAGTCATTGTAATATAATTCTATAAGTTTTCTCAGTCAGTTAAACTCCAAGGAATACCTTCGGATAAGAAGCTTGAAAGGATCTTCAAGTGGATAATATATGTTACAAGCTAACAACATCATGTCTGCATATATCAAAGTAGTGCCCTCGATTGATATCCTTGTATTTTGCTTTGCTTCACTTCTTCAGTATGGTGTTATTCATTGGGGTTTAAGTAAAGATTTTCATAGAAGATTTCTCATATAAAAATACGCATTATGTATTTTTGGAGATCTCAAACCACGGGAATCCTGTAGGATATATAAGGTCCTTAGTCGGTAATGGGATAGTATTAATCCTGTAGTATGTCTTGTATATCACCATGTTCATTTGTTTACCAAACATAAAATAGTCTTGTTCGTCATAATTATATATTTTATGAAAACCGTGCATACATCGTCTCCATAGCATTATCCTAAACCCAAAAAATATTAGTTTATTAATTAATTTTCAAAAAAGAAAATCAAAGAACTACCTTAAGTATATGACATAGGTAATTAATCACTTGTTTCTTTTATTTTATTACGTTGTTTTTTTTTTGTGATGTTTGTTTTCTCCAGCTATTTATAAATTAATGTTTATTGTAATTTGCTGCCACTCTACTTTATTTCTTGACGCACTTTACTTTCTTTTTGTTCTAATTTATTTAATTTTAATGGTAAATATAATTCTGTTTGAATATGTGAATAGTATTTAATGAAATTTTTCGATACTTACAGACTGTGTCGGAGATCATCTTTTACATTTAATAATACATTAATATAAAATATTTCAATTCGAATAAATTGATTTAATCTTTGTTGCAGATACAATTGTATGGTTTTAATAAAGAACTGTACCACAATATGTCAGAAGCGCAGCACAAATCACAGGGAATTGTCGGCATTTCCTTAATGGTTCAGGTGAGTAAATTAAATTGTGAAATTGGGTGTTCGGTTGATAAAAGTAAAAAGCTGTTAAAAGAAGAAAAAAGGTAAAAATAAGTATATGTAAACTGAAAGTTTTAACGAGCGGGACTTTTTGTCTACGTTCTGTAATAATTGTGTAAATAAAAATAAAAAACTTGCTCCAGCGCAAAAAACGAAATTCATTAATAAGAAGCGGATATTCCCCTCGGTAATTTTATTGAGGGTTGTATATTTCACCATTATATGCAAACTAGATTCATTTTTTGAACGCAGTTCTAAATCACGAAAATTATGAATAATTTAAAATCCTCTTCGAAACGTGTCATCCTCATAGTGGAAATCGATCCTTTTTATGTAATAAATGGTGGCAAAGGTTAACTGGTGTAGATCAATAAATATAAAAAAAAACGACTTTTCTAAACAATCGACTTTTGGTCAGAATTATTTATCATCCTCAGCACTACTTATATGTGTTTCCCTTTGCCAAGTATATTTAAATTGATTTTTTACCTTTACTATCTGAATCAAATAACAAACATCAACCATTAAAGAGTATGAGTTTTGGACTATAGAATTTGTAATTTTTTTGAAATTTCCAAATTTTGTTACAATCCCTACCACCCCCTTATTTGCGCTCAATGTTGTTCAACTATAAACTACGCAAGTTATTCAGTAAACAATTATTTGACAAACCGATAGGCGTTTCAAAAAACCGATTTTTGGATTCAGTGAAATAAGAAATATAAATATATTACATATACGGAAAATTTCAATAATTTTTCAATAAATTTCAGTTGAATATATCAATTTATTGCAGAAATACTAGCACATGTATACATCAAGATATTTATTTTCAGAGGGTCACATATCATCAAAATAAAACTTTATTGTCAAACAATGATATATGATTTTGTAATAAAAAATAAAATTTATTCTATTGATATAAAACAAAATTATTGTATAATTTTATAATATATTTTATAGCTATAATGGTTTTATAACTCTTAAAAAAAATTTATGTAGCACTAATCTTTTGCAAATTCTTACCTAATAATTAATAAACAACTACTCCCCATCATAAATCAAACACCTATGTTGCATCAACAAATTTTGAACTATAATCTAACCCGTTGCCAGTATGCTAGCAACACTGGCTTCCATTTCCAAAAATTACCGTAAACGGGACATTTTAAATAACTTATTTTTGATAATCGGTTTTCGATGAACAAAATTCATAATATCCCTATTTCGGTGTTTCCCCTTGCATGAAATAGATATAAACGATATTGGCCAATGAATGCTAGACTGATTCATTTGATTCAAATATCTTGTAATATGTAATTCAAACCTGCTATGTAGATGAATTTGTAGAAGAAAATAATTATCTAACATATAAATTAAAAAGCTGTGAAAGTTGCCACTCGTAAACAAAAGCATTTAAATATTTGCGCCGGCCGCGACTAAACAATACCCATTGAAATATATTTTTGTGTTTCAACAATATTAAACAAAGGAATTCTGAATTGTCCATGTGGGTGTGTAATATTAGTTGTCCGGGACATCGTGGTCACTACATAAAATACGACAAGGGCGAAATAAACGCTAAACTGTCTCCAGCGCTATCCATAAAAAGTAAATGTCCTGAAATAAACACTATGCGCAGTACTCTGCTAAAATTATTAGTTAATACTTGTCATTTTGTTACCCTGATATATCAGCAGCAAATTACACACACCGCAATGGTCTAGAAATATTCAATATAGCGGGAGCTGTTTCTGGAATAATCAAATATTTCTAATGATGTTCTACTTATCAACATGCAAATATAAAATCTTTTGGATATAAAAAGTATTAAAAAACGAAGGGGTATGCCTAAATCTTAGATTGAATGATTATGTTCTTTATGGTTACTATGAATTAGGTCAGTTTCAATCAAATTATTCTTAGTTTGTATCTTTAAATGAATGAATGAATGAATGAATGATTGATTCGCACTAACCAATTGATGACTTCCAATAGGAATTATTCTTGGGGTTATCATTTTTTAATTAGTAACCGTAAAGACAAAAAGTTGTATCTCTAAGACCTCAACCTATTTACTCTCTAGAAGTAGGCAGAAGGAAATCTTTTTCCTCTGATTATTGGCCTTATAAACTAAGTGTTTTGACCACAGAGTGAAATCTTAGAGATGGGCCACGGTTCGACCTGGGGAGTAGGCAGATTGAGATTCCGTACTCTAAATACTCTTTATCCTTCTTAGACATCCTTCCTTTTGTCTTGAAAGAAGATGCAGCCGAAACGTTATTAAGTGTATTAAACAAATGTGTAATAATAATTAATACAAATACAAATTTTAGTCAGTAGTGTTTTTGTAGAACTTACCTTCGTTGTTGACCAATAACCCATAATTCACAAGTAGGCAACTTTCAACAAAGTTAATGTCGCAGCAAATAAACAGAGAATTAGTTAAGGAAAGTTGCTACAACTTAGCTGGCGTTTTACATTACCGACAAAAGATGACATCAAAAAAGAATTTTTGAGGTTTCATTCCAGTGAATAGTTAGAATTAAAAGAGAATTAGCAGTTTTAACGGACGGACACGTTTAAGAGAACGGGAAGTAATGTTGGGACGGATTAGCATATTGTGAACGTTGTACGGTTCATTCTGAGCATTTGGATGGGTTTTACAACATTGCTCTGCTCATGCAGAAGATATCGTGTCGTATATTTCAAGTGGGGCGATATGACCGGTGCCCCAAGTCACCACCACTTATTTGAATACCAGGGAAATATTATAGTCCAGTAATTTTATGAATAATCAAGGATGTTTCCAATTAATTTAAAATATGTGACGACGAATATAATGAAAACAATAATATTGTTTTGTAGTTAGTTATTATTTTTTAAATAAACGGTTTGTTGTTTTAACTTCTTGGCAATGAATTGTAATATTTTTTTCACCACTAATTGTTTATTTATTTATTTAGGTACACCGCCTAAGAATACAATCAGTTTTGATGTGGGAAAATACATTAATAAAAAATGGTCAAAGATAGATAATAATCAGAATTAAAATTACATAAATACATTAAAATACACAAAAACTTACTCAAGAAACAGTAACATAAAATTATAATATAAAAAGGTGATTAAGCGAAAAACTCTTGATGTTTGGAATATTGGAATGAAACATGTTTCTGGTCCTATGCAACCATATTACCTATATCTGTCACTTAAACTACAGAGGTGAGAATGAATTTTAGTCTTTATATGCCGTGTTTCGAATTGAGGAATAAGAAAATTCAACATACTTAAAATATTTGGACAGTCAACAAAATTATGAATTATTTTGTGTAAAAACAGGCGTACTGTAGCCTTGCAAAGTGAAAAAAGATAATCAATGAAGCCACTGTTCATGCGAAAAGCCAATAGCTGGATATACTTTATCAATTTTAAATGATAGAAATTTTAGGCAACGGCGTGGAATATTTTCAATACTATTACAATATTTAATATATCTAGGATTCCAGATATGAGACATATTCAAGTCAGACGTTGACGAATGCGTTATAAAGCAAATTTATCGATTGAATGTCATCAAAACTTCTCGAACTTTTATATGCATAATACTCTCAACATATTGTTTCGAAACGATAAGAACATCCCTGATCTGTAAACTCATTTAATCTATTGAAAACAGTATAATTTAGCTGGTGATCAACTTGCAAAGGGTGATTATTTCTACTAAAAGTTAAGACGCTTAAAAACATTTAAAAGTAATTTATTTAAAATGCATAAATCATAATGTTTTTCAAGTTTCTTTGAAGTTGTTCACACTCGAAGTTGTTTTCAACAGTGCCAAATAGGTTTATATCATCTGCATATAACAAATACAGATTATGATATCACTAATAAATAAATTGAATAATAGAGGTCCCCGTATGGATGCCTGAGGCACTTCAGAAGTAATAAGAAATTGATCAGACTTGACGATTTTCTAAACATGTATTTCTGTCCGTTAAGCAAGAGGATAGTAGAGAAGTTAATAATTTAGAGAAACCAAATAATTTAAATTAGTGTAGAATAGAAAAGTCTGTCACAAAGACTTTAGACAATTTTAAAGATGACTATGGGGAGATAATTCAGGCCAGTGACCGGAAAGCTAATATATTTAATAAATATTTTATCAACATCGGCTCGTCCTGGCAGAATCAATTACCACTGCTCCAAATCTAATAAGGGAAAATGAGCCTAAAGTATCTAAAAGCATATTTTTAAAAGTTTAGAGTAATCACGTTAACTTGAATGTCCGCAAAGAAAATACATTTGTAACTATTGAACGTTAAGGCGCTTACTGACTTGAATGTACATGCGTTGAGTCGGGACGCACGCATATGCACATTCAAATCTGGACGTCCCATTTGCAACGACTCAACGCATGTTTAACCTCTCGCGAGTCATCACGAATGCAAATGGTCCGAGCCATCGGCTGTCGGTTTTTTCGCCACATCAAAGGAATCATATCGTGCGTGCGTGCTCAGTTTGGACCAGTTTTTGTTGTTTTGTTAGTCTGAATGCATGTTTGGTGCGAGTAGCATTTTCTCTTCTGGTGAATACATGTGATTTTTATTAATAAAATGGAGTGGTCTAATGAAGACTGCTTACAATTAATTGATATATACGAACAATATCCCGTTTTGTGGGACGCAAAGCATTCCTTCCATTTCTCCAAAAATAAGAAGGTATATTTCATGGATCCAGAATCTCTTTTGTTTTTTATTATTATTATTTTTTTAAATAAATTTGAAATCACCATATAAGCAACCCCCGCAATAATAACTTCTTCCATCACGAACAAGAAGAATGACCGGAAAGGACTGAGCCAACACGAATATGTGAAGTGAAAATAAATTTACAAATATACCCCGAGTCGCTACACACGCATGCATGTGCGTGCGTCCCGACTCAACGCATGTACATTCAAGTCAGTACGCGCCTTTAGGTATTTCAAAAAACCATGCTGAAAAATACTAATTTAACCTTGTAATTACAGTAGATACCGTCTTATAGACAAATTGCAGATGATTGTAATAAGACGATAATTCTCAATGTGAAGCTTTTTATTGCGAATTTTGTATCCAACGAGATGCATATAATAAGATTTGTTTTGAATAAATTGTAAGAAGCCAAAACAACTTTAAAAGTAACATTTGCAATATAGAAAATTGATTAATGAAAAGTCTTTATCTCCCAAAAACTTATTAAACGCAACTATAGTTTCGTGACTTTTTCATTAGTTACATCTTCAGGCTGCGAAGTTTTTTAAAGATATATATGGGAGATAAAGACTTGTCTTTTATCATTTTTCTATAAGATGAACTCCCATGGGTACATATTACATTGTCTACATCTACAAGATAACCAAACAGGGTGAAAAATTCAGTTGCGCCAATACTATTCTTTGAATACAGATGATGGTGATGGTGATTTTATTTTCGATTTTCACTTTCATTATAACTAACCGAATGAAATTAGCAACTATGAAAAAAATATAAACTCGAGCGTTTCCAGGACCTGAACATCGGGCTTTAACAGCGCGTAGGTACATGGTAAACAACTAACTTGACAATAAAAAATTATTTTTGTATCATATCAAATAACACCAAAGTGATTTCCAATATCACATTTCAATTCAAGAGGCAAAGCAACTTTTTTTCTTTTGTTTGTATTAATATTTATTAAATTATTTCAGTGATGATAAAATCGATTTTGTACTTTACTTAACGATGAATAAAATTATCTTATCATTCGTTAAAGTTAAGTCAAAATTGACAAAGTTGTTATGCATACGTTTGACATACTCTGTGTAATAAAACTTTATTTTATTTCTATAGATGTCTTTTTAAATCCATAATAACTTACACGTTATGATGTTGAGATGATTTAAATATATGATTTATTTATTGTTCAGAAAAATATGTAGATTCTTTCAAATTCCCTTTGGAATGTCATAAATATGGATAATATGCAAATTTTACGTCATGATGTAATGTTCTAGATACACTTACTAATTGGATTACATTTAACGGATTATATTTTTAATAAATAAGGGAGTGTATACGACATAATATATCCTGGTATGCATTCTTTATTAAATTGTTACTTAACTTTTGAATAAAAGAGCTATGTAATGTTAACATCAAAATTAAAAATATTAAGCTGTGGAAAGTAGACACCTAAATACAAGTTGCTAATAAACAAATATATCCAGCACAAAATAAATAATATGTGTTGATTTTCACCTTAAATATCTGCTACGCTCTACTATTAAGGAAGTGCTCCATAACCAGTATATCAACTGGTAAATAATGTTTTAAAAAATATTTTACATAGCGACGAAACTTTATTTGGACTGAACCTTGTATTTTTCAATTGTGTGAAATATGATTTAATCATATATTCGAACGTTTTAATGTTGCAATAAAATTGTGTCTGTTAGATTTCCGGACTAATATATTGTCGAAGAGTTGATCAAAATAGCATTTCAATCAATACCAATATCAATTTATTAGCCATAAATCAAGTCGCTGTGACAGGCAAGCGAAATTCACGTAGGCTATTTATTTTTTAAATAAAAGTGTTGCATACATGTCCGTGTGTATTTACCAATGTGTTCCACTAGATACTATCAACTATGTTATTCTAGGTAAAGGTTTAGTAAGGAGTGAATTATTAAACTGCATATTATTGTGCAATTATGAACATAAAATGGGACCATGATTACAATGCCCTGCTTACTCCATGGCTTTGTGACGATTGGTTATCAACGCCATTGAAAGGCAGACTCTAAAAAAACTATTCATATTTAAAATAATGTTATTACAAAAGCTGAGATACCTATTATTTTCAACGATTTAGAATTTTCATAAATAAATAACAACGCAATAAAAAGCCACAGGTGTAATTTATAAGGGTGAGTTTTAAATGTGTTATATTTGAATCTATATAATATTTTCTCAAGCACAATCGATTGGCAAACTTTTCATTTTTCAAAGACAAATAAAAAAGTTTGGTTTTGATTAATTTTTTCTATTTAATAAAAAAGTTTTATAGTCACTGGATATCTAGATACGCGTACAATAGAAATGCAAAAATATGTTTTCATTATACCATTCTGATATTATGATTTATCATTACTCTTTTCTTCATTGATATGACACCAATATCGGCCTAGGCCGATAAAATTTATCATTACCCTATTCTTCATTGATATAACACCAATATCGGCCTAGGCCGATAAATGAATTGAAGAAAAATGCAAAGCTTACAAATCATCATGAAATATTAAAGTATTTATGGTAAAATGAAAAATACTGAACGACACACGGCCGATACGCAAATAACAGACGCGATTGATAGTAAAATCTCGGCTTCGTCTCGATTTCACAAACTTCAATCTTGTCTGATATTTGCTACGTATCGGCCTTATGACGTTAATAACTATTTAAACGAGTTTCTTAAAATTCCATATCCTGTGCATCTAGTAATGTACAGGGTTTTTCCATATAATTAGCCACCCCCCTACAGAGTTTATTTGAAGAAATATAGAAAAATTGTGTACAGTGTGCGCCACTTAAAACTCCCCGGACTGGTAACTTTTTAATATTTTTTAAACGACGACCATGTTGGGCACAAAAATAGTTAGGAAAAGAAGCTTGACTTCCTTGTATATTTTTTTGTTTATGTTATTACGTCATGTTCGAAATTATTTTTGGTTTTAGAGAAAAAATAAAAAACGTTCTTTTCGATTCCTAACTGAATTCTTTTAAAATAAATTCGAAAAGATAATAATAATAATAATAATAATAATAATTTTATGATTTATTTGTACATCATAAACAATATTTAAAATAACAAAAAAGCAACAAAAAAAGGAAAATATTTGTAAAAACAAGCTTTTATTAAAATATGCAAAATTCGGAGGGGGAAGGTAAAACAAAAAAAAAATTCGAACATGACATAATTACATAATTTGAAGCTAATTAAAACCTTTATAAGAACACATTAACACAGTTCATGTACATGGTAAGGCAAACAAATATACAAGGAAATTAAATTTCCTTTAATAACAATTTTTCCAGACAAAAATTTTAATTTTAGTCACTCTGTACGCATGTTTAAAGGTCTTAAAAATATCTACAATTTGATGTGCTCAACATGGCCGTAGCTTAAAAAATAAGAAAGTTACGAGTCTGGGGAGTTTTAAGTGGCACACCCAATGTACAGGGTGATCATTTGTAGAGCGCCACATAGTCACATTTTTTAAATGGAACACCCTGTATATTTTTAGATATTTGGATAGCCCTTTTATCCCCTTTATAAATATATATCATTGTTATATATTTCATCTTCAAATAACTTAGTTATTCAAATAAATAATATTCTTAAAAGTTTAGGTTACAACTAAATCATTTTTTAGACAAATTCTTTTTAGACAAAATTACATAAAAAAATTAAACCTTTGTTTAGAAAACAATGGGGAAATTTTTTAAAACATATTATAATTTTTATTTATTTTGTCTATTTCGGCCTCTCACAAAGCACCTACTATATTTTTTGAAAAAATGTCTTTTGAAAATAATCTTAAAAAATAATTTTTTCTATCGAAGGAGTATTAAAAACGATACAACCATGTTTTCAGCTCAATTGGTACATATCTTTGTGAAATGAGAAAATTATAAGAATTTTAAAAATATAATAATATAAGGATTATAAGGTGTTCCGCAAAAAAAACCCTAAGTTTGCAAAATTTGGCCATTTTGCGATTGTCATTTATTTGTTTTATTGACAATTATTAAAAATCCGGAAAAATACTGCAACTTTTGTACATATAATTTTTCTGTATTTCTTCAAGTAAAATCTGTAGGGGGGAGGTGGCTAATTATACGGAAAAATCCTGTGCAGATGATTTTCTTGAAAATAACCTTCTAACGCCGTATAATAAGGCTTCGTTAATCAATTGCTATTCATGTCTTTAAGTCGTGGTCCACGTTGTAGATTAGGCTGACATAAATGTTAAGATGAAATTGGTAGTGTGTGGTTTATTAGAATTATCACATATTGCGTGCAGCTGTCTAAGGGTTGGTTACTATCTACTATATTTTTTTACGAAATCCGTATTACGGTGCGAATTTTCGGGGCATTCCAACATAAAAAAATTATTGCTGCTTTTTTTAAATAAGTTATTATTTATACTTTATATACAAAACACACATGTGTACGAGAAAAAGGGTACAGTAATAAAATCTTTAAAAATATTTGGCACGTTCCATAATAAATTTTGTGTGACATGGGCGTAGCGATAAACGAGTTAGAGGGAATTAATGGATCATATTATCGCCAAATTGAGCCAATAATAACTTGAAAAATGAACCAAAATGTTGAATAAAATTGAACAAATAACCATATACTACAAATATTACTATGGAAATATTTTAAAATTAAAAGAGATTGAAAAATATTTTGTCAACTACCAAAGGCTGCGTAATTGATTATAGGTAAATTAAGTCTTTTCACCTATAAAATTTTTCGAAACAGCTTATTGTATCTACTTTCTCATTAAGGCACGTAACAAGTATTTGTCTTTAAAACCGAAATTTTTCACAATTTGTGTGTGAGAAGGAACAACGTTTCTGAATTTGTTTGAGCTGTATATAGTATTCATGTTTAATAACTTTCTCAAACCTCAATATTTTTATAATTCTTTCTAATTCATGGGACGATATCATTCAATAAACCAGATCCATCCTAAATCGATTTAAAAATGTTATTTGCTTTAGACTTAGATGAGAGAGGCAACTGTCACTGTTTCAGATATGGTTCGGACTTCACAATAAACTGTAGAGCCTCGTTTCTCTACTTAACAGAAAATTTTAGGGTTTTCCAAGGGTTACTTCGATAAATTCAGAGGAGGTTAAGAAAGCATTTTAAAAAATAATCAATTTATGTGTGGTGTGTTTCTTATTTTTGAAAGGTCGTGAAGAATTTTCGAAGAATTTGGAAATGCATCGATTATAAAGGGCGTCATTTGAAATTTTTACTATTTAAAAAATAAACCTGTGTATTGTTGTTAAATTAGGATATTTTGTACTGGTTGCTTCCTTGTCTTTTAAAGGAAATTAATTTTTCCTCGCTTCAGAAGAAACTAAGACAAGATGGTCGAAGCGTCATGAATTCAGAAAAATCAACGTGGGAGTGAACCCAGAAACTCTTCTACATCATCTTCGCGAAGGCATAATATTCAAAATAAACTTCTGTCTATTAGTCCAAAATAATTTTAATATTTTACATATTATTCGCTTAATAACTAAACAACAAGAACATTTTATATTTATGTTTGACTAAATATTTGCCATTTTATGTCTAGAGTGACATAGTAAAAAGCGCCCGCTATAATTAATGATTAAGGGTATTCAGAAATGTACCTTGTCAATTTTTCTACTAACCTTTAAGCCCTTCATATTATAAATTAATAGAACTGAAAAACTAAAGTACACATACCTTATATTAAAATTCTTTGCATTCTCTATGTATTACATTTAAACCCCATTTACCTACTTATTAGTAAATATTTGTGTACGAAGTGAGAAACAGTCCATATTTAAAATTTGGCCCAGTAATTGTTTTTACAGTTTACATATATTTATTACTTTTTTAATAAATACCCAGCTTGAACGTCCATGTGCGTGTGTGGCATGTGTGAGAAGTGAAAGAAGCTGAAGTGATTTCAGTCACGCTATTGGGATGGGCAAGGGTTGGGGTTGCCTTTCTATATAGTGAATATCATGTTAAATGTATTCTTGTCACGGTTACAGATTGGTGACATGCCAAATCCAGAACTCAGGATCATCACTAGTGTTTTCAGCAAGGTCCAGTATAAGGGTAAGTCAATTTTTTTATAATTTCATTTCGTAAGTTGATCGGTTTTCGACGTGACTTTTGGAAATTCAGTAAATTGGTTTTGCTCGACGCATTGTCAGTTTTATAGGTATTCATAATATTTACTTTAGTAATGTGTCGTATGATTGTTTTGTACGTGGAATTTATAGACGAACAATTTACATTTATTCATTAATTTATTTTAATTTCTAGATAGAGTTAGACGTATATCCGTCGTGAACACAATATGTTCTTTAACTTTGATGAAAGTTCTTATTTCAGTTTTAAATTTTATTCAAACTTTCTCAAAAATAAAAGATTAAATTCAGTGACGTCGTTATTTTGAGATTCCAACCACAAATTTAATTGGTGCACTCTGCTTTCTTATTAATGTAAGTAGAACGAAGTTTGTAAATTTTTACAGATGTTTATGGCCGTTTCGAATATATTTTAAAATTTTATATACTACGGTTTACTTATAACTTAAAACCTATTATTTCCTCTGCAATTCATTAATTATTATTTACACAGATTGGAAACTTGCACATTGTCCCAATTTGTGATATGTAAATAGGAAATCATTTTTCTTTCCTCATTTAATCATCGATATTCACACCCAATTTGAAATACTGTGGCGGTTCTCGTTTTCCGGTTTGCATTTTTTTTAGGTTTTCTTCTTATTTTGGGTTTTGCGTTTTGAATGGCTTTGAGATTTATTATTTTTGGTTTTCTGTGTCCAATAAAATGAACAGGAATTTTGGGACAACGTAGTTTTTGGAAATTCACGGTTTAGACGTTGATTACCCATTAGCGTGTATTTCAAAGATTACAATTAATTATAATCTCATATAATTAGCTAATCCATTTTTTTGTATCTTTAACTAGTATTTTGTGTATGTGATGAAATATAAAAAGTTTGCATGTGTGACATACCAGCTCAATCTAAATATCCACATAAATCAGGTAAATGAACAAAACTGTTACTGCTGTTGTTATTATTGTGCTGTTGTTCTGTTTCCTTTTGAATTTCCTCAGTAGTCAGTTTCTTCTTGAGAAGGATATTTATCATTTTAATTTTCTTCCCGTAATTATGACTCACACATGAGACGTTTACACCACCATAACCGGCTAATATTAGAACAGGCCAATGAGGGCCGTCATCCATTTTTTCTCTCAATCAAAACCATTTATCTCAAGCCGGTTTATAATGACTGTTTGTGCACTTATTGTCATTTCTCTAGAGTTATAAGGATCAAAATGATGTACACGAGTCACACTAACTATGTGAAAAAAAAAATGTTTTGCCCTTCTCAATTTCGGGAACCGACGACTGAGTATACTGCTCCGTCCATGTCCTATTTTACCGCAATATACTTTTTAATTAATTTAATAACAAATCGTTGCAGCTATTAGAAAATACTTGGAGCCTTTTTTCGCAAAATTTTTAACCTTTTATTTGGTTAGATGCATTTAATTTATTTATTTTTTCTATTTACTGAATTATTTGCTGACGCCATCGGGTACATAAATTATCACACTATTTATCGATTTTAAAAAAGGCAATAACCTTCTACATCCGCAAATTTTCTTGTACAGGGGTAATTTACGAGAGCTTTTACCCCCCTTAACTTTCTTATTTTTTACCCTAGTAAAAAATAGTTAAGACAAAAGTTTCAGGAAATTTTATTATCATCTCAATGCACCTATCGCAGAAACAAATGAAAATCGTATTTCGGAGATACTGACCAAACTTGTGATTTATTTATGGAACACCTTGTATATTTTTAGATTTTTGAAATAAACGTTTCGTCCGGATTACAAAAATATATATATATTATATATTTGCTCCAGCCGTTTGCAAAATATGCCTAATTCAATTAAATGTTTAGAATTTTGCACAAAATCAGTATTGCCATGGAAAATGTTTTGTTATTCTGCAGCAATATGACAATTCATTTATTAAGTAATCTGTCGCAGAAAAAAAAGAAAATCGCATTTCGGAGATACAGACCAAACTTACTTGATCTCCTTGCTATTATTTATAATAAAATACAATCGATTCGGAAAATATAAATTTATTATTAACAAAAAAATTTTAAAGGTGTTCTATATGCTCCACAATATCACTTTTTTACTAATGGGCATTTTGATAATAATAATAAGGCATTTTGACTTAAGCACAAACAGTAAATATACTACTTAATAAATGTTAAATTGTCAATATGTTGCTGCATAATAACAAAACATTTTCCGTGGCCATACTGATTTTGTGCAAAATTCCAAAAATTTAATTGAAATGCCAAATTGCGCAAACGGCTGGAGCAAATATATAACATATATATATCTTTGTAATCAGGACGAAACTTTGATTTAAAAAATCTAAAAATATACAAGGTGTTCCATAAAAAAATCATAAGTTTGGTCAGTATCTCCGAAATACGATTTTCATTTGTTTCTGCATTGAGATGATAAGAAATTTTCCTGAAACTTTCTTATCATCTTAAACATTTTTTACTAGGATAAAAAATAAGAAAGTTAATGGGGGGTAAAATCTCTCGTGAATACCCCTGTACAGGGTGATTCCTATAACGTTCTCACACTTCTCACCCCAATTTGGTTTGTTTCTTTTTTCCAAGAATTTCGAAAATTTTAACAAAAAAACAATTGAAAGTTAAATAAAAGTGGTAAAAAACAAAGCAATGTTTTTTAAATGGATGTATATTTTTAAAATTTTGTAAAAAGATTTAAATTCTCTTTCCAAAAATATAACATAATATACCTTCATATATATACCTTCATATTTGGTAAATTGTTGAGTTCAAAAAACATTCTAAGCCAACTTGATGTTTGAATTATTATCAGTATTTTACTAAATATGAAGGTAAATGTACAGGGTGTCCCAAAGTTGATGTCTCGGGACTATATCTAGAGAATGAAAAAAGTTAACACAAAATCGTTTACGTGGTTTAATTTGGGGTGCACTAAGGTACATTTTACGCTAGAAATTTTTGTTTTTCGAAATCTGGAAAATGGCGAAACTGACGTCATCAGAAGTTTTTTCCCAGGAATATACACTTTTTTTGTGCTACCTGGAAAGTACTATTTTTTCTGAACATTTTCTATTAAAAAAGTTTTTTCGTATCTTTTTTATTTAAAAATATACAGGGTAAAATAATTTGGAAAATACCATCAATTGCATACGAGTTAGCCATGATGTAATCGAATAGCCTATGGAAAACAATGAAAAAAGCTATTTATACGTTTTATCAAAGAATTGTAACAGTATATTTTAATAAAAAAAAAAATATTTTAAAACAGTAACAAAATTCTAAATCGTTTTTTTTTTTAGCTTCACCTTAGATTAAATCATTTTTCTTTCTTATTGTTTGTAAACATTTCGGCGCTATTTAAACTAATTCACACCCGTAAACTATTTGACACAAACAATATATTCACTAAACTTATGTCAACAGCCCTAGTTCATTGTTTTCCATAGGCCACTCGATTACATCATGGCTAACTCTTACGCAATTAAGGGTATTTCCAAACTATTTTACCCTGTATATTTTTAAATATAAAAGATACGAAAAAACTTTTTTAATAGAAAATGTTCAGAAAAAATAGCACTTTCCAGGTAGCATAAAAAAAGTGTATGTTCCTGGGAAATAACTTCTGATGACGTCAGTTTCGCCATTTTCCAGATTTCGAAAAAAAAAAAATTCTAGCGTAAAATGTACCTTAGTGCACCCCAAATTAAACCACGTAAACGATTTTGCCCTCGATTTTGCCTTAACTTTTTTCATTCTCTAGATATAGTCCCAAGACGTCAACTTTGGGACATGTTATGTTATATTTTTGGAAAGAGATTAAATCTTTTTTAAAAATTGTAAAAATATACAGGGTGTTCTATTTAAAAAAGCCTTGCCTTATTTTTTTCGTTTTATTTTATTTTCTATTGTTTTGTTGAAATTTTCGGAATCCTTGGAAAAAACACTATAAGTTACGTTAAAATTTTTTATTTTATTTCTAAAGACAAACCAAAAAATTGGGGTGAGAATGTTATAGGAATCACCTAAGATGGAAATCCATGGTAACTGAACTACGTATGAAAATTGCCTAATAAATTTGTTGTTGCTGTCGTATTAAAAAAACTAATTTTCTTAGCAATTTGCTACACATTCATGTAATAAACATCTAACAGTATCCCTTTATTACCTATATAAAGCTCATTTGAACTTATTTGTAAATATAATCATAATTTAGTCTTGCTGTGATATAACGGAGATAAATATGTCCTTTAGGTCTTAATGAGCACGAGAAATGTAATTGAAGATAATTCAAGAATTACTAAATTGACAGAAATGTAACAAGCACGCAAACAAATTATCAACATATGTAATGCGTCTGAGAATTTTGGAATAAACTCGATTAAATCGTTACAAAACTAATGAGAATGATTTTTAAATAACATTGCCATACTTTTTTACTACTCATTTTTGTTATGTATAAGAAAATTCTATATTTTCTGAAGCTCCAGAAATTGTAGAGAAAATTATTTTAGATGATTATGAAAATATATTTAAATTCAACACAAAATTCTATTCAATATTATTTAAGAAAACAAACTAATTATACAATTTTTCTCCTATTTACTACTTAATGAAATTATAAAGACGTTTAATTCCAAAATCTGATTAATGGTTTCTGATCGGATTATTCTAGTTTCATACCTATAAGTCAATTCAATTGTCTAATCAGATAGTGTTTGCATTTAAAGTAATTTTATAGGATAGAGACTAGAGGAATTATATCATGAGTTGGACAATTTATCAACTACCAATATTAAGGAAATTCGCGCATAGGAGGTTTTCCAGTATGTCTAAATCTCCGGAATTTGGACATAATGGTGTATGCCCGAGAATAAAATTAGTTTGCAGTCTTTCTAAAAACTTTTAGTGCATCTGCAAAAAAAATTTGCCACAAAACTTTATGCGGTTTACAATTCTTGCCCAGCGTGTCAGTGTTTGCGGAAATTGGATATGACCGTTCAACCTTCAGTGTGGATTTTCTAAAGGTGGGTCCACATATGTATCAATATTCTGTATCAGATCACTGTATTGTATCGCCGTATCGTATCGTCATATCGTATCGCCATATCGTATCAAACTTCGTATCGAGTTATGGACGTCACTTGTTTTATCCGTTCGCTTTATAATAATTTACAATAAAAAGACAACAGTCCAGACGAAGGCGTTGGTGGCAAATCGAATTATTTAGAAATAGAAACCAATTTGCTGCGTGAGCGGTGGACACGTCTACACTAGTTCAGTGTTGTATCCGTAGCTCCTTTGATGATCGGGGAAAACCCGACTCGAGATGGAACGGGCCGTATCGCATACGGTATTCTACCGGCGTATCAGATGGCTGCGTATCATGGCCCGTCCACACAGGGATCATGACACGCGTCGATAATACGGATACGGAGATCTCATCCGGAATATTGATACATATGTGGACCCAGGTTTAAGAATTATCAACCATAGTTGCATCGATCCACCATGATTAAAATCACCCTGAACCAATAGTTGTTCTCTGTAAAAGTGCCATTTATTATTTTTTTAATATTTCAGAATCGAGATCTGGCGAATTTCCATCTCCAATTTAATTTCTCAACTGGGTTTATGAGGATTTCCGTGTAATATCAATAAAACAGTTAAATTGTTCTCATACAGGGTGTCCTGCAAATAATGGATAATCCTGAAAATGGTAAAAGGCCATGCCATCACCTATCACAATATTACAACTTGAACTTATTGAAAACCCTACGGTTTCCGAGGTATGGGCATGGGCACTCTTTCGAAGTTTTGAAAATTTTTGCTCTAGGATAGTATTTTGCATGTCACTGCCACAAGGTAAGGATTTTTTCATTCTGTTTTTTGGTGAGTATTTTAGAAAACTTGGGTATCAAACGTCTATAGGAGTTTTTAAATAACGACGACGGTATTTTAAAAAAATATATATACTATCCTAGAGTATAAATCTTCAAAATTTCAAAAGAGTGCCCATATGTCGAAAACCGGAGGGTTTTCAATAAGCGCAAGTTATGATATTGTGGGTTATGGCCTGGTCTACTACGATTTTCAAGATTATCCATTACTGGACACCCTGTATAATACTCGTATAATAATAATAATAGTAATTTATTTACTTAAAACCTTAACGTTACAATACAAGAAACACGTGTAAATACATGCAAGGAAAATAAAAAAATGTATGTCAAAAATGATATTTGACAACCAATGTATGTATATGACTTGTTTGTCAAATCTCATTTTTGACATACTTAATATATTTATTTATTTATGTTTATTACATAGATACCTATATGAGAACAATTTAACTTTTTTATTGATATTACACGGAAAAATGTTTTACTTTTATACATTATGAAAAGTAGAATTTCAAAACTAGTAGTAGTATTTCAAAACGGATGTACAGGGTGATCCACTTAACTTTCCCTCCCCAGATTTCTCTGTTATTACTGTAGTTACAAAAAAATTATTCTAACAAAAGTTGTAGTTTTTACATATGACATCAAAAAAACAATTGAAAAATAAATGCCGAAGTTATGTATATAAATTTTTTTTTTTTATGGAACACCTTGTATTTTATTGCCTTTTTCGACGTAGAATTTCAGTCTGATTTCAACAATATAGAATATATAATACTTACCTTTAATAGTTTTCGAAATATTTGCTTTTAAATATATAGTGTGTAATTTATAAGCAAATATTTCGAAAACTATTAAAAGTAAGTATTATACAGCGTGTCCCTCTTTTAATGCCCCCCCCCCCCCCCCCCCCCCTTCACAATTCAGTTGTTAGAGTTGTTAGTTATCCAATTTCAACCAAATTTGGGTTACTACCAACGGCCTTTCATGTGATCTTTTTGAATTACACAAAACTTATTTTTGTCAGTGGCGTGCATTTTTATTAACAAAAACGGGGCCAATTTTTCGAGAAGTCGTATCTATTAGGCATTTTTCTACAAAAAAATTAATGCAATATTATAAATCAGCATGCTTTGGAACCCCCATGTGCAAAATTTTACTATATTTTGATTAAGGGTTTCCGAATAACGGGCCCAGTGAATATACATTTTTTCAGTAACTGATAACTTGAAAACGGTTTGTGTTTCGAAAAAAAGTCATTTGTCATTTTCAATTTAAACTGATTTACTCTATCACATCATGTGCTCAAAAGTTTGAAATGCCGCAGTCGTAAATAATTAACTGGACAACGGTTTATTTTTCGAAAAATAGTTTAAGCAAACTATTTATCTTTTGGTATAAAATTGATTTATTATCACATAAGATCATTTTTTATCACTTAATACCCAAATAATACAGAACCGGTTAAAATATTTTCTTTTCGTCCAATGAAAAATATTGGTTTGCAGCATTTGAAACTTTTGAAGGCATGGGGAGATAGAGTAAATCAATTTAAATTGAAAATGAGGAATGAAAAAGGCAATAAAATACAGTGTGTTCCATTTAAAAAAATACAATTTATATAATAGAACTTCGGCATTTATTTTTCAATTGTTTTTTTGATGTCATATTTAAAAACTTCAGAAAAGCCCTACAACTTTTGCAAGAATAATTTTTTTGTAACTACAGAAATAACATAAACGTGGGGAGGGAAAGTTAAGTGGATCACCCCGTACAGTGTGATCGTTTGAAATTTTTACTTTTAAAACCCTTTTATTTTGCTAAAAAATATAGCTAGAGAAAAAATTAAAAATAGATTTGTAGAATATTTTACCAAGTTTTTGTATATGTTATGAGTCCGCATCTATCTTAATGAATATACAGGGAGCGCCAAGTCACATTTTTGTAAACGGAGCACCCTGTATATTTTTAGATATTTGGATAGCCCTTTTCATCTCCTTTATAAATATACTTATATATAATTGTTATATATTTCATCCTCAAATAACTGAGTTATTCAAATAAATACACCTAAATGCAAGAAAAACAAATTTACATTTTAAACAATTTTTTAATTAAAATAACAACATACATAAGAAGTAAAAATTATAATATGTTTCCAAAAATTCCCCCATTATTTTCTAAACTAAAGTTTAATTTTTTATGTAATTTTGTGAAAAAAAATAATTTAGTTGTATCTCAAACTTTTAAGAATATTATTTATGCGGCGCCCCCTTTATATTCACTAAGATAGATGCAGACTTATAACACAGTATACAAAAACTTAAAATATATTACAGATCTATTTTTAATTTTTTTTTTTAGCTACCTATATTTTTAAACGATGTAAAAGGGTTTAAAAAGTAGAATTTTCAAATGATCACCCTGTACGCACCCATACTACCTATCGTTACTCCTTTTGCAACGATTTTGTGGAATTCATTCTAACCTTTATGCCCCGATTATTATTTCCCGAGTAATCGTTAGTGTACTAGTTTTCTAACATTTAACAAGAACAATATCTGTTAGAAAGTAATACCTTCCATTTTAAGTTTAAAATAACGTTTATTAATTTAAAAAATAACAAATAAATTAACATAAGAGTAAATAAAAAAATGTGCCATCCGTTTTTACAATTCAAGTGTTCTTTTTACACTCATACTATATTTAGCACAGGTTCCTTGATTTTTGATGACTGCCGCCTACTGTGTATCCCATAATTCGACAATTTTATATTTCCACTAAACTTCATCCAATTATCATGATTTCATTCTTTATATAAAGCAATATATACCAGTGACATTTCTTTTCAAATATTCGACCCTTAATGAATACAATAACATACAATCCTTATACTTCATTTAATTTCAAAGTGAAATAAAAAGTCAAATAAAACGTAACAATTTAATAAAGTCGTCCAGCGTTATTTTAGAATAATCAAATTTTATTTTTAAAAAATATATATTTCTGCAAAATATATTTTTATTCTACGTAAAGATTTTACTTTATTACGGAGTGTGACATTTAAAAATAGTAATAAATTGCAGGGCATGGATGAAGAAATATAAACCTAATTTTTTTAAAGATATTTAATAAACAATTTTTCAGAAAAATAAGTTTGTATGTTAATAATGTGTGTAGTCTTAAAATGATAAAAGTTTTACTTTTGGCAGTCAGTTTATTGCATTTTTTATACAGAGCTGCAGTGCTCGCCTATTAATTCACTACAGAAGTGAACATAATGCAACAAAACGGAATGTTAATGCAAATAGTTAACCATAAGCAAAAAAAGTTATTTTTGTAGAAGAGTTTTCAGGTGTTCTTCCGCTTTGAATATTTTGGATTTTTGACATTTCGACCAATCTGGTCTTTTTCTTCTGAAGGAAGACAGTTAGAGTTTGTGTTATTGGTGAAATGATAATGTGATGAATTTACACTCAATTTACAGAAGTCTGTAGTATGCTCTCCCATAGCAGGTTCCTAAGTCATACTATAGGTGGTGATTCAGCAATATCCCACAGATGGCCTCCTCGGTATGAAAACGACTTAGGACAACTAGAGAATTGTAAAATGTCTGGATTATGCTAGAAGGTATAACTGCAGGTATATAAGGGCCAAGATGGTCCTCTGCAGGCAGTAGAATATTAGGAAGTAAACTGAGCATAATAGAAAAGAAACAGTGACTAGCATTGAATAATGGTGGTTAAAAGTAGTAATTTGTGTTATAGTTTAAGTGACTAATTATTGTAAGTAATTAGTGAATTAATAAATCAGTGGTGTAGTGTTAGTCTTATTCCAATTATTGAAACCATGGGGTGTCTACTAAGGGGTGTAAACACGTAATAGCATAAAAAGGTAACCCGCTTTGTATCGTAAATTAATTGATTGTTTCGTCAGTGCAGCACCAGCGGAGATGTTATATCTTTGTATAGTATCAATAAAAATTGCTTTATTCTCGTATTATGCATTACAACAATTTTGAAATGATGGAGTGACCTGACCTGCTGTGTATAATTGTTGCTCATCATTCCCAGAAAACTATTAAAATATTTTGTGTAAGGAAGTATAGAGTTGCCTCAGATCAAATCGTTTGCGTAAAAATAGACCTATATCATCTCCTAATGATGTCAACTTGGATATAGAGATGCTCTTTTGTATACCGTGTACAATATACGTTTTGAAAATTATGCAAAATTCGATGACAATACTGCAAGAATTTTGACTCGACAGCCGATCCTTACGATTAGAAATTTTTTGAGACTGAGACTTGAGTAGGCGTACTTACTGACAAAAAAAAACAAAAATGAGCTAATGACTTCAAGATTTTTCAAAACATAGACTTGAACAAATCAATGGTTTTTAACAAATATTATCAAAGCATTTAAGTTAAAATAATTTCATTTCACCCTTAAAATATGCGTTTAATGATTTTACGATGTGATATTTTCGGACTACTGTAAGTACATACATTCTATTGTATAACCGCTATTAAACTATTTCTTTCTACTATCTTTCAATCTTTTAAACGTCTAATTCTTTGAACGTAACTTTTTAATGCAGTGCAAAAAATTCCAGAAAATGTATTACCAAAAACGAACTGAAGGTTTTCTGTATAATTTTTTTATAACACCAACACCTTTCCCTGAAATATAATTTGTTTACTGTGCTAAATCGATGTATTTCTTAAAATGTGTTCTTTGCCACCTCTAACCATGTTATTTTCGAACGACAATAGTGTCTCGAAGTACTTAAGGCCAGATTTACTATTTGTATAAATGTCAGTTGTTATTTTAAATTTAATTATGTTTCCAACGATTCTTTTATCAAACAGTAAGAATAAAAAGCATTTTGTAATGCGAGCAAAAAGAAAATATAATTTAAATTAATAACAGGATTTAATATTCACACTCTAAATCGTAAAAATTTAATAAGTGAAATTCTGAGAAATTTGCCGTGTCTTGCAGATGTAAGCATTTTATTATGACGATATATCTGAACGTATATTTTAATAATAAAACTGCAAAACCATTTAAAAGTTGGGAACTTGTTATTAATTGTTTCCGATTTATTGTCGGAACTTAAACTGTTGTAAGTTATTGACTATTAATTTCTTTCCTGAAATAAGGAAAGTAGCCAAAGCGAACATGCCTTTAAAGGAAAAATTACATATAGCCGACATAAAAAATTATATGTCGACTGGGGATGTTGAACAGTCGCATATTTTTCCACCTAGATGGCCCTGACGAAATCAATCCCATGGGGTAAAGTACTCATAACACCATTTTTCGAAAATAACACAAAACTATGAGTCTCGTGTATTTGGGAAGTGAACTTATTAATGATCTGTAACCCATGACAAATTTTGTGATCTAAAAAGTTTAGGGTGCCAGTGAGTTATTAGTTAATTTTCTGGTGGTAAAACACCGACGTATGGATAAATCCGCGCTATCGACCAAGATTTTAGAAATTGTTATTCGATAATGTTTAATTGACTGATATTCTAATAAATACGTTACAGGGTATTAGAAGAAAATCTAAATTTTATGAACGAAGAGGGATATAAAAAATTTGAAAAATCAGTTTTTCCTTATAAACAAGAGACGAAAAAAATGTCACTGAAAGTGATTTAAATTTTTTTTTGTCTATACCCGGTACTTACAAATTTTGGTTAAAAGAACATACTTTTCTTTCCCCCCTGTAGACCAACAAAAAAATCGAAATAAACAGGCTTGTTCAGAATTAAATTCTCTTTCAAATTCTGCAAACCGTGCATCGATATTCGCAAAATATTTGACTTCAAAGTTAACCTAAAAATTCGCTTGGTCCGCTTCAATAATTGTCCCGCAGTTTAGTATAATGACCACAAGCAATGAGGGCTAACATATCTGTCAAAATGTGTTTAACGGTAATGATTATTTTATTTGTGTGGAAATTGCTAGAGATTTTAATTTTTCCAGTTTTTTGTGTAATTTTGAAAGATTAATAAAGCCTCAGTGTTGTTAAGTGCCACTTTGCCCCGAACAAAAAGGAGACTACAAATTTTCTCGTGGCAAAACTTTCTTAATGAAATGGTTGATAGCAATTCATCAAGATAAATTTATGCCAACAAAGCATTTCAATCCCGAAGAAACCGAAGCAGTGCCGAGTAAATTTTCATGGAATGAAGAAAAAATGAGGAGGTGCAAAAGTGAGTAGTAATCAGATTCGCATCACTTTTGCATTCACATAAACAATACTGAATTGCCACATCTGTCTTTGACCTTTCTATTTCTATTTCAGTACATTCAGTTTAAAAAAAAAATCTGCACTTCACACGATTGTGGGATTATAGGTCCAAGGGAAAAAAAATCAACAACACTTATTGGATTTTATGTCGACGTTTCGAAAAATTTATTTTTTCATTATCAAGGCTCACTGCAATTAATAAACAAACAATTATTTATTTATTTTTTTTGTATACCTACTTATAAATTTGTACTTAAATTACTTACATTTATAGTGTTGTTTGTGTCTACAAAGCAGGAGTTTGTTACGAAACACGATCTCATGATAATTATTACAAAGTACTTTTCAAATAAATTAAAAAATCTTCAAATAAATTAAAAAAATACTTCTTCCTTGTCATTTTTTGTATTAATTAATCTATCTATCTCCTCTTTCTTCAACTGGCTACTAAAGGCTCGTTGATTACGTGTTTCATTTCTCTTGTTCACCTCCTCATTTTTTTTTCATTCCACGAAAATTTACTCATGCTTCTTTTTTTAAGAAAGGAGTAGCTGAAAGTATAAACAAATTTAATAAGAGGAGTCTATTATATTATGTCTGTTTATTAGCATAAGGTTCAGAAAATGATAAACATGCTAAAAACATGAAATTAATAAATTACTTACGATTTTTCTTCATAGATTCTTTTGGTGATGTAATGTATAATCTTCGGGATTGAAATGTTTATCTCGACGAATTGATATCAACCATTTCTCTTAAGAAAGTTTTTTCGCGAGGAAATTTATGGTCTCCTTTTTTTTTCGGGGCAAAGTGGCACTGAACAACATAGAGGCTTTATTAATTTTTCGAAATTAAACAAAAAATCTGGAAAAATTAAAACTTAAGCAATTTCCACACAAATAAAATAAATCGTACGTTCATAACCCTTAAAAAGCATTTTGACTGATATCCTTACGGTTCAGTGGCGCCAACTAGTAAGCCGAGATATGTTAGCTCTCATTGGGATATTCTGAAAATCCGGAATACTAATAAATCGACAAGGCCTGATGATATTCCAGGTCAATTTCCTCAAGACAGACGTGTGCCTTACAGCTAATTCTAGCACAGTTTTTGGATCTTTCATATCTACAAGGTATCCCTCCTTCCAACTGGAATTGCTCAAATGCAACCCAATATGGGAAGAAAACTGGCCTAACTGATTACTGATTCTTCTATGCTTTCCAAATTGATAGATTATCGGGCAACTGCTGGAATATCTTGATTCATCAGCGATCGGTGATATTAATCAGAAGCGTTCAACAGGAGAGTATTTATCGATAATATACTAATGCAATCGAAGAAGGATCTTAACTCATAACTTCAGATACTTTTAATAGTAAATCTTACCTATCTTCTCCAAATGTTCCTCATTTACGACATCCCTGTGATGTGTCAATTAAAAAAATTTTTAATTATAGGTTAAACGATTATGTCAGGTCAATGTGTTGTAATCTTCCTTCGTTTAGCTCGAGTTCTAAGGTGGTTACTTTGACGCCTGATAGGTGGCGGCACTAGCAGGATGGTGTATCTAGGGCGCCAGATTCTGTTTAGAGTATAAAAAACCATTTATCTCTATTGGTAGGATTAAAGAAGCTTAGGTAGCTACAGTGAAGAAACGGTAATGCCAGGGGACCGTATTAACCTGTAAAAGGAGTTTCGATAGTTTCGTGTTAGAAATTAAAAAGCGTCTGCGTCTGCACTTCAAATTAATAGATTTCTAAATGGTACAAAATGCCAAATGTCGCCTATATTTTTCCAATATCTACCTTAATTGTGTACCATTTTAGTTGCAATTCTTTTGTTATTTTATCGATATTTGGATGTAAATTATTCAGAAGAAGTTACAGCTACGTCGATCAATAAAGTTATGAAATTCATTACTTAATTATACCTCAATTTGCCTGCGAAAAATAAATATTATGTTAGTTTCTTCATTTTGAGGTGTCGTAATAATTCATAACGTTGAGTTTGTGGCCATTTGCCATGCCACATTGAACCTGCCTAGAGGATTCTCAATGACGAAGGAATTAATAAAATGGATTAACCTGCACACTCCACAAGCATAGAATGCGTATAGTTATATTTCCCGGGGTTTAACTAAACGATATTACCCACCTTAAACGCTAGAACAAGTAAGTGAAGCTGATTTGGTAAAGTAGGGAAATATATGCTATAAGAAGTTATAAACAACTTTATTTTTAATGTACGTATCAACGGTTTCCTTCATTGTTTTAAGAAGTAGAGTCAATTTATATTATATTCTACTTTGCATTATTTTTTTAGTAATCATAGACAAGAGTCAATATCTTGTATACACATTTCTAATTAGTAAATACCTACATGAATAACATTATTAATAGATAGCGAATTAATTAAGTTGAGTGGGTCAATAGTAAAGTTTAAGTGCAAAAAATCGCATCGCCATGTCAGTGGTATAAACATTTAATTTTAATTTAAGGAACATCATAAATACCAACCGTAGACAGCTTATTGGCTATTAGCTTTCATCAAGAAGAAACAGGTATACAGGGTTGGGCAAAAGTATGGAATAATCGCAATAATTTTGTCCATAGAAGTTTCCCGCAAAAATGCTTCAAGAGGTATAGTGATTTTTATTGTATCGCACATTTGGGTGCCCTCCAATTTAGTTTTGCGTCAGCGGTTTTTAATTTTCTTTCTCTTTTTTTAATTTTCCTCAAAAAAATTTTTCTTATGCAACCCACACAAAATTGTATACTACTGACAAGAGAATAAAGAACTCTATTAGAAAGTGGGGAAAAAATATAAGTTACCAGTTAAAAAAAATATATCAATAACTGCTGACGTAAGAATAAATTGGAGGGCACCCAAATGTACCCAACAATGAAAATCGCTATACCCCTTGAAACATTCTTGCGGAAAACTTTTACGGACAAAATTATTGCGATTATTCCATACTTTTGTCCAACCCGGTATGTACAGTGTGTTCATTTTAAGTGTGAACGGTTTTAAATGGTTATTACGACGTTATTGTTGAAGATAGAATGGACCGAGCGAGCGGAGGACTGACTTGACTCACTTCATAGCGATATGAAGTTAAGCAACAGCTACCGCGTTTAGTACTTGGATGGGCTCCAGGGAAAGACGCGGTCTCGTTTCCCTACTTCTAGCGGCTTGTATCAGCTATATCGCAGAAGCAATACAACTGTAGGCGAGAGGTGTATTGAGGATATACCATCCTTCGGAGAGGATGTAAAGCAGTCGGTCCCTTGTCTATTAAATGTTAGGCAAGTAAAAAATCCCTACTCTTAGTAAGATAAGAGGTTCGGCAAAATTTCCAGGTTGTTGGGGGTAGCTCGTCTCCTGGCGTCGGTGATTGGCCCTGTCTTAAATAAGTGATTAAAAAAAAAAAAAAAAAAAGATAGAATGATGGGACAAACTTCGTCTGAGAGGATTAGAAAAAAAGTTTTTTGTACAGTGTAATCATTTATATTCTTACACCCCCTTAACTTTCTTATTTTTGGAAAAAGAAAAAACGTAAAGACTAGAATTATTGTAGTTATTTTTACGTAAATTTTAAATATGATATCAAAAAAACAATTGAGTAACGCCAAAAAAAGTTATAATACAAACTTGTGCTTTTTTGGCAATATGCTGTATGTTTTTGCGGAATATGAATCAGCATGAAAATAGCTTTTCAAAAATATATAACACTGTATATTTATCTTTTGCGGTTTTTGAACTATTTAATTTTTCATACAGCGTGTTACTATACAAAAAACACAAGTTTGTACTACAAGTATTTTTATCGTTACTCAAATTGTTTTTCTGATACCGTATTTAGTCTACGCAAAAATAACTAAAACTTTCGTCTTTTTTTCTTTTTCCAAAAATAACAAAGTTAAGGGGGTGGGGGTGTGAAAATATAAATGATCACCATGACATTTCCAGTTCACTAAATCAACATAGTGATTCCCCCTACAGGGTGCTTATTGTAATTAAAGTTGAATTAAATGCCGGACTTGGCAAATATAATTGACTATAAACATTCAAAAAAGTAGAGGTAAATATAGTTAATATTTAATAATATAGCGGCATGGTAACCGGGTAAGTAGATGTGTAAATTTATTTAGTTTGCTTCCTGAATTATAAAAATGCATTTGTGATTTGTCTCGGACATAGATAGGAGAGCGAATTCTCGATGCTCTTGATGTGGTTCGAAATCCACAATATACTATATGCCTCTTTACCTAACACACAATCTAATTATCTTATGAAGTTACTTTAGTGACTTGAGAGTGCTTACAAGTAATATTAATTAATTAAGTCTGAACTTTTATCCATCACAACACTACTCTTATCTTTACATTTTAGATTTTATCTTTCAATATAAACGTCTATTTATGTGATTATTTTGCAATTATAACATAAGTTATACTTCTCTTATAATTAGATTAATCTACTTTTAATATCTGAATAAGAAATACATTTGGCTTTTACAAACCTTTGTTTCTATGTGAATGCCATCGTAAAAACAGGGTCAATAACTGTGTTATATACTTTTTAAGTGATATACTTACTAAATTTGTTTTGCTGTAAAAAGTAATTATAAATACACATTGTAAACCTAAAAATTGATAAAATGATTTACTGCAATTCATTCATATTTTCATCAATATCTCTACCCACATGAAAAGTGAAAATAATAATTAATATATTATAATAGAAGCGACGCCACTAATATATATTTGACAAGCGTTGCTAACAGGTCCGTGAATTTGGCAGGCTTTCAGCTTTAACATGTAGATTGTGTAAAGGTGCTTTGTTATGGATTTGGTGCCGTTAACATTTTTTAATCAATACCGTGCATTCTCGTTTTTTGAAAAATTATATGTACATTCAAAGGAAATATACTTATTAGTTTTTTTACAATTATCTTTCTTCGCTTGATATGCGTTGTTTATAAAACATATATTAGTGTTTAAGCAAGTGAATGACATACTTACAGTTTAAATCTAGTGTGAAATCAAAATTAGTTTTTTATTAATGTTGTCGCCCGGACTTCGTACGATACAAGGAATTGCTAAAATAACGCTTAAAGACATACATTATTGAAGAATCCATTAAAATAATTACCTTTCTAGAGTCGTAAGAATGAATTCGTCATTTGAGTATTTTAAAGAAAAGTGATGAGATTGATATGAGAAAATGTATATTTAATTTGTTTGTTGAATTATCACAGTTATTCTTAACAAACAAAGCGACATCATAGCCGTGAGCAAATATACGTTGATTGAGTGAGAATATCGATGGTTTGCTTCCATCCTGAAGCAAATTGATATTGAGAGGAAAGTAACTGTTGAAGCCCTATATGTGGTTCGAGTTCCACAATAAACTGTAGGCCTTGTCTTTCTTATTTAACACAAAATATTAGATTTGTGTGTTACCTTGGTGAGTTGGTGGCGATTATGGTATATTGTTTTAGGAATCGTATTCTTGAAATAGTAATTTAAAAATAAAATAAACTGCAACGCTGGAATATGCAATATTTAAGGGTTTCTAAATAATAGTACCAATTTAGATCCCATTTGAGCTTCGTGTTTATCTTGCTTTTTGAAACTTGGTAGCATTAAACCAAATATTTAACCTTACTTCATTTCAGACGATGTGAATTACCTTTTACATATCTTTATCCGAAGTCCTTTGCATGAAAAATAAATAAATGCCGTTTCAATAATAGCACTTTTCCTTTGATCTTGCCAAGTTCGTCTGCAACGATTAAATGAGACTGTAATGGCGGGCGCGCGGTTACTGGTTTAGCGTAATGGTGTGACTCATTGTAGGTGTTTATTGCTATGTATAATATTAGAAGAAAATCTTTAACAATTGCTTTGCGTAGGTGCCACAGACTTTGTTTGAATTGTGAAGTTAAATCTCATTGTACTGAATAAGATGTTATATTTGTCTGAATTGTTAACAGTCAACATGTAAATTAAAAAAATATGTCCTTTCTAAATCTTACGAAGCGTTTCTTTGATTGCTCAGTGAAGGACTTAGTTTAATCCCTAACTTCAATAATAAATACTGAATGTCCATCGACAATACATTTGTTACTGCGCTGTTCAAATACATGCTCTGCCTTGGGTTTGGATTTGGTAGCTGTTTAATTTATGTAGTTTTATGTTTTCTCCAAGAATCAGAAATACAAATAGCAAATTTCAAACATTTGCATGATAATGATGCGTCGAAAACACTCTGATATTCTATGTAGTTGAGTAGTGAGCCACTTTGTATTATGGAATCCTAATTCTATTATAGTTTGCCGTTTTCGAAAAGAATCTAGGTGATTTTTACTTGACGTTATATTTTCGAGCCCCAATGTTGGCAGAATGAAAGATTCCAAAGACGACTCATACAAAGATGTTCAGTATCAGCTTGATCAGTATAGGAAATTCTTTTAACAACACATTTGACATTTAGCATATTATCAATTTCATTGGTAGATATTTTGAGGGACACATTTTACTTCAGTACAAAATTAATTATCACCAATTTAACTTATGTCCTTATGTATACTATCTAACGTTTGCAACAAAATGTTAATTTGTTTTTTAATGACATCCGTGTGAAAATGGCAGTAATTTCCTAAAATAAAAAATATTCTATCGTAAGTAATTACTCCTAATTGAGACGAAGTTCGGTAGTCTCATAAACACCAATAATTTACTCCGCAATATAGAACAAAGACCACCTTTCTCCACTTACAGTCTTTTAGCATACTTATCACAGCTATTACGAGAGAATGCCGAGGCGGCAGCCAAATACTGCGAAGGAGAGATGTAGTGATAAAATATTAGTTCAGGATTGTTTACTAAACCCTTAAACTTTACTTAAGAATTTGAATTTAATTATTCACTAAATTTGTGATTTTATTCATTATTTATTTATATATCAACGGCGTGATTCGATTATAACGTAATTATCTTAAGTGGTTTAATTTCGTAAAATTGTATATCTTTCTATTCTTTACCTAAAAAGGAAATACTACAAGTAGTTTTTTCAATCAGTGAAATTATTATTTAAAAAAGGTATCATCAAAGTAGGAGGAAGAAGCTGGTATTGAAAGTTACTCTTTCCGCAAACTATTTATTTATTGCATTGTTTATGTGTTAAAAATAATATTATACGCATACCGGGTAGTACGAAAGTTTTGCCTACGAAATAACTCGGTTATTATGAAAAATGGACTTGGAAATTTGGAACATGGATAACAGGACATTAAAGACAGAATCTACCATAATTGTGAATAAAATACTATTTCCGGTCTAACCGGAAGTGGCACTATCTTTTAAATTTTAAATAGAATTGTTCGTTATGAAATTCTGATTTCAGGGCCAAAAAAGGCATCGAAAATGTCAAATAACGAAAGAACGCAAGAAATTTCTTCGGAATTTGACATTGGATTTGACAGGTGAACGTGTTTTTTGTCACACCATATACGCACAGTTCTTCTAAATTGCGTGTTTCTCCAGCAGATTTTTCAATTTTTAAAATTCATGGAAAACTCTTAAATTTTATGAATGGATTATAAATGGGAACATATTTGTTTTGCTCCATAAGAAAGAAATCACTCACACTTCTGGCACTGTCGGTTAAACAAACCAGCCACTGCGGTTTTTATTTGTTCAAAGTTTTGCATCTACAACATTACAGTCTCAATCCATGTGTCCCAGATTGTTGGTACTGGTCTTATTGGAATAGGAGGATCTGAACAGATTTCTTTATATTGCCGAACATTATTTCCATATCATCTGCAGTTGTAGTCCAATTGGGTATTGCAGTTGAACTCAAGCACAATTTTGCGTACTTCTATGCCATCCCTATGTCTTTTCAGCCAATAGTTACGTGTGTTCACTAATCTTTTCGTTACATCAAGTTTTATCCAGAAACCAGTTTTTTATGAACTATAGAATTCGAATTCTAAATACCTTGTGTCATTGTCTTTGGTGTAGATTTCAAATTTTCAAGTTCACAAACCACCATTTGTACCATACGAAGTCGTAGGTGTCCGATGCGTGAATTCAAATCATTCCTTGATTAGATTGGCAATTATTTAGGCTTTATTCAAGCATAATAACAAAAACCTATCCAATTTGATATACTCACATTGATGTTTCATCTCTAAACATACAATTATTAAGTTTATTGAATCTTCTCTAATGCATGATAAAAATTGAATTAAAAATTACAAATTTCAAAACGTCTAAAAATTAAATTATGGCAAAAATTATTTTTAACTTACATATTCATTCATAGATTGGCAAGGTGAATTTATTCCTGCTGCATCTTTTTGGTAATATTGGTCCTCATTGAAGATGTAGCGAGTCCAATTTGGACAAAGGTTAATCAGATCTGCTGTTCTTATTCAATCTGCTGTATCTACATTCAAAATTATCAATGGAAAAAAGAACCCAAAAACTAATTTTTCCGGAAAGGTATATTAGTTACTGTATTTATTTTAACTGAGGTTATGATGCGAGTTGGAAACGTGGTAAGAACAAAACAAACATTGCAAATCACTAGGTGCATATTAGGACAAAGAAAATAAATTATGAAATTAAACTAAACGTTCTCCCACACAGACAAAAGTAAATTTAAATTAATTTAAATCCAGGTATAATTACTTTTAACATACAAACATAAATACATGAAATTTACAATTAAAATCGTATATTAAAGGCAGGGCAATTTGAATTATTCAGACATTTTAAGTGTTTCGGGCCAAGTAAATAAAACGAAAACGATTTAATTACTGCTATTATTACTTGCTTTTATGGTTTCTCGGTTAAATTACGGTAAAATTATGTCATAATCATTATCTTAATATAACTTACTTTATAAATTATTTAATATTGTCTGTGTTACTATACCTGTACGTGTTTAAATAAAATAATGACATATTCTCCATGAACTTGTAGGGTAAATAATTGATGAAACCAATGAAATCCTCACATGTTATTAACTTGTTGCTTAATTTAGAAATAATTAATTAGTGTACACGTAAATCAGGATAACGATCACGCATCTCGACATGTGGGAATATAATTATTGTTTATATTCAATATTGACTATATTCTCCAAGACTACATTGAAAACATGTTTTATGATTTTATTTTTGCTGGTGACTTAACGATTTTATTACCTAATATTGTACCGTGTCGGAGGAATGTGTAAAATTTGTGAGATTAGATAGAGATAAATTTTTACCCATCTTCAAAATTTTCGCCAAAACGTGCGATTTTCGATGTAGTTCTAAGTTAGAACCCTCTACCTTGGATTTCTTACCAGAACGGCGATCCGGCGGCAATTTTTCGTTTGGAAATAACGTTTAAAGATTTCGTGTTTTCGTAATTATTTCAATTTTACAAATTTCTTCAAACACGCGTCTGGGTCGAGTTTAATAACTCGCGCCTCCTTCGAAATGGACCGGCGGCGCATTTTTTTTTAAAACTATATGTAATTTAGAAAATCCTGAAGTGTAATCGTTTTTCTCAATTTTGCTTCCTAAGAAAGTTATGAATTTTTGAAAAGAGGCGACTTTGTCGGATTTTATCGATTTTTCAAACATGTACTTACCCTTTAGAAATGCACCACAGCCTTTCCCTTTGGATCTAGAGGATCCGGACCCAGACGGCTGGTAAAAACAATGAAAAATGAAGAACTCTCCTTTTTTAGGCCCATCTCCGATATTAGCCGAAATATGGATTTTTTAAAAAGGTCCGAAAAACTACTTTTCTGGTGGCCCTTGCTCCCCTCCCCGGATGATTTTTTCGACCGAACTTTCAGGAGAGCTAGAACCAACCTTCCTCTCGGATCCCTGAAAATTTCGTTGCTTAATATCCATCCGCGGCCTAGCTCGGATAATCGAATTACTATTATGACCCATTTTTTTCACATCTTCGATAATTTTTTTCACCCCTTTAGCAACGAAATAGACGTCAATAGCAATACATTTTTTTTTCATATTGACGTGAGCTGTTGAAAAAAAAATGGAATCCTCGTGTATGGATGAAGTCGAAAATCCTGGTCGAGGGCTCTCCTACATAAGAGAAATGTTGCTAGAGTTTCTGTTTTATTAAATAGTAGGAAGTAATTAATGGGCTATACCTAATATAAATGCCAAGTTCATAAATATCACCATTTGCGTCAGATCCATAAAATCTGCCATATATATTACTGCACTATATTCACTAGAAATCAAAAATCAATTAACCAAATTGAATAAAATCATTTATTTTACAGTTAATTTTAATTAAAATACGTTTAAACAAATTTCACCTAGAGAACATTAGTACTTGATTATGGCAGCATATATCACGAATTAATAAATATAGAACGGGATATGGATATTTACAAGCATAGAGGAAAAAATAATGCATACGCAATATACTGATATAAATGAGAATCATTCCTTGAGGTACTCCAGGTGATGTGATTGTTATATCGATGTTATATATCAGTGTTTAATATATCGTTTATTTTCGATTGTTGTCTATTAATTAAACAGGAAGTAAATAATTTATGGGTTATATCCATGCCATCACCTTTAAATTTTCGCAATTTACAAATATTGAAACACGATTAATACATATTATTATGAAAAACGCCTATTGTGTATTATGTAACACCTGACACAAAACTCGAGGCATTCAGTTTCAGTTTCATTAAAGTGAACATTTACTAAATTAGGGCAAACAATGGGATTCACCAATGTAAAATCAATTTCATAACATAATACCTCTGGAAACCAATATCATTAGTCTGAGTGAAACAACAGAATCGTTCTCAATCCATGCTTGTAAGTAACCTTGGTCTCTACGCATTTCATTACCTAGAGGAGTCTAAGTAATATTCAAATACAATATTAAAACATTCGTGTATAAGACATACGTATATTTTGAATCGACACAGATTTTTACAGCATTGGCATGAGGTATAATTTTATCCCCAGTATCACATCTATTACAAAATCTGTATATTTAGTGACGCAAAAATTACAATCAAATAAATGCAAAAATTATGGTATTTTATTTTATATATTATTTTTCCGAATTTTTCAGATTCACATATTTACAAAATACATAGTTCTAAGAAGAACGAATACGAACATCGACATACATTTTTTTACTGCTATTAAGTTCAAGGAAAAAAAATAAGTAAACATTTTTCTGCGACGTATGTTAGAAAGGATATTGGAATTATATCTTTAAAATCGAAAGTCTGCATATTGATATTGTGAATTTTAACTTAACTGAAGTTGGCGTGGGTTTATTATAAAGCCCAGACTATTATTTCTATTCATACCTTTTACTATATTTCGTGGTTTTATTTACTAACACTTATACTACTATAGGTGTACAATTCCAAAGAATAACAATGACTTTAAAAGTTGTGCTTTTCGATCCTAAGAGTTTGTAAGTGTGTCAAACTGCCATCCTAAAATAAAAATAAAATTATGGAGACTCAATTTATGATAAATTATTATCATTATATATTTATTTTATTTTATTCGACCTGATTTATATATAGGATTTGCTGCATTCATATCTTAGTTCTTGTATTAAATTCATATAAAACATTTTAATAATTAAACTGTCTCAAATGCATGCAACCTAAATTATTTACCGAGACTAACATAATATTGCAACATGGTTGCTAAAGGTCCAATTATTTTACAACTCGCTTGCAAGTATTAATGCATTTGCACATTGGTATTACAAGCACACAAACAAATTGGCAAAACGATTTAGCGTAGCTTAAAACATAATTAAGGCAACACTAAAGATATATCAGTAGATTTGAATCATTAGCCGCTTCCCTTTTACACAAAATCTCAGATTATTCTCACATTTTACGTGAGTACTTAGTTATTGGTACGTTTCTTTTATTTTTTTCACAAGTGATTTTAAAGTGAGATTGATTACCGCCACTACCATATCAACTGCGCTAGCTCGGGAGTAAGATCACTTTACTTAGTTCAAATATTGAGGTTAGTGTTTGGCAGTTTGTTTGTTTATTTAAGTGTTTACACAAGATAGAAAAAAAAAATAAAAAAAGGTCCTTTATACTTATTAGTCGTTACGTTACGTATTAGAGCTAGCTCGAGAGTAAGATCACTTTACTCAGTTCAAACATTGAGGTTAGTGTTTGACAGTTTGTTTGTTTATTTAAGTGTTTACACAAGATAGAAAAAAAAAATAATAAGTCATTATACTTATTAGTCGTTACGTTACGTATTAGAGCTAAGTTATTTACCCATATTTGTTATAGACATGCCATATCAAATATTAAGGATGTAAAGTGGTTGGATTACCAACGAAAGTGAAGAATTTTTATTGGAAGATAAAGGTATAAAAATTATTTATTTTATTTTGTTTCCACTTTTATTTGATTGGTATCAATGACAGAGACCAACCATTTATTAAAAATCAATGCGACGGAAACAATACTTCCCAAGAAATTCTAACAGTATGTGATATTACAGAAGAATTTCTTGGAGAAAATTCCAATCAGGAAGAATATGAACATACACAGACTAACGAAATAAATGAGAGAAATACTTTATGGTCAAATAGTGATATGCTTACATTGATTTCTGAGGTAGAAGCGAGGTATGAAGATAATATGCACCGCACCGTATCTTGAAAAGGAAAACATTTTGGCTTATTATAAACGAAGAACTTTGCAGTCAGAGTATTATGGTAAATTACAAAGCAATTTATAAAACAAATGCATGGAAATTATTTTCAATTTGTAGTTTTCAGATACTGTATGCAAAAAAATGGTTGAATTTACTTAGAACCTATAAAATACAAAATATATAAAAACTAAAACAGTGAGAGGACCAGTAAAGTTTGAATACTTTGAAAGACGAATTATTGTGTGATTATCTATCTAATGCTAGAAAACGCAGCTCCGCTGCCGAATGAGAGGCTTCATAATTTAAGGATACAAATGTAAAGAAACTTAGGAACCCATCAATGGAAATGGTTAAGTTAAAAAAAAATTTATGAGGATAAGATAGAGAAACATCAAGAAAAGGAGATGGATAGAAAAGTTTATATGGAAGAAAACGCAAGGCACAAAAACGAGAAAATCGAACTTTTCAAAAAAAAAACTAGAAATAGAAGAAAGAGAAAAGAGGCTAGATCCACTCTATGAACAGGGTATTCGTTTATATTTTGACATCCACCTACAGCTTTATCATTAAAGATATAAAAAAACCTTAAATATAAAAATTGTAAGACTTTTCCTTTATTATCTTTTGAGAATCTAAAAATTTTAAAAATTACGTTAAACATCTGAGAAACAAATACTAAACACCCCCCCCCCCTCATATATATGGGGGGGGGGTGTTTATAAGTCGATAATATTATCGACTTATAAAAAGACCTTTTTCCGTGATTTCAAAAATGTATCATAAGTCAATAAAATGTACGTTGTATTTTTCAGATGTTTAACATAATTTTAAAAATTTTTAAATTCTCAGAAGATAATGAAGGAAAAGTCCTGCAAATTTTGTAATTAAGGTTATTTCTATTTTTAATAATAAAGCTGTGGGTGGGTGTCAAAATATAAATGAAAACCCTGCACGTAAAACTAGGTTAATAATTGTGATGGTTTCAAACTAATCTGAGACTGCTGCAAGAAGAAGCCTTATATATGGACCGTTAATTGTTGTGTTGGTTAATATTTTGTTTGTTTTGTTTTTCATTTTAAGAAACTTTTATTTGTTTAAATTAGATATAGGTATATTTAATTTACTTTAATAGTTTATCTAAAAGTTGGTAAAAGTGTAAGAAATTCACATAAAGTGATAGCTAAATATTGAATATATCTTTTTAGATATACTTTTGCCAAATTTATTTGGCTGGGGCAATTATAATCCTCAAGAAATACCTATATATATATATATTTAATAGTTTATAAACTTTAATACCAGAATGTTCATTGATTATTAAATAATAAAGATTTGTTTTATTTCATCGACCGGTATAGTGTGTATATTAATAAAAACTCATATAATTTGAAATAATTTTATTCTGCACACAAATCAACTGAACATTTGTAGAAAAATTTCATCTCGTTTTGTCTGTTGTTCCCCTAGCTGACTTGCAGTTGTAGTCTACATCGGGATTATCATTATCCATACTTTCAATTTCATCGTGTGCAAATGTACAGCTGCAGCTACCACACATTTTACAATGAAAATTAAATTTTCGTTCTGAAAAAATTTGAGTTTCCGGAATCTTTTAAGAAGTCCAAATGCATTCTCAATTACAATTCTTGTTGAAGAGTGTCGATAATTGAATATCTTTTGATTTATACTTCCTAAGAGTCCATTGTTTCTTCTACAATAAAGAGACGATTTTTTCAAAAGTCTACTGCCTGGTTCTCCCCAAAACAAATCACTAAACTTTTTTCGGTAGTCACACACTCCTTGTATCAAGATGCTGTAGTCTCCTTTTCTATTGTAATAAACATGGTCATGCTTTGACGCTGGTCTTTTAACTTTTATATGGCTCACATCTATAGCACTCACTACCCCATTAATGCCCTGTAATTTTTTAAATTCCTACTTTGTTTTATTTGGTCACTTGGTCATACTATACTCATTACTTTTTTTCACTAAGATATCTATAACTTTTGAGATAATCCTGTGGGCCGATCCATTGCTTACATTAAAGCAATCTGCTAATTCTCTAAATGTTTCCCTATTCGAAAGGTACCACACTGTCATAATAAAAGCTTTTCTTGCACATACCTTATTTCTGCCAAATGACACATACCTTCTTTCTACCACATGAGCTATTATTGTCTTGTAGTTTTAAAGGAAAGTCTTGAACCTCATGAGGAAAAGTACTAAGTATATCGAAACCAACCTGCTGATGTTTCCCACCCACCTTGGAAATACTTCTTCCATAGTTGATGCAATTTCATCTGACAAGATGTAGAGCTTCTGTGTTTGCTTTGTCTTGTGGATTCCAGTATAACATATTTTATAAAACACTCTTGATCGTCTTCTTTCAGGTAGTAAATTGCATGCAATTTGTTAGATTTTCACTGTTTAGTTTTCTCGAAAAACTGTTGTTTATATTTAGAGCACAAAGAACTACAGAAACATCATATCAACATATTTTTAGTATTAAATAAATTTATTGAACGCAATATTTATATAAAGAATAAAAATTGCCATCTAGAGAAACATTCTTTAAATTCTAAAATTCCACTTGAATATAATCCATCTCACACACTGTATCTTAGTTTACTAACGCTTATTTGTACCAGGTAAATATAAAATATCCGCCGTTTCATTTCTACACCGCATTTTCCTATATCACACTGCACAATCTTAATTAATTCATTTTTCCCCGTTTTATTTTCCACTGTACTATATCCGAGTACGTAAGACGTAAATTAAAAACTAGGGTCTTACTAGATGACTAAAATGTATCACACGTACTATATCTATAATACCAAACATACTGATTTATGGTTAATTATATCGAGGTCAATCATTCCAGTCACGCCAGTGCTATATCCAAGAACCTCAACTGTATTATTTATGACACGGCATTTAGATGAGCTCGCGTGCTGGAATGGTGTGGTGGCACTTTTACCATAATGAAACATATCTAAGACTAACAAGTCGTTCTGAAGGTGCGTGCGGAAAGTCGGTGTCGTCTATTAAAAGTCCATTAGTTATTCCACTTCCGTTAAGAAGTCAACACGTGACACAAACAACCGTCACCGAGAAACAATTACGAGAGTCGCCTTACTAAGAGTCATTTGTCAAATGATGTTCTGTCACCACTTCGCACTTCCGAACGATCAGCGCTATCCATTTTGCTAACCTAGCCCCTAAATGTAAGAACTAAATCTGATATCTTAATTAATGACAAACAAAGACATTATAAGTAATCATCAATAGACCCTTCTAAAAAAAAATCAATTGTAGTATCGTATTCTTTAATTTTATTTTAGAAGATTAAGATGTTTCTTGTATAAAAGCTATAAATATACAAAATTAATTAAAACTAAAATAAGAGAAAATACCGAGAGATCAACATTAAATTGCATAAATAATACAAGTCGTTAAAAAATACGATCAAAAGCAGAATTTTTGAACGCATGTGTTTGGTTAGAGTATTACTTCCGTTATTTCACGGTTATTATGCTTTAGTTGACCTGATATTTATTATTTCTTTCCTTTTCTTTGTTTGGGATTTATTACCACATTCCTTGAGATTCCTATCCAAAAATTTCGATTTATCTAAAAAATATTCAAATTAACCAGTTTAAAACTGGAAAATAACCTCTACGCCTTTGACGTAATGTCAGAGGATCAGTTAGAGGGTGTTTTTTGACAACTAATAGGAATTAAATTAATACATAAATACTGCGCTGACGTTTCGGAAACTATATCCGTTCCCTTTTTCAAAGTTTAAGCTTTAGATTTTTATGTAACGTGTAGAATAACACGGCATAAAATAAAAATTGTTTATATCATTTCCATAGATACTTACCATAGAAATGTTGAAAAATATACTAAATAATATTAATTTTATTGAGTTCTTCTCTCAACATAGGTAACCAAGTTGAACAAAATTCTACCGAACAATTTGATACGCATTTATCTTCATTAAGTAAAATTATTGCAGATTCTTTGATTTTTCTTTTTTTGTTGTCTGCTTCTTTGGTCAAAATTTTTGCTGAATTCCATTTTATCCTGTGATCGTTTTCCCAAGCATGTTCACAAATTTTAGGTTTTTCAATATCACCTTTTCTAATATAACTTTTGTGCTCGCCCAATCGTACATTAAGTGGTCTAGATGATAACACATAATGTTTATTACACTCGCACGGGATACTGTATATACAATTTTTTGAATTTTGTTCAGGATTTATAATGGTTTCGTTTTTGTCAATATGTATCTTAAAGTATTATTCGTTTGAAAAATTGTCCTAACGCTAAATTTTTTACCGACACGACGTAATTTCTCAGATAAACCTTTTATATATGGAATTAATGTCGAATAATGATATTCTGGTTTTGGTTGCACCGGATTGTTAACTCTATTTTCAATGTTCATGAAAGTCTTATCAACAAATTCTTTCGGGTATTCATTATTAATTAAAATTTCCCTGACAAATTGCCTTTCATGTTTGAATATTTCATCATTAGCAGAAATTATTTTTGCCCTATCATACAAACATTTTATAACACCTCTTTTAACGTCCAAAGACTGGTTTGAGTTAAAATTTAAATATCTGTTAGTATGAGTCTTTTTTCGGTAAACGCTAGTTTGAAAATTATTATTATTGACTCTTTTAATTAAAACATCTAATAATGGTATTTCATTATTATTTTCTATTTCTAGAGTGAATTTGATAGATGGTTCTTTATTATTAATATTTTCCAAAAAATTGTTTAATAACTCAAAATAACGCAACAATATCGTCAACATATCTCCACCAAGTTACCGGTTTATGAATATTATTTTCAACATATCTGTTTTCAAAATCCTCCATAAATATATTACTTAGTATTGGTGACAAAGGGGAACCCATTGCCATCCCGAAATCTTGTTGATAAAAATCATTTTTTAATTGGAAATAGGTTGTTTCTATTGATACCGTTAACAGTTCCATTATACTATTTACGCTAAGTTTAGTCCTGTTTGCCAAATTATTGTCGTTTATTAATTTGTCTCTAATTATTTTCAAAGTTTTGTCCACAGGGACATTTGTAAAAAGGCTAACTACGTCAAAACTAACCATCAGATGTGTATCATGAATATTATTTTCATAAAGTTTTTCTAGAAAATGCTTACTATTTTTTATATATGAATTGGTATTTCCAGAAAGCGGATTAATAATTTTTAGTAAGAATTTTGCCAAGTTATGACACGGAAAATTAATAGAACTAACAATTGGTCTTAAAGGAATGTTTGCCTTATGTATTTTTGGTAAACCATAAAAATGAGGAGGTTTACTTTGATGTGGTATAAGCTTTCTGCGTTCAAAGTCATTAAATTCATTTTTGTATTTAAAAAGAGTTCTGTAAATTTTGTTTTCAATTGATTTGGTTGGATCTTTATTTAATTTTGAATAAGGGCCCTCAGTTATGAGAGTTGTAATTTTTTAATCATATGTATCTGTATCTAAAATGACTGTGGCATTACCTTTATCCGGGTAAAATTTTAATACTAATGTCCTGTTTCAAAGAAGAAATTGATTGTTTTTCTTCAGAACTCAAATTATCTTTAATTTTAACTTGATTCTCTAAAATAATTTTTGAACTTATACGGTATTCATTTCCTTCATCCGCTGGTAAATTTTGAGCAGTTTTCTCTATGCTATTATATCAAATTTTGGGACTGTTTTAAGGTTAATAGCAAAATTTAAACCTTTTGATAAAACTAGTTTATCTGGGATTGTCAAAACTCTGTTTGACTTATTGATGACAGTTTTGTCAATTAAAGGGTTATTATTTATATTTTGTAATTCTCTTAGGGCCAGTTTTTCAATGTTCAGTTAACTCTAACTAAAGGATAATATCCAAGGAGACCATTGTTACAATAATTGTCTCCTTAGATATTATCCCCTAGTTGGAGTTAACTGAACATTGAAAAACTGGGCCTTACTTGTTTTTCCCTAATTAAGTTTCTAAATTTATTTAATTTAAATTTAAATTTTAACTCAAACCAGTCTTTGGACGTTAACAGAGGTGTTATAAAATGTTTGTATGATAGGGCAAAAATAATTTCTTCTAATGATGAAATATTCAAACATGAAAGGCAATTTGTCAGGGAAATTTTAATTAATAATGAATACCCGAAAGAATTTGTTGATAAGACTTTCATGAACATTGAAAATAGAGTTAACAATCCGGTGCAACCAAAACCAGAATATCATTATTCGACATTAATTCCATATATAAAAGGTTTATCTGAGAGTTTATCGTAGTCGCACTGTGCCTGTTACGAGGAATTCAAAATTCATTTTTTTCATAAAAAAATGTTTCCTTAAACGCCTGTCAAGTCGCCGAAGTAACACCCGGAAAATCCCAGGATTTTGTGTTAGGTGAAGAAAGACGAAGCCCTACAGTTTATTGTCCACATCTATGACTTCGATAATTCTCTCTCCATCTTAGTCCGAAGCAAATCAGAAATAATTTTTTAATTTACCCCAGGATGGATCCGAACCATCAGTCCATGTTATCGGCATTTTCATAGAAATTATTCTGCAGAAGTTGCACCGCTAACACCACCACGCGCGATCTATAGGTACTCGTGTGTCACTAGAGAAATCTGGAAATTTATCCCTTCACCTTTAAAGTCGTTTTATTAATCATTTCTTTTTACCTCGGACAAAGTTATGGCATTAGTTACGTAACCATGACTTTCCTGAAACCTTTCCCTTCACATTTTTAAGGCAACGTAAATCTTCTTCAAATTACTTGCACTCACAGAGCCCCTCCGCAAAATGCCATTTAATAAAAAAAATTAGCCACATAAAGTCAATCATTATTACAGTAATTCTGATAAGTCATTTGAAAAAAATAAGCACAAAAACACATATTTTTAGATTCATCTGCCATCTTCTATTTTGACATTTCGTCTACAATTTTTTAAAGCCTACAATAAAATATATTGAGAAATAAATAATTGGTAAACAGGTTATGTCAGCTTGTTCCAAATTTAAAAATAGTTTGGCAGATCTTTTTTGAATTTGAATTGAAAAATAATAAAAGTGCGGCTTTTTGCTCCACCTAGTAAATTGTAACTTTTTTTGGATCTTTTTCTGATATGATTTTAATTGACCAAAAAACTTGAAATAATGTTTTCTTATGGTCATTCAAACTGATGAGTTTTCTGTTATTTATATGTTATAACAAGGGTAAGTAGGATACCGGATTAGTCACCTGAATATGAAAGTAAGTTATTCAGTATTGGCATCAGATATTGGAAACCTCTGTATAGTCCCTAGACGTGGGCTTGTAAAAATAGCATATTAACGTTAGCTTGTATAAAGATACTTTCAACAAAGTTTTATTGCAAAATTATTAAATCACATCGTTTTATTTTTCGTTAATCACAAGGGGGTTAAGACGGTCAATAACAATTAATTTTGTCAATATATTGGAGAATCATAAATAAAATAAGTAACCTCTATAACGGAAAGTTATTATTTAAAATGATTAATCCCGATCGCTGCGGGAGAATCTAAAGAGCTAACCAATTTGTACTTGAAGGTATTTTCACCATCTCACGTAGTTCAAATAAAAGTACTTTAACGATATTTCATTTGTTCAAGGTTCATATACGAGTTTTATTTTTTAAGTCTTTTTATTATTAATGTGGCCTTATCTTAAAGTCAACGTTAAGTATACTTTATCGAACAGAGTCTATTAAAACGTTCAAATTGTGAAATCACGCACATTTTTGAGTGCTAAAATATTTTTTGTCATCACTCATCGTAACTTCTGTTTATAGATTATTACGCAAAGTGAAAATATGCTTTATACAGGTCAAATCTGGGATTAATTTTAACGAGTGAATTTTCTAAAATATGTCATAATTGCAGCAAGACCATAACATTACATGACGGCATTGATTAAGGAATGGATAAGATACGCGACTTCAATGGTAAGTGCGAGGCCAATTTTGGCGGCGAGATCTCGGTAAGTTGCGGGCATTCCTGTGATTTACATAGTATGCTTTTGACAAACCTGTGTCGTGTCTGGTTTTATATCATTAATAATCTAGTGGTAATAAAAATTTAATGTCCAGATTAATTACAGTTTAAAATTATTAACGTAGTATGTTCTCTCTGCCAGCTATTTGTCAACGTTTGTTTGACTTTTAACCGTCACATAATTTTAAACTAAAATCAATCTAAACATTCAATTTTTGTTTTCACTAGATTATAAATTATATAAAACCAAACACGACACAAGTTTATCAAAAGCATACTACGTGAATCACAGGAATGCTCGCAAGTTACCAGGAATCTCGCTGCCAAAATTAGCCTCGCACTTTACATTGGAGTCGCGTATCCTATTCACTCCTTAATCAATGATGACGGGCAAACTACGTACAAGTTTTTTACGGAACTTGATATTCTTGCACATTATAGGTAAATCCACAAACATAGTCCATATTACCGTAGTCAAATAGCAACTGATGGATAAGTGACTCAGAATTATAGTCTGGCATATGCAATTTTTAATACGCCGAATTGAATTTAATTTATTACAGTAATTAGAGTAATATTAGAGGAGTATTGTCAAGGATTAATTTATGTTCTACGTTTAGTTCTTCACATTGTTTCGCCGAGACAATTAACATAGCAGTAATCTTCGAAGGATTTAGGTTTAGGGTATTTGTATTAGACCATTTATTAATATTATCTAAGGCATTATTTAACTGTTGAAACGTTAATTGAAATTCATTAGGCGCAAAAGACCAATACAGTTGTTAATCATCAGTATAGCAACGGACCTAAGATTTGATTTCCTTTACAATATCAGACTTATATACAAGTTGGTCCATTTTTAAGTTGCGATACTTCTACAATAAAATTTTTACATAAATTCATGATATACCCCTTCTATCTAACCTCCCAAGAGATATGAGATACAGAATAGAGCGTTGAACTTTAGTTTTAATTTTAATATTTTCTTTAATAACTTCCTTAAAATTAAAGTCATCACAACGAGAGTAGGTACGTATAAGGTACCTAGTTCATATAACAAAATTTGTGTTTCTGATGATTTGAGGTAAAATAGAAACGCCTCAAAGGCAGTTAAAATTGGTACTAAAGTTCAAAGCTCTGTATCTCCCTTAGGAGAGGAGGTTAGATAGAAAAAAAATTTCTGAAGAAGTATTGTCATTAATTTATCTGAATTTTCTGTTGCCGAAGTATCACAACGTAAAACTGGACCACCCTGTATAATGTAAAGAAGTTTCAGTATAGAAGACTCCTGCATTTATTTCAATAGGTACCTACCATCTGGAGATATTTTCGTTTCCCCTAATTGAAATTTCAACATGATTGTAGATATAATTGAAAAAGTACTTCTTTAATGTACATGGTGATTTTTTAAATAGCCAATAAACAAAAACTAGAATTTGTATGATCCATAATAAGCCAAAAATTGTTAATAATGCTTTTCAAAACTACCGAGGTGTATGGTGTTAAAAAAAAATGGTTTAAAGATTAAGAGAAACTATTTAAAGAAAAATTTTTTTTCTACATTATTTAATTCTGGTTTTAGATTTTGCATTCCATTTCTTAAATATTTTTTTGTCAAAATGGAACAAAATTTAGTATAAAACAAAAAACAATTCTATATCAAGAACATATTATAAATCAGTTAACGTAACATAATAAAAAATTCATTTTTACATTTTCAAAAACATTCATTAAAAATTTCTACCTTATTTTCGATCATAAAATCTCTAATTTTCGTTTATTGGTGATATTAAAAACACCTTGTGCAATAAACACAAGCAGAATACTTTGGACAAGAATAATTGGCATTGGCGTGGGTAAAGGACTTGGTATATGTATATCCTAAATCAAAAGTTTCGGGAAAAAGGATTTAAAACTTATAATGCTGGCGTTTTAATACAGATTTCTAATAAAAAACTATTTTTTATGGAAGTAATGTAGTTTCTTGTCCTTAACGTATCGTACCTAATAATAATATTTGTTATTAAGAAAAAGAATTGAGTTATAGTACATATACGCTGACGACCAAAATTAACACACCACCCAAAATTAACCATGATTTTGAATTTGATTTTTTCCTAAACCGTTTGTTTGATTTTAGTATATTTTTTTTGTTTTGTAGGTTAACTTTTCTGGAATTAATAGACGTTTTAAGTTAAATTTTTTTTTTTTAATATAGGGCGTAACAATAAAGCTACCAGTTGTAGCTAATCTTTTCTTAACATTTAAGTTATTTTAACACTTTTTTATCTTTATTATTAAAGAAGATATACCGAGTAGTAAAAAAATCAAAAAAGTTTGTTTCTTGGATGCCCATCTTTTTGTTATTTAACCGATTCGAATAAACTTGACGTCATTAGATAGGCAATTTAGTAGGCTACAAAATCTATTTTTCAATATAGTAGACATGAAAAAATAAAAATGGCAGACACCTTTAAAAATGTAAGTTTTCCTATACTCATTCATGCACGACAAAGCAAGACCTCATACAGCTTGCGTTGTAAACGAATATTTGGAAAAAGTTAATATTGAGACTATGCATTCGCCTGCCCGTAGTCCTGATCTTAACCCAATTTATGGGATATCCAGGGTAGGCAACTTAGAGACCGATAACCACCACCTTTTTCGCTAGACGACGTAGAGCAAAAATGTTGTTAGAAATTTGCAGGGATATCGTTCAAGATCAAATTATTTAGACGGTTGATTTCAAGCATCAAGCATGCAGCGTCGTTGTAAAGCAGTAATAAGGAGTAGAGAGGGAAGTATGCGATATTAATTAGTTATTGTTATTTGTTTGTTGTTTGTTCGGTTGGTAATCATTTAGGTTGTAAAATAATAATATTATCCAGCTCTGCAAGTTTTATTTACTTTTTTAATTTATTGTAACCCACCATAATCCATTCTATTCCATAATTTTAAGACCTTATCGACCTAAATAGGTTCAATAATTATGACATTACGACCAGCTGAAAAGTTGTCTATTTACCTAATTTCTTACCATGGCTGGCCTTAAAAGCATCAGAACAGAAATTTTTTAATTGGCCATATCTTTGTAACAAATGGAAGATTAAGCTCAATCAGATCTTAATAAAGAACGAGTATAAATTTTTAAAGGTGTCTGCCATTTTCATTTTTTTATAAACACAAACACACCATAGAAATTAGACCATCCCCAAATCCAATGTCTAAAATTTTGAACTATAGGTTTTGTAGCTTACTAAATTGCCTATTTAATGACGCCAAGTTTATTCGATTCGGTTAAGTAACAAAAAAATGGGCATCCAAGAAACAAACATTTTTGATTTTTTTCCACTCGCTATATCTATGTTTCCTACTCGGTATATCTCCCATCAAAAACGTAAATGTTAAGAAAAGATTAAACTGCAATTGGGTCTGAACTATGGAGTTTAATTTTGCTGCTGGCGATTCCCACTGGGTGTTTTGAATTTTTGCAAATAAACATGGCATTATCGTTACGCCCTATATTTAAAGAAAAAATAATTATTACACGTGAAAAATTAGAACACTAACACAATACGTAATTTTTTTTCTATTTAAAAAAATGATGCGCTGGTACTTTTTCAAAACCGTTTAAATATTTAAAATAACCAAGCAAATTCAAAAGAAAAGAAACTAATTAAACAAAAATGTTATAGGAATATAAAAATAATAAACAAGGTTTATTCCTACTTACAACAAGACTTAAGCAAGCTATTCTTTTCCGCTGCCTTTGTTAAAATAAAAAGTAAATACTTAATACGATAACCAATGAAAAGACATAAAAACCGTAACTAAAAGGAGAATATAAAATATAAAATACAAAGGGTATTTATACTTGTCATTATTCTGACTCTTTATCGCTTGATGAGAGGGTATTGGAAATATCATCCTTCATAATAAGATTTTCATAAAATAAACGAAAGTTCTTATCGATATATGGTATTAGATCGAGTAAATTGCCTTTTTTCTTTGAATTAATTGGGACAGGTCCTTTGTAGCTTAGTAGGGGCTTAATGACATTGGGTATTGAGATTTTCGATTTACGCTTAAAATCAATTCTTTTAAACGGTTCTTCGTGTTTTAATGTATTTTTTTATTTGGCCATTCCTAACTGATCTGAAGAATACCGGGGCCATTTTATATATCTCCATAAAGTCCAGTATATTTTAACTTGGCATCTGTATGAGTTGATATTGCGCGTACGATTTAATTTTCTCTCGCACTCAAAGTTAAAGCAAGAGCATAACACTCATTGTTCCCGTATGTCGACCAAGCTTCTTTGTCCCTCCGTTTGAGACGGAAATATAAAATATACACTGAAGAGATAGATAACATAATCTAAGTTTTCAATAAGTTCAGCGGCTGTCAAACTCTCAAGATTTGCCAATCGTTACAATGAAATATTATTTATTTGTGGTTGAGTCGTCTCAAATTAAAATTAAATTCGTCTTTATATGAATTATTGGTTATTTTTAGTGGTAAATAATGGGTATTTATCCAACAAACGGACATTGTCAAACCACTATAAGTCTTACAATTTTATGTTACCTATATATTGCACGTTTTACAACGTAAGTAATGTATTTCTCTTCCTTTTCTTTGGGATTTATTACCACATTCTTTGAGATTGAGAGATTGAGAGAAATAATTTATGAAATGCCACAAATAACATTTAAACAATATGTAAGTAATGTAGTTGCGTGGCTCAGTGTGTAAGATACTCGACTGTCAAAATAGTGGAATAGGTACTTCCGAGTGCAAATCCTGTTCACGGCGATATCGTTTTTATTTTTTTAGTAAATATTAAAGGTTCAAATTTTCCCTATAAAAATTTCATTTTATTTATTTTATTAATCCGCGCAGCGAGTTTTGTTAAAACTGTCTTTTCACTAAACAATTTTATTTTATTATTCCGCCTGAGTTTATCTTTAACAAAATCGACTTTCGGATGTTTAGTGGCGTGCTTATTTTATTTATTTACGAATATCCAGGGACTTTATTTTTTATTTATTATAATACATTACATAATGACTTCAATTTTTCGTATTTTATTTCTTTCTAAATAAAGAGTCGTTAGGCCCCAAAATTTTATGTTGGCGCTGTGTTAAACAAAGCCGGACTTATGGAGTATTTTTTAAGGAACGCTCCATTTCTAAAAGCTGATGATATGTGCGTGATTTAACAAATAACACACGTTTTCACCACCAACAGTTTGCGAATTCAAAGTGTAGCCTAGCGACGATAATTCTATTTAAAAAAACTATTCTAACTAATATAAGTTTTCGATTACTTTTTTTCCAAATGATTAATATTGTTATTGCCCGAATATTGGGCAATTCATTTTTTATTATTAGTTTCATTTGTGTCCGAGCCTATATATAAATGTAGAATTCCACTAAAACTACAAATTTAGTAAATTAATACTTCTTAACACTTTTTATGAAACCCTTTAATACTTTTATACAATTATTATTTAGAGATCACATCACAGTTTCAAGTGTCAAACTGTTTGAGAACCACTGGCATTTTTAACACATCGAATGCAATCTTACTTCAGACGACGTAGCGACCTTTGGACCGGCCAACTTAGAGTATACTCGACTATACGTAAATTCGTAATACTAAAAACTTCAAAAAATCTACCATACTTACGTAGAAGTTGCATCTAATCACGTGGACGTTTAATAGGCGCTTCGACTCTAAAAACTTATGGTCAATATATTCTATACTTTTTATTTTGCACATAAGCAACATGCACATAATAGGCCGTTTTGTGCGATAGTGGCTTTCATAAAAAGGTAAAGACAATATAGTCCAAAGAAATTAGACACTTCGGAAAAATTCCCGTAAAGCTGGGTTTTGGTATGAACTTTGATATCCAGCTTTCCAGGAATTTTCCCGAAGTTGGGAGTTTTTTTTGTCTAATTTCTCTGGGCTAATATATGTTTTTGAAGTAATTCTAAAGCTTCTTCATATGTTTTATTGTATGAGAACCCTTTAGCTCTCCTATTTCCAATGTTTTCCCAAAAAGTGAAAATATTTCTTTTTCATAATAACATTCGTTAAGAACCTACCGTTATTCGTTAAAAGAAGCACTGTTTGCATACTTTCGTTATTTGCCCGTTTATATATATGCAAATGATATGTATAAACCTCTGTTTTTGTGCTTTTTATCTGTTTTCTTGCACGAGTAGTTTCTTTTTCTTGGTTAGATACAAGAGCTGCAATAAAAGCTACCCTATATAAAATTTATTTTTAGACGTTTCGAATTTTGTAATTTTTAATCCAATGTTTATCATGCATTAAAAAAGATTCAATAAACTTAATAATTGTATGTTTAGAGATGAAACATCAATGTGAGTATATCAAATTGGATAGGTTTTTGTTATTATGCTTGTATAAAGCCTAAATAAAGTCATTTATAAACAATGCATATCAAGCAAAGAAAGAGAATTGTAAAAAAAATGAGCTACCCTCTTATTCATACTACCCATAGATCAAAATTCCATAAATATGGTCTTACTTCGTCTTCTAATAGTTCTAACCCCAATCTTAATCTGAAGTTTTGTAAATCCTTACATTTTTCTTCCGGGAATTACTAACCTTTTTTGGTTAGATATTGTTTTCCCAAATTCCGCACTGTTTTCCTATCATTTCTAATTGATCCTCTTTCCCTTTTTGGACTCTGTTACTTTTATCGTTGTTATCACTACCACCAGAAACTGAATTGTATTGCGTAAACCTCAGTTTTTTATTTAAATTTTCCGAGTTGCTATCAATTTCTCTATTTTCCTGTCTCCAATTTTTGAACTGATGAAATCAATTCGTCTTCGGAGAAGCCTCTACTTTGCGTTTCATAATTCTTGTCTTTTACACTGGTTCGAAGTCTTGACATCTAATATTCTTCCTGACTCCAGCACTTCATCAGTGGCAATATTGTCCATTGATAATGCCTGAAAGTTTTTCTTGTATACTTGGATCCAAAGTTATTGGTTTTTGTATTTGTAGAAAGGTAGAAAATGCACTTTTTATATTTCCGAGAATTAAAACCGAGATTAAAACATATCTGTCGCACTGCATTTCCACCTACGCCATCTTTAAATATCAAAATTTTGCAAGTTTATTACAATGCACGTTTTATGCTCCAATTCTTCTAGTCATCACCACATAAATATTACTGTGGGATGACAATAAGCAACCCTTGTGCGTAGGAATTGTAGCATCTGTCAAACACATCTATAGTATAAGTTACTGACAGTTTAGTGGCTCGTCTACTAAGGAACATTACTGCTGAAATATCAACAACATTTACTATATTTAGCGAAGTTTGTTATTTGTCAGATGTGTAGGGGCAATATTTTTTTAATTTAATGGTAGGATGAAATATCTCGGGTAAGCTTTCGTACTTACGAAAAGTAATGTAGTACATTAACAAGATGAATACCTGTGAAGAAAAAGTTAAGTGAGTCTAGACGTAACTTGTTCATTTTAACAACATTCCACAATAACTGTTAATGTGTAGGAGCAACGCCGCACACTACTAACTGCTTTGTCAACTGGATAAATAGCAACACGTCGTCCCTTACAAATGATTCAAGCGTTCGGATTCAGCCCTCTTAAAAATGATGGCTATTATCTGGTAGACAGATCGCTGGCAAGCAATCTGACTAATGTAAAGCACTGGGCGCCCCATATACATTCGAGATAGTGAATATATTTTAAAAATATGTTTATAAGATTTTGATTTATTTTCGCATTATGTTTCCGCATCTCAAAGCATAATGGTTTCGGTTGTAGATGAATCACCACGATTTTTGGTACTTACTGGATCTGAAATTGCCGCATGTGTGGAATTATTTTACATGAGACGTTGATTTATAAGGCTCACAATAATATTACATTTATTCATTTATTGTGATATAAAAACTGGAGGAACGTGCATGTAAATAATAAATAGCACACTTTATTCGCAAAGTACAAGTTGGAAAACGTGAAATGGTGATGTTGAACTGCACACTACAATACTTACAGCTGGTTTTGTATACAGTGTATTCTTGAAAGTAGAACTTTACTTTCAACTCTCTACCCTAACAAACCGTTAGTTACTAATAGAAACTTCTGTAACATTTATGATAATTTATTATTGGACGTATATAAGAAACCAAAATAACACCAGGAGGCAAAAGTGTGGCCTAAATTAATCACTATCTTCAAAAGATAAAAAATTCTACGTTTCACTGGGTTCATAATTTTTAAATCCAAAGTAAACCTCAAAAGGTTTTAGGAACAAGGTCATTTTTTAAATTAGCAATAGGTGTAGTTTTGGAATTTTTGGAAGACGATATTTTTTTTTATTCCAAAAATGTATCATAATTTGTATGAAAAACTGAGACAATAATTATTGAAAGTTTTAACGATACACCAAGGAAGAATTTTATTTGTGAAGAAATATTAAAAACGTAACCAAATTGTATACCATAACCAAATGGCAATGAGGACAGGAGCAAAAAGATACTATTTAAATCAATAAAATATCTTCATTTTATTTCATTTCCAGTCACGAAACTCGTTTGCTGTAGTGAAGGTTTTCAATAATTATGTGTGATTCCACCACACGCTGAGCGGCAAATTAAACAATTCATAAACGATACTGGCAGGTGGATAAGTAGAAGCGGTCAATGGCGTGTCCCACTAGGTCTCCAGATCTAACTCTGTTGGATTTTCTTCTGGAGCTATCTAACAAATAAAGTGTGCCATAATAGCCCACTAGCATGTATGACTAAAACGAAATAATTACAAAACGAAAATTTTCACATACCTCATGATTTCCCAAATATAATAAGATTTTTTTCGAAATTAAGTTGTATTTTGGATGTTACATAATTGTCATGCACATATAACGAAAATTGTCTATCGATATTATTTTTTCCACACATGTTGTTTAAGATGGTTGCCTGGTCGAAGGGCGTGTAATGTTCACCCTGTTAACCCGGGTTGCTTCCCTCGACCTTGTAACCTTCCTTCGTTCCGTTCGGGATTCTAAGGTGGTTACTTTGACGCCTGAGGGATGGCGGTACTAGCATGGCGGTCTATCCCGTGCGCCAGTTTCGGTTTTAAAGTGTGGAGGCTACTTTCTCTATTAGCAGCATAATAGGGGTTTAGGTAGCTGCAGTGGAGAAACGGACTATATTAACCTATAAAGAAAACTCTGAAGTATCGTGTTAAAAATTATAAACAGGTTTTATTTACGATCAATTAACAGTAAACACTTATTACTATGGTTAAATACAAACAAACATATGTACAGGAGGGTTACGGCAGGCAGGTAATACTAAAGCGGCAAGGCAGCCACTGTTGAAAGCGGTAAGACGGTTTTACTTACTAAGCTGGATTGGTCGGACGGACTGCTACAAGCAAACTGAATTATACTCTTCTGGTTTTTACACTGTAGCTGGTGGAACTGACAACCGGTACAGAGAGTGGAATGTGTAGTAAAACGGCGGAGTAGATTCGTCGACTTGAAATTTCAGTCACCTATACCGTCACAATACCGGAAATTATTTTTTACTAGCGCTGGATTGATCGGACCGACAGCTGGAAGCAAACTGAATATCCCAATCTATTCTGCGCTTCAAGTTACTAGATTTCTAAACAGTATAAAGTAGTAGAAATGTGCAGTAGATTGACGCGGTAAATTTGTAAAAATTCAATCTATCAGAAATTATTCTAAGATTTTATTTACTTACTCTCTGGAGTTATGGTAGTTGCGTGCTGAACGGTGTAAAAGCGGATTCTTATCTAAAATTTCAATCTCGCGGTCTAGGTATCTCAAGCCGATGATTTTATCAGCATTTAGTGGGGAACAGCGGTGTCTGCGTGCGCTTATGAATTGAAGTGCGCGATTCACTGACCGCAAGGACGTTATTCTATTACTTAAAAAGTTATTGAAGGTATCAAATTCATTGTGATTTAACAATACAGTGGCGGTTCTAAAGCCCCAATATTGAATTGAAATTAAATAAATTTGCCTACCTTATAAATACCCTTAAATAATACAATCTAATAATACAGAGTGAAGATGTAATACTAAACTATCCTAAAATCACTTAGTTTGTAACGTCGCTTACTTTATTATATACTTACGTAACCTTTTTAGACGGAAAACTCGGGCGCCAGTTCCTTAATTTTTAAGTGCAAGGAACAGCACTTTTATTTCTTGGCGGTGTACAAGAAAACCCTAGGTAGCTAACAGCTGGAGACACGGTAATTGCCAGAGGGTCGTGAGATGATTTTTTTGTCAGTGTGACTTGAACAATTTCTCAAACGGGTTAATTAGCAACAAATAACGGAAATAATAACTCGTAAATTTTAACTATGTATAACAACGTATTTATTATTCTAACAGGAGTGCATAAATAAATGGACAGAATACGGCAGCGACTTTGTAGGCGAATATGTACAAGTTTGATAAATAAAATAAATATGCGGGCTGGTAACCAAGAGTATATACACGTGAATATTATTTTATTTCAGCGGTGAATTTTGGGTAGCCGGTGTCTATTTTCGCGACTGAAAGATTTCGAACGGCAAGCATGCGGAATCTCCAACAGGATATATAGTATGTACGACGGGCAATCGGTTAGCTATACATATTTTAGTCTATACTGGATGTTTTAAAATACGGCGAACTACTGCCACAAACGTAGAGTTATTTATCAATGACTATTTTTATTAAAATAGGTTTTCCGGTAACCTTTGTGCATGGAGACCTGTAGATTGCCCGACCGAGCAAATCTAGCCAGTCGATGCACAATTTATGCAACAAAAGAAACCAAAGGAGGTATTATTAATTAGCTCTAGTTTGATTTAGTAGTATAATACAGCGATACTCCCGGACAAAAAGATCTCTGAATATCTATACTTAACTGAAGGCAGTACGCACTGTTAATAGCGGACCACGGTGTATTCTTACCAATACTAGTTTCAAGAAAATTATGACTCTAAGTCGGCGCGGTGAACACGGTGATGGTTTCGGATTGATCGAACTGGTTGTTAAGAAATCTGATGCGGACTGGGCGTTCCGCTGGCATTTTATTACTTTAATGACGTATGCAGAATGCGTTTTAAACGGCCGACTGACTTGAAACGAAGGACTCGTACGAAAAACGTTCTTTACTGAGGTCATTAGGTAACTAATACTATGGCTTCGGAGTATTACGAACCGGAAATGAGTTGTTTGCAATTTCTAGACTATATTGCAAAAAGAAACGGATTAAAACGGACATGGATTAATATTTTAACCGGTTTTAGTAACTTATGATTTTTGTTTCCGACTCGGTCATTATTTATAATAATTCACAGATTTTAATTATACGGGGGATTGTCGAAAATTAATCAATTAATTATTTAACTGCTTACCAGCTGGTTTTTTTACAACTCAATACTAACTTAACTAAAACAGGACTTACTTACTAAAAAGCGGCGGTAGGGTGTACCCAAGTGACGGTAATATTTAAAGCAAAAACAGATATTCTTTGACTGGAAAAATCACTTCGTTACAAGTTACAACCTGCATTTTTTTTCGCAAAAAGATGCTATTGGGTGTGTTCCTTGCTATTGAATGTGTAACTTCCGCCAGCACTAGTTCTCATTTGGAATAAAAGATCTGAGTATAAATTCATTGAATTTAAAAATGTGTAGCTTTTCTAGAACTGATTTTTAGTAAAAGATTAGACAGTTTATAAATATATCGCTATCATTACATATGTGCCCTAATAAGTTTTGCTTCAAAAATATACCGGGTGGGCCAAAAAATTTTGCACTTTCTACATTTTTCCATAACTTTTTTGTTTATTAACCGATTTTAATCAGCTAGGTGTCGTTAGTTAGAGAAAAGTATGGATATCGACGAAAAGTTTCCAAACGGCCGATTCTTTAAAATGTAAGATGGCGGCCTCGTGTGAAAATATCTCTTTGCTTGGGTCAATTCTTTTTGAAGAAAAAATGTCGAAATGACACAATAGAAAAAAGCAATAAAACGAACCTTCCTCTACATTTTAAGATATCGATGGGAAAAATCGGGCCAACGGGAAAGGAGCTATACATACTCATACAAAGCATCTTTTTATAATTCTTAAGCTGTAATACTTAAATTACATTTTTTTCGTTGTTTACAGAAAAGAATGAGATATCGACAAAAAATCCAAGATGGCGGCCGTATCCTGAAGATACCTAATGTCCTCCATTTTTACAAAATCATTCTCAACTAATTATCTACAAATGTTTATAAGGAAATAATAAATAAAAAATATTTTTTTTAGGCCTTTAGGATTTTTACCCCTTGGATATGTCCATCTTTTGACGTTGCCACTGCCACTGCCAATCTCCTCGCTCTCCATTTCTGAACTTGGAGCCGCAATTTGGCCATTCTCTCAAATTGATTATGTTATTAATCTTGTTATTCAAATATTGCATAGTTAGTATCTACCTGCTTACTCCCAGTTATGTGGGCGAGAACACATTCTAAAAACTTACGTGTAAATTAAAAATTCAGATTATTTAATTAAGTACCTACAACAAAAAAGATATTGGCCAAAAAAAGTACAATTTATGTACTACAGCTTAAAAATGACAAAAATACCCTTTGTATGATTAGTTCCGCTTCCGATGGACCGATTTTTTTTCATCGAAGTCCTAAAATGTAGAGAAAGGTTAATTTTATTGCTTTTCTGTATTAGATGTATCATTTCGACATTTTTATTTTTCAAAAAGAATTGGCCCAAACAAACGAGGCTGCCATCTTGCATTTTAAAGAATCGGCCATTTTGAAGCTTTTCGTCGATAGTCCATCTTTTCTCTAAGTAACGACATCTAGCTGATTAAATCGGTTAACAAACAAAAAAGTTATGGGCAAATATAAAAAGTGCAAAATTTTTGGCCCACCAGTAGACTGCTCGTATCAGTGAGTTATGACGTAGGGAAACCGGAATTCATTACACAAGACTCTAGGGATAGTATTGCAATAATGAGATGCCGATCCATAAATAAAAGTATCTGATATACTATACTAAGCAACCTAAAAATGTATACCACTTAATTTAAAGCATACCCTGTAGAAAAAATATTTTCAAAGTGGTTATTGTTGCACTATCATGTAATTGTAATCTCTTTGGTACTTGTGTCGAAGTTTAAGTACAGTATTTTAAAGAAAACAGTTGCATTCTTGATAGCTTTGCCAAGTTTCCACATAGTAGACTCAGTATAGTAAACTTATGAAACTTGTGATTAGTAAATATGAGAAATTCCCTTTTGTTCTTATACTTTGCTAAATTAATATCGCGTTAAAACATTCTTTACGATAACTTCACTCATCATTTAAAGAAAAAAGAGCACCATCTGCGCTCGATCAAAATGAACTCTCTCTCTTCGGAGAGGAATTTTTTCATTAGAGGTAATTAAAATGTCGTTGCTCACAGATGTAATTCAAATGATTTATAGAGTTTCGTAAGTAGTTTGCGACATTTGCATTTGTATAGATAGCGATGTTAACAATGCCGCAAGTTAAATGAATTGTCGCAGTGTTTGTTATTAATTATGGTATCGGTTTAGGGAAGCAAGGGTCGGCTAACTCCCTAAATGAATAGTGTTGAATGCTCGGAAGTGCAGTGGTGACATAACATCATTTGATAAATGAATTAAAAGCCAACATTGATCACAACAATAAATTTATTAGGAAACAAAGTTAATGATAGAAAGAAGAACGTTTTTTTGTATTTTTCTACCAGGTTGTTCAATTGATTATAGAAGTAATGAAGAATTTAATTAAAAACGAAAAGTTTGAATGTGAAATATACGAGGAGTTTTGAAATGAATATTCCATTTTCTATATTATCGTACAAAAAGGTGTGGCCAAAGCACAGCGATGCAAGGCCAGAAAACGGGAAAAAAAAAATATATTATCGTACAAAATGTTTTGAGAAAGCGGATGACGATTTTCATTTTTTAAGTCAATCAGAATTCAAGGTATAGTGTAATTGCTACAATCAGTTTCTTTGGAATTGAATTGGAATTATTATTAAAATTATATTACATTATATAATACAATATGTATATATTAAATTGTCTTAATTTCTGTACATTTATTTATTCACTTTAATGCAGAATAATACAAATTCAATTATCATTCAAGTTCATTTTGAACTGAACGGGAAATCGTATTGAAAATGACTCGGAAAATGATTATTAAATATACAGGGTGATTCACGAGGAAAGGGACAAAATGTTATGGTAGATGAAGTTCACTTAGATGAATTAGAAATGACTATTGAAAAAAGCCTGAGCCTTTTTTTATTGATCTACAGGGTGATTTATGAGTTTTGCCCAATACTTCTTAAGGTAATATCTTTTAAACTAATCACTAGAATCAGCTCGTATTGTGGGTATATAGTATACTATTAATTGTCAATTTACATGCATAATCAAAGACAGAAAATTCCAGGGCTGGCTCAACTAATTTTTATTTTTAGGGCTCCTATGAAAAAATTCACCCTGTGTACGTGATTTTTAAATTCTAATACTGAATTATGAAACTACATACAAAAGTGATCGAAAACATGTACTTTGTTGTTTTGCCACACTTTGGACGAATTTTAAATAAACGATCAATTTTCGCCAAAATCGAAGGTCTGCACAAAATAAATTTATAAAATTACATTTTCCTCTCTTATTCAAACTAAAATATTTGTTATAAAAAATTTTGTGATTTCATGCATGATTAATATGAAATAAATAATCAAAAATAAATAATTTCAACATCAGATTAAGTAATTTTTATTTCTGAGGTTTCTGTGAAAAATCAGTCGCTATAAATTTTTCTCAAATTCTGATAATAAATTGTGGAACTACATTTAAAAATTAACGAAATTATTTATTTTTTATCACAATACATAAATAAACAGAACATTATAAACAACAAATTCACAGAACATAAAACCTTATAACTTATTTTCAAAATGAAAGCCTTCTGCCTCCCTACATTTTCTTTGTCGTAAAATTAAATTTCCTACGGCTTTCCTAATAACGACAGGATTATTAATGTTCTGTTTATTGATGTACTGTGATAAAAAAAATAAACAATTTCGTTACTTCCTCACCAAAAGTGAGAAAGATATGTATTCGTGAAAAAAAATTTGAAAATTTTTATTGCATTTCTGGACGATTCTCGATGCATTATGGCGATACACAAAAATTTTCTTTTTTTGAAATAAAGCTTTCAAATTTTGTACCCACGTTCTAGAGGTTAAGGAAAAGATTGAGTTCGTTGATGAGCAAAATCGGTCCACTGGAATGGGGTCTACCGGACCCCACCCAACATTTCTATTTGTATCTTTACAAAAAAATTTATTCGTGATGAAAGATTATAAATAGGATCTGATATACAACTCATTATAATATTGTGGTCCAAATGTTGAAATACACAAAATACGCCAAAAAAAACAACATACGTACAAAAAAACCAAAATGCGTTAAAAAAACAAAATACGTCAAAAATTACTTTTGTTATAAACTCCACCACACGGTGAGGAAGTTTTGATCCCATAATTGGCAGCGGTTTTTTTTAAATGTAGTTCCATAATTTATTATCAGAATTTGAGAAAAATGTATACAGACTGATTTTTTTCACAGAAACCTCAGAAATAAAAATTACTTAATCTGATGTTGAAATTATTTATTTTTGATTATTTATTTCATAATCAACCATGGAATCACAAAATTTTGTATAACAAATATTTTAGTTTAAATAAGAGAGGAAAATGTAATTTTATAAATTTATTTTGTGCAGACTTTCGATTTTAGCAAAAATTGATAGTTTATTTAAAATTCGCCCAAAGTGTGGCAAAATAACAAAATACATGTTTTCGATCATTTTTGTATGTAATTTCATAATTCAGTATTAGAATTTAAAAATCACGTACACAGGGTGAATTTTTTCATAGAAGCCCTAAAAATAAAAATTAGTTGAGCCGGCCCTGGAATTTTCTGTCTTTGATTATGCACGTAAATTGACAATTAATAGCATATTATATACCCACAATACGAGCTGATTCTAGTGATTAGTTTAAAAGATATTACCTTAAGAAGTATTGGGCAAAACTCATAAATCACCCTGTAGATCAATAAAAAAAAAGGCTCAGGCTTTTTTCAATAGTCATTTCTAATTCACCTAAGTGAACTCTATCTACCATAACATTTTGTTCCTTTCCTCGTGAATCACCCTGTATAAAGGGAGATACTTCTCGAATTAATTTTAAGGTATTTAGGCAGTAACTACCAAAGTGCATAGTGGGCTAGTGGGCAAAACTAAATCGTATTTGAAACAATATTTATTATACGACTGACATTGCTACTTTTAACCACCGAGACAAGCCCACAATCCATCGACACAGTTTTAGGATTTATACTTTTGGATTTATTTAGGTTTGTAACAAGAACGGCTGTTTTACGAATAGCCAGACAACACGAGCGCCGGATATCGTCTGCTCCAAGCATGAAATTCAGTGATCCGAAGAAATCAACCGATGGGAAATCAGTTAAATAAGTAATCAGCCAACGTAACGTAGGTGTATACATTGTTTACAATAATACTAAAAAACTTAACAAAAGCTCCAGGTTTTTACAGCCTAGTAACTGCGATAAATTACAAATGTACAATATTCAAAACTGTCTAAAATATGTGGAATTGCGTAAATAAAATAATGTTCCAAATTTCTAAATAAATTTATGAAAATTACAAAGAACTACATTTTTGAGTAAAAATTAATTCTGAATCGGAAAACGCAAAAAAAATAAATAAATAAGTGAAAAACTGCGTGGTAGTGACATGAATCAGTAGAGGCATCCCCTTGAGGCACGTAATATTTTAAGGTAAGGTTCCTTTATTAGTCTCCAAATTGAATTTAAATCGATAAAGTACTTAACAACGAAATTAACGAAAACAAAGCTACATATGGCCCTTTATTTTAATATCCCGTAATTGTAAATCACCCTGTGTATGTCATCAAAATAAATTGATAGATTCAGCCATTTTCACATACGCGTTCAAAATTTTAGGTGTTTTAGGGTCCTAAATATGTTTATATTCGAATAATTTTTTGTATTGATGATCATGTGTTGGATTAATATTAAAATTTTACTGAAAACTATGCTAATCTCATATGTGCTATTGACTACGCCTATTTTTAAAAATAGTAAAATTTTATGCCACACTGTACACACAGCTTTTAAAGCTAAAAATACAAAAAGAAGCAACATAATGACGCCGATCTAAACCATCTAAATCATTTGGCTCGTATTCACTGTTCAGTCAATCAGCAAATGCACTCGAGAGCCCGAAAATTCCTTTGTTCTAAAATTATATATCTCGCAGTGCAAATAAGGGGTTCGTTACGCCCTTGTCTCGGGGTTTGTAGAGATGAACAAGTAGGATGACTACTCCTGCAACCTACTGACAACACCGACTTAATCCACCGGGATTAACACCTGCTCTTGGTTGTGTCGACCTGATTAAATGTTATGTTACACTATACATAGACACACTCTGGTATATTGCTGCAATTCATTTACCCCATATCTGCAATGTTGAGCCGAGCGAATTAATGTGAAATAATATTTTTATTCTCAATGAGTAATTTGTGCCAACGTGTTCCATAATTACAAACATTAAAAGGTATGGAAATGGAAGGTACAGCGCCGAGAAAAATGTGAAAATTCATTGTGTTAAAAATGAGAGGACGCACACAATACACTGGGACAAATAGGGACAAATAATGTAATATACATATACGACGTGTATGTATATTGTATGTAATATATATAATAGTGCCACGGTTTCACAAAGAAAATTTCTCTAATAGCGTTACTTCCGTAGCAAAGGTTATTAACTAGATACAGGGATTTTGAAAAGCGTTGGCAAGCTTTTGAAGGCATTTTTTTTCAGATAACTATTTACATGTGTCTAGTAGGAAATATGTAATTTAATTTTATTGCGAAACTGACCTGATGACTTGAGCACTTTCCTGCATTAATTTCTATGTATATGTCTTGAAATTTATTTATCGTCTTGAATTTTTGTCGATATCTCTTGATGATATTGAATGAATTTAATGAAATTTGCATAATCTTGCTTGGGTAAAGCCACCAAAATAGACAAAAATATCAGAAAAATCAGTCTAGACTCTGACTTCGACAAATAGAGATTTCTGGCTTCCGCAAGTAGAGATTTCTAGATCAACGTGAACACAACAGTGATAAAACAGTGTTTTATCTTGATAACAAACAGGTCCTTAAGGCACTCAGCGTCCATTTTAACTATAGTTATGTCATAATGAACGCGCAAAATGTTACCATTAATTTTTGACAAACCACTTGAAATGCAAAATTGTTATTGGTTAATACATTTGGTAAAAAATAATCTTCCCAATACCGTAGACAGAATAATCTCTGGTGGTAGTGTACTCGCAGATTCTCAATTGAGGAACTAGGCACTACCATCAGATATGACAACCCTCATAGAAACGGACTCCGCTCCAAGCACTTTCTCTACAGTACCCACAATGTTCAACTTGGAAACAAAGATGGGTTTATAGTACGAAAAGCGTGAATTAAAAAGAGAAAACAAATGGTGAATGTGTAACGCCCTCACGGAGAGTGACAGCGGTAAAGACCGCAAATTAAAACACCTAAAAACTTGGGCAAAAAATACCGCCAAACGAATTTAATATACAATGCTGGGTCATATGCTGTGTCAATTAAAGCATCAGTAAATATCGTTTTATGTATGCCGGTTACTCATGTGGTCGACTTGCATTCATACGGTAAGTGATACCCTATTAAATTCTTTTGGCGGCGTTTTTAGGTGTTTCAATTTGAAATAGAATGGAGAGAGAGGCGTGTCTCTAGTGTTCTGGTATCTGTCTTTATTTTATACTCATTACTGATATTCTCTGTTCTTGTTTTCAAGTTGAACATAAAATTTTGTGGGGTAGGTACTGTATATGAAATCAACACAAGAAGAGAACAGTAGCACTAGTAGGATCGTACGAACCAAGTAATATATCATACACCATGACACCATTGGAATCGTAGGACTTGGTTTACATTAAACTGAAATAGAACTGACCATGTATTAATGCGCATAACTGTACACAAATGAAACAAGATAAGATTGTGATGCAAAGCGACAGACAGAGCTTACAGAGAAAATACAAATTACTTCCTATCCTTGATACCGCGGAGGTCTCCATGACACTAGCATCGATTGAATATACATATAACGAATTCAGTTGAAGAGTTACGAAATCCGTTTAATTGTCTGTGACTATTACACACTATTTGTTTTTACTGTCTTCTGAATAATGAATATATGAACTAGATTAAAATGTAGCCCTTCTGGCTTTGTGGTACCTCTGAATCTAAATTCTATTAAAATCCGATGGACATCAAATTAAACCTAGACTGCAGCTAAATATTCCTACAAAGTTTATTTGCCATAACTTAACCCGTCCTGATTTAATTCCGCATTCTTCATTTGTCTTTTGTAATTTTCACCTGCTGTAGATCTTTTGAATCAAGTGCACACCTCAATTATTTTGTAGCTTTAGACGACAGTGATATATTGTTATGTGGGAATTCTTAAGAAGAACTAATAAATATGATTCACATTGAAATGAAAACAAATCATTAAGGATTGGCTTGACAAAAAATTATTAACAATAAATATTAATACAATTTTTTATATTGAATAAATTTAAGAGTTCTACAAATTCAAACTTGGGTTTTCAAATTAGTCCAGTGAATAGAGAAGTTTTACCCTATAAAAGGTCCGATCGGTAAGGTAGTGAAAAACCCAAGTTTTCATCGCCCCCAACCCCTGTGCTCCCTCTGCCAACTTGGAAGAACAGCCGAAAATTGGTGCTTTGTTCAGTGTTTTGCCTATAACTCCGTTTCAGTGCACTTAAGCGTAAAATGAGTTATTTACAATTTTGTAGAAGACAAAATTTTCTTAAAATTTGACGCCATAAGTTTTTTTCTACCATCAAAAGCGACTGAGCTATGAACGCCCAAAAACGACTAAAATTACAAAATTTAACAGTTTCTTTCGACTTTACACAGCACTTCTCATTTCTGAGCGTGAGGCTACTAACATCACCACTGATCAAACATATGATAATGCCGATGTATTGATACCACAGCCAAATATATGGCTTCAAAGTATGAGGCAGTGGTGATTATTGACGAGGATATTGACTTGCTCGTTATACTCACCGGAACTGCAACTACGGTCAAGAACGTGTACCGAAAACCAGCAAGAGGTAATTCACCGGAAATTATGTACTGTTCGTCATCTTTCAAGTACAATTCACAGGAGAACGTTCTGCTCCTTCACGCAATAATGACTGCGCCCTCCAACTTGGTTTTAGGAAAAACAAGTTTTGTCGCTTATTCCGAAAAAACACACTATTGCTTGACCAAACAGAGAAGTTCCGCAATCCTTATGTCACAGATACACAAATTTCTGAGGCAGGAGAGATGATTTTGGTAGCCTTGTTTAGTCCAATCCCTCACCTCTGTAAGGTACAATAAATTTATTTCCAGTAGTATCAAACTTAATCTACCAAATTCCATGCCTTCCGAGCATATCATCAGGTGATGACGAGGCTGGGAGAAAAAAAATAGCCACTTCAATGGGGTTGGAAGAGTGGAAGTCAAGGTTTACAACTTATTACAAAACTTTTAAAAGAGGTGTCTTGCAAATGCGTCACAGGATGCATGGGAGCCTGCGGTTGCAGGATGGCGGGCCTAAAGTGTTCTACTTTGAGCAAGATGTGCAGCGGCCAATCCTGTGAAAACCGCCCAGAATTTCTTCTAAGCGACGACGAAGAAGATGACGTCGACCCACCTTCCGTTCTTAAAGAAGAAATGGCTCTATACCTTCTAGTGCCCGTTCTTCTCCGCCCCCTCCAAAATGTACTAGATTGGATTCAATTATAAATTGTTCATAATAACTTTTGTGTCCTTTCCTCTTTGCTATGTCCCATGATTATACACACCTGTTACTTTTAAAATGTTAATAAAGCATTATAATGAAGTGTTACGAAGTTCTATGGAATGTCGAATGAAACTACCAAATTTTGCTAAGTAGGTACGCGATTATAGTCGTTTTTGGGCGGTCACAGCACTGTCGCTTTTGATGGTAAAAAAAAATTATGGCATCGAATTTAAAGAAAATTTTGTCTTCTATAAAATTGAAAATAACTTGTTTTGCGCTTAAGTGCACTGAAAAGGAGTTATAGACAAAAAACTGAAGAAAGGGTCAATTTTCGGCAATTTTTCCAAGATCACGAAGGGAGCACAAGGAGTGGGGTGACGAAAACTTGGATTTTTCACAACTACAGGGCCTTTTGTAGGCTAACCCCCCCCCTTTTTTGGCCTCTATTCATTGGATTAAATGCATTTTTCAATAATATAAACCAAAGCATTGAGTGACGAATCAAAAAGAGACGCAACCGCCTAATATTGCTGGCAGCGAGCATTAGATGGCGTTCCCGCAGCATCCTTTCAAAGACTGTTGTCATGATTAAAGTTATCACAATCGTAATGACAACAGTGTGGTTTGATAAATTGAAGATAATGTCGTTGTCAGTACGAGTAGTGTGATAATTTTGACAGATTTTAACTGATATTGCGGAAGCATCTGTTGCTCGCTGTCAGCAATAATTGGCGGTTGCGTTTTGTTATAATTTTTTACTCAACGACCAAAGGTAACTCTTAAGTAATAAATAAATTAAAAAGCACAAGCACACACAATTTGATTTAATAAAAATTATAGGAATTACATTACATTTTGAGTATATGGGAAAAAAGCCTATTTTCGTAAAATTTTCTCATGTTCTATTAGGCCAGACATATAACTGATATTTTTTTATTTAGTAAGATATTAACTAGCTTTTTATTCAAAAAAATTAACTGAAACAGAAAGTAGGTATTCTGTTTTTCTCAGGGAACTACTTTGTTGGTAATATCATTTAATAATAATTGCTATATTAATAAAAGAACGTACTTTATATTTGCTATATATAGGCACAGCTCCAATTTCACGCAATATTATGTGGTAGCCTTTTCACATTGTTTTGTGAAATTCCGGAAGGCACGTGTAGTTTCTGGTAAACAAGCCGGAATCTCCAATAAGCGAAATCTCACATATCCTTACAAACTAATCACAAATTAAACACAAATTGACAAATAAATAACAAATATTATTTTAATAATCAATACTACCCTTTAAATAAATTGTTTTACGAGGGATACAGGGCAACCCTACTACTACCGACTCACGGACATGTAGTTTTTTCTAAAAAAGATATAGCAAAAGCGATCGAAAAACTCAATTCCATAACCTTATTTGATAACTATCAACATTGACAAAAAAAAGTAAATCTATAACATTTTTATTTTTACGCAATTGGATTTCCATATCTAAACTTTTTTAAAAACTAAAAGAGGAATGCCGCTGATAAATTATTATTTTGATTATCCTTAACGTAATATTTTAAATTTCCCAAATAATGCAAAAAAATTCAATTATTAGTACATACTGTAAATTTTGATAAAGCAATAATTGGTCCAGATAATTCTCAAAAATTATATGTGATTGATAGACATTAATTCCCTTTGTTTTCGAGCAATTCATCTACGCCAGCAAACTGCATAACCAGCAATAACAGTAGATATTCAATTAAAAATGGATACTGTTTATGCGGCAGTATGAAACAGCTACAAAGCAATGTTTTGGGGTACGGTGTTATTATTTACCTGTTCGCTTACAGGTAAAGGAAATCCTACACGAAACTTATTTTGAATTATTGAAACACCATTGTACCTAAATATACGTACGTTCTGTGTTGATTTGATTTATTTCGCTTTATCGTATTCATGCCTCGTTCGTGGTATAAGCGTTTTACTAGGCAATTTGTATTATATATTAATGATTCGTTAATTATTATTTTAATATAATGCAGATAGAAGCAGGAAGATAAATGGTATAGGCCCATACACTGAAGTTCTAGTAAAACCGGATATATCTTTAACATAAGTAATAGGCATGCTTATTTTTCAAGCTATTCTATCACCATCTATCACTAAAGCCTAACTATTTAATGGCACAATTTTACATTTCTGAACTCTCCTAAAAATTAGACAAAAATAAATTATCCGCATCTAAAATTGTTGATATTAGCATAATAACAGATGGAAATCTTATTAACAATAATAAATTCAAAATTCATTCGAAGCATATTTTAATACTTAATTATATAAAGTTTTTTTAAGTTTTAAACTGGAGTTGAGGGTGAACAAGCTATCCGAAAGGTATTTGATGTAAGTATATTAAATTACAATAGCAAGAAAAGAATCACAGAAATAATTATTTTCACACTCCTGCGGGATATGGTCGCAAGGGAAATTATTATTAAAATCTAGAAAATTAACCTTCAATTGCACATTTTAATTCGAAAATATTTTTATCCTTTAAGTTATAACATTTTACAATAATTAATTTCTTTGAGTCTAGACGGACTTGAAAAAAATGCAAATCTCGCTGTTCTTTTACATACTATAGAAAGAACTTTTATAATGCAAGGGAATTAGGTACTTAATATGTATATAATCAACACACAACCTACAAGTAGGCACAATACTCTTGTAACAAGCACCAAGGGTTCTTTTCATATAATCAAATATAATACTTTTTTTTTTTTTATTTTCTTCACAGGGTGTTCGGAAACTAGATTGCCAAAATTAATATGTTTGTTTATTATTTGACAGCTTGTGATTTATTTTCTCTACGTTGCATGACTTTTTGCCAGTGTTTTATAGTAATGAAGAGATTGCTGACAATATTTATGTTTATGGGTACTGTGCTGGTAACACGAGAGCTGCGTGCAGGGAATACAATGTAAGATATCCAAATAGACGGCAACCTTGTCACAAAGTTTTCCTCCACTTTCCATAAACACTTGGTGTGGTATTTTGAATGGACAACTGCTCCTTATTCAAATTTTGCCTCATCGTTTAAATGCTGCCTCATTCCTAGCATTTTTAGAAAATGACATGCAAGATTTATTAGATGACATGATCCTATTGGCCTGCACAGAATGTGGTATCAGCATGACGGTGCACCACCACATACTGGAAGAAATGTGGTAGAGTGGCTCCAGAATAATTTCAATGGGAGATGGATAGGGAGGCGCGATCCCGTTCATTGGCCTGCAAGGTCTCTGGACCTTAACCCTCTAGACTTTTACTTATGGGGTCACTTAAAACAATTAGTTTATGCTGAGCCAATTAATACTATTAAGCAATTAGAAAATAGAATTTTAAATACATACATACTATTCAAAACACTGTAAATTTTGCAGAAGTATACAATTCTCTTGTTTTGCATTGCCAGATGTGTATCAATGTAAATGGTGGCATTTTTGAAAATCCACTCTAGTTTCTTTACGTTGTAATAACTTTTTTGAAAATTTGCTTCCTTTTTTGTTATCATTACAAAGTGTTAAATAAAATTAATAAAGTAATTGTTTTTACCTAAACGAAGCCCGATATGAAAAAAAGTTATTCTTTGTTTTATGCTTAGAATTCCATTTTACTTATGACATTTCATTTTGACAATCCAGTTACCAAACACCCTGTATATGTTGACTGATGGTTATACTTCAAGCAGGAATGAAAGGTTTCAACAATATTTTAATTAGTTTTAGAAATAATTTAGCCTAAACGTAAAAAAATTGCGGATTTGGCATATTGTATCAATGTCTTATGGTTTTACGTAACTTTAGATGTAAAATATTAACATTCAAGTGTCGACTTGATTTTGATTCATAAAGATACGATATTTTTTGCCTAGAGCAACTTATTCTACTTTCTTTGCTTGATACTTATTGTCTATAACTTTATTTAGATTTTATACAAGTATAATAACAACAAAAATATTCAATTTGACATACTTATATTGTTCTACTTCTAAACATACTAATATAAAATCTGTTGAACGCAAAAATCACTGAAACCACTTTAGAATATAAAATGAACCAGAAATACTTTTAATTAGAAAAAATCGTTATACCTATAATATTAATATGGTCAGTTATTATTGAGTCAATTAATCAACTTTATTAAATTTTACGCTAATTTCATTTCTCAGTCATTAACGAGGTTAAATGTATTAAATCATTTTATTAAATCGGTATAAGTGAAGTTTTTGCGTAGGTATCTAAAGTCAATCCAAAATAATATAATACTTATATGGAACTCTCGTAATATGTTATTTTAGGACAGAAGTTAAAAATAACCGTTTGAAAACTTTAACTAAACTGCAGTGCAAAATTCAAGGAACGCCTGAGATCATTAGAGTTGACCGATTAAGATGTGGTTTGCAACATCTCGACGGAAAATTTATTGGAAATTTATACAGGGGTTAGCGATCGTTATGCCATTTGTATTCTAAGATTTTCAGACTCCTTGCATTTCTCTAAAAATTTAGCAACCTACCAATTTCTTCCAAATTTTTTGGCAATCTTTTTGGCCACTTAGTTTTAATCCTTGGACTAATACCCCGAAACGGTTTTGCCATTTTTGGCATAACTCCGTTCTTTATGTAGATATGATTTTTTTTCGAAAAACCTAACGTGAAGTGAATAGTAAATTATTGTGTATAACAAAAATTTAATACTTGGTGGGACCACCGCGATTAAGGAGGATAGCTTCGCATCTTCTGGCATACTTTCAATTAAATTGGAAATTAGCTCTTGGGGTATCAATTATTCCCATTCCTCCTCCATGGCACGCCTCAACTGATCAAGGCTTCCAATAGGTTGCTCTCTTTGTCTAATTTGCAGCTTGAATTGTTACCAGACGTGTTCTATAGGGTTGCGATCTAGAGATCAAGTGGGCCTTTCCATCCTTTATTTTTTGTCAGGTACGAAATTAGATCCTTGAATTTTTTTATTGGAATTTTTACGGCATTTTTACGTACCCTGTATATAGTAATTTGTGAAATTGAGAGAAATGGTATCCTTAGACATGACTACACACACTTAATTTGGTCTTTGCAAACCGCATCTTAATCGGTCAACTCTAACCGAAGATATACAGCGAGAAATTGTGACCAAATTTTCAGGTGTTCCTTGAATTTTGCACAGCAGTATATATTCTAAAAAAATTGGAAAAACTACATATAACATATTAATCCGTTTATCTTTTAAAATTTACTTACGCCACATTAATATTTTCAAAGCCCGAAATCAATATATAGGTCGGAATAATTGTATTAATTCAATATTAATGAAATTCGATATTCCTTATATATTTACAACAGTAGTTTATTAAATATATTGATAGTTTATAAGATCTATAATAAGCAAGCTAATGAAAAATCTTTTACGTTATGGTTATCTATCATTTTTGTTCTGATAGACTAATTTAAAAACCAATTTGTTTCTTCTTAGTTATGAAAGAGCAAGAAGAAATCAAATGAAAACTGTGACTCAACATTGATTTTAATTAAATTTTAAACTTAATTAGTGTCATTACGTGACATTTGTGAATCTCATTAAATTTTATCTTTTCCCTTAATACTTACTTTCGTAGTTTCAGAGACAATCTATGAAATTTATTACTTAGACGCAACATATGTGCCCCATTCTGAATATAGCTTAGAACACAAAAACGTTTATTTTTTAAAATATGGTTTTAATTTCGCCTTAGGTTATTACTAATTATGTTTTTTACTTAGCTTGACTATATAAACACATTATAGTAATACACTTTGTCAAACTATTATGATTATTATTGTCTGTACAATGTAAACTGCTTGTCGCTTAACGAAAAAGTAACGCCTGTCGTCGATGACTCATTAGCCCTTTATTTCATTTCGCTTGGACCTTCGACCATTGGAAACAAGTAAGATCTTACAGGGCCCATAATGAGAGTAATCGTAATACTTCTAACTTCGCCTGGCCGTGTGCAAATAATTTACATTCACTACTATCATGATCGAAAAAATGTAGCTTTTAACCATTTAGTATCCCTCTCAGATTTACAAGACACATTCACACATGCTTTTAATTAATTTTTGTTAGAAACTTTTTCCCTGGTTTTTTTTATCGTATTGGTTACTCCATTTTCGGTAAATTTGCTTGATGCCCACTAAATTTTTATAAGTAAAGAGGACCTCTTGTACTACGACATTTTCTATAAACCACACTTCCCTGCTGAGAACTTCATCGGGAGTTTATTTCAGCCCCAATCTGCCTTCTAGAATTTAGAAAAGAAAATCAATTTTCTTTAAAAAAAATTTGTAGATTGAACAAAAACAGAAAACAGTAGGCTGTGTATCTATGTTTGCAGGAGATGAGTATTTATGGTCCTTGTCTGCTATGACAAGTACACCACTAAAATTTATGAAGTTCGGCAAGAGCTACGTTACTGTGAATTCTCACCAAACGCAACTTCCTGGTATGTTCAGATTCTCCTTGCTCCTTGTAGTCAATTAAAAATCCATATAGGACTGATCCATTGAGTTATTCATCTTAAGAAACGAAAAATCAGTTGTAGTAGCACGTCTAGATGTAAACGAAAATGAAATTTCTCTAGGCATTCCTGTTAGAGTCCAGGACAACAATGGAAACAAAAAGAGTAGATGGTAAAACAAATGGAATGAAGAGAAAGAACCAACAGAAATTTTCGTCCAAAGGTAAATATTTGGAAATCTTTTGTAATGGTCTTTTTTTATTGCGGTGCTTTCGGTCAGATACTTACGTAATCTTTTTATTTCTACGGAAATCTCGGACGCCAGTCCTTCAATTTTTAAGTGCGAAGAACTACACTGTCTTTTTGGCTCTCCTAATTGGGAGAACAACCCTGAGTAGCGAAACAGCTGGTGATACGGAATTGCTAGGGGTCGGAGCTGGAGATCTACCTAATGGAATTCGATCATACTGCTCAAACGGGGTAATCAGAAATAAATGACAGAAATAATAACTCGTGAATTTTTCCCCTTTAAAATAACGTGTTTATTCAGTAATAATGATGAACAAATTAATTTACTCTCAAACCTCCCCGACTATACAGTCGAGTATGTATAAAACTATTTTTAAAATGAAATGAGTTTTTACGCGATTTTACGGCGGAATTTTCGGATACGTGAGATTAATAAATTACTGTGTACGACAAGCAAACGGTCCTTTCCACTAGGATGGCTTATAAACGGCGGGCAATCCGTTAGCTATAGATATTTACGTCTTTTATTAATATTTAAAAAATACGGCGAACTACTGCCACAAACGTAGAACTATCTTTGGACTGACTATTTTATTTACAACTAATTTTCTGGTCACCCTGGTACATTGACACATCACAGATCACCCGACGAGCAAATCTAATCAGTGGATGCACATTTAGGAATGACTTTTCTAATTACAGTGGGTTTTCCGGAAACCCTTGTACAGTCGGCGCCACCCAAATGTGAACGGCAAAATTGTATAGTGTAATTTACACTTTAAATCATAGTCGCCGTAAAATTTGAAAATAGTTGTCAAATATATTTGTCATAATTTGTCAAAAGTAAAAGCAAAGAATGCAAAGTTATCTTTGCCAGGGCATTTAACTGAAGTGCAAAAAGCGAGGGCTATAGCCAAATTGGAAGAAAATAAGTCTTCGAGTGAAGTGGCTGCTGATTTAAGTGTTAGTAATAGTTGTATATTTTATATAAAAAAAGCGCTGGCAAGAAGAACAAAGACTGCAAAGACCTAAGACAATGCTGTGGTCGAATTTACCCATCAGAATCCTTTCGAAACCGCTGTCCAAACTAGAGAAGAAACATTATTCCCAGGGTCTTACAGAATATCGCAAAGACATCGTAAGCTATCTGGCGTGAAGAACTGCTGATTTTTAAATATAGAGATTAGTTTTTACCATTTTTGTTTTATTAATGTTTTTCTGAATAAAATTGTAAATTATTACATGTCGAAATATATTAATTATTGTTAATATACTTAGTTTGTGTCATTTTATTTCTCACAATCGTTAAACATGAATGATTTAAAGGAATAATTAATATTAACCTTCTTCCACTAACATGTAGGTAATATTAGTTAATTAATTTGCTAACTTCTTTTATATTATTCGTGTCGTCCTTGGTCCTTCTAATTATTATTATGGTAAGAGAAAATAATAAAAGTAATATTATTTTCTGTCAATATACCTACCCTCTCTGTGTTACGCCACTAAACAAAGTCTGACTTACTACAATGAAATTCAGAAGAAATTTCTATGACAACCAAAATGCGTTCACATTTGGGTGGCGCCGACTGTACATGACAACCTACCAGATCACCCGAACGAGAAAATCTGACCAGTTGGTGTACAATTTACGCAATAATAAAAAGAATAAACCACCGGAGGTATTATGAATTAGCTCTAGTTTACTTTGGTAGCAAAATACGGCGATACTCACGGACAATCAGAACTCTAAATATCTATACTTAACTGAAGGCAGTACCTGCAGAAGGTAGCAGGTTGCGTTGAATTCTTACCAAGATTATACTCGAAGAAATTTACTATGAAACTCGGAGCGGCGGTACGGAAATATTAACGGCTGCGGCTGGATCTTTTCCTGCTGGCGGTAGCTTGGATCTGATCTTGACTATTTCGGAATGAACCTGAACTGCTGTCGGTTTTCTCGGAATGAGAATGAGGACGGAATCACCGTGAAGTGACTGTTCTTCCCCTTTTTGTAAACTGTATGACGTATCTGTCGTGTTAAAAGAGAGGTGGTCACCGACTTTAAACGACGGACTCGGATGCACCACCCAGCGTACCTTGCAAATTATATGCGGCTAATGATCACAGCAAACAATGCCGCCAAACCAAATAAGAGAAAAATAAACGTTTTTGTTGTTAAGTAGGTATACATGTTATACGTAATAGACAAGGCTAAGAATTCTAAAAATTAGGTTCTAATGGCAAATCATGTAACAATTGATTAACAGGTGAATTCTTAGGTTGTTGGGGTAGCTGAACACGCCTAGGGGTGTTAACATACCAATTTTTTTGTCCTTGTGCCTCAAATTTAAGATGGCGGCCAAATTTTTGGCACTTAATTACAAAATAAATATTTCTTGGGCGATTTTGACAAGATCGATGTCGATATATATGTTTTTGTTTATGCTGAACACGCCTATGCCCGTTAAAACCTCAAATTCTCAATCCTTGTGTGTTAAATCCAAGATGGCGGCTCGTTATAATTTTAAAATAACTAAAAACAAGCGCATGCATATCAAATGCTTTAAAAGATGTTTGTTTTAATATATTTCCGAGTAAGCTAAATACGTGTGTGTTTGTTAACAATCAAAATTTTTGGGTATTAATATTCAAATCCAAGATGGCGAACTAATTTAAAAATTAGTATACCCTGTTGATTTTGACTAGATTGGTATGGTTTTATATTTTTTGGGTAAGTAAGTCAATCATATGGGAACTAAAACTTTAAATACCTAAACCCTCTGTCCACATCCAAAATGGCTGCCAGGTTTCTACATGCAAACGTCTCAAGTAGAATTCGGTAATAAAGTAAAAAGTTCTATTTATCATGTACGAATAAAGATGATTTAAGTAATTAAGTTACAAAAATTAAGTTATAAAAATTCCCAACATGACGTGAATATAAATGAAAATAGAAGGTACCTACTCGCGAATAAACTTTTTCTCGCTTTATTACTTCTCCCTTCCTTTCTTTTTGGCGGTATTGCGTATTACAAAGTTGTCTTTGCGCGCGCTCTGTATCTTCTTCCTTCCTTATTCTTAAGTTGCTTAAATATAGAGCTTGTGTCGAATTGTAAACTTTAAGTACCTATTTTGTTTTCAGAAACTCAGTTTTGATAATTATGTCGTGTTTTATGTTGGTATTAATGTCGGTATTAGTTGTGATAAACTTGTAAATATTGTGGTTGCTTTTGTTCAAAGTTTGTGATAATTGGGGTTTTGGATTTGGTAAATGTAAAATCATTTGATCATGCTTAAATATGAGGTGTGACAAGCATGCTTAAAAGGGATTAGTTTAATTATGTATTTAGTCAAAGTCTATTATGTTAATACAATATACTTTGTCGTGCTTACTAAAATTGGCGTGAAAATGAAAAAAATGTAGGATATTTATTGAAAATAAGCATGATTTTCAATAAATTTCCTACATTATAAGTAAAAAATCTTTACGGTAATAGACTGAGCTGAATGGCAAAAAAATTCATCTGTTTTGTAAAATCTGATAATTTGTCATTATGTAGTATTTAGGGTGTACTATAACAATAGCATTCCGTCAGTCAGCCAGGTTCGCTGACGTTTGGCTTAGTCTATTACCGTAAAGATTTTTTTTACGTATAATGTAGGAAATTAATTGAAAATCATGCTTATTTTCAATAAATTTCCTACATTTTTTAATTTGCACACCAATCTAAGTAAGCACGACAAAGTATATTGTATTAACATAATAGACTTTGACTAAATACAGAATTAAACTACTATTCCCGTTTAAGCATGCGTGTCATACCTCAAATTTCCATATCCAAAACCCTAATTATCACAAACTTTGAACAACCAGAACCACAATATTTACAAGTTTATCACAACTAATACCGACATTAATACCAACATAAAACAATACATAATTACCAAAACTGAGTTTCTGAAAACAAAATAGGTACTTAAAGTTTACAACTCAACACAAGCTCTATATTGAAGCAACTTGAATAAGGAAGGAAGAAGATACAGAGCGCGCGCAAAGAAAACTTTGTAATGCGCAATACCGCCAAAAGGAAAGGAAGGGAGAAGTAATAAAGCGAGAAAAAGTTTATTCGCGAGTACTATTTTCATTTATATTCACGTCATGTCGGGAATTTTTATAACTTAATTACTTAAATCTTCTTTATTCGTACATGATAAATAGAAATTTTTACTTTATTACCGAGTTCTACTTGAGACGTTTGCATGTAGAGACCTGGCAGCCATTTTGGATGTGGACAGAGGGCTTAGGAATTTAAAGTTTTAGTTCCCATATGATTGATTTACTTATCCAAAAACATATAAAACCATACCAATCTAATCAAAATCAACAGGGTATACTAATTTTTAAATGAGTTCGCCATCTTGGATTTGAATATTAAAACCCAAAAATTGTGATTGTTAACAACCACACACGTATTTAGCTTACTCGGAAACATATTAACACAAACATATTTTAAAGCATTTGATAATATATGTATGCGCTTGTTTTTAGTTATTTTAAAATTATAACGAGCCGCCATCTTGGATTTAACACACAAGGATTGGGAATTTGAGGTTTTAACAGGCATAAGCGTGTTCAGCGTACCCAAAAATATATATATCGACATCGATATTGTCAAAATCGTCCAAGAAATATTTATTTTGTAATTAAGTGCCAAAAATTTGGCCGCCATCTTGAATTTGAGGCATAAGGACTAAAAATTTGGACTGTTAACACCCCTAGGCGTATTCAGCCAAAAACCTAAGGATTCACCTGTTAATCAATTGTTACACGATATTTGCCGTTAGAAGTGATTTCTCGGCCTCTTACGATATTTTATGCCTAGTCTATAAAGGGCGAAAACTAGTATTGGTATCCAGCTATTTTTACACTTCATGCGTCTCTTAAAGACGATCTCTTAGTTGTAGAGAGTGGTTCAAATTGCATATTATTATGTCATGGCATATGTCAAAAACGAAAAGGAAATTCAAAATTATTTTTATCATCGCATGTATCTACAATTTAGACATTCTATAGGCACTTTTTTGAGATAAAAAAAAGTGCTTGTAGAATGTTTAAATCATAAACTAGTGTCGATTTTGCCAAAAATTGAGAATCAAAAACAATGAGTGATAGAAGGATGCGGTTTACGCCATACTTTCTTTTAGAAAAGAAGACCTATGGATCCACATATCATATTTGCTCCATCTCTTACGGATTCTCGGGAACCGCTGAAAACATACGATTTAAACCACCCTGTAGATTACGTAAAGGCTGTAGACTTTGTAATTATTATATTCATATAGTCATATCAAATCAGGTTGATAATAAGTACATAGATGTGAGTAGTTCAAAATTAACAGTTTTCTCTGTAAACAAAAATACCCCACGGACCTACGCTCTAAGCGTCATAATAAAACCAAACTAAATTAATGCCGGTTTTTTTTAATATTTGTTCTAGGGGTACCTACTTTGATTATTTTAACATAGCTCGAGAAAATAAATCATATTTGTTTTTCTGCAAACAAAAATGAAAATGTATTTTACTGCTTGCTTTATATGCGCGTCAGTGAATCCCATCAATGTAGCATGCAGCTATCTCTTATGTATTTAAAATGTAATTTCAGCATTTCAGCAGGAGTACATTAGTAAATATTGATATTAGCATATAAATCACCACATATATGACTCACCAAAGCAATTTCTTTGCATTCGTCGCACATAAATTCAGTGTATTTCAAGTAAAAAGTAAGTTATGATTCTCATTCAAATGCAAATTAAACGAATTCTATTATTGACATTAAGATTGTGCATTTATTAACATAGTAATGACCTGCATTATATCATGTACGTTGAGCTGTTGTGTGTACTGAAAGCTTCGTAAGGATTCGGTCTGTAAATAGTCCCATCTCTTTACATGGAGATTCGCATTATTTGCAATAACTTTTCATTCTCTTGTAGAAGATATTAAAATGTAAGCGACGTCTTTTTCTCTGCACTGTAAACACGAAATTTATGGATGTTTTATTTAATATAAGTCAAAGATCAACTTAGATATTTCTTATTTCTTAGGGTTCTCCAAACACGAACGTCTCTGACAAGCAATTTTCTATTTTGTTCTCATAGCAACTGATTTATTTACCGAGTTTAGTCTGCATATATGTAAAGCCCATTCTATATGTAAGAAAATACTTAATTTTTTTGGAACATTAGGTATATACGGGTTGAATCAAATTGGATGATCACCATTGAAATGTCGGAAACCAAAAAAAATGGAAATTGGATCAAATGGGGGTCATAATTTTACTAATTATCTTAGCTATTATTAAACTAGGTAATTAAAATTCACGAGTATTTTCTTAAATGATTTCAAGCCGCTCTCCACACCTATGATGTAAAATTTTTATTGAGATATTTCCTCGCCTTAGAACCATCATCAATTTCAAATTTATAAAGACCTAGGTATTTTACTACATTTTTGGAAAATATTTTGTAAAATAAATGCAATGATACACCGGGTCCACGGTGTAAGACAATTAGGTGATGCTACAAACCGGCCGACCCCGTCGTCGTTGATTGAAATCAATACTACAATCAACGCCGTCGTCGATTTGTTAACGCTGGGAATAGAGAGAGATGGTAGAGTGGAGGCCGCATATTTTACCGTGATTCGGGCTCATTGTATGAGTATGGAGCTGTTTAAAATCTAAAGCAATTCTTTTTAAATGTTCTAGTATTATATATATATAAATAATTAACTTTACTAATTAAAAACGAAACAATATTTTTACACTATACCTATAGAATTTAATTAAAACAGCTGTAGTAAGTAATGATTTTTATATTATGTCGGTGATCGCATTGATTGAAAGAATCATTTATAGCTTGCAAGCAATAAATAATAATAATGATAAGGTATTTATTTAACAATAATATTTTTAATATTGTAAATAAAGTAAAAATAGTAGTATACATATTTTGATGTGATAACGAATAAATAATAAAGGAGACGTGAGTGAAATAAATATAATGTAGGTATACGAAAAAATGTCTATTTATTTATTCAAAAATTAAATAACTATTCAAGTTAAGTAAACATAAAGCATTATTACCTACTTAGATATTTTTATTGTCCAAAATCAAAAAAAAGAGAAAAACTATTAATCACATTTATATTGATTCTTAAATTTTAATTTAAATCTCTTGCAATGTGCTCAGAAATTTAATGTGGTAAATTGAATCAACCTATAATAGAGTATCAGGTTAATTGCAATCTAGATTTCTTCTTTTTATTGGAAAACGATTTTGTTTTTGTCTGGGATTCTCTTTTATAAAACTGTTTTTTTAAATCGGCGATTTTTGTAGTAGGCGGAGGTGACAGATAAATGTAAACATAAATTTTTCATTGCTTGTGACAATAATTGTGTTGTAATAAAGGGTAAATAAATACAGTTTTTTACATTCAGAATTGTATTATCACTATTATAATTGCTAAAAATAATGATTTTCTTACAAAAAATTATTCCGATTTGACATTTAAAAAAAACGTTGCCAAAACCGTTAGAGTTATGAAAAAAATGGACATAAACAATTTTATAGAGAATTAAATTTCCTATAAAAAAGTCAGTGACGGCATATGTCTATCTTGAATATTTTAGGCGTGAGGGTGACTGAAAGTTGTGCGCTGGAAAACGATAGGTTTAATTTAACAAAAGATCAGCGCGCGAATTTGAGGCGCCCTCACACCAAAACTATTAAAGATAGACTAATGCCACCACTGACTTTTTTATAGGAAATTTAGTTCTCTATAAAATTGTTTATGTTAATTTTTTTCATAACTCGAACGGTTTTAGCAGCGTTTCGAGTAAAACGTGCCGGCGTCCAATTTCATTTATGGTTTTTATTTTTTTTTGCACAGTAGCCGACAATTTAGACACATAATTTTTCAACAATCGTGTTCTACATATTTTTCTGCATCGAATGGTATATTTTTCGACCTGGTTAAATGAAGTGGAAATTAACTAGGGACGATGCGAGGCGCAGCTCGCGCGGCCCTCGCGGCCACCTACTCTCTCTCTTTGTCTTACGATTTCGCGTCTCTTGCGTTAACAGTTTGGCGACACTCTAACCATACGATACATTGAGGCGTTTCATCACCTAATTGTCTTACACCGTGACCGGGTCTAACAGGATCCAAGGTACACCCTCTTTTATTTTTAGTTTTGAAGGTAAATGATTGAAATTTGGAACATCCTATATACTTAATAAACGTTACTTTCTTACATAAATAATTTTTTCCTCTCTTCCGGTTACACCGAAAGTGACATTAACTTTTGATTTTCAAACGAAAAACCCTATACATTATTGCATTTTTGATTTCTGAATCCAGATACTACAAAAGTGACATATCAAACGTTAATAATTATCATTATTTTAATTTAATTTTTAGTTTTCCATTTAAGTGTTCCACATTGACCTGTGTAAGAAAATCGAAATCGCGTCAAAAACACTAAATTATGTAATTTATGAACAAAGGAAGTACATCAAAATGGGATAATACACATTTTTTTCAAATTGAGCCATATTGGTACCGTGGTACCATTTTTATTAGTACTAATAATAAGGAATGTATTCATATGCCTTATTAAAATGTGAGATAAATACAGTCAATATTACAGCTACATATATGCATTATAGCACTTGCTTATTTTCCAATGTTTTATACTAAAACCATTTTTAAAAATAAAACTTAATAGTAATCTTGTATGTTCTGTTCATTTATTTATGTGAATAACTAGTCAACAAAATTTGTTAACTAACTCAGTGTTTATCGAAAAAAATCAATAAAATATTCATTTAAACTAGATAAATAACTTAAGAGTCCCACTTAAATCGTATTTTTCGAATAACTCGTTTAAAACTTATCCGATTTGAATGAAATTTATATCAAATTAATTCAAAATATGTATAAAATTTCGGAATGTTATTTTTTTCTTCGAAAAAAAATTTTTTTTGCATGCATTTTATTTTTTTTTTGGCCAAATTTACTAACATTCTGACATTTTTAAAAAAACAAAAATAAACTAAAAAAATTATGAAAACTTATCAAGGTACCTACATATGTACAATGTATATTTGTTGTAAATATCTATCTTTTTTTTTTCGCCTTTCGTTCATTTCATTGCTACGTTTTTAAAGGTATTTAACAAGTTAGCGTTATTTTATTTGTTAAAATGCATCGACACCCACATAGCATGTTATATGAAATGAACATTCAAAACTGATTGTCTACATTCAAACACTATTCACAACTTGTTTTACATATATCTATAATATTCGGCCTACAATATATACAGGGTGGTCCGGTATCCATGGCGGAAACTTCAGGGGACAATAGAGTACCAAAAAACAATATGACTTTGCTTATAAACATAACCTTCTAATCGTACCGTTTTTGAGATACAGGGTGTTAAAGTTTTGATTTTTTTAAATATATTTTTAAATATCTCTCTAACGAACAACAATATTAAAAAACTATTTGGTGATGTGAAATATCTCGCAGAGCACTAGTATTTCACCATTAGAAAAGTTTACGAACATCACCAGTGGCGTCGATCTGGGGCATTGTGACCCTTTTTCCTATCAGAACTTCTACGCCACTGGTCCTAGACACCAATTCTATCTTGTTTTATATTTTCTGATGTTTTTTGCACAAAAAGTCACTCTTGTGATTTTTTCGTAAGATGCACCATTTTCGAGTTAATAGCATGTAAAGATATTAATGTTTAAAAAAAAATTGGTATCATTATTATTATTAAAAATTTATTAACATTATTACATTTTATTAACAATTTTTGAGCTCTAGTTAGGAAGAAAAACATCACAAAAATAACAACAGATTTAATAGCATCGTACGAAAATCTCACAAGAGTGACTTTTTGTGCAAAAAAAATTAAGGATTTTTTTTGCACAAAAAGTCACTCTTGTGAGTTTTTCGTACGATGCTATTAAATCTGTTGTTATTTTTGTAATGTTTTTCTTCCTAACTAGAGCTCAAAAATTGTTAATAAAATGTAATAATGTTAATAAATTTTTAATAATAATAATGATACCAATTTTTTTTTAAACATTAATATCTTTACATGCTATTAACTCGAAAATGGTGCATCTTACGAAAAAATCACAAGAGTGACTTTTTGTGCAAAAAACATCAGGAAATATAAAACAAGATAGAATTGGTGTCTAGGACCAGTGGCGTAGAAGTTCTGATAGGAAAAAGGGTCACAAAGCCCCAGATCGACGCCACTGGTGATGTTCGTAAACTTTTCTAATGGTGAAATACTAGTGCTCTGCGAGATATTTCACATCACCAAATAGTTTTTTAATATTGTTGTTCGTTAGAGAGATATTTAAAAATATATTTAAAAAAATCAAAACTTTAACACCCTGTATCTCAAAAACGGTACGTTTAGAAGGTTATGTTTATAAGCAAAGTCATATTGTTTTTTGGTACTCTATTGTCCCCTGAAGTTTCCGCCATGGATACCGGACCACCCGTATATATACTAACATACGTAGAATATTGAAAATAAGTTGGACAATATTCTTACATATTCTTGTGATGTACAAAAAGTGACGTTGATTTTGAAATATTCATTGAATATTGAACGAATCTTCCCAAAAATTTACTGGTCGTGTCAAATATTATTTGGATAAATTTATATCACGTGCTAAAATCAATACTTTTATAATTTACAAATGGAATATTTCCATAACATGATATTCTTGTATACACTGGTGACATACACAAAGTGATATTCATTTATTAATATATAGTGAACCTTGCAGGAATCATTTCAATCATTTAGGTACTATCTTTTTCAAATATTACATAAATATTCAATTGAGAATATTGTTTCTATGTTTATAAACGTATATTTTTATAATGTACAAATGGAATGTTTCCTCAGCACAACATCTATGTATATACTTTTGACATGGTCAGACAGACAAGGCTTGATAACTTTAGTCTCATAACCATCATCTGCCAGGTTTGTGAGAATGTTATCGATGCAGGACATAGACTGTGATGTAATTATAGTAAAATCTGATATTGTAACTTTCAGGCAAAAAAAAAAGTGAGACACACTAATTCTGATAGGAATGAGGAAGCCCTTCTGAAATTAACATTAAAATCTCCAATTAGTATAATCTTGCTATACTTAGTTGTGCAGTGTAGTAATAGTTGTTCCAAAAGGTCAAGAAAAATGTTAACAAAATTATTACATAATTATTCAATTGAGAATATTGTTGCAATGTTTATTAACATATATTATCCGGGAGGTGGCGCCACTTCTATATCGCCGGCAAATGTTTGTCCAAAATATATAACTATCACAACAATTCAATATATTCTTCAATAACTCCGTTGCAAGCAATGTAGGAATTACATTCTAACAGGCAATAGAGTCCATTATGTCTTTCTAAATTCAAGAAAGACAGTTAGTTGTGACAGTTGTGCAACACCAGGGCTGGAATCAGCTGGATGCACTCTTGAACAGGGATGCCGTTTTAGTACAATTGTACTAAATTTAGTACATTTTTAGTGTGAAAGTACAAAAGTACATTTTGCTAGAAATTCGTCTTAATTTAGTACATTTTCCATATGAACGCAAAGCGTACATGGAATGACATGGATTCCTCAATAAATTATTTTTTACATCGATTAGGTACATACGTGTAAGTAAGTATACCGTGTTTTCATAGGAAAACAGCAATCGTTCGCTCTCATATACATTCAAATAAAGGAGAAAGGCGGGAAAGGAAAACATCCGCATCTGTAGCAGCCTATATTACCGGCATACCGACATTACCGGCCAAGATCGGTTAAATTAAGGGATGTTGAAAAGTAAAAAATAAATAAAATATTTGTTGATTTTATCATTTTAATGTTTAAGAAATGACCACTGCACACTACACAGTTCATGTTGCAACCGATTCACAACACATAGTTTATCCTGTCACCGTAAAAAAATCATTTTAGCTTTTAATTAGCGACATAATTCCTTTTAGTACAATTTAGTACATTTTTCGGTAAGTCGTTGGTACATCTGTAAAATTGACTGCGGCAACACTGCTCTTGAACGTGTTTGCGTTGGCATTCCAAATAAAAATTATAATCTACAAAATGAAATGTTATAGATATATCGAGATAATGTTGCCTATATATACCAAAAATATTAATGTACGGGGTGTTCAACATAACTTGCTACCCCCATAATTTCCTTATTTATAAGGTAACAAAAAAATTAAAAATTTCATCTTATTGCATTTTTCACATACTTTTTAAATATGTTATCGAACCATATCTCGTCTTCTTCAAATAATGATTGTTGTAAAGATAAAATAAATATATAATTTATCGTATTGCAAACGGTTTTTTATTAATAACTTCCTTAATATTACTCGAAATATACAAGTATTATATATTTTTGAAATCAGAAGAAATAGGCAAATCCAAATATGTAAAAATATATAGGGTGTTCCATTTATGAAAAACACATTTTTTCGCACCCACTGTATATTTTCTGACATCTATATGATCTGATAACATATTTAAAAAGTACGTGAAAAATGCAATAAGATGAAATTTTCAATTTTTTTATTACCTTGTAAAATAAGGAAATTATGGGGGGTAGCAAGTTACGTTGAACACCCTGTACATTGCAACTACATTGTAAAATGAATATATATTTTAGAATATTTTTACAATGTGTGTCCAACATACATGTGAATATTCTAGGAATATGTATACGATGTGAAAACCTGTGACAAAACAACCAGTATACAACTTATTTTGAATCAATTTTAAATATGTATGCGATATACTAATGTTGTTTTGAAATATGTAAACAATATTGTAAGAATATGAAAATGCTAACTGGGCAGAATCATTTTTCCAATAAGGAAAGGCACAAATTTGGTTTGTGTTTACACACAAGCAAATGTTTGCACTCAAGCGACAGCTAGAAGGTATTGTGTTGCTATCTTATCGTCGGTTTAGGTGAAGCAGTGCCATTTCGCACGAAAAATCAGGGCGATAGATCGAAATAAATAACTGCTAATCACAAAGAAGAAATTTTGGTTCGAGTGGACGAAAATAATTTCGCACCGTTTTGCGTTTGTTAGCGGCAACAGGAATAAGTAAACAATTTATTACTAGATTTCTACGTAATAGTGGAAGCGCATACGGTTAAATTAGGGGGTTCGTGGGAAATAAATGATTAAAGTTGGAGACATAGTTATTTTGTTAAAAGGCATCTTTCTATGTATGAAAATCCATGTTTCCACCTTCAGCTTCGCGGGCCTCACCTTCTGCACCTTCTGAAGGTTAAAATATTTTGATTAAGATATCTCAAGAACTATTCATCGTAGAATATTCGTTTTTTCGCCAAATTAAAGGTCTCTTTATTACGAAGAAAAAATGTATTATGGATTTAGTCGTATCTCTATGCGTTTTTAACTTACTCGGAAAAAACAACATTAAAAAAAAAAGTTCTATGTCCTTTCATCGGTGTAAAACAAGCAGAACACTTTCTCAAAAATATCCCTAAATAAAAAAGTTGCACTCGTTCTTTAGCTTTAAAACGATGTATATAACAATATATTTCGTTTAAATGTCAACGTGTGAAATTCACATTTCACGCCACCGACCGAAAGCCGCAAATATAGAAACACCGTTAAAATGTGGATCAGCGCGCAGACTGAACTGGGCCTTGAAGCTTATGAAAGTTTTAAGATGACTCGGATCCACAGTAATGACATGCATCTATGGAATCCAGTCAAGAAATTAAAGCTTCATCTCTGCCGTGAAGGCAATAAAAAAATAGTTACCAAAAAAGATAACCCTATCACGGAATTAATAGCTGACCGATTATTATTCTCAAGACTTTTAATACTGTGCCGTTCAAGACCCGACCTAAACCTGAAACAAATACTAGGAGATTATGAACTTTCAGTAGTTCCTCGGTCATTGTTTGCTCTTGATGGAAGTTGAATCTATCATCCAGAATGACACTCCCAATAGTAAATAATAATAATAATAATAAGATTTATTTATAATTAATTTAAAGAAGTTACAAGAGCAAACCGTTATCTAAACAATTTCATATATCAGAATATATCTACGAAATATTTGCTGTCTCATAATAATACGAAGAACGACCTAACTGAGTACCTTTCAGTGAAGTTAATGAAATCGGCTACGTTTGAATCTAAAAATCTGATAGTATCGTGGCATCTGCTTTTCTAATAAAAAAGGACATTTGGAACATTTAGCAAGTACGCAAGAGGAAGTGGACACAAAACTTATATTGCATTCTCTAGCAGCGACCAAGTTACATTCAACATCAAGAGAATCGCTTACTATTTACTATTACCGTATGCTCTCCAGATTCTGATGTATTTTTTCTCTTATTGAAGTATTATGACGACTTCTCCTGCCATATCACATTTTAAACAGGAAGTGGATCCAAGAGAAGAGGTGTAACAGTTTCATCCGTAGCATCTGTGCATTGCGTAAAAAATAATAAAGAGGCGCAACTGTCAAGGTTTCGAGATTTTACTGTTTTATTTTTTTACCAATAGCTTCATGATTGTCTTCAATTCTAAGGGCTATACAGCCACATTACAAATACCTTTCTGTAGCACTAAAAATTGATGACAATCATGAAGTTATAGGCAAAGAAATACAATACTAAAATCTCGAAACCTTGACAGTTGCACCTCTTTATTATTTTTTACTCAATAATCTGTGCTAAGCAAAGTACAAATGGAGGCCCTGCTAGCAATGCATGCATTATCGGGATTCGGGATGCGACACAACGGGAGTATTCAGTAGAGTTCAGTAGTGACGAGGATCAAGAAGAAACGTCAATAACTGACCTCAGCGAGGAAGATTTGTAGAATGTCTTGAACTTGCTGTTCATTTATTTATGTATTAGTTAATTACGTTTATTTCATTAGGTTCGATTTCTCAAATTTCTGTACAGGATTAAAAATATAACATTTTAATAGACCGACTTTTATTATAACATTCAGGTCGAATAGTTTCAATGCAACAATAATCACTGGTATATATCATATGAAAAGGTTCTCTTGAAACTACCTACGAATATATTCATAATTGTGGCAAACGATGTATAAATGCAATTCATCTATTTAGGACAGAACATTTTGAAATAATGCATCATTTTAGTTCAAAACTCAATTTGTATAGTTTCCACCAAAGCAACGTAGATACCTCACATCTCCTGTTGAGTGTTCTATTGCATAAATAAAGTAAATTAATGACAGGTAGGTATCCATACCATTTTGAAGCTTGCACCATCACCTACAATTGTTTTGGAAGCATGTTTCAATTCAAGTACGACAAAACAACATAATTTTCCAAATTACCTCCCTAACTATTCGAAATATGACAAAAGTTTATCCGACCTTTTTCTTTCTATACAAAAATACAATCATTTCAAAAAAAAATCAAGTCGCTATCTCATACCGTTCACGAGCTATGAAAGATTGAAGAAAACACCCCTTATGGGGGGGTGAAGGTCAAAACCCGCTCGTCCGCGGGTGGAAACATGAGTTATCTTAAATAAAACAATGTAACTCAACAGATAAATTATGTTTCTAACTTTAATCAGTTATTTCCCACGCCATGACACATGCGCTTCTACTATAAAGAGAACTTCCATGCTTCCTCTTCAATCCTGTACAGAATTTTCTTGCAAGAAACCTTCCACGATGGACACAATTTTACCAACTTATTCAGAACAAATATAACACTGACAGAAATATAAATTTTTGTTTTCTGGAAACTTTTTATTTATAATTTCAATCTTTCTTGGGTTTATAGGTTCGAAATAAAAGTATTATGTTTTAATACATAATTTATATTAAAAACACAGGAACAAATAAAATGTTGACGTTTCGCTGACGATTATCAGCTTAGTTTTGAAAAAGCTGATAATCGTCAGCGAAACGTCAACATTTTATTTGTTCCTGTGTTTTTAATATAAATTATGTATTAAAATATAATACTTTTATCTCGAACCTATAAACCCAAGAAAGATTGAAATTTACTGACAGAAATGTTATTATTATTAAAAATATTTTATGAAGCAACGTTTACCAGAAAACACGTTTTCAAATGGAGAAACAGTTATTATATTACTGGGAAGTCATGAGCCATTTTCAACATGAACTTAAATGAAATATTTGATGTGGAATTATCATTACAGGGGACCTACTACTAGAACCATATATTTATTCTTCTTCCAAATTTAAATAGTGAATATTACTTATTTTTCTTACAAAATAATCTTGCTGACTTTTGGATGATTTATCACTAGATTTAAGAAAAAAGATATATGGCTTATGTAAGACAAAGCTACACATCATTTCCCCATTGTAGTTAGAAACCATCAATGAGACATATCCTCAACGATGGGTTGGCAGAGTAAGGGCTTAAGTGGCCAGCAAGGAGTCCTGACTAAACCCGTTTGGATTCCTATTTTTTGTGACATGAAATCCTTAATTTATGACGAAATTAAATCACGAGATGAACTCTGGGGGAATAAATACAAAATGTAACTAATGTATTTAGAGGGCAAAACAATATTTTTTTATCAGAAAATCTTTCATCAAAAGAATTAGAGGAGGCATAGAAATAGATGAGATCCCGTGGAACATTTAGTTTAAGTAGTAACTTTTTTACGCTAGTTTTGTTTATTATCCTGATTTATCGACCAAATAAAAACACTTACAACACTGTCTACGTTATTTCATTTTAAAACATTTTTCAAGATTCCGAACTATTTAACGGCGTTTTTCTCGAAAACGGTTAAAATTAAGTTCAAACAGGTACAACATCTTTATATGCATGATGTTTACATCATATTTTCTAGTCAAAATTACCAAAAAATTTCATAAAAAAAAAGAATTTCATCAGGTATCGTCCAAGTAAAGTAATACCACTTATGTAAAAATTGATGTGAAATTAATACCAAAAAACCAAAAAAAATTTTTCAATATTGACACTATCTTTTTCCAACAACTTTTAACTAAGACACATTTGGTGTGTGTGTGTGTGTCGCGATAGGAGCTACAGTTTTTGAGATAAAGCTTTCAAATTTGGTACACACGTACTAGAGGCCAAAGAAGAGATTGAGTTCGTTGATGAGCAAAGTCTAAACAAAAAAATTTTCAAAAAATTTTTCACGAATACGTCAAAAAAATTACTTTTATATAAGCTCCACCACACGTTTAGGAAGTTCTAATCCCATAATAGGCAGCGGTTTTTTTAATAATCATCGCACAATAGCTTTTATTACAACGAACTTAATTTGATTTTAGGTTTATTGGCAATGAAGATCTATTTCTGATCTAGATAAATGTGGAGGTTATAAACTTTAAGATGTGGTTAAAAGGACATCTTCTAAAAGAGAATTACTTAGGCACTTCACGAGTCAATCACGACATAACTTTTAGTTGTCGTGAATAACGACATTTAACATGTAAAAGCAGTTTGTTAAATAATTTGGAATCTCGGAAATTTCTCAATGTTCGAAAGTCGACAATTTTAATTTACTTAACTCACAGTTACAGTTTGTTTTTGTCTATACGTATTTAACGTATTTTTGGTTAATTTTGTTAATGTGATGTTCTTAAAAAGAATTTTCCATATAGCTTTCAAAATTTAAAATTATTTATTTATCAATACCGGTTTAACTACCACAGACATTTGATATGAATGATAATTTTAAATTTCCAAACTTTTAATATCAATTAGAAGAATTATTAAAAGTATTTATAACTAGAAATTATTTTATTGAATTTCTCTTCTTTATTTAGTGCCTATCAAACAAACTTTAAAATAAATCATAATGACAGTGTGAATTGATATTTTGAACCAGAACAAGCTTTTCCTATTATGTTTTAGTTGAATTGTTTAAATATGGTTAGGTATATATTTTATTATGCATTATCATTATTATTGCATTAGTCTGTTCTTATGCATTATTTTATTCAATCTATTTGTAGTTTGTAAGTTTGTAATTTATGTATTTACAAGTCTTCTAAACGTAAATAAATTTCATTTATAACCTTTAAACAGTAATGTACATCAGATTTGCCTCTTCTGATTTTCGTATTTTTAGTCTTATTGTAGCCTGAAAATGTGATAATATTTTTCTATATAATACCACGAAAACCGTCGCACGTAAAGTAAATTTATAACCTTTACTTTGCACCTATTTCTTATTATTAATAGTTATTATTTACTAGAAATTTAGCCTGTCAGTTAATATATGGTTTTTGTAATTTATCGCTGAAAATTAAGGAAAAAATTCATTTTCATCGTCAAAAGACAATATTTTGGCATACAAAATATGTTTTATAAAGTTCCGTCCATTTTTCCATGTGAATGTTAAATACCTATGAAGGAGAAACCAAAACAAAACAAAAATTTGAAGGAAATATTTACATGTGTTAACTTATTCTTAGAGTTGCAAAATTAATATGTGACGATAACAATTGCGTGTCGGTGGCGCATTAAGTTCACTTTATTTAATAATAATAATTTAAACTGAAAACTAATCGTTTAATATTGCTTTTGAGTAGTTGAACTAAACGTATAGATGTTATAGATAATCCTGTGCAAATTTTTTTCCGATATCTTTATGAAATGTAATTTTGAGTGGTGGAGTTTTAAATCAAAATTTTTAATTGCATTTCTCGTCATGCCAGATGCAAATTAAAACAATGAAATCTCAGTAACAAGCAAATTCGTTATTATCTCTTAAGATGACTGCACATTTTGAGGTATATGTAGCTTCAGGAATTTATCCATTATGCTTAAAGTCCGTGTCTTTAGATTTCTGGATATACACATATAAAATGTTGGAAGATAATTTTATTTCTGTTATGAAAGTATAACTATGAAACTTTCGCGCTTTGCTGCGAATTCATTAAAATTCTAGCGGCGTACTAAATTAGCACATATGTTTGTGTAGTTTCATAAAAGTAACAAAAAAAACTAGTTCATCACGTAGAAAGCACGAATGCAATTGTCACTCATATTCAACTAAAAATTTCATACACTCTTGACGGTAAAAGTTGAAATTAATATTCAAGTGTTGTTTTTGAATCATAATGTTTCATATTCTGCCCAAAACAAAATAAGAAGACTCACATTTTAATAAGCCTTCCGTAGAATTAATTAGACTACAACAAATGCTTAATTAGTTTCCTGTTTTAATTTTACAAATTTGTTTGTATGCATAAATAAAATAGAATAGAATCACAAAAATGGTTGTTTTTATAAACATGTAAAATTTCGTGGATTATTATTTAAAAGTTATTTTATATTTAATTAACTGTACCTATATGTACTCAGTATTTTAGGATATCGTGAATCGTGTTTTCTTCCATAATATATCAATTTTTCTACAAGAATTTTTGAAGAAAGTGAGTCATGTCTAGATCATTGTTTTATTGTTTTTGATCAATGATATAAAAATAGCTCATACTTAAAACATAATGAAAATTGAAAACAATGCATTTAAAAGCACTTATGCAATAAATGTAATGATTTATGTAAGAAAAATACTGGTGAACAAATTTGAACAACTGAGGCAAAATATGAAAAAAGTAATACCTATACCAGGTAAGATTTATTTGAAATTAAGGACGTTGATAAAGCTTATGAGAGTTTCGTAAATATATTAAATATAAATATGTATTAAAATGTCAACGAAAAATATAACATTAGAATCTAACGAACGAAAAATAAAATCGTGGATCACCAAAGGTCTCGTCATATCAATTAGGAATAGAGACAAAATGAATCAAGAACTTAACAAGGCCAGGTATAACAGAGACCTTAGAAAAAATACAATAAAGAATTTGGGAATAAAATTATCTTATAAAAAGCCAAAAATGTGACAAAATTATGGAAAACAAAAATGATTAAAAAATTTGGGATGAGAATGTTCAAGTGAGTATAAGTATAAAAATAAAGTAGTAACTTAACAAGATGGTATCACAGATGGCAGTCGAGTAAGCGAAACCGTTAACAATTATTTCGTAAACAACATAAACAACTACATCATCGACAAATAGTAGGTATCTATGTCATTCAAAACAATTTTTCTCTTTATCAAATTACTGAGGCGGAAGTATAAAAAAAAATAATAAACTAAAAATAACAGTCTGGATATGATAAATGTCCATCGGAAAATAATAAAAAGTTCAGTGATAGTAATAATAATGTCCGACAGTCTAACATTAGCAAAAGACAAATTTGTGAAAAGTTTCATAACTTCTTAATTATTATTGCGGTTTTTTATATAAATTTGTTTGTTGCGTAAATTATACAAGGTGTTCCAAAATTATGCACCCAAACTCTTAGAGTGTGTAGAGGGGCTCAAAATAAAACGAAAATTATGTAAGTACAAACATTTGGTCAATACTGCATATTAAAGGAGTTATACCCTTCCAAAGAGGCGAAGAGAAACAATTTTTTTATGCTATAGCTCAGAATTCAAAAAATGAAAATTTGAATGTTACTTTTTATTTAGATTCTCAACCGTGTCCGACATTCATTTTTGAAATAACTAGTCAGGGGCGGCGCACTTGGGACATAGATTAGGTAGATTATTACATATTTTTGAATCCGTTAGCGCTATTATGTAATAATGATTGAAAAATCAAATTCAAAGTTAAACTTTTGATAGCTCCAACAGATTCGAAAATATTTGTTAATATACCTAACCTAAGCCCCTGAGCAGTTTTTTTCAAAAATGAATATTGGTCACGGTTGAGAACCTAAAGCAAAATCTAAATTTTCATGTACCCACCTTTTTTTGGATTCTGAGTTACAGCCTCGGTTACAGCATAAAAGAAATTGATTTTCTCCTTTGGAAGGTTATCTCCTTTAATATGCGTTATTGACCAAATGTTTATAGATAATTTTCGTTTTGTTTTGTCCCTCTACGCACTTTAAGAGTTTAGTAGCATAATTTTGGAACACCCTGTATATTGTTATGAATTTACATTTATTCCTGATTATAAATCATAAATTATTCACAAATTTCGAAAGTATTAATAAATTTTACTACTACATAAATTATGTCTTTTAGCTTGTCAACTGAGTTGTGCCTATTTATATCGGATATTTATGGGGATTGGCTGCAGAAATTACAACGCCAATACCACCCGTAGTATGCTCGTACCACTAATAATGTTACAAGTCATAACTTTACCCTTAAGCGCCACAACAGTCGAACATCACCTTATCAGTTATCTCGAACAACAAAGTTATGGAATTTCTTACCCGACCAAGTATTCTTTGAGTCCTATTCTCTACAGACATTTAAGGTCAGAGTATACTTATAAGTATCGCCCCCAAACTTCGCGCACTCTGAAGTGCTGTTCAATATATGAGTCCTGCAGAACTTCTCTAGTGATCAGTTTTTACTGTTCTAATTATAATTTTCCCAAAAACAGCGATTGCCCATTAGTCGAACAAACGCTGATGAAATTTTTATATATTTCGATCCTCCTCGTGTGATTCTCTCTGCATCTATTTAATTTTGAAACATCTAATGCTGACTAATGGTAGTAAATTATACTTAGACACAATGATGCAATGGAAATCGTACACAGTGTGTCTTTCAAATGGTTACTAGAAGCACTAAGTCGTATTTTTGACTTTCTAATTGCACAATATGAAAAGGCATATTTAAAATGGATGTAACCTGCACAACGTATCGATTCCTATCAAATTGAGGTAAAAGTTGTGTACCATATGTGCGAGTAGATAGGCTATGCCGATACGGCGCCAAAATCCCATGTTATTTCTTATGGAGGTTCAACCTGGTCATTTTTGTTTCCATTTACCCCCTCCACTCCTACCTGCTGAAGACCTGGAGGATGTCTTCGTGGAGGTAGAGGTCAAGGCTACGCATGCGCCAGGTGATGAAGAGGGGTGTGGCTAGGATGATAGGCTAGGTAAATTATTCAGTGTATCGTGCTAGGTAAACAATGTAGTAATAGGTATGGATAGGTTACAGAATGTTTAAGTCCAGCTTTCGATGGTCGGTATAGCCGGTGCAGAGAAGAAATCGGGTGCGCGCGATACGCGAGCTCGCCACATTAGAATAATAAATTATTGTTTAAGTCATTGTAAAATAATTTTAGGAGCAATTAAATAGGAATACTAGCAGTCTAGAATGTAGTAATTACAAAAGATCGTACTTGTAACCTAACATCCTAGTAACGTAGGCCAGCATCAATAACAAACGTAAGCAATCTCTGAATTTATTTCATATCATTGAAAACGCTGATGTAGAATAAAACCTATTTTTAAGTTCTGAATATACAGAGTGGACATTCTTTTCATGTTTCGCGTGTATGTGTATTTACAGGAGATATTTAAAGCTATATTTTAATAGAGTAATTAGAACAGAAATACCTATCGGCTATCTATAATGCTATATAAACTTATATTTAAAAACAAATTGTGATATAGGCGCTGGCTGGACATAACCAATATAATAAATTTAGTAGTTCCTTGCGTATGAAGCTAATATTCTTGGGCTAACTTTATAGATAAAAAATATCCCGCGCAATTAAATTAACAAATAAGTAATAATTTTATACGAATCGCCTATTATTTATGAAGAATTTTAAACATGAATAACATTAGGTACTAAACCTTACGTACCTACTTATTATTGTTAGAACGACGTATTTATTTCGCAAGTAGTTAGCCTTTCAAATACTCTCAAACAAATCAAAAGATTTATTAGACAAATAAGCAAGACAAGCATTTTTCAATTCTTTATTCATATGTACATATTTAGCTATCCTGAAGATGAAGGTTGCAGAGAGAGCCCCAAAGCAAATCTGTAAATAACCAAAGAGCATTAGGTAGTAAAAGTTTTAAAATAATATTATGGCAAAAGATTTAAGTCAATGTATACAGAAAATATTTTTAAATAAGGAATTAGTCAAAACATGTACACTTTGCACATTTAGCAAAAACGATATTCCAGGAATTCGATAAACGCACAAGTAGATAGGTTATGCCGATACGGCGCCAAAATCCCATGTTATTTCTTATGGAGGTTCATCCTGGTCATTTTTGTTCCCATTTACCCCCTCCACTCCTACCTGCTGAAGACCTGGAGGATGTCTTCGTGGAGGTAGAGGTCAAGGCTACGCATGCGCCAGGTGATGAAGAGGGGTGTGGCTAGGATGATAGGCTAGGTAAATTATTCAGTGTATCGTGCTAGGTAAACAATGTAGTAATAGGTATGGATAGGTTACAGAATGTTTAAGTCCAGCTTTCGATGGTCGGTATAGCCGGTGCAGAGGAGAAATCGGGTGCGCGCGATACGCGAGCTCGCCACATTAGAATAATAAATTATTGTTTAAGTCATTGTAAAATAATTTTAGGAGCAATTAAATAGGAATACTAGCAGTCTAGAATGTAGTAATTACAAAAGATCGTACTTGTAACCTAATATCCTAGTAACGTAGGTCAGCATCAATAACAAACGTAAGCAATCTCTGAATTTATTTCATATCATTGAAAACGCTGATGTAGAATAAAACCTATTTTTAAGTTCTGAATATACAGAGTGGACATTCTTTCATGTTTCGCGTGTATGTGTATTTACAGGAGATATTTAAAGCTATATTTTAATAGAGTAATTAGAACAGAAATACCTATCGGCTATCTATAATGCTATATAAACTTATATTTAAAAACAAATTGTGATATAGGCGCTGGACATAACCAATATAATAAATTTAGTAGTTCCTTGCATATGAAGCTAATATACTTGGGCTAACTTTATAGATAAAAAATATCCCGCGCAATTAAATTAACAAATAAGTAATAATTTTATATGAATCGCCTATTATTTATGAAGAATTTTAAACATGAATAATATTAGGTACTAAACCTTACGTACCTACTTATTATTGTTAGAACGACGTATTTATTTCGCAAGTAGTTAGCCTTTCAAATACTCTCAAACAAATCAAAAGATTTATTAGACAAATAAGCAAGACAAGCATTTTTCAATTCTTTATTCATATGTACAGGGTCATCACGCGAAAATGTCCTTTTTTGAAATAACTCAGCCATTTTTCATGTTATGATATAGATGTAAAGACATTCTGAACTAGTTTTTTCCACAGAATTTAAATTTTCAGTCGAAAAAACAATAACGAATCGCATTTCAGAAATACCACATAATAATTTCTCTTTTAAAAGAACACTCTGTATATTTTGAAATATTACGATTCTGCTTCTCTTTATGAATTCAAAAATGTCAACATATCTTATGTTATCTCAAATGGTTTTTAAGATATTTAGATTTGATGATATTAAAATCTGATATATAAATCTGACGATATTAAAATAACGTGACCGATTTTGTTAAATACATTTTGAAAACAAAGAAAACATTAACCATAATGAGAAAATTATCTCTGAGAAACATAGAATGTTGATTTCATACATTTAATTAACAAAGAAAATATTAATAAACATTAAAAAAATAAAAAAATATTAACAAAGAATTAACAATGTTAAATATTAAGGTTAAATATAATAAATAATTTTAGATACATTAATGCATTTATTCAATTTAGTAATTGCTCAATTTTCATAACAAAGTCTATACCGCCGTTTTAAATTGTTTAGAGAATTCCTGATCTAATTGTGATTGTTTAGGTGACGGCGGTTTAGACTTTGTTATGAAAATAGAGGTAGACATATTGAGCAATTACTAAATTGAATATATGCATTAATGTATCTAAAATTATTTATTATATTTAACCTTGTAATATTTAACATTGTTAATTCTTTGTTAATATTTTTTTATTTTTTTAATGTTTATTAATATTTTCTTTGTTAATTAAATGTATGAAATCAACATTCTATGTTTCTCAGAGATAATTTTCTCATTATGGTTAATGTTTTCTTTGTTTTCAAAATGTATTTAACAAAATCGGTCACGTTATTTTAATATCGTCAGATTTATATATCAGATTTTAATATCATCAAATCTAAATATCTTAAAAACCATTTGAGATAACATAAGATATGTTGACATTTTTGAATTCATAAAGAGAAGCAGAATCGTAATATTTCAAAATATACAGAGTGTTCTTTTAAAAGAGAAATTATTATGTGGTATTTCTGAAATGCGATTCGTTATTGTTTTTTCGACTGAAAATTTAAATTCTGTGGAAAAAACTAGTTCAGAATGTCTTTACATCTATATCATAACATGAAAAATGGCTGAGTTATTTCAAAAAAGGACATTTTCGCGTGATGACCCTGTACATATGAATAAAGAATTGAAAAATGCTTGTCTTGCTTATTTGTCTAATAAATCTTTTGATTTGTTTGAGAGTATTTGAAAGGCTAACTACTTGCGAAATAAATACGTCGTTCTAACAATAATAAGTAGGTACGTAAGGTTTAGTACCTAATATTATTCATGTTTAAAATTCTTCATAAATAATAGGCGATTCATATAAAATTATTACTTATTTGTTAATTTAATTGCGCGGGATATTTTTTATCTATAAAGTTAGCCCAAGTATATTAGCTTCATATGCAAGGAACTACTAAATTTATTATATTGGTTATGTCCAGCGCCTATATCACAATTTGTTTTTAAATATAAGTTTATATAGCATTATAGATAGCCGATAGGTATTTCTGTTCTAATTACTCTATTAAAATATAGCTTTAAATATCTCCTGTAAATACACATACACGCGAAACATGAAAGAATGTCCACTCTGTATATTCAGAACTTAAAAATAGGTTTTATTCTACATCAGCGTTTTCAATGATATGAAATAAATTCAGAGATTGCTTACGTTTGTTATTGATGCTGACCTACGTTACTAGGATATTAGGTTACAAGTACGATCTTTTGTAATTACTACATTCTAGACTGCTAGTATTCCTATTTAATTGCTCCTAAAATTATTTTACAATGACTTAAACAATAATTTATTATTCTAATGTGGCGAGCTCGCGTATCGCGCGCACCCGATTTCTCCTCTGCACCGGCTATACCGACCATCGAAAGCTGGACTTAAACATTCTGTAACCTATCCATACCTATTACTACATTGTTTACCTAGCACGATACACTGAATAATTTACCTAGCCTATCATCCTAGCCACACCCCTCTTCATCACCTGGCGCATGCGTAGCCTTGACCTCTACCTCCACGAAGACATCCTCCAGGTCTTCAGCAGGTAGGAGTGGAGGGGGTAAATGGGAACAAAAATGACCAGGATGAACCTCCATAAGAAATAACATGGGATTTTGGCGCCGTATCGGCATAACCTATCTACTTGTGCGTTTATCGAATCATAAGTCGTTCGTGTGATACTAGATATAAATAGCGTTAATTGTGGAATTGGAGAGGATATATAGCAGAAAGGGCTGTCAAGGAATGACGGGAGAAAAAAAGGAGTTTTTGATTTTTAGTTTTTGGTTTGTAGTCATCAAGTAAGATTGGTAAATAATTTTATTCCAAGAGACCGAGAGTATTCGGAGATAGCCATTTGAAGCTATCCAGTGGTTGAGCAGTTTTTGTTCTCCAATGGGAGATCTGCATGGAATAGTTAAACCAGGTTCATGTTGGGCAAGTGTTGTTGCTACGTTTGTACTAAAGTTTGTATATTTATGAACGGTGTTCAGTAAATTCTAATTATATTTTTCATCACTCACCCGTACCTACCCGTATTTTATTAACTGTATGAAATACAGGGTGTTTTAAAAGGATTGGGACAACTCTTAGCCGACATCAAACCAAGTCAATTTAACCCAAAAAGTAGGAATCTAACTCTTTTCGTTTTTAAGATACAGGGTGGTAAAGTAAAATAAATGTACCTATTCGTATTTTGTCTCTATTTTGGAAACTATTATACGTATCTACTTCAAATTTGGTAACATGTTTTTCAGGTCGCTAATTACAATGGTGATGTTGCCGATGTCACATTTTATAGAGGGCGCTAGTTACAGTACTTTTATGTGACACTTTAATACATAACTTTTTTGAGGTTAGATTTTGGACAATGTCTTCTATTAAGGTTATGTGACATTTACATGTTTTAGTACATTTTTTCATACAAAGTACATAATTCCAACTTAAAATGGTGGGAAGTTGACCGATATTTAGGGAAAATCTAGAATTTTATGTTGCTTGTACTTGCATGAAAATTAAATGTGCTAAAACATATAAGGTGTCACACAGCCTTTATAATCGAAACGCAATTTAATTTCCTAAAGAAAAGGTATACTTGTTGGAATGCGCTATAACGCACTCTTTGTAACGAAGTGATTTTTCCAGTCAAGGAATGTCCGTTTTTGCTTTAAATATTACCGTCACTTGGGTACACCCTGCCGCCGCTTTTTAGTAAGTCCTGTTTAAGTTAAGTTAGTATTGAGTTGTAAAAAGCCCACTGGTAAACAAGCAGTCAAGTAATTAATTGATTAATTTTCGATAATCCCCCGTATAATTAAAATCCGTGAATTATTATAAATAATGACCGAGTCGAAAATTAAAATCATTAGTTACTAAAGTCGGTTAAAATATTAATCCGTGTCCGTTTTAATCCGTGTCTTTTTGCAATATGGTCTAGAAATTGCAAGCAACCCATTTCCGGTTATTGATGCTCCGAGTCAAGGTTGCTAATTAAATAATACGCCCGACCTCCGTAAGTACCGTTGTGAGTACGCGTCCTTCGTTTCAAGTCAGTCCGCCCCTCTAACGCGTAGTCTGAATGCGTCATAAAAGTAATAAAACGCTGGAGGAGCGTTCAGTCCAGTCCAGTCCGCATCAGTTCCAGATCAATCCGAAGCAGTTCGCATCAATCCGAAACCGTTTTCACTTCCGTCCGTAACCGCCTCTCCGAATTATATTAGTAAATTTTTTTGAAAATAATATTGGTAAGAATACACCGTGGTCCGCTACTATCCGTCCCGCCTTCAGTAAAGTATAGATATTCAGAGATCTTATTGTTCGTGAGTACCGCTATATTATACTACTAAATTAAACTAGAGCTAATTAGTAATACCTCCGTTGGTCTTTTGTTTCATAAAATATGCGTCGGCTGGTTAGATTTGCTCGATCGGGCCATCTATAAAGCCCCAATGCATAAAGTTTTACCGGAAAACTTAACTTACGAAAAATAGTCATTGGTAAGTAGCTCTACGTTTGTGGCAGTAGTTCGCCGTATTATAAAACACTCTGTATAAACAAGAATATCTATAGCTAACCGACTGCCCGCCGATTATATTATATCCTGTTGGAAATTCCGTTTGCTTGCCGTCCGAAATAATTTCAAGCCGCGAAAACAGACACCGGTTATACAAACTCACCGTCTTCCGAAATAAAATCGTATTCACGTGTAAGTACTCTTGATTGCCAGCCCGCCAATTTATTATCGTTATCAAATTTGTACATACTCGGCTGCCAAGTCGCTGAAATATCCGATTTATTTATTTGTTCGTTACTGTTTTAATAAATAAATACGTTGGTCTACATAGGTAAAATTCACGAGATCTTATTTCCGTTCTCTATTTCTAATTAACCAGTTTGAGAAATTGTCCAGGTCCAGTTGACAAGACATTCATCTTATGATCTCTGGAAATCACCGTATTTCCATCTGTTTAGCTATCTCTAAATGTTCTCCTCTGGAAGGGCCAAATAAGTGCTGTTCCTTGCACTTAAAAATAAGGAATTGGCGCCCGAGTTTCCGTCTAAAAAGTGTTACAAAGCCAGAGAGTCCTGTTTCTAAGCAGCCAGTTACAAACAGTGCAGGTTACGTAAGTAAAGAGCGTCACATCTTTTAGAAAAATGTATTTGTATCTACGAAATAAACATAAAATGAAATAAATAACGAAATCTTCTATTTTATTAGTAATTGTAAAGTAACTCAAAACTGTCTCATTTTAGTTCATAATCTCAAATTTTCAATTTGATTTCCATTAACTTTAAAACATTTTCTGCAACGTTTCATGAAATTTTGACGGAAACGGAATGGCATTTCTACCTGATTTTTAATAGTATTTCCAGTTCTTAGATTTTTCGGAACTTATAACGATTTTCTTGAGATCCTTAGACCAAACTTTTCATGTAGCCCCATGCAAAGAAGTCCAAACAATTTAAATCCGGGCTGCGAACTGACCATGCAAACTCGCTTCCCCGCCCAATCCAACGATGTGAAAAAGGTTCATTTGGAGTGCTATTGAAAAATAGGGAGGCGCATCATCTTGCATAAACCACATATCTTCTGGTAATATTGTTATTTGCATTATTTAATGAGTGGTTCAAACTGCAGAAATTATGATACATTATTTAATTTGTTTAGAAGCTCAACGTCAAGGAGTCGGAAGGAGTCAAGGAGTCGGAAGAGAGTACCCAACAAAATTCTGCAGCAACGAAACCTACTCCCTCCCATTTTCAAGGGCGCTGAAAACGAAAAAGAAAATGAAGTTTTTAGCGACCGCAACCCCCTCAAAATGGCCAAAACTACCCCTATTTCGCGTTTTACTAATTACACAAACCAAAAAGATTCTAAGCATTGAAAAAGGAAGCAGATCTGCGAAACATCACTGTTTTTATTTTAGTTTATTTATATTTTATGTAAAAAAAAACCTTTAACTGTTCCTTTGACGTAAAGGCGCAAAGGTTTCTTTTGTAAATCTAGATTTGTTTAAACTGTCTGGGAAATGTTCAGAAGTGTGATAGTAAATCCCAAATAAGAAAACAAAGAAAAGTAAATTATAGTCACCCAATATTTAACGTTATTCGTTAGTAAATGGTGTATTTTAATAGTAAAATCTAAATATTACTTTTAACTGACTGCACTGATCCAAGCATTAAATTAATTTAAGGCACAAACGTTTATTTTATTAATTATTAAAAGATGTATACAAATATGGTATTTATTTATCAATAACATTTTCTCGATTTTTATTTTTCGCTTATATCGCAAATATCACCATTGCTTTAAGTATTTCGCACACGTTACTTGCTATCGACAATTTTGTGCTGTCGGCAATAAAATATGATTTATGACTTTCACAGCGAAAAATTTACCTGTGGCGCTACCATAATATTTTAAACTAGGCTTAAAAATACACGAAAACAATATCTTCATTCTTCATATATGTTACCTGTCAATTTTCATAGATAGAGAACATTAAACAGATGACTTACTATGTTGTTACTATATTTCTAGTAAGTTGTAAACGAACTGTTTATATTTACATTTTTTGCAAAATCTAATTTTTATTCTGATGCCTTTAATCATATTCTTGCGATTTATGGAAATGATATTAGTAAGGAAAGAAAAACATTAAAAGTAAATAGTGAAGTAAAAGCTCATTAATCTAGAAGAATTCAGTTTGAAGTAAGTTTTTATGAAAATTTTATCCTAACGAAAACTTGTTTTGCGTATCAAAGCGCAAACATTATGTAAATTCAAACATAAAAGATGTTCATTAAATTCACTGACTCTGTAAATCGCTAAAGAGATAAATATTAAAAGAGTAGATGAGACTTTTTATACATTTACTCAACATGCCTAAATACTCAACGAGCTTTTTTCGTTTGTCTAAGGCGAATGGAATGTTTGTTTATAATTTACTGCGCCTGGGTCAGTTTCACTCAAAGGTAATGTAATCCATCTAGTATTCATTAATGATTCCTAATTTACATTGTCATTATAACTTTTAATATTTTATTAATCACTGCAAGGAAAGGTTACAATTCTTATATTAAAATTCCATTAAAGTATATTAAGCAGTCACTCTAGATAATTCTCCTGATAATTCAAATTAACATCAAGTCACTTTTGAACAATTTTAATATTCATCATTCATGAACACGGCGTTCTCAAGAAATAAAAATTTGTTTCATTTTCTCGCAATCATTTCACCAACAGGAAATAAATTCAACACAGTGGCGTAGAGACATTTATTATAGTAAGTTGTCATTTCTCCAATTATCAAAATTGTTTGAAATGTGATAAATATACTGATAGTGCTATGGGGTATAATAAAAATTTGTGTTCTTCAAAATTTATGTGTTTGATAGGCAATATTTCAAACAGCCGTAATTAGATACTTGCCCTTTTTGTTATTTTAAATTATGCCAAAAGAAATAATAATTTTAATCTGGGGAACATGTTAAGGGATGTAGATATTTTTCAGCATTACAGTTTCATGTACAGGGGTATCACACGAGAATTGACCCCCCTATAACTTTTTAATTTTTTAAGTTAAAAAAAATGTTTCAAATAAAAGTTGTATGAAATTTTATTAATATTTTTATGGATATCTCTTTGAATATATAGGGTGTTCCATAAAAGCGGGATACCTATAGCAAACTTGCATATTTTTAAATAGAACACCCTATATATTTTCAATTTTTTGAAATCTACGTATTTTTCTGATTGCAACAATATATATATGTTGTATGTTTGCATCATCCGTTTGGAAGATACAGGGTGTTAAATTATCGAATTTTATAACTATACTGCCCTACTAAGAAAGACCCCCCCCGTATCTCCATAAATTTCGTAAATGGAGATATTTGCACCAGACAACTAATCGTGATTTATACAGTATATTTATGTAGAGAAAACCCCGCATTTGACATTTTTAAATATTTTATGAAGGAAAATAGTTTCCCCGTAAACGCCAAAAATAGCCTTTTCGCTTAGTATAAACCCCGTATATCATGTTTTTTTAGCAAAAACCTGGTATGTAGTCAGCAGATACGGGCTTTTAACGAAGGAAAATTAACATGCCAGGTTTTGTCTAAGGAATACGGCAAGCCCGCAATCGGCGCTGTCGATGCCAGGTTGTTAGGTACATAAAGTTTTTTTAAAGGTAAATAACAAAAAGCGTTTTTTTTATACATTATATTCCTAAGAAACAATATTAAAATATATAAAATGTTAATCTCTAGGCCCAGGATATAAATTTTATAATAATTACATAATAAAAACTACGCTTAAGCCAAATTTTTATTATACGGGGTTTTAACTAATTAATTTTAGTATAATGCTTTGCTTCCTTACCCCGTATGTAGCATAACTAATAGCCATGGCCTAGTTTTGCGGTTTTTTTTTCTTAAATAAGTTTACTATGGCCTTACAAATCATATCATGAATGATTTTTTTTTATTAGTCAAGCAAAAACATAACGGCACAAACAGAAATCTTTAAACGCGGTTTTCTCAAAACTTGTTCTAGTGGAGATACGGGGGTCTTTCTTAATAGGGCAGTATAATACATAGGTTTAACAAACACAAAGTCGAGGTTGCCATGGAAAAACAAAGAAAAATTATACTACAACATTTTATTAAACCACTCACAGCAATAACAAACTTATAAAAATATATGTGTTTGTTAATATGTATGTATTATAGTTATAAAATTCGATCATTTAACACCCTGTATCTTCCAAACGGATGATGCAAACATACAACATATATATTGTTGCAATCAGAAAAATACGTAGATTTCAAAAAATTGAAAATATATAGGGTGTTTAAAAATATGCAAGTTTGCTATGTCCCGCTTTTATGGAACACCCTATATATTCAAAGAGATATCCATAAAAATATTAATAAAATTCCATAAAACTTTTATTTGAAACATTTTTTTTTACTTAAAAAATTAAAAAGTATAGGGGGGGGCGTCAATTCTCGTGTGATACCCCTGTACAAGGTCTGGACTTCGGTCTGGACATATTTTAGAGTGTTATTTCGTATTGATGGATACGATATTGTAGACACGAAGTAACTAAATAGCATTTCAATCCATTGAGATGAACAAGTATAGAATAAAACAGGTTCATGAGACGCAACCCGACGGTCACTATTCTGCAGATATCAATTCGAATCCGGCACTATTACGGTAAGAAATAGACTACGTGAAATTTTGTAATTAGAAACCCCTTGAAATACCAGGCCTCTCACAAGAAACAATTGCGGTGAAGGTTTGCATTAAGCAGATGAACAACAAAATTGGGCTAATACATGGAAGACAGCTTAAAGACAGTTTATTCATAAGCGAATCGCGGTTTCACTACACCCGGATTCGAGAAGGGTAAGATTGTGAAAACAGTTAGCGCTTCAAAGGGATTCGAGAAATGCATAAAAAGTTACAGATGAGAAACTGTATGGGTTGGAATTTGAGTGGGCCAAAGGCGGATTCATATTGGGTTTATGTTTACCTAGTACATTATTATCGAGATCAATAAAAATTTTTTTTTTTTTCGTTCTTCAAAATATGTATACAGGGTGTTCCGAAATTAACTAGAAAGATTTTGCCATCAGTCCAAAAATAGTAAAAAAAGTTCATATAAAGATGGGTTTAGAATGGTTCCTCAGGGGGCTAGAACCTTTTAAAGGAGAGCCTCTGATGCTGGTTTTTTGTAAATATTTTGGAACTTTTTGTGAGAAGGCAATGAAATTTTCTACCTTTGCTAATTTCTTTGTTCCCGAATCAAAAATGTAAAAATGATTCTAAAATTTTATTCAGGGACGTAGTCATCGGAGGGGCTAGGGGTGTTTATAGCCCCACCTTTTTTGCCTGTGGAATTTTTCTCAATTTAACTACAGAAAATGAAAAGTTTACTACTTAAGAATGGAACTATTGTATAACTTCCTCTAGTTTTCAGAAAAAATATCTCATCGATCCATCTCGAAGGAGCCGCGAATCATTAAGCTCAGAAGACATGCGTGTCTTGGAAAATTGACGAAATCGAAAAAATTGCGAAAACACGAAAACTTCAAATACTATTTCCAAATGGAAAAACGCCACCGGGCCGCAGTTATAGCAAAAAATCGAAGCCCATCCAACTTATATATGTCGTGAACTGCACGGTCCTGCTGAAATTTTTGGGGAAGCAGAAGCGAACCAAAAAGTGTAATTTTGACGTTCACGGAAACTTGAAAGTTGGGGTAAAATTGGGAAATTTCCTGAAACGGCCACTGTTCTCGTATCCCTTTCTAATCGCCCGAATTTTGCACAACCCTCCGACACGAGGGTATTGAAACATTAATAACTCTCTTAATACTCAACGGATCGCCACCAAATATAACCTAGAAGATTTTCCCTATACGAAAACGTCTATCAAGTACAGAATACATAGGAAGCTTTTTTTAAATCAAAACCATTAAATAAGTATTTAAAAAATCAGATTAGAAAATAATACGGTAAAGCTAATCATGTCCTCTTATTACGAATAGAAATTGTAAGTAGGTATTATTATAATTTTAAAATCATAAGCAATTTCCTCGATTTGATTCACCAACGATTTAAAATTTTATTGCTATTCAGCATCTGCGTAGCGTTTGTGACACGGGACGCTACTGTCTATTAATATTCTATTAATTTACCAGCAACGCAGTAATAAATTTAATAAAATTATATTACTATTGATTTATTTTTTACGATAGACTTATAGCGCAAAGAACGGGGTTATCTTTCAATGAGCAAGCACCAAATACATGGAGTGGTCAAATAGAGAATTTGCGGAGAGAAGGTAGATACAAATAGAGACTGATCGACGGAAGACGTACCAATTTGAGGAAGTAGACAAATTCATGTATTTAGGAACAGTATTTGCAAGGAAACCGAACATCGTGGAAAATATGTAAACTAGGATAATGGCAGGGAATAGGTGCATTACAGAGAACGATTAAAATCATCTTCAGAGTTGCAAAAATCTGATTTTGCAAAACAATAATATGCGAAAAGTGGACCCTTAATAAGACAGAAAAACAAAAGTAGAAGTGTCGGAAAGAAAAGTATTAAGGAAGATATTTGGAGGAGAGATAGGATAGACGATATGTAGAGGAGGAGAACAAATGAAGAGATAAAACAGCTATATCCGGCAACAAAACATCAGTGGTTGTAAGAACAGAGCGATTTAGATGGCTAGGACATGTGGAGAGGATAATTGAATGAAGAGTCCCCCAAGGCGTTTTGACGTGTGGAATGGGAGGGAGAAAGAGAATAAACAGACTGAGGACTAGATGGAACACAGAGGCAGAGGAAGGAGAAGGAGAACAAAAGCGAAAGATAGAAAAGCGAAAGAAATAGAAAAATATAACCATGGACCTAATAGGCTTGTAGAGCTATTCTATATAATTTATTTAGGTTACAGAATAAACTTATTCAATTTATTCTGCAGGTAAACATTAATAAATATTCACTAGATGTTTCTTATCCACAATTTTCTATCTTTAAGGATATAAGTCGGTATTATTAGATAAAAAGAAAACGAATAACTTCAAATTTTCATCAAGTCGACATTTCGACAATTATTTATAAAGAAGACAATAAATAATTGTCGAAACGTCGACTCAATAAAAATTTTAACTTTTTCTTTTCTTTTTATCCAATAATACCGACGAATAGCATTAAAGATTAATATAAACTTCTCCAAGAAATTAACGCAACACCATAAAATAACCAATAGTTTGAAGTTAATTTTTGTCTATAGACCTCTTGTCCGATTTCGATGATTCTTCTTTTGTATGGTAGGCTCTTTATTCAAGAATTGAATGTGATTTTTTCCGATAATTTTTTTTTTATTGATTACAGGGTTTAACAATTGAGACGTGTTTTTTTTTTCATGAAATTTGTAACGCCCTGTGAAGTTCAACAGTTACACCAGCAACTTAGAATTCATATCGTACTGTAGCCTTATCTTTTCTTAACATTATCTTTTTTTATTTACTTTATTATATTTATTGGTACCAGAGAAACACAATTTTATAGCGTAACATGTTTTTACTTTGAGGTAATATCGAAAAAAAATAATTAAATGAAAATAAACAAAATGCAAAAAAGAATATCAATAGCGAGTATTTCCGCCTCTGCCTCGAATAACTTCTTGGCAACGCCGATTCATAACTACTTAAAATAAGCGACCGTATTTCATTTTGGTTCAATTCTTCTCAAATTTGACCCAATTTTCGCCCAACATCTATCAAGGTGTCTAATTAATTACGTTCAATTTTCTACCAAGTTTATCCCAGAGGTTTTCCAGTGGATTTAAGTCCGGGCTTTTGGCTGGCCATTCCATGGTGTTAATTCCGACTTCTTCCAGATAATATTGCACAACTCGAGAAACATGAGGTCTGGCATTATTCTGCACATAAGTCCTTGCCCTTTATGGCGCATATGAAACTACGTGGTCGACTAATATGTACCACTCAGCTGTAAGGCTTCTATTAATGACGACTAGTTGTATGAGCCACATTAAATCGTTGCCCAATTCTTCGATAACTCCAACCTACTTCAACCAATATTAATGCTTGAGCACATTTTTCACCAGTAAGATTTCGTATTTCACGTTTCCATGTTGATAAAAATATTGAAAATAAACACGGATATCACCACATTAGCCTACACGTTTCTTGTGTTTTCCAAAGCAAGCTACTTACTTTAGATTTTTCAAAATTAAATCAATAAAAACATGTTATGCTATAAAACTGTGTTTCTCTGGTACTAATAAAGATAATAAAGTGAATCAAAAAAGAGAATGTTAAGAAAGGATAAGTCTAGAGTACGATATGAATTCTAAGTTGCTGGTGTAACTGTTGAACTTCACAGGGCGTTACAAATTTCATGGAAAAAACACGTCTCAATTGTTACACCCTGTAATCAATAAAAAAAAATTATCTGAAAAAATAAAATTACATTCACATTCATGAATAAATAGCCTATCATACAAAAAAAAATCATAGACATCGGACAAGAGGTCTAGACAAAAATTAACTTCAAACTTTTGGTTATTTTATGATGGTGCGTTAATTTCTTGGAGAAGTGTATAATGAAAAAAATTAATAATATCAATAATGTTTAGTTTAGATTTATCTTAAATAATGCACCAACTAAATCTTGTTTCTTACATTTTGGAACTAATTAAATTTCTAATATTAACAAAATACTTCAAAGGCAAAAGATATTTGGAATCTCAATAGTCAACTAATGCAATAATTAATGATTTTTTGTTGAACCATTGATCCAGTTATTAAATTTTTGCATCGGAGAGTTTTTCTCCTCGAAGTATTCAAGTTCTCACACAGTGCACAAAAAGGGAAATGAAGATGGCACTAACCAAAATATCAACAATTCCTCTTCTAGCAAAAAATTGAACATAATCAAAATTAGACCATTACGCCATTTTGGAAAAAGTCATTGTTTTATGCGAAGCCTACGAATGTGTTTTGTTTGCTATTAAAAAACAACCAACCTGTATAGGGTGAAACATGCTACAATAATAATAATTTATAAGTTAAAATATGCTATCACTGAAGGCCCCAATAATATTATTGAAACCACTTTGGGATGCCATTATTGTCGAATAATAATAAAACAACTACTGTTTTAAACTATACGTCATAAAATATTGTATTACAGAAATTATAGCGTCCAAAGCAAAAAATATTGAAATTAAAAAAATATTTGACTGATCACAAAATTCATTCCTTACGTCTACCAATCAAAAAACTATATCCCCAAGATGTACATGCTCTTTCATTCTTATTGGAAATCATCAGGAGGATAGTATGAATTAACGATTCACTTATATTTTTTTAAGGGGATTTTCAGGGCAAATGGAAGACCGGCAATCTGTGCCGAATTTGTACCTTTTTGCTTGTATGTACATATACTTGTGAATAAAGTTATTATTATTATTATTATTATTATTATTATTATTATTATTATATAAAAATATAAATTGCATCAATCGAGAACGGGAAAAAATAATTTAATTTAGCACCCCAGGGCTCGATGTTAGGTCCAGTGTATCAACTAAAAATAACGACAATCAAAGTCACTAAAATTGTATACTTTATTTGCATCGAAAGACTAGTACTAGAAGGTGTACAAAATTTTTCCTCTGTAAATAACTGAAATTTCGTACTTTACTTTATGAAGCGTAGTAACAGGAAATTTTAACAAGATATTTTAAATTTATGAATAAGATAAGAATAAGAGGTTTATTTTGCATATTCACTGTTACCCATTGACTTGATATCCCGCTCTAATTCACACCTAGATCACCTAAGTGCAAGAACGCGTTACTGTTCATCACACCTCAGAGACTATAAAACTCTTTACTTTAAAACTCTATAAAACTTTACTTTATGTTATTCAACAACATAAATTACTGTACAATATAAAAAATAACATAATATACGAATGGAGTCTAATTACAGAGAAAGCCTTGAATTTCATGTGGGTTGATAAAATCTATAAATAAACGAGATACGAAATACAAAAAGTATCAAAGACAATCAATAATAACTTTCCAAAAGAAAAATGTACGGAATATAATAAATTCTATATTAATATGACTGAACAAGAAAATCATCAAACTTTTATCTTTAGCCCTGCTTAGACATCCAACTTCACAATCCGTTTTCTTAGAGCTAATAAATAAGCAAGAAAGTATAGAAATAATAAATTCCCTTAAAACAAGCAAATCTCCATCGACACAATGAAAGCTAATATTCTAAGAGAAATAATTGAAGAAGTATCTGGACCTATAGGGCAACTTATTACTTACATAATTAATACAGGTTCCTGTTTACCAGAATTTAAAATATCCCTAATGAAACTTATTCGTGAACGTCGAGATAAAATATCACTTCTATCTATCGTACGTTTTCTTTGATGCTAAAATATCGAAAAATTCGGATTGAAAACTAATGGAGACTTTGATAAGCAATTTGAATTGGATAGACTACCCAAAATGGAATATAAATTCTGGCAAAGTCTTCGACACTGTTGGTCGTTCACAGTTGGGACTCTGCAGGATATATGAATTTTAAATCTGGGAGTTTTATAAAAATCGTTTTTAAAAATAATAAAAATAAAGAGTAGAGCATACTTACACTTACCCAATTCTGTCTTCCTCTTCCATTTCTACTAAAAGTGGGGTTATATTTTCTGAGCGTTATAATTTATCACTTTTAAAATAAAAACGCACTTAAACCCCTGGATCATATTTAACAAATCAAACGCAATTTATTAAACTGAAATATCTCAAAAAGTAGTAGATAGAAACGTTAGGAATTTAGCAATATTGATAATTGAAAAATTAAAAATGCACTCACTCTTCTAACTTCAAAATAGACGCAAAGAGACATGCTATAAATACTTATAAGAAACGAATAAATGCACATGACCAATACAAATTTTGATAATTTATGTATGTATAATTTTGCCCTTCTTAAAATCAAATAGATAGGTAGGAACACTACAATGACATTTAAAATTCCTTGGAACTTGAGTTTTACACATTCTCCCTGAGATGAACTGAATCAAATTTAATTTAATAGTATCAAGTTCAGTAACAAATGATTAGTATTTCTATCGCCACGAGCGAACCATTCAAATCCCGGTACACAATACAGGTATTACCTAGAGACAAGTTGTTAAAATATTAATCAATTTTGGTTTAATAAACATTCGCAATGTCCATTATTAATTTCAGTTCAATTTGCTGCGTTGTAATATTAATATAAAAGTGATATATTGCAATTAGGTAATATTTGTTCGCTCCATTCGTACATTTATCCATTATTAACAGATAAAACCTAGGGAAACGATTTTTTACAATCCCTTACATTTATCTTTATAAAAATCAACATTTTGCTTTAAAACAAGAAAATCTCTTGGAAAATCTATATGAAATGAAAAATACAAACAGTCCCAAGTTTCTTGAGAAAGCATAAAAAGATGGTTTGAATGAATGAATAATGGTGCACATATGTGGGTGTTTCTAACAAATTGTCCCTAATGGAAGGTTGCCTGGAAAATGAATAATAAAATAAGATGGAAGCAACACATCTTATCTATCTTAGTAGATTTTTCACTTGATTTATTTTTCTTGAGAATATGATTCATGTGTTAAATATATCCGTGTCTATAGTAGCAGCTTTTAGTCATTAGACAGTGTATTAAAATATATAGATTGAAATATGGAAATATGTTTCATAAATTCAGAAATTTTTTTGTTCATAACATGCCAGTAGAATGTTATCCTCATATATTATGCAGTATAAAAAGAGAAAGACCATATTTCACGTCAGACCCATTTTTATCCTAAAAATTAAATTTATCTATATAAGAATATCTATTACATTAAAGGATACAGTGTGGAAATTTTAACGAATAAATTCTGTAATATGAATATACAGGGTTGTGTAAAAAATCCAAATCTTCAGCCGGTTCAACTTTTCTTCAAACGTGTATCAAGTGACATATTGTTTGAAAGCATTTCGAGAAGAATACGATGTAACTTTTATTTTCTAAGTATTTTAAAGAATTAAATGATAAAAAAACTTACAGTTTAAGTTGAGCCCTGCTTAATATTAAAGATGGTCAAAATATGCACTATATCCATTTTTTAAACGCTACTTATTATAAAAAGATATATTTTTTGAGGAATAAAGTAATTGAATTGAATTGAAAAGATATATTGATAGTGTGCATTTCGTAACTTTTGTCGCAAGTTTTTTCCAAAAGCATTGTTTATCTTAGTTTAAAGAAATTCATAAATTTGCTAGCTTTTATGCGTATTTAAACAAATGCTTCAGTTTCAGAAGCCCTTCGTTTCAAGGTTTTAATGACAATCGAGGAAAGGTGCCGAACTCAGGCGCTCGATTAGTGCTCGGTAAACCGTTTTGCCGTATCAGAAAGTTTAAATAAGTGAAAATAATAATTTAGAATCATTATTATATATTTTGTTGTTGGTAACAATTCGTAAAATCAGTAAACACACAATTAATTTTGTTGTATGGTGTAGTGTGTAGATATGGCCTCCGCCAGTATTTGAAGCTGATATTGCTATGATTTATATTAAAATGTGTCATTTACAATAAAATTCCGTAACTTGATTAATTTTTTTGTTGATACATTTTTTACTTTAAAGTAAACTACAAGAATAACAATTAATATAGTTCAGTACTTGTTACAATACTATGAGGTTAAATACCTATTAGGGAAGTTTCAAACCGACAAACTGGAGGAACGTTTTGGTAATGTTCAAGATTACTTTTTTTAAATGTATCGCTTTTAAATGTACCCTTGCAGAATGTTGCAAAATTAGATAAGCCATATTCTGATGATTTTCTTCTGCAGATATACAGTTTCTGCATAAGGTGAACGACCCCAAAAGATAATTCCATATTATATTTTTGTGACAAAATAAGCATGATAGTAATATTAGCAGGGCAAACCTACTTACTACCTCTTTGAGTCTATTTAATGCTTAACAGCTGGATTGCAGTTTGGATATACATTATCCACTTGTTTCCCAATTCAGCGTGTTATACAATAAGTAAAAACCTAAAAAAAAATTTCACTGCAACTGTTGAATTCTTATAAGGTGACTGCTATAGATAATTTCACTTCTAGGCACAAATAGAATACATTCGAATTAAGATGTAACGTGCTATTTTTGACCCAACAAGAAAATTAAAAGGAAATATATTTTACATAATTTAAAGTGTTATACCTATTATTTTCTGTATATAAGTAACTATTATCGTCTGCAAATATCACTAAATTGTTGTGTGCATCAATTTCTGCAGATAATTTGTACTAATAAAAACAGTAATGGCCGAAGAACAGATCCTTGAGAGACAACACTATTAATTTTGTATATACTAGATTAATTAATACTTATTTCCACCAGTTGAGATCTATTTAATAATATGTAAAACCATATCTATAACATTTTTTCAAACAAATGCATGATTTACAAGTTCAAAAGCCTTACTGATATCCATATAGATTCCAATACGTTTACTGTAACTATACGTATAACTTTATTAGAAACTCTAGTATAGTTGACTGAGTCGATTTATTTGTTCGAATTTAAAATGACCTGTCTATAAAGTAAATAAATGAGCCTAAAGAACTATCTCAACTATTTTTGGTATTGTAGATAGCAGTGAAATATATCTATAGTTTGCTATCAACGTATTACGTAACTTTTTTTATTTTGGGTACCTATAACCTATGCTAATTTGAGAATGTCATGGAAAAGTCCTTCATTTCAGAAGTAATTTATTACGTATATTAATGGTCTTATAATATAGTTAATGCATCGCTTCATTCATTTTCGCTTTTAACGAAAACATTAAATCAAGTGTTTTGTTTTATATTTATTTTCAATAACTGGCAAAAATAAAAATTCTCTTTGTAGTAAACTACCAACTGATGGAAGTATGTGTGTCGTTAACATTTCTAATATGTTTTGAGGACTCAAATTGTTGCGTCAAACTGATGAACATGTTCACCAGTAAGTGGATTTCTGTTCTTAGAATTAAAAAACTATTTTCTTTTTTGAATTGTTTAATAGGCATTCATATTAAAAAATCGAAAATTTGTAATGGTTATATTTATTTAATTTTTGTTAGAAATGTAATAGTAATAGTTTATTGCTTGTGATATATTTATTAGAAATTAAAATAACGAGTAAATTCCGTGATAATACCTAATAAAGTACTTAATAAATAAGGTGTGAGTTTCCGATTCTTTAATTTAAAAAAAAGCGTTGTGTCGAAATACTCAAGATAGCAATTCCTGCAGCGTATTTGATAATGATTTTATTTTGTTACAAAAAATATTTAAATAAAAATTTGGAAAACATGAGAAATTAAAAAAGACCAAATGTTTATTTCCTGCTAACACACATACGCACGTTGCATATGGTGAAAATAAAAATCATAGTAAAGATAAATTATTTAAAAACCTTTAAAAAAGCTTCTAGAAAAATTGATAATCAAACATGAATCGTTTGAGGCTGACTAAGTATTTAAACAACTAAGAAGGGCATTCTAAATAGGTATTGATATTAAATGAGGAGGTTATCACATTAAAATCATAAAACATTTTAGCACAGCATAATGACATAAACATAAAAAATACTTTAAAGTATTAAAAGTCGTGAAGCAGATATTTTAAACATTTTTACTAGGAAGTATATTTGACAATTCATATTACAGGAACCGTATTCGCTACCACTCTCAAAGCACAGGAAGAGGATAATTTCCGAGTTCCTTTAAAACAGCACGCGAACTTTTAAAGAATGTAAAAAATTGCACCTCGACTGTTTTTAAAAGTTTTCATATTTTTTCAACCGAACAACAATTTCAGTTATGCAAAGAAATACACATTTCAAGAAAGTTTTCATCTGATTGAAGGTTCATCATATTTTTTCTATAAAGACAACGATTTTGCAAGGTCAAACAATCTGGTGAAAAATCAGATCAGAATCAGCGAATCACGTTATTATTAAATTATCATATTAAAACGTTTGAAATAAAGAATAAGTATATATTTATCGGTTTCAGGATATTATTCATTTGTTTACATATGCAAAAGTAGGCTGGTAAATAAGTCATAACTAAAGTTGTGCAGTTATATTTATTGCTTATACGGTAATATTACAATACAGATCTGTCAATAACTGTCAACAGATGAAATTATAAATAATGAAACTATAGGGCTATTTATTAATTCAAACAGACAGAAAACTCCAAACAATAATAATTAAATACTGATGAAATCCAACTGAAATGTATTTTCAGGCAATCCAAGGTCCATTTTTATGTAGCCGTTGTGCCATTAAAAATGTAAACATTTATGTAATATGAAAAAAGGTAACAAATTAAAACAAACAAAATATAACTGTAACCATGGCGACAAATCAACCCATACAGACTTGACCAACTAATGAAATGAAAACGTTATTAATAAGAGAATATCAAAAGGTAATATCTATTAATGTCTTTATTTTCTGAAACCGATAAACTATTGAACAAATCACGGATGTTATGACTATCATAACAGCCTTAGATGTCTTAAAATCCTCGCTCTACGAGCTCGGATTTTAAACCGACATCTGCGGCAGTTATGATAGTCATAACATTCCTTGATATGTTAATAGCTATAAATATATATGTTTTTCTAATAAACTTCATTATATATAATTGGTTCTGTAACATAATAGAAATTGAGAGTGACTGAAAAATGGGGTCAAATATTTCTTTTCTTCTGTACGCACTTTTATGAAATTTTAACGTATCCCTCTCTTATACAAGAGGGCTATAATATAATAAGCATCCTTGAGAAGTATTGACTGATGAGAGCTGACACATAAATATTTCAATATACGAAATCCGAAACATACATTATATTTGCTAACATATCATAAAACAGATTTCCGTATTGAAAAGAGGGTGTGCATTTGGCGTGTATAGCCAGCTTCATGTTATGTGACAATGACAAGTTGGCTCTGCAGATCCCCTTTGGACCACTTCAACAAATACGCTAAACCAACGCAACTGCCTCCAATTGTTATTTATACTTATTTACGCTCTGCTATATTCGCACAATTGGGGCATTATTGATTATTGAGCAAATAACTGGCATTTACGATGACGGTTATGAAATTTCAAATGATCATATTATATTAACATTTGTAAATAGCAATAAGAATTCATAACGGACGCATGTACGTTTGACTTGTTTATTATAAACTATGGCCTTTTTTCAATCTGGCGTAATGACGACACTATGTTTCCACATAGATACGAATTGTTTTTAAATTAACAGAATAAAAAATTGTCTTTGGATCTGTTTCTTTGTCGAAAAATCATAGTGAGCGCCTGTCAAAAGTGTATACTTACTTCAGATTTTCTTAAACATTTTGTGAGACAAGATCATTATTAGCACTGATTCTTAATCAAGATTTTTGTTGATCTGTTACCTAATAGAAATGTTTGAGAACATGGACAATTATTTATTTTGACCGGCGCATTCGCCACTTTTATATTTTCTCCAAAATTAATAAAATATAACAGTTTATTCCACAAGCATATTTTACAAAGTTTACGAAACGAGCCGAAGGCGAGTGTCGTAAATTACCCGAGTGAATAATAATAGCCATTATATGCGAGTAGAATACCCTATTTTATCCACGACTATTAAATATTTTTGACTAAATCTTTTACTGAAAAATACTATTTATTTTTAACATTTTTTATGAGCAGGCCGTTATGTGTCAAAAGAACGGCCTGTCATAAATTAAATTTAAACGTCAACGTTGTTTACAATTAATTTCGTGCATTAACTCACATGGTCATGGCCACTTTAATGAAATTTTTAACAAATATCCGAAACAAATAGAAACTTTGTTCATTATTTACTGCAGTGAACAATGTAATCATTATTCACTGCAAGGAATTAATAATGGATAACAGTATTATAATAATAATAATAATAATATGCTTGAGGAAATTCGTATATAATGCATACATTATTTAGTAGTCGTAGATAATAGATATTTAAGATACAAGTGTAAAAAGTCATTGTTTATTGCACGAACGGCTAGGTTAAAAACACGAGCAAAGCGAGTATTTTTAAAAGCCGTGAGTGCAATAAGAAGACTTTTTATACGTGTGTCTTACAACGTTTTATCTTAGATCGTGCCAATTATCGTAAAAAAGTTACCATTTTTATGAATATTTGTAAAACTTATCTATAGGTATTCTCTTATAAACGTCACTTTGACGGTTAGTATTATTAATGTTACTTTTTAGTAGTGACTGATGATGATAACTATGGAAACGACATTATTAAGAAACTGCCGTAGTAGAAACGTGCAATAAATATTTTTATCCACGACTATTGTATAATGTACCCATTATACGTCTGTTTGCTCGACCTTAATAATACCCATTACTCACGGCAGTGATTAATGAGTCATTAATCACTACTGTCAGATGCTTCCTTGATTTAGCTATAACATTATATTGTTCTGCTACAAACAACAAAAATATTTAGTAGTCATGGATAAAGTATAGTATTCTACTCCCGTATAATGGCTATTATCCACTCGGTGATTTAGGCCACTCGCCTGCGGCTCGTGGCCGTAAACTTCACCTCGTGATTAATACCCATCATTATACGGTCGTTGAATAATATACTATTATTGCACAGTTTCTTATAAAAGGCTACTTTTTACACTGAAAATGATGTAAAAAATAGTTAGGTACTTTTTACACGATCGTAGATAAAAACTGTTAATAAAAGAACAATACAGACGTTTTACAAGTTACTTACGATATAACAATCAAAAACAATAAAAAACTGACAAATTGAAAAGATGTTAAACCTGAGTAAGTAAGTATTATCTAACATCCTTTGAGTTATTAGACATTGTCCATGCAGCTCATTTATTTGTTGGATAAAAACATCACGAGAGAAAGAAATATATTTATAGAATCAGTAATAATATTAACCTTTGTGATCTCTAGTATGACCGAAATATGCTAAATTACCGGAGATGCAACTGACTAAAATTGTGTGAGCTGTGTGTGATAAAGGGTTTTACAAGCTGGGAATCAAAAACGCAAAGTGGCTCTTTAAATTATCAATCACAGAATTCGAGACTGCTCTACTGTTGTCAGATTACAGGATAAACGGAACGCCAAACAAGCAAAAAATGTCAATGAGATTATCACCAGCCTCGACGTGATCTTGATAATTCAAAATAAATTTAAATTCTTTGTCAGGTGCCGAGTGCATTCGTTAGGCCCACTTGGCATCTGAAATTCATATGATTGGAAATAATTGATTGGCTGGCAACCAATTTTAATTGACTTTTCCTTCAGCTGACAGTGCTCGCACAATTTTAGGCACAAATGAGTGAACGAATTGTAAAGAGGAGCAACTTGCAGCGACACTTCCAATTGTATTGGCCCAATTCAAAGTGCAACTTAACAATTAGCTCCAGCTAGCTACAGCGAGGTAGTGAATTCGGTGAAGCCTTGTTTTAAATACTGAGATTATATTAAAAGCAATAGATGGGCGCCAGAGTATTTTTAACTAAATACACAAAAGTTTAATCAAAACACAATTAGGTATTTACTACAGAGAAAGAAGAAAGCTTAGATTTAACAAGTGTAATTTTACAAATTTGGTACAAATAAAAGTTGAACAAATATAATGGAAATATTGACAATGTGAACAAAAGAATGAAATAACATTTATGACTTAACAAATTTCTCTGTCTGTCTGTTCTGCTGTAAAGGCTTACTCGACGGAATGAAGTGAGACGGAAGGGGTTCTCCTGAGATCGAAGAATCCTACGAGTACTCGAGGTGATGAAAAGGTTGTGAGATCCTGTCTCCACACTCCTGCTCAATCCAAAGTGTCCAGGTTCCAACCAATTTGTGACTTTTCGGGAACACCCAATATCTCCTTACTTCAGTTGTTGTTAACTCGGTACAGATTTCCAGTGAGTTAAATTTCCAGAAAGCCAGATGTCATGAAATAAATACAGAACAGTTGAGAAAAGGAACAGAGAAATTAACACTAGGTTGAAAATTCTTTCAACTAGGGGTAGATGAAAAATTACAAAGTTTAGGCAATATAGTTAAATTACTCCATTCACAAAATTAATAGTTCTTAATATTACTATAAAAAAATTGTCAAAATGACACAACAAAATATTAGAATTTGTAAAAGGACTAAAATTACGTAAAGATATGGTATCTGACACCAATTACAAAAAAATGAATTATTAACAAAATAATACTAGAATTTGAATGCAAAAATTTAGTGAGGTGGCAAAATTTCACTATCAGTTCATTAACAAATAATCTAACTTGATTTAATTCATCCTATAGGTTAAAAACCATGAGGAGACTGTAATTTTTTCCAAGGACTATAATTTAAGGTAAGATTATCGAACAATAAAAATTTAGGAACGTTAATGAAGTAATAATTGTAAAAATTTAGATATTTAATATTAATAACAAAATAATTAGTAACAATAATAATATTGAACTAAATTCGGAATGTTAAAACAAATAAAGATTTCAAATTAATCCTTTATCAATATTTGAACGATAAAAAAATAGCAAAAACTAATATATGAAATAATCGATAATTAAGATAGCCAGGTATTTCGCTTTTCGACGAAAAAAGAAAAAATTGATTGAATTTATGCCTAATTTAAAATGGCGGACAATGCTTAAAATCAAGGTAATTATGCACTCTTGTAATTTCCACGATAATTAAAGAATTAACTAACAATAATAATTTGTCAACAATAAAATCGATCTTGCGTGAATATGATGAAAAAAAGGAAACCAGAAAATCGGACTTCTGTCACATCCGAAGCAAGTGATCAATGTACTTCAAATTGATTTATTCAAAGAGAATAGAAAATACTATAGATCACTTACCTCGTTTGCTTTGGCAGCTCCTGGACAGTAATCTTTAGCTCTGGACAGTAATAAGTTTGGCAAAACCCAAGTCTCAAAGGTGGACTTCTTTACTATACCAAAACCAGTTTAATTTCCTTTTTTCCAGCTCATATGAATCACAGTTGTAGAACCTAATAACAATAAAAATTCCACACAGAAATGGTTCTATGCACGAAATACGATAATCTGTAAGTTTCACTTACAACGATAATTTATATAATTTAAATATTGTATAACGTGTCAATTAATAATAATTGCACCACAAAAATCTAATTTAGACACGATACGATATAAAGGAAATGGGAATACCCACCCACGTGTTTAAAACCCGTGTTATTAGGTAATTAGTTGAAATTAATCCAAAATATGGAAATAATAGTAAATATTGTAATAATTATTCTGACAAATTATTAACTAAAGCAAAAATCAAAATCAAATATTATAATAGCGATATTTAAGAAATTACAAGAAGCACAACTTACCCCGATGAGATTCGAATGGCGAAAGATACTCTATACCGGCCAAAGCAAGGGTCGCCCACAGAGTTCTCCCGCTGTCGCGTTTTTTGTTGCATTTTTTCCTACCACATACCGATCATATACGCATACAGGGTTATCCAGTATTGAGGAATCGTATTTTAATACGCAAAATAGAAATTATTATCTTTTGTAACGAATTACAACTTAAATCGTTACAAACTCTGTAACAATTCTGGTTGCGAGATATGATTGCCGCTTCCGGCGCATTAGTGCGGAGATTGTCAGTGCGATTAGAATTGTAACACACGTATGGACGATGATGTTAGCTCCACAACGTTTTAAACCACACTGTCCGTACGAGTATCATTGTTTTTATTTTAGTTTATTTATATTTTATGCCAAAGAAAATCACCTTTGACCTGTTCCTTTCACGTAAAGTCACAGGCGCAAAGGTTATTTTTTTTTAAATTCAGATATTTTTTAGATTGTTTGGGAAAATGTTCAGAAGTGTAGTAGCAAATTCCAAATAGGAACAGAAAGAAAACTGAAAGATGCCACAAATAACTTTTAGACAATATTAAACATCCTTTTTGCTCCTCACCAGTTTTGAGCATTTTTTCGTCTATACTGAAACGATTACGGAATTATTGAAACAATTAATTTTCAGTTGTGAAGTGTTGAAAAATTTACATAATTAGTAACACGTTACATGTTCGCTATACATTTTCAAACAAATACGTCGTTTCTTTAGGATAGAATTATTTCTGAGAGAGAGATAAAATTCAACCGACCAATACAATCCTGGAACGCTGAGCCGCGCCAGTGCGAAGAACTGTTTCCGGCTTCAGCACAACTTGGTCTGAATGTGTAGTAATCGTGTACTTACATGTGTGGTGTAAACAAGTGGTCTGGCTTTGTGCAAAAAATACCATTTTTTGTGAAAAATAATTACACAATATGTATATACATGTTTAGAGTAACTGGTAGGGAAGTTAGAATAGACTTAAAATTAGATAAGGTTTAATTGTATGTATTGTAAAATGCGTTAATTTGTTGAGCAAGAAATAACATGGCGTGGGTACATTAACAGCGTGGGTAGCGGATCTTTTTACTAGTATAAAACGAATAATTAATGTTCCTTAATATAATTACGAAGTGGTGTTTGCTGGGTTGCCTTGATTCGTATGTATGTATTGGGTTTAGCAAATTATTATTATCAAGTAAAATTTGGGCTAATTGAAATTATTAAATTATTTCAATTAATTTTTGCTGATATGCAGCAAAATGACGGTCCAAACTGGCGAAGGCGCCGGTTGAAATCAATAATTGATCATTTAACCATTTCTATGAGATCAACAAAGTTCACTGATAGGGCTCAGCCGTAATAATAATCAAAGGTATATGCTCGTATATGTATACACTGGATAAATAGGTAAAGAGCAATATATGCTATATACTGCAATTTATTAATTTATTATACGGATGCCGTCACTCTTGATTAGAAAAATTCACGGTATTGTGGATATATTTTGTAGATTAGATTGATAGAGGTTAATGCCGTAAAGATTACAAATTTATTTATCTATTATAATAAATTCTACTAGTAATTAAACCAGTATTGTTAAATTCTGCATAAAAATAATTAGGTACTTCTCGAGCTGGTTTAAAGCACTTATCAGACTACGCATCAATATTCATTTTGTTTTATTATTTATTGAATTATTTAACGCCGGCATATTCCCACTCCAATAACTGACACAAAATAATGAACCACACCCCCAACTTGAAAATTTTGCTAAACCTCTTTTTTGTCGAAGAGTAAAGACTTTGTACTTGGTTAACACCTACATTACAATACCAACTACATACCCTCTGAAGATATATCAACTACATAACTTTTATCTAGATTTGGATATCTTCTGCGTAGAAAATGATATAATAGTTCTGATACTTTTATGGATTAACGCAAAATGCTGCTTTAGATTGATTGTTGTCGAGCCAAATTGAATTAATAACAGAAAATGGCCCTACGAAAATGGACTCTTCTTTTAATTACTATTTTACTACACTATTTTATTTGGTATGAAATATTTTACACCCACATGTCTCACTTACTTGACTTATTTTAAATAACGGCATAAATAACTAAAACGGAACATTTTACATTTTCCTAAATCTGCTCCTTGATGAATAAAATAAAATAAAATTTAATAATCAAATTAATGGCAAACTTTAGAAAAAGTTCAATCTCTTGATACAATGTGTATGATCATAAGAAAGTGGCAAGAAAAAGTTTGGCCTAGAATTTCTTTTATGCAACGGTTGAAACTAGTTTACATAATTCAAAATTAAGTACCTACTAGAAACGGCACTAAAGCTTATCTGATCTGCAGATTTCTGTAATATTTATTTTATGAACATGGGTAACAGAAATATACTCTGAAATCATTTCCAACAGTAAACTACGCATATTTAAATTATTCAGAATAATTTAATAAAAATAATTTTTAAATCGTAATTGTAACATGACTCACTGGTTAATTAAACCTGAGAGTAAATTTAGGTTTAGCATGAGAACCGAGGGGGGAATTGATAGAATTTTTTGTGTGTATAATAACAATTTCAATAAATACTACCCTTGTCATATTACGTTATTGTTGACAATAATAACAACAGTGCGTAATCATATATAATCCTAAATTAACGTGGCGGTTGGAAATCAAGCAGAGAATGGTGTAAATGCGAATTAGATGCAGTTCGATTGCTTGTTCACGGTTTGTTTAATAATATCTCATTTCGAAATCATAGGAAACACGAAGCATCAATCCGCTTGAAGTGGTTGATTTCCATATGTAGATATGTGTGCACACAGCGAGAATTCAATAATGTAAATTAATGGCAACTTTGTAACGAGATCAGTTTGGTTGGTGAAGCTGCAGACTGCACCAGCGACGTGTTTGGCCGACTACATAGGCGTCCAGTTGGGTAATTTGACATACGTTGTATTTTAAACAAGAATGCGGGGTAACTTCCGAGAATAAAATAATTTAATTATTTTATATTCTGCTAATTTAATAAAATGCCGTTGCTATTGGAATGCATCCGGTATTATTTTAAAATTTGAAAATATGCCGAAAATATGCCGATAAAATTTGTATTCAAGAATTGAAACTTACCCTTTAGCAAAATAACGTTACTAGTGAATATACAGGATGATTGAACCGACCCAGAGCAGCTGTGCACGCCAATTAGGGCTTTAAATTTCAAAAAAAAAAAAAATATCTTTACAACACTTTAACGTTGAAGAACCAAATTTGGCACACAATTTAGACTTATATGGGCCTTAATTAATGATAAGTTAATTTTAATAAGAGCATTGCAAGGGATGACTCACCTTTAAAATTATACAGAACTTTTTTATGCGTTGGCTGATTTTTAAGAAATTAATTATATTTTATGCATCGTTTCAATAGCACAAATTTTTAATAAAGTTTATGGCTTCAGGAAAAAACGAAATTAACTTAAGCAAGGTGTAAATAGTGAATATAATCGAAAACTCAATAGTAACCCGTGAATCTATCTCTTAAAAGACATACAGATTTTTCCGCAGAGGCCGCGTCATTCAAAAATGAATGACGGGTAGTATATAATAATCAAAATAATAATCAAAATAATAATCAAAATAATAATCAAAATAATAATCAAAATAATAATCAAATATAATAATCAAAATCACTCATCTTCCGTAAATTGATTCTTATGGGTAAAATACACATGTTATGAAAAAAAAAACAAGTTGGCCCTGGGGGTTCGTTTTTTTACCATTTGGCAAGCAATGTGTTAAAATGATTAGTTTTACTTGAAATATGTTTATCTGCTTTCCAATTAGGTTCCCTCTCTTCTTAAAATAATTTGTAAAAATGTTCCATTTCTACGGAACTGACGACCGTTCCAAACGGCCATAAAAACACCACTTCTCCACTGCATCTATACACAGCCTCTATCGTACTGCTAATAGAGAAAGGTGGCATTTCTACACTATTAAAGAGGAACTAACATTCAAGACCAATTTCCAAAACAAGGCATTACAAGTATTACTCAAACAGGGACTGTAAGTAAGCCACAAACAGACCTGAAAAAATATTTTAATTATTCTCTGCGATGTTTTGGAAGATAGAGGCGTCATTTTAGGTATTTGCCAGGGACGTCAATAATATTGCTACGGCTCTGGCTAAATCGGAATATAGGTAATTGTTGCTAATTCCTTTCATTTTCTATATTCATTGTAGACTTAGAAACCATATATTATGTTCATCGGAAGAGGTCATGGGTCCAATCTTATTGCAACAGCATCTGGTCATTGCCATACATCATCGTACAACAACTCTCTATTCACGTGATTTTGTCTTGGAATTCGTAAGAAATTTAACATGCACGGTCTAATAAAAAATTTTAATAAACATTTTAATATTTGATTTTAAGGGTATCAATTAACTTATCGGGATTGAGTCGAAATAATTACTTAGTTATATTTGCGTAAAATAAATTATAATTATATAAATTTTTTCTGTATATTATTATTATTATTACCATTGTTCTCAATATTTTTACTTTTTTCCTAAAATGAAATCGTATTAAATAACTGAAAAAATAACCAGTTGCGAAGATATATTTTAAATTTGCCTTAAACATCTTGGTATAACATTCTACGGTGCACATGTTTACGTAAATTTTAATTTCATGAATCCCACATCAAATAAATACTGTTATTTTACCATTTCAAAATATTTGGGAACCTAACACTGTTTTTCTCTTTTATTTTACGCAGAAAGTTTTAATAGGCTTCTCATACAAAGGGCGCTTTCTCAACCTACGCTACTGAAAAACTTTAGTTGAAATACATAAACGTTGTATGTTAATTGTGTTTATGTTTACGTTACGTGTTTATTTTATCTAACTAAAAATATATTGTTCTGTTCCGTGAATTTTGCATGTAAAATTGTTAATTATCTTAGCTAAATATGAGTTTATTTTTTAAAATTTTTGGCTATTAATACTAACACACATGTAAAGAATAGAAATCTGTAATCGAATTTAAAAAAAATTAGTTTCTTTGAAACTCGCTTTGAAATGCAGTAAAGTTTCAGATAATCCAGCAAAAATGAAAGGTAAACTCAGAAAACTAACATGAAGTTTATAATTTAACAACTGAAACGATGTTACTGATAATTTATAAAAAGGTTACAAGCTTATATTGAAATTTTCACAAAAAAATTTAAAATGAAATAAATGAAATAAAACAGAACGAATGAGGTTTAATTAAATCGATAAATTCTACGGATACAATTGAAACAAAATCCAAATAGTAATGTTGTTAGATGAATATCGTCAGTATCGAAACAATCTTGCAGAACTAATAAGGTTAACAGAAACAAACTTTTATAAAAAAAGAAAATGAAGAAAAAGATTCTCTGAAAAGTATGTGGCAAGAATATGTAAATAAAATTTAAAATAAAAGCATAAATAAAACAAATACATCTAGCATACTAAATCAAGAAAATAAACTAGTAAAAGACAAAACTAAAATAGCGAATCATTTTACCACCTATTTTAGTGAAGCTGGAATACTCTAGCGGAAAAAAATAACTCGGCCATTGAATAATATGTATCTTCCAAAAAGACAATTACCAAATTCTTTTTACCTTACCAATTCCACCATGAAGCGCTATGCATCTTTGATGATCTGGCTAAATTATTCGATACCGTAAATCGCCAAGAATTATTAATTATTCTTGAAAATATTGGGCTCCGAGGAAATATTTTAAACCTACTTAGATCTTACTTATCAAAAAGAAAACAGTATGTAATTATTGTCCATTACGGCAGTGATATATGTATGTATGTGTTCTACAAGACACCATTCTAGGGCCAATTCTTTTCATTATATATGTGAATAACCTTTGCAAAATAAATGTAAAATTTCCTTTGCAAACGACACTGTTAATTTTTTTAAATATAATACGTGGGGCAATTTAAAAAAATATGTTGAGTGGAATTTTAGAAAAGTCATTGAATTTTTTAACAATAAGTTAATCATACATAAGCAAAAAATGTACTAGGTAGGTACTTATGTTTTACCAGCTATGTACCTAAAAGTCTTCAGCATATTACGGTTATTCAAAATACCGAAACTAACATAACATCATCAACCACAATAAAGTATTTAGAAATCATCATAGATAGCCACCTAAAGTGGAATTGTCAAATAAACAATATTTTTTGTAAAAAATTACTATCAAAATTTAAACATTTTAGTTTACTTGTCAGAGAACAGCTAAAGACAATGGAGTGCAAAATTGCATCTCTTAAAAAATATGTATTATATTTAATATCAAAACATAAATACATAGATGTAAATTTTAAAAAAAATGTAGTGTACTATCAAATCATATAACATAAAATATTATAGGAAACATTAAACAATAAATACTAAGTGATAGCAATTACTTCTCTAAACCATTGATTAAAAAAATAACGTGTATTTTATTAAAAGCGTAACTTTTAAAACCCAAATCTTCTCTCTGGCTCTAACACTGAGTAAGTTAGCCATTAAATACGATAGAGTGCAATATATTTTTTTAAATACACAACGAGTATACTGTATAAACCTTAAACTGAGGAATATATAAATAATATCTTTCTTCAATTCTTATTTCAACCTTATAAGTCACCTTTTTACCTCTTCTGCCAGCATCTAAAAATATTGTTTAATTGTATTTTTGTGCTTGCTTAAAAACTACCTCGATTAAGTCTCTAAATACTCAGGTTTATGTGAGGTGCATTAAGTTCTTCTACTCGTTCTACCAACGTAAATAAATATTTTGTTGTCACATTTTCTAGAATTGAAATTGTCATCTACGCCACTGAAAATATTTCTATAACCACACCAGTAACCCATGTGGGGAAGCAATTATACAAGTTGGACTAACGTTGTAACAAATGATGATCGTTTAGTTGTCGGTATTGTAATAGACCTGCACAAATTGATTCTGTTGGCTTTACTACCATGTCTGAGAATTACTATTACTGCTACTGACATTGTCTAGAGACTATCCTATGTTTGATCAGGCAAGCGAGGCCAAATAGTTAATTCAAAAATTGCATCGAACATAAGTTTGCATGATAATGCAAAACCCATTTGGTGAAATAAGTTTGTCGACGTCATTTTGTAACACGAGGCAAGAGGTTTGAAAATATGTCGTAGAAGTTTTAAAAAATTTCATGTTTGCGAGGATCTATGAAGGTGGTGATAGTTTAATTATTTTTTACGTTTAATGTAACAGGTGACGCTTAATCCGAATAAATGTTGAAGTTTTGAACCATTGAAAATTTGAGAATTTCGATGCTATTATTTTTATAAAATAATTTTCAATTTTTTTGTCTAGATTGTCAAATGTCCCCTACTGAAAATGTTACTATTATGAGGAGTAAAAGAGCAATACATTTTCTATACAATATGTCACACTTTTTTTATCTAAATTGAAAAATTATTTTAAATTAAATTATTTCAATGTAGGAATCAAACATTATTTAAAGATATATTATTGTGCAATACCAAAGTGGAAATACACACTGGTGTAATTTTCGCTGTTTATAGTTTATCAAAAGCTTTGTATCGCCAAAAAACCAAAGGAGAACCTTAAAGACAAGTTGCAATATGAACTTGTTCCTTGCCTAGAAGAGAAAACGTTCTACAGATGTGTTAATAATTGTCGATTTCATAGCCTCTACTGTATCCCAAGCAACATTCTTGTCGAATATAACATATAACAAAATTCGTCTTTTTTAAAAAAGACGTTTGAATATGCCATTTCCCTGTCAAGTAAACAACAGTGAATGCAGACATGCTTGTTGTAAATATGGGAAATTTCCTCAAGAGATGTTGATCCTTACAGTTTTGAGAGCTGCTTGTCATACTAGCTCTTCTTTTGAAGTCAAAAAGGGTTAAATCTTTCAGCGATTATTATTCTCATAGTTTATCGAACGGAAAAATGATTTCTGATAATTTATATTTCTCTATACTTTTAATGGTTGTGATGCATCTGCTCTTTTTAATCAAGGCAAACTAAAATTCCTGATGATCCTATAAAAACATGAGACAGCAGGACAAGATTCAGATTTTTCAAGGCAGTAGTGTTGAACAAGACGCTATTGCTGGTGCCATAACGTTTGCATCAGTAGCACCACTTAAAATCCTCTTTCTGAAGAGTTACTAAATTATCTTCTGTAAATGCAAGTTTCAGTACGAGTCTACGAAAATACACCAGACACAGTCGACGAGGAAATGGATTCTCCAGTCGAAACATTTTTCGCAAACAAGGAGAACAAGCATGGTGTTAGCAGTGGACAGCGAAACGGATGCAAAAAGAATTTTTGAAGACCTGCATATTCAACCACCTGAAAATGATGCAATAAGTAAGCAGGCTACAGTGGATGAAAACGTAAAGAAAAAGCACCGTATAATCTCTCTCATTGTGATGTACACTGACGATCAGTTGAAGTGACCCAAGAAAAATTTGCATCAACTTCCAACTCATATATCTTTTGATGCAAGAATCGCAAAGCCATAAATCTTTTTAGGTATTATAGATATACGCCTCAAGAATATGTGACACATTTTGCTTGTCCTTGTCTCGTTTATTTTTGGAGATACGGTGGTGAAAGTTGAGCCGTGTTTTTCTACCAAAGTTTGAGATTGTGCATGGAGTGTCCCAAACCGTTTTCGGATATGACAATATAGTCATTTTGTACTCTCATTCATTGCGTTCATTTTCATTTTTGATTGATTGTGCTAACTTAATTGTTGTTGATTTTATGAGGATTTCTATACAACAGGACATTTTTTGACTTTAAATGCTTACTTTTTTAAATGTTCACAATTAAATCTTACACGTACATAATACACAAATACAAAATTTAAGCATTAAATGTCAATAACGAGTTGGTCCACCTCTTGCTCCTATAACAGCTTGATACCGTCTGGGCATACTGACAATGCAATTATCTATAATTTGCTGATTCACAAGAGGCCATTCCTCTGAAATCGCAACAGCAAGTTCTTTCAAATTAATAGCTGGTACCATTCGTTTGTGAAGGCGTCTTTCAAGTGCGCCCCAGACATGCTCGATAGGGTTAAGATTCGGCGAGCAGGAAGGCCATACCATTCTTGTGATATGTTCTTCGAAAAAATTGTTTACTACTCGAGCACGATGTGGTCTTGCATATATAGAAATTCAGGGTCTCTTTGATTCGCAAAAGGCAATACAATAGGCCGCAAAATTTGATTGAGGTACCTATATCCCGCGCATTCATAATTTCATTTGCGATAGATATCAATTCAGTTCTCCTCCTGTCAAAAAGTCAAAAAATGTACTGCTGTATAGAAATCCTCATAAAATCAAAAACAATTAAGTTAGCACAATCAATCAAAAATGAAAATGAACGCAATGAATGAGGGTACAAAATCACTATATTGTCATATCCCAAAACGGTTTAGGACACTCCATGCACGACCTCAAACTTTGGCAGAAAAACATAGCTCAACCTTCATCACCGTATCTCCAAAAATAAACGAGACAAGGACAAGCAAAATGTGTCATACATTCTTGAGGCGTATATCTATAATAAGATTTATGGCTCTGCGATTCTTGTATCAAAAGATATATGAGTTGGAAGTTGATGCAAATTTTTCTTGGGTCACTTCAATTGATTGTCAGTGTACAAACTAGTTTTGCACATGGAGCTATGCGAATTAAAATCTACTTTATTTGAGGCATTTCAACCATGAAAAGGAGTTTTATTATCTTCAAAATTAATCACAAAAATAATCCTTCATAAAACTTAAATAATTAATTGTAAATGTAAAAAAAATTTAATTTTTCCCATAACGTTTGTCATGGCTGGGCTACTGCACCAAAACTATTTTAAGTTTAGACATTAAGTAAAGGAATAATATAAACAGATGCAAAATTTTAAAATTCTTAGTGCTACGTATTTGTAATTTAGTCCTAAAAATTAAAGACAATTCTGAAGCTATTGGCAAAAAAATACAATAGTAAATTCTCAAAATCTGCTTGGTAGCTTGCGCCTTTGTTATTCTTTACATAGTCATTTAGACGGATGCGTATAAGACTTATTTTAAAGAAAATACATACGTGTGACCCATTTGAAAGAGGACCACCTCTGTAAAATGGTTATTTTTGGTCCGATGTTGATCAACTTTTTGTCCTTGCTCATGGAAAACTGCATTTTGTGACAAATCGATAGATTTCTATCACAAAAATCAGGGCTATTTTTTTGGAGCGAAAATCAAGAAATCGTATTAGCAATTTTTTACATGAAAACGAGTTTTCCTTTCAAAGTACACCACTGTATTCAGCGTGCCCTAAAATGGGTCTGCACCAAATTTCATCCAAATGTGCCGCATGTTAAAAATTGATATTATTCCTTTTAAAAATTTATTTATACCCTTAAATACATTGTAAACATTAAAATAAAGTCAACTCATTTTATTGAGGAGATTATTTAATTAATTCCAGATATAAATTAATTTTTGAAAGTAATAATATCAATTTTTAACATGAGGTACTTTTGGATGAAATGTGGTAGACCCATTTTAGGGGACGTAATGTGGCGTACTTAGTTTTTATGTAAAAAAATCGCTAATACGATTTCCTGAATTTTTGGTCCAAAAAAATTGCAAAGTAGGCCTTGATTTTTGTGATAGAAATCTATCGATTTGCTACAAAATACAGTTTTCCATGAGCAACAATTTAAAAAAAAGTTAATCAAAATCGGACCAAAAATAGTCATTTTGCAGAGGTGGTCCGCTTTCACATGTGTCACACTATACCGGGTGTAAACGAATAGTGGGCCACCCCTGTAACCTCCTCGTTTTTAAAGATATCGCGATAAAATATTGTATGGTGAAATTAGGTAAGATTTCCAACTTTTTGAGACCTATCCGCCATATTTGTCACTTCCTGTTTCACTGGAAATGGCCCCAGTAGTCTTTTCTGAATGGACCACCCTGTATGTTTTTACATTTCTTAAATAAAGATCACATTTTGGATACATTTATACTATTTTGAACAATTTATACAGGGTTGCACGAAAAATAATTCGAATGTTATTTGTCAATCTATGCTGCGAATATGTTAAAATTATTTTTGTTCCAATGTAATTCATATAAAAAATACGAAAACGTCAATATGTCCAATTATACAGTATACAGGGTGCTCTAAACTCATTAATATCACATTTTTCAAAATAACTCTTTTTTTTAAAACATTATGACATGGGCCACCCGGTATTCAGAAAACTCTATTTATTAGGGGTTAAACGGTACCAAAAGTTCCGTAATGTGTAATCGTTAACGGCAGGAATGACAATTTTTCTTAAGAAATTTATGATTTGTCTAACTTCAATTAAATTTTGATCAACCCTGTACATTTGTGTTAATATTTTATGGTATGCAACAATAATGAGCCAGAAGCCCATTCTGATTAACACAAATATACAGGGTTGATCAAAATTTAATTGAACTTCGATATAAATCATAAATTTCTTAAGAAAAATTGTCATTCCTGCCGGTAACGATTACACATTACGGAACTTTTGGTACCGTTTAACTCCTACTAAATAGAGCTTTGTGAATATCCGGGTGGCCCATATCATAATGTTTTAAATAAAGAGTTATTTTGTGGAAAGTGTGATTTAATGAGTTTAGACCACCCTGTATAATGTAATATTAGACATATTGACGTTTTCGTATTTTTTATATGAATTACATTGGAACAAAAATAATTTTAACATATTCGCAGCCATCTAGATTGACAACTAAAATTCGAATAATTTTTCTTGCAACCCTGTATAAATTGTTCAAAATAGTATAAATGTACCCAAAATGTGATCTTTATTTCAAAAATGTAAAAACATACAGGGTGGTCCATTTTAAAAAAGATTATTGGGGCCATTTCCGGTGAAACCGGAAGTGACAAATATGGCGAATAGGTCTCAAAAAGTTGGAAATTTTACCTAATTTCACCATACAAAATTTTATCTTGATATCTTTAAAAACGAGGAAGATATAGGGGTGGCCCACTATTCGTTTACACCCGGTATATTGTTTTTATTTTTTCAATAGCATTTTAAGAAAGCACCAGATGCGAGATATTTTAAATAATTTTTTGCGTCATTGTACCAAGACTGTGAACAGATTTTGGATTTTTTTAATTTTTTTCAGTGTGTAGGTATTAAAAAAATAATAAGATAAAATAGTAAATAGTAGTTTATGTCATGAGGACGAAAAATATAGTTTTTCGGGCGACTATGAAATATTGCCAGCCGAGACGCAATCGAGGCTGGCAATTCGTAGGAGTCCGAAAAACTATATATTCAAAAAAGGACTCCTTCTGTTACCAGGCAGCGCACGTCACCATCGCATGGACCGGTTTCTGGCTTATTAGCCTTCATCAGCACGGTACAGCTAACTCACGCTGGATGATAACAAAAGTCCAGTTCTTGATAATCTCGATCGACATAAAGTCGGTGAGATACAAATGTGGACCGTGGGGCCCTCTGATGAAGGCTAATAAGCCAGAAACCGGTCCATGGAATGGTGACGTGCGCTGCCTGGTAACAGAAGGAGTCCTTTTTTGGATTAATCCGTCTGGTGGGGCTTATTGCAATATTAAATTATTTGCTCTCTACATTCGTAGTACTCACTATTTTATCTTATTAAAAATTTACCTCTATGGATTTCTGACTTCTTTGGATTTCATTTCTATTAAAAAAATTCCAAATTTTCAAAACCCTCGCAATTTCTCATATCGGGATCGACCTATCTGCAACTGGACTATGTACTATTTATTTATTAATTGAAATAATATTATACGATCACACACCCAAATAGTGTCATCATTGGTATAAAATGTCATATTTTTAAAATTCTGATCTATAAGAAATGTTTTATTAAAAAAATATCTGGGAGTATTAATTATAACTCTGGACAATTTTAATTAATCACCATATACTATTTGATACTAAGATAATATCCTTTGAAATAAATAGTTTCAAATTGAAGAATATGTATAGAATATTAAGGTAAATTTTTTGGTGTACCTACCTTTTGAAATTCTGCATTTTCAAACGAAATTCAGTCATATCGTAATCCATCCATTATCAGATGTTTTATCTATCCAATTTCTCTAAAAAAATCAAATTTGCTTGATGATAAAGTCCAACTCTTAAGAAGGAAGCTGGAAAAAGTATTTTTAATTGTATTATTAAAAAGTAACTATTTTTCTGCAGAAATAAATCAATTATGATTTTTTCAAACAGCGAAACTTTGTACCCAATATTATGGAGTTTTAAAAAATACTAAAATTTTGCATTTGTTAATAAATGTAAGTAAATGTTATATTTATGGCAAACTTTGATGAAAAACAAACATATGCCCCTTGTTTTTGAAAAGAAACCGATTATCAACGTTTAAAAACCACATTATTTAAAATTTTGAATCGCAAAAGGAAGAAGGGTCCACCTGCTCATCTACAGCATTGTTTTACCATCTCAAGAATCATGTTAATCATTATCCGAAATTAAAATGTATTGTTGCACATATTTTTTTTATAAAGTCTTAACTACACTATTCACCGGATGTCATGGATGTGAATCACTTTTACACGAGCTTTTCCACTAGATAGGTGTCCTTGAAGGCATCAAGTGCGGTTATAACTGTACTAACATCCTAAGAACTTGATTTAGAAAAACTAGCTCTAGATAAAAATTAACAAATATATTTATCGAATTGCAGAAGAAATACATTTTGGCTCATCGTCTACAACATTGTTTTAAAATTCCAGAGAGGGTGATAAAATCAATTGAGAAGTAGAGTATTTGCAATCAGATCGCATTTGTTCTTATTTAGGTTCATATTTATATATAATTTACCACTCGTTTTAATTCCAAAACATATTTAATCAAAATTGTTAAACAAAGTAAGTCAGTTCAGATGTGAACTTTTGTTCTCCTGATAAACAAGTATACTTACGCTAACAAGCCTTGTATTTGTCATATCACGCCAAATCAAAATAGATTAACTAACTTTAGTGTTCTTGACTTATTATATCAGATGGTTCTCGACGTAACATGCCTCACGAAAATACTTCCGAAATAAAATCTGCTATAAATGAAATCATAATAAATGGATTATGTATTTATGTGACTAATGACTAATATTATATATTTATCATTACAACATATTGTAGTTTAAACAAAGTATCTCAAAAAACGCTTACGGAATGTACAATATCAATTATTTTTGTGTATATTGACTCAGGGCGAATTTTTTCGGCAATAAATAAATACATTTTGTGGTCACATTCTAAAATTAGAGGTAATATAAGCTGCAAACACCGTCCATTCAATCGGGTAACAAATTTTATATTTGTACAAGTAGAGGTGCCAAGCAGCCAGTAATCGGATTGTTGCGGCAAAGAGGCTTTTGTGACGAAAGACAAGCTTTCCTTTCAGTGTACCTGAAAGCTTGACAACCTTTACGTACGTTATTTGCTTTCATTGTACATGTCAAATTACGAGGTACGCCGAAATCTTTTTATAAAATTATTTTTATTGCAAAAAAGAATTGCTTGACATTACGACGTTCCAGCTTGGCACACTCTTCGAAAGTAATAGGTATAATTTTAAAATTATAAATATGTTATTGACTTAATACTCGTAGTCACTCCTATGTACTGTCAATTGTTTTTATCATAAAAATGGCGACTGTTGTATCCAATATAAAAAAAATACTTCATTTCTGCTAAATTGGTACTTATGGCGTGATCTAGTAACTTCTAGTAGAGAAATAGAAAACTAATTCCAATAAAGAAAGTACCTTAAAGTAACTAACTACTGCAGAATCTCGTAAAATTTAAGACTTTCAACGAGTTACCTCAGTGCTAGTGGGCGGTTAAGAAAACAATAAGATGACAGATAAAATTAATATCAACATTTGGTTAAACCATTCGAGCTCATAAATTCTATAATATCATGTATGGTTTTAATACCTCTAAACCTCAGTAAACCTGAACGTAAAGACACGACAAAAACAAATCTCAACTACACTGAAATGCCAATTGAAATAAACTTCGTACAAGCCCATCTCACTTTGCAAGGTATGTTTTGGAAGGCTACTGGTTAACTAGATCCGTCAAAGATCAATATTCCAAACTTTAGATGTAAATTTTCCCAGCACAGATAACACCGAATTCTTATAGTTTAACAAATTAAGCTAAACTAAACGAGTCAAATGGCGAAGAGGAAAATCAAGAAATTATTGTATTATTTAGGGCTATTAAATAATATAAATTTAGAGCTATCAAAAATGTTATCTGAGAAAACTGTTAATCGTTCTGTGTTGGAGCAAGGCTCACTAAAACAAACATATATAGAAAGAACTTAAATGCTTACTTCAAATTGTAGTGAAGACTAGAAAACCAAAATAAAAGACACCTGAAAAAAAAAAGACTAGCTATCAAAGACGTTGTTAATAATATACCAGTGAACCTTTGGAGCAAACCCTGTATTATAGTAGGTATATATAAACATAGCAAGATAAAATTTGTACAAAAATATTGGTAGGTAGGTACTTATTAATTATTGTAAACAAAAAAAAATATATTAACACAAAACAAAATAAGGCTAATTTGTGAGTTAATTAGTAACTGATATCAATGATAATTATTACATTTACTGTATGATTTTCGGCAGATGCAATTTTCTAAAGCCACGTGATAAATCGGATATAATAAAAGATAATGAAATACGTGAAGCAACATTTTCAACATATGATACACACTTTGCAAACAAATATTAACATTCACTGTCACGTTTTAGTAGCGGCAAATAATGGAAAAAATGTTGCGACTGGATATACAGATTCTCTCGTAAACACACTCATGTGGCAGTGTGTGCGGTGTTTTTATTTAATTTTAATGCCGGTGATAATTAAAATCGGGTTTATTTTAGTAGGGATCCATAAATCCTAGCCCTGCTATCCGGCGTACCGCAGCGTGGCGTCTATATCGGGCAGTAAATCATAGCATTGCTGAGTGCAGATAGCGACGCTCTTAGCTGCCCAATAAACAACCCCAGTCCGGAATTCGACACCATTTTTCATAGCATAACGATACGCCAACATAAAAAGTCCGCAGTTTCTCTGATGTTTACTAAAGGAAAGTTCTGCTCTTGCACAAATAAAACCAAATGCTGAAATTTTCCAGTAAGTATTCTCGGTGTGTAGGGGAGACTGATAGCGTATTCCAACCAGATGCGATATTTTAACAAATTATACAGAAAGTGTATAAATGAACTTTATTAAAGCTATCAAAAGATTTTGTATTTTAGGTACTTATAAAAATACGAAAATATATCCAAATTTATAGAAGAATAGATGTAATTTGGTCCAAATTCTTGGCATTAAAATAAATCTATTATCTATCTATTCGACCTTCTACCTCATTAGCACTCACAGTAAATTAGTTTAAATATTAGTAACAAAAAAGTCAAATTACCTACTAAGCAGAGAAGACTCATCCCCTTGCGTGTATTGCCAATAAAGCATAAGCGTTAAACACATTCCAACAGTCTGCCCAGAATACCAAGAAGTTTGAGAAAATAATCGTCAAATTAGTCAATCAACGAAACGTTCCTAATAGCTAGTAAATATGGTATATTTATCATTAAATGCAGTAAAAAATGATAGTAGGAAAATTAGTGAAGTTGAAAGATGTTTTAATATTCTGGAGTCAACGTTCAGAAAAGAACTTTCACTAAACCACCCTAATATCTTCCACCTAGGTCGAAAGCCGGTTTTCATAGGCAAATTAGAGGCATATCTGAATGATTATATTCTTACACTTGCAAAATTATTTTATGGCATAATTTTTGATTTTTTTTCCACTCGGTATATCTCCTTTAATAACAAAAAAGTGTACCAAAAAAGTATATGTTAAGAAAAGATTAAGCTACAATTGGGTCTCAACTGGAGTTTAATTTTGCTGCTGGCGATTCCCACAGGGTGTTTTAAATAAAAAAAAAATAGATCTATAGGTATTGTTACACCCTATTTTTAAAGAAAAAATATTTTTTACTTAAAATTGTACCGGCTATATATTTCAGAAGAGTTAACCTACAAAACAAAATAATATATATTAAAATCAGACAAATGGTTTAGAAAAAAATCAAATTCAAAATCATGTTAAATTTTGGGTGGTGCGTTAATTTTGGTCGTCAGTCTAATTAAGTTTTATTTAGTTAAGTTTAATTTGAGTTGTAAAAGCCGCTGGTAAACAAGAACTAAATTGAATAACGTTTAAGTAAGTAATCATGCAAGCCGGTAGTAAAAATCATTCGTTACTAAAGATTGTTTAAACCTTAATCCGTGATCGTTTCATCCAAATCTTTTTTGCAATACAGTTTAAAAATTGCAAGCAACCTATATCCATTTTCAGATATACCGAATAACTATCATAAATTATGTAACGCGTTAAGATTTGGTCGGAAATAAATCTAGCCTGAGGTACTTGTCTAAGTTCAACCGGTGAGCCCAAAGCGTAAGAAAGGTCAAAGCGGGAACCGAACCCTTCACACCGAGATCGAATCATACGTCAGAAAAAAATTGTTATAAATTCACCTGGAGTGAGCAATCGAGAGCTCATTCTTAAGTTTTTAAATCTTTTCCCGTTGAGTTATTGTTCAGAAAACGCAATTATTTGGATTTAATTCTCTTGTTCAATTCTACGTTAATTTGTTAGTATCCATAGTAACAAGTAACAACTCTCGCTGGTATACAATAATTACAAAAAGGTGCGGTCGTGCTGTTGAATTTAAATAAAACCAAGTGCAAAAAAAGTGTATCACCCTGAATAAATAGGATTATAGGAAACAACTACTGGACGGGCAAAGGCCCCGACTCCCATTGAATTATACCTATAAATCCAAAATTGGTAGCCAAATTTGTTATTTGTCTTTTCCCCACCAGACACAGACCGGTTTCGAACTCTTTATGTTCTCATCAGTGTGCCACAGGTAGCTGAAAAGACAAATAACAAAGGCAAACCAAACTGGTCTATGGCAGACCCAGCACATAGTAACTGTGAGAGATAAGTACATCCCTCTGGTGGTCAGTTGCTACTACCAGTCAAGACATCGAAGACATCAGCTACCTGTGGCACACTGATGAGAACATAAAGAGTTCGAAACCGGTCTGTGTCTGGTGGGGAAAAGACAAATAACAAATTTGGCTACCAATTTTGGATTTATAGGTATAATTCAATGGGAGTCGGGGCCTTTGCCCGTCCAGTAGTTGTTTCCTATAATCCTATTTATTAAGCATGTTTTAGTCCATCAGGGCTAGAGGTCGCCGCTCTTGGTGCTTGCTTGGCAAGCCGCTATCGGTCACTAGACATCTTCGATGTCTTGACTGGTAGTAGCAACTGACCACCAGAGGGATGTACTTATCTCTCACAGTTACTATGTGCTGGGTCTGCCATAGACCAGTTTGGTTTGCCTTTGTTATTTGTCTTTTCAGCTACCTGTGGCACACTGATGAGAACATAAAGAGTTCGAAACCGGTCTGTGTCTGGTGGGGAAAAGACAAATAACAAATTTGGCTACCAATTTTGGATTTATAGGTATAATTCAATGGGAGTCGGGGCCTTTGCCCGTCCAGTAGTTGTTTCCTATAATCCTATTTATTAAGCATGTTTTAGTCCATCAGGGCTAGAGGTCGCCGCTCTTGGTGCTTGCTTGGCAAGCCGCTATCGGTCACTAGACATCTTCGATGTCTTGACTGGTAGTAGCAACTGACCACCAGAGGGATGTACTTATCTCTCACAGTTACTGTATCACCCTGGTCCTGGAATCTGCTGAAATTGATGGGCCCAACACGAAGACAAGAAGCAATATTCAAGGTATCTACCCCAATTTTAATATCATACACGCAAACAAACATTCTGTCAGTCCCTTGGGCTGACTGGTCCTTCGTTCAACCCGCTTTCCAAACATTTTTGGTTCTTCGATGCCGATTCTTTAAAATTAAAATAAAACCAGCTTTAACTCTCATTAATATTCAAACCGCTTAAAAACGTCATATATTTCATTTAGAAAAGTGACATTTTCCAATTTTAATTTAGTTTGACAATTTTGACACCAGCCTCCTAATTGTGTAATATTCTGAACCTGCCGCTAATTCATTTTTATTCTCACGTAAAAGTCTAGTAGTATCTACTTTCTTGTAAATTTGTGTTATTGACATTCCAGTGTTTATTTATAACTGCTAAATAATAAAATTAAGTTACAATTTTATTTACATACAGTTAATACCATTATTTTACAAGTTTGCGATTCAAAATGAAGTTTGAGGACTTTGTGAGAGAATGCAATTTGACAATTAAAAAACTGACCGCTGTGTCAGAATATTCATGTACGGTTTTGGCAGATCCTACAACGCACTCTATGTTTCACGCAAAATTTAGAAGATCTAACCTCATTTTCAATGATATACAAGAACAACGCAAATTATTGAAATTAAGCCAACTTTCGCCTGAAAATTTGGATCAACTAAACTCATTATTAGAAAAAATAGATGATTTGTATGATAGTATCCAAGCTGTTAATATACAATTAACTAAAATGGAGTCAGCTGTTGTTGCAAATCCAAAGAGTAATGCTGAAAACCAAAATAATGTCCATTTACCACAAATTCAAATACCCAAATTTTCAGGGAATCCTATTGAATGGACTTCCTTTCACGAATTGTTTTTATCGCTAATTCACAATAATACAAAATTATCAAACATAGAGAAATTTCAATATCTAATAAGTGCCTTGTCTGACGAACCACTAAAATTAGTTAAGCATTTGCCATTAACCTCCGATAATTATCCTACTGCATTTAAAACTCTAGAAGAAAGATATGACAATAAACGTTTACTTATTTCGACATATTGGGGAAATATTTTCAATTCACCAAAAGCTGAATCCGATTCAGCAACCTCTCTTCGTACTCTCTTAAGTATATTTTCAGAAAATATATTTGCTCTCAAAAAATATAAAATTGATTTATAGGACTTTACTTTATTCAATTGGTTAATGCAGAAAATTGATTCCAATACTCGCAAACGGTTTGAAATATATCATGGCAATACTGAAATACCTACATATGAAAATTTAAATACATTTTTGACCGATCAATGTACAGCTTTTTAATCTAGTATGATAACATCAAGTCTTTCTTCTAGTGCTTCTCAGCATTTAAACTCTAATACAAAAAGGTCTTCTCATTCTTCATTTACTCATAACCAATATACGCAGTCTCCCACAAAATCAAGACAACAGTCTCTCGTGGCCGAGACAGTTTCTCAAAGTAATGTTATTTCAGCAAAACCTTGTCAAACATCTTGCTTTGTTTGCAAGGCTCAGCATTCTATTTTTAAATGTGATTCATCTTTGAATAAATCACCTCAGGATCGATATGATTTTATTAAAGAATGCAAACGATGTGTGAACTGCTTTGGAACACATAGTCTCTCAACTTGTGCTTCCCAGTCCACTTGTCGTGTGTGTCAAAAACGCCATCATACGATGCTACATTTTCCCCGTGAAGCAACTACAAACTCTACTTCTAACTCTGCTTCAAACTCCACGTCTAACTCTACGTCTAACTCTAAAAATAATGCCGCCGCTCCTGACATACCTCAAGTTGTTGCCAGTGCTCTTGCTCCAGTTACAGTCCTCTTATCTACTGCCTTAGTATCTATCTGTGATGCTAGAGGTAATTTTCAGACCTGTCGTGCTCTTATTGACAATGGCAGTCAAATATCAATAATAACTGAGAAATGTCTAAACCGACTTAATTTACCGCTAACTCAATGTTCTATTCCTATTCAAGGAATTGGTCGAACTTCTTCACCCGCTTGTACCGGCTTGACTGCTTGTCAAGTCACTCCGCTATTTAGACATCATCCCAGTTTCATTATTCAGGCAATGGTCTTGCCAGTCATCTGCAATGATGTTCCGTCTAGTCACATTGCCACGCACAATTATAGACATTTAATTAACCTGCCTCTTGCTGATCCTGATTATAGGAAACCAAGCGAAATTGATATCTTGCTTGGTGCTGATGTCTATTCGCAAATAATACAACCCGGTATTAAATATGGCCGTCCTGGCGAACCAATTGCAATGAAAACCATCTTTGGTTGGATTTTATCTGGCAAAATTAATCATTCTACGCTCACTACTGTTAATTCGTTCCATGTATCTGTTGAATCAGAACTCGATTCCACATTAAAGAAATTTTGGGAACTTGAAAGTGTACCTAACAAAATATTCAATTCACCGGAGGATATCAAATGCGAACAATACTTTATTGATTCTCATACTCGCGATGAATCCGGTAGATATACTGTTTCATTACCTTTTCGCGAAGAAATTCCTATTTTAGGTGATTCGTTTAACTCCGCAATGCGTCGTTTTCTGTCCTTGGAAAATCGCTTAAATAAAAATTCTGCATTAAAACAAGAATATTCCAATTTTATGCAGGATTATTTCGTCTCTGGCCATATGTCTCCTGTGAGTGGTCAAACTACTTCCAATCATAGAGATTCGTGTTACTATATCCCACACCATTGTGTGCTAAAGCCAGAAAGTTCCACTACGAAATTACGTGTCGTCTTGATGCCTCAGCGAAGACTTCTAATAATATTTCTCTAAATGACACATTACTAACTGACTCTAAATTACAGCAAGACATAGTATCCTTACTTTTACGTTTTCGTATTCATTCTATTGTACTTATTGCAGATATTAAACAAATGTATAGGCAAGTTTTAGTGAAATCTGAACACAGAGCCTATCAACGCATACTGTGGCGCTTTTCTCCTGACGGTCCGGTTCGAGAATTTGAGCTAAATACTGTTACATACGGAGTATCATCTGCTCCATATCTTGCTATCCGCACTCTCCTACAACTTGCTTCAGATGAAAAACAGCATTTTCCTTATGCTGCAAAGGTGATACTTAGCGATATTTATGTAGATGACGTAGTCACGGGCTGTTCATCTCTTAAAGAAGCTATCACGCTGCAATCTCAACTTCAAGGTCTTCTTAAAAGTGGCGTATTTGATTTAAGGAAATGGTCTAGTAATGATTCTGTCTTGTTAGAGTCCATACCTCCCTCTTTACGGCAAACTAATTGTCAATCATTCGACACTGTCGATTCCTTTCAAAAGGTATTGGGCTTGAACTGGAATCCAGCTTCTGATTCCTTAATTTACAAAATAGAAACTATTGAACGTTGTTGTACTAAGAGATCGATACTTTCTGAAGTTGCCCGCATATTCGATCCACTTGGATTATTGGCGCCGCTGACTCTTTTTGCCAAGCATTTAATTCAGGTGCTTTGGACACAAGGTTTGTCTTGGGATGAGGCACCTTCCACTGAGATTTGTTCACGTTGGTCACAATACAAACGTGAGTTACCATGTCTCGCTCAACTTGAGCTACCTCGTCGCATTATAACGGACAATTATCAAAGCTGTGAACTTCATGGTTTCTGTGATGCATCTTTGATTGGGTATGCATGCGTGGTATATTTTAGAGTTACACTAAATGATGGCTCTATATGCATTTTTTTGGTTTGTGCTAAGTCTAAGGTGTCTCCACTTAAGCGTATTACAGTTCCACGTCTTGAGTTATGTGCTGCTTTCCTACTTTCTGATTTGGTGCATTTTGTATGTCAGACCTATGCCAACATTGTGTTTAATAGAATTTACGCTTGGTCTGACTCGACAGTCGCTTTGACCTGGATTAAATCCTCTCCACACCAATGGAAGACGTTTATTTCTAATCGAGTTACACAAATTCAAGAAAAAATTTCTCCGCAAAATTGGTATCACATAAATGGTACTGATAATCCTGCTGATTGCGCTTCGCGAGGTCTTCTTCCCTCTGACCTCTTGAATTGTTCCGCATGGTGGGCGGGTCCAATGTGGCTCAGTTCTTTACCTGAACGTTGGCCTATTTGTACCTCTTCTACTCCTTCGTCTGAAATAGACTTAGAAGCCAATACAATCTCTCTCGTTGTCACTAAACAACATGATTTCATAATGGACTTATTATTTCGATTCTCTTCTTTGAGAAAAGTTCAAGGAAGTATAGCATATTTAATTCGATTTACCCAGTATTTAAAGAATAAGTCTAATTTAGTTCAAGGTCCTTTAGTTGATTTGGAGTTACATAACTCATTGTTAATTATCATCAGACATGTTCAACGCTTAGTTTTTGCTAACGAAATAAAGCAAATTCGTTCAAATAGCCCTTGTTCTAAACCCATACGTAAACTTGCTCCTTTTCTAGATCCAGAGGGTATTCTCAGGGTGGGCGGACGACTTCGTCACTCTCAGGAATCCTTTCAAAGAAAACATCCAATTTTATTGCCACGAGATCACCGATTAACTAAACTTCTTATTAATCACTATCATAATAAGTATCTGCATCCTGGTGCAACCGCTCTTCAAGCTTTATTAGTTGAACAGTTTTGGATTTTGTCGGCTAGACGTGCAATTAATCATTGCATTTCCCATTGCTATCGTTGTTCTCGACACAATCCAAAATCTTACACACCTTTTATGAGTGATTTACCTACTTATCGAGTCTCTGAAGTTAAACCGTTTCTTCACACTGGAGTAGATTTCGCCGGGCCATTTACTCTTACTTTTGGTAGACGCCGAGGTGGTAAAACACAAAAGGCCTATCTATGCTTATTTGTATGTCTCGCCACAAAAGCACTTCATCTTGAACTTGCATCAGATCTTTCTTCTGATGCGTTTATTGCATTACGACGCTTTGTTGCACGGCGAGGTCAATGTTCTGATCTTTATAGTGACAATGGAACAAATTTCGTTGGTGCTAATCGTCAGTTGAATGAACTTACACAAGGTGCCGCTGGAATCATGCAAATTAGGTGGCATTTTAACCCTCCTTCCTCTCCACACTTTGGCGGCTTGTGAGAAGCAGGAGTAAAATCGGTGAAACATCACATTTCTCGAGTTGTTGGTGATCAAGTGCTGTCCTATGAAGAACTTATCACCATTTTCCACCAAATTGAAGCCATGCTAAATTCACGACCGTTATGCCAGCTTAGTAATGATCCGAATGATCTTCAGGCCCTGACTCCAGGTCACTTTTTAACATTATCCTCATTAACAGCTCCTCCTGACGAGCTGTTAACTTCCGTACCCTTAAATCATCTGTCCAGATGGCAACTGTTGCAACAAATTCAACAAAGTTTTTGGAAGCGCTGGCATAACGAATACCTCCATACCCTCCAGCAACGTTCTAAATGGACAGATCGTACAAAACCTCCCTCAATTGGCACAATTGTAATAATTAAACAGGACAATGTCCTTCCGCTAACGTGGCATCTCGGTCGGATTGCCGAATTACATGCTGGTCCTGATGGACAAATCCGTAGAGCTACTGTATAAACAGCTAATGGTCAATTTAAGAGACCTCTTGTAAAATTATGTCCGATCCCTACTAATTACTAGTTTTACAACATGTTATTTTAACTTAGTTTTAATTTAATAATTAGATATATTACAATTACTTATAAAACTTTCAATCTGGAATTACTTTTAATCATAAAACCTTCAAGTAAGTACTAAATTAGTATTGTTCCTATTACAAATGCTTCGCCATTTGGATGGGCGGTATGTTCAGAAAACGCAATTATTTGGATTTAATTCTCTAGTTCAATTCTACGTTAATTTGTTAGTATCCATAGTAACAAGTAACAACTCTCGCTGGTATACAATAATTACAAAAAGGTGCGGTCGTGCTGTTGAATTTAAATAAAACCAAGTGCAAGAAAAGTGTATCACCCTGGTCCTGGAATCTGCTGAAATTGTTGGGCCCAACACGAAGACAAGAAGCAATATTCAAGGTATCTACCCCAATTTTAATATCGTACACGCAAACAAACATTCTGTCAGTCCCTTGGGCTGACTGGTCCTTCGTTCAACCCGCTTTCCAAACAGTTATCAAGCTTATATCTTATACGTCGAGTCGCAAATCAAATCCTATCCGTCTAGCCGTCTAGCCGTCTAACCAGTACCAGACCCTTTTACTGTCAAGCTACAGCGCCGTTGTACTCGTTTAAATTCATTTCCGAAATTACATATTGGTAAAACTACGGGGTTATTCCTCGCCGTCCATCTGTATAGGCATAGATATCGAATTAACTAAATCTTAACTTAGTTATCTCAGCATTTGCCGATTAAATCAAAGTAGAGCTGAACTTCAGATTTTGCATGAAAATACATAAAATATTGTACACCAATGAAGTACTAAGCCTCTCGTCCGGGAGATAGTCCTTCATCTGAAGTAAAATAATTTCGTAGGCAGTACCTCTCGACTGGGAGATAGGGTCACACTGGGACGCCCCGTACAATGGTAGAGTGTTATTAAGGGACTTAGAAATCCCTACACAAGAGTTCTGATTTGAGGCAGTAGGTCTCCGTAAGATTGGTCAGAATAATCATGTAAATAACTCATTGATATCTTTGACTGTTCGAGAGAGGAGGCCCAGTTAGTTATTATTTCTGGTGTGTAAAACGGATTAGACCCGTATGGGAAATTGTCCAGCCCACTAAAATCGACAGTCATCCCACAGACCCTTGTATACTTCCGTATCTCTACTGCAGACTACCCTCGCCTGTCTTGGAAACCGCCAAGAGAGAAAGTGCTGTTTCTTGCACTCTCAAAGGAGAAACTGAAGCCCGAGATTCCGTTAAAGAAAGGTGTTACAAAGCTGGCAGAATTTTCAACCATTTCTTCAGTTATTTAAAAAATGCACCCTACAGAGAATATGATCTTTACCTAGTTATTATACGATTGCCAACATTGGCAGGTCATGAAGAAATAACGGAGTACGACAGAGCTGAACTTTTAAATAAAGCCTTTATGAAAGTATCAACGATGGAAAAAGAATCTGTCCCCTCAATTCTGAAAAATTTAATGAAAACGACTTCGCTTCTGCCAACCAAATAAGACGATTCTTAATAGAAAGTTCACCTGAAGGTAAATCCTCGAATTCACCAACACCTGAAATTCCTTCCAATTTACCAAACAGGATTCCTAATTTACCAATACCCGGACTTCGGAGAAATTCAAATAGTCTTAAAGACCGACAGACAGCTCATAATATACTAGCAAATAGGTAACCACATGCTCCACTTGCTCACTTATCATCGACTTCTTATTCCATTGAAGATCATCTCAAATGATTAACTCGTTCTTAAAGTTTCCTCCTATTTCAAAAAAAGCAAAATCAATTATAAAATAAAGATTGGAGGAATTAAGCTTAAGAAAAAAAATAAATAAATAAAACTGACTAATTGAAAAAAGTAAAAGGGAATGAGGAATATCCCAATATCCCTGCATGAGCATCTTGATGAAGAAAAATGGAGAATGCTGATTTTTTTATTTTTGCCGCTGCCTTCTATGAAAAAGATATACCTAACAAAAAGAGCTGTAATAAAATGTTCGTAGACGTGTGTGTCAGTACCCAAAACTGAAAATAGACGAGAAAAAAAAAACAATAATACCCGAATCATCTAAGGTATCTGGATCTGGTATCATGGATGATGATGATGACATTTGCGACGATGATTTTTGTAAATAATAATTGTAATTGGTTCAATAAATAGTTTTTTATCAAAATTGTTTTTATACCACCTTATCTAACCTATTTTATTTTTCAAACTTACGTTGCACAATTCCCCACTCTAAGCTCACCATCATTCTACGTGTATCATTACCCAAAAGAGTGGAGAAATGTGCGCATATTCATCTTTGTGTTTTTTTATCAAGTGCTTTCGATAACGTTTATGTACATTTTTGACATTTAACGACGTGACCACCAAGAGCAGTCCTGGCTTAGATGTGCACTATTCCCCCACTTTCCTCTATAAATATAAAAATTAAACAAGATTCCATGCTTAGTAGTGCCTTGTATTCAGAGTGATGACTGATGAGGCTTACTAATTAAACTATCAGGCGATAAACATAACTGGGTCAAACAAATCGACGTTAAAAAATGTGACTAATGATTTGAACCTGAAACTTCTCACCTCCAAACGTTTAATAATTATTTAAATTATCGATACGTTCTGAAAATGTGAATTATAGAGACAAAAGAATTCGGTAAGAATATGTAACAGTATAATCAACAACTATTCAATGATGCATACCTACATAATAAGAAGCTTTTTATTTTCATCGTGGGCCATTTCTAAAATATTCAAGAGAAGTTAATCAATTTGAGGAATATGATTTATACTTTATTTGGGAGTGGTTACGTGATTTATAGATACGTTTATACAATATAAACAAGAAAATTTTTTTAACTCCTGTGAGTCATAAATATTTATGGTACTTCTAAAAAAACTGCAGCTAAAGTTACAAGGTGTGATAAAAAATGAGCTGTCGTTTGCTAATCAGCAAGTGAGCCTAACTATAAATTCGATCCGATTACAATAAATAATTCATTAACTTAAGAATTAATTATTCATTAGTCGCTCCTTGTTGAACTATACTGGTTCCTCTTCAAAGATCAGGAATATGCAAAAAAATTTTAAGAATTGCGCCGTTTATAGGTTCATTTTGGAACCAACCAACTATTGTGAAACCATGTGAAACCATATACAGTTATTATATGATTGCATTCATCAACAACATAACCTGAAACTATTTCTACGATTGCCAGCTGCCGGAAAGCCCTTCAAATTGCTACCGGCGACTTATTTACAACCACTTCCCACAGAGTTAGCAGTTGGATAATCCAGAATTGTTTGCTTTAAGTAGACGGAGGATCACTGCTTTTTGCGTTTGACCATTGATTAAGGAATGAATAAGATACGCGACTTCAATGGTAAAGTGCGAGGCCTCTTTTGGCAGTGAGATCTCGGCAAGTTGCGGGCATTCCTGTGATTTACGTAGTATGCTTTTGACAAACCTGTGTCGTGTCTGGTTTTATATCATTAATAATCTAGTGGTAATAAAAATTTAATGTCCAGATTAATTTTAGTTTAAAATTATTAACGTAGTAAAAGCATACTACGTGAATCACAGGAATGCTCACAACTTACCGGGATTCTCGCTGCCAAAATTAGCCTCGCACTTTACATTGCAGTTGCGTATCTTATTCATTCCTTAATCAATGGTTTGACTCATCAGGCCTTCACCTGAATTTTGTCAGGCTGGAAATATTTTCTGTGTCATACTTCCTGTTATCCTAGTAGTACATCGGTACCTAGATTTAGGCCGTTTCTCCTCCTCTTTCAAGGTGATATGTTAATGTAAATAACAGGTACCCAGCAACTGCAGCTTCATTTATTTTACGTTTTTGCTTTATTTACTAAACACACTGGAAATAATCAATTTGTTAAAATCGCAAAGTTTAGCACACACGCCACGTTACAGCATAAAATGAGTGTATAACCGACATATAATACTTAACTTAAAATAACGAAAACTTAATATATGGGTACGATTTTTCTCGCTTATTTTTCTTTCATTATAAAACAGTTCCTCAATCAGTGCAAAATACGCCAAGTCTAACGATACGCCAACAAAAAGTTGCGACCGTGTTTACCAAAGTAGAGGAACCCTCTTTCGGTTAAACAAATCAAAAACGAACGGCAGAGAAAATCTGTGTTGTATGTTTTTACTTTTTACAGTGAGATCATGTGTTAGTGTTCTCAAGTTTACAAATCCGAAAATTCGATTAAAAAAGAGTTCTATATTTATATTCAGTACCTACACTGAAAATATATTATACACAAAGTCTTTCAGGTTTAAAGATAAAATAATTGTGGAATCAAAAAGCTACACTATCAAACATTTCCTAAATGAGCTACAGCCCTTTAAAGGAGTTTTTTGCTTTTCACAGTTTTTACAAAAATCGCCGCTGCGGAAATGTTGTACAGATGTTATTATCAATATCAACAGCGATGAAATGTGAAAAGATTTATTAGGTTTATCCTCCTACAGTGTCAGGTTCAAATATTTGTCAGAATATTAATGTAATAATAATTTATTAATATGAGCCTTTCCAGAAGTCCGAGAACACCCGATTTTTAAAAAAAATGAGCTTGTCTAAACTATATTGCCTATAAAATTTTATAGTTTTGAGAAAACTACCGAATACTAGTGACAAGATTTTGGTAGGTAAAAAGTTTCAAAATCATTTGAAAAGCAACTTATTTTTTTAGTGGAATAAAAAAAAATTTATATTGGAATTTAAAATATTTTGTTAAAATTTGCGTATTAGTGTATTAAAATAAATATATACGAACATAATCAAGGTTCTCTAAAAAATTGGGCATGCTTCATTTCCCTTATTGAAAATACCGCATCTATTTAAATATTTCAGGTAATATGTAATTTAATACATTTTACATAGAATAATGTTTTTTCAAAATCTAAAATAAATAAAAACTTTTTGAACTTTTATATTCAGGAAATTTTAGTTTACCATCTTTTAGATAATCTTGAATATCTCCGTAACTCCTTACTTTAGAGTTTTAATGTTCGAATATATGCAGAAGTTAATATTAATTCAAATTTAAAAATAAAAATTACACAATTCCTTAAAAAATTTTGTTTTTGTATTAAAATGATAAATGTGATAAAATAATACTCGGTTTATCGGACTGCTCTATCACATACAGGAACTTATAGAATATTAAAATTTTAATTGTCCCTTAACATACCTTAGGACTAAAAATTGTTTTCTAACTTATCGTTTAGATGCATTATTCTTTGAATCATCCTCGTATAGAACATAATGTAACCACCTTGGTGTACCTCGTAGTTGAAGTTTCACTAATGACGCAGGACGCGATGGTAAATTTTCCGTTGGGGACCTGGATGTGCAAGTTAGTGCGACAATCAACGTGCACAATTAACGAAATAGCGAGGTGGATAAAATTTCCCACGTATTCCATCCACAACAACCTTCTAATTTTTAGGCCAGTACATTACATGTCGGCTTTGTTTGAGCGCTATTTTGTCAGTAGTAAATAATCGCTCACACGTATTTTTTAAATTCTTTATCTTCCCAGTACAACTCCACAATGGTTACTTATTATTAAATTTTTTTGAACAGATGCTGTATATGCTTTAGTTGGTAGTGCTTAGTTTTTCACTCATTTTTTTTATTAAAATAAAATAATGAAATCCAAAAATCGCTTAAAGAATATCTGTTGTCTTAATATTCCCGGAATTACAAATTTTATGGCTCCCTGGAGCTAAAAACATATTTAGACTGTCTGTGATGATAAATAAAGATGTTTTGGAATATTCTGATAAAATAGAAAAAGCAAGTATAAATACCTTTAAAGTTATAGTGCAGGGGAATTTTATTATATTAAAAAATTTTGTTCAAATATACAGCGAACATTATTGGAATAAAATTTTTTGTAAATATTTCTGAGAGAAGCCCTCGCACAATTTTTTTCTGCTAAGCTTTACTTTTGGATCGTGTTTTATTTTCGAGTTTTGACGTCATCGGTATTTTTTAAATGATAACTCCACTTTTTTACGGATTCTGCTTGAGAATATTTTTCTGAGGATGCCAAAAAAAGTGTCATGTCAAAGAGGAAAGTTTTTGAGATATTTGATCTATGTAGATTTCAAAAAAGCTAAGTTTTGGCATCTACCATTGTATTTTTACTTGTTTTGACTGTATCTATTTTTTTTATTTTATTACAAAAATGGTACGGTATTATATAGTGAGAAACAAGGAATAGACATTCTGATGATGAAAGACAATAAAATATCCAGATCAACAGCAGATTGCAAGAACAACTGTAGGCAGGATCTTGCAAAAATTCAAGGAATGTGAAAATATAAGGAAAAGTGTGACGACGCTTACTTATAAAGACGTTTTCGTACGTAATAATTTTTTTTTTAAACGGAAATCTCGGGCGCCAGTCCTTTAATTTTTAAGTGCAAAGAACTACACTTTTTTGGCTCTCCTATTGGGAGAACAACCCTGAATAGCGAAACAGCGGAGATACGGAATTGCCAGAGGTCGGAGCTGGAGATCTATCTAATGGATTTCGATCATACTGCTCAAACGGGTTAACCAGAAAGAAATGACAGAACTAGTGAATTTTACCTCTTTAAAATAACGTATTTATTCAGAAATATTTAGAAACAGAATAATTAATTCTACTCCCTCCACGACTGTACAGTCGAGTGTGTATAAAACTATTTCAAAATGCTTAAAAACAAGTCGAGCTGGCAATCAAGAATCTTTGCGCGATTTTACGTCGGAATTTTCGGATACGTGTGATTAATGGATTTCTATGTACGACAAGCAAACGGACCTTTCCACTAGGATGTATTATGCACGGCGGGCAATCGATTAGCTATAGATATTGTAGGCTATACGGAATTTTTAAATACACGGCAAACTACTGCCACAAACGTAGAGCTATTTGTTAATGATTATGTTAATGAACATAATCATTAACAAAGAGTCAACTCTATGCAGATCACCTAGGATGGCCCTAGCGAACAAATCCAACCAGTTGATGCATATAATGACTATTTGGTTTATCGTAGGTTTTCCGGTAACCTATTATGCAGGGAGGCTTTTGAGGTGGCCCTAGCGAACAAACCTCAGCAGCCGTTGCATATATTAGCAAACCAAAAGACCAACGGAGGTATTACTAATTAGCTCTAGTTTCATTGGGTAGTGTACTACAACGATACGTACGGACAAAAAGACCTTTGAATATCTATACTTAACTGAAAGCAGTACCTGCAAAATGCAGTGGACTACGGTGTATTCTTACCAAAATTATTTTCAAATAATTTCCTAACTGACTTTACTATTTAACTCGGAGCGGCGGCGCGAAACTGTGGACGGCTTTGGTTTGATCTGGCACTTCTGAAGGTGGATCGGATCTGATCTCGCGGACTATCTCGGAATGAACCTGGACTGCTGCCGACTTTTTTGGAATGAGGAATGAGGACGAAGTGAGCGTTCCTCTCCCTTTTGTAACCTTTATGACGTATCTAGGTCGCGTGATAGGGGGGCGGTCACTGACTTGAAATGAAGAATTCGGATGCACAACCCGGCGTTAATTGCAGAGGTCCAGCGGATTATGCAATTTGGCGCATCAATTCAGAACGTCAATAACCGGCAATGAGTTACTTGCAATTTCCATACAAAAAGAAACGGATTAAAACGGGCAAGGATTAACATTTTTAGTAACGAATGATTTTTTATTTCCGACTCGGCCATTATTTATAATAATTCTCGGATTTTGTTTATACGAGGGATTGTCGAAAATTAATCAATTAATTACTTGATTGCTTGTTTACCAGCGGACTTTTTCACAATTCATTAATACCTTAATTAAAACAGGACTTACTTACTAAAACAGCGGCAGGGTGTACCTATCAACGTTTAATAACTAAACTAATTTGCTAAGGCTGTGTCAACGTTAGTTAACCATTCGTTATAACCAGTGATAGTGGGAGGGAACGACCGATATTCGATTAAGTCAACCAACCGCTGTCACCACATCTGATTTAACTCTTGGCCGTTGAATTCAACGCAGGTCGTGGCAAACCCTTAATATATCGAAGTCTCGAAATCGATAGATTAACGGCAACTGTCGACAATGAATGCTTCCTCGTATACAGGCTTCGCAACTTCCTGAACTAAAGATACAACACTAGCTAAACACTTTGCACAATACACAATTCACTTCTGACACCTGCCCAGACAGGTCTTGTTCGTTCACTCTTCTTTGGCTTCAGCCGAATGGTCAAACCGACGCAATTGCGAGGGTCGTTAGCTATGGGGTCAACACAGATACTAGACTATTACTAGAACGCAATAAGAAAACATGGATAATAAATAAAGGTATATATTAAACAATAATCATAGTACATATAGAGCCTCACCTAGCAAGGTCTGCCACCATAACCACGATACCCCCACAAGGGGTCAGCGACCGCGACGGCCGCGCTTAAAGACGAGTGATCGATTGCCGAAAGAGAATTATTACATGGACGTGACTGGCAATTTAGTGAGTGGGTTTTATAGATATACTGTTAGAATTATAGACTAAAAATTTAAGGTAATATTCTCCAAAAGGGGTATATGCCGTTAGACGTCTGTGGATATTTCAGAAAGGGGAAATCTCTTCGAATGCTATCTCACAAGGCGGTCACCTGGTAATAATGGGGAAGTGCCCCGGTACCCGTGCGTACCGCACTGAGGCTTATCCTGGCTTGATTTAATCAAAAATGGCGGATTTCCATTTTGCGAGATCATTGGGAGGTCTCCCACTATATATATGGAAATGACCCGAGACCATTTCAAGTCGCCACGTGGCGTCGCAAAATTCCGCTATTTCCAAATTTTATTCAGTTCCTAATATTTTCAAAATGGTGCTGGCAGACACGATCCCGGTAGAGACGATGACCAATGGGTAGGCGAGGCCAGCTCAACCATCCTTGGAAGCCGTAGGTCACGGACTCACTAGGAATTCCAGAACGCGAGGGTAGAGTGAACCTATGGGTCCGTAGATCAGTGCGACCACGAAGGTGGATCCGTCTATGGTAGATCAGATCAAGAGCTACCGATCTACGGTAGATTCACTCTCGCGCCTTTGTGGAGTATTCCTGTGATCTGTTAGACCGGCTTGTGAAGATGATTACCTGCGCTGTAATCATCATAATTAAAACCCCAGTCCGTCCATAGAGGATTCGGCACTGGCAGAGGATAATGCATATCCTTGGTCGTCTCTACATGCTGCATCGTGCCTGGATGCGTTCGTTCAAACATGAGATATGGGCCGAAAAAGATAAAGGGAATTTTGGAAACTGTACTGAAAATCGTCTTAAAAATTTTATAAAAAATCCTGATATGCATGGATTCACGCATATCAGGCAAAAATGAAGGAATTTTGGGTTTAGGAACTGACTTGAATTTCGACATATTTTTGATAAAAAAATGGTGTACATGGAACAGATGTTCCACATACACCATTCAAGCCTTAGCTTGTGTGCTTATGTCTAATTGGGATCTTTTACTTAAAACTACTTTCACAGCATCTCCTGGGTTCGATAACACTCCCCTCCTTTGGAAAATTCGTCTTTTGGAATCGATCACTATTACTCTTTGTCACTGCTTAAGATTACTTAATAATATTTTAAAATTAATTACTTCCAGCAGGAAATAAATGAAAGAAAGGGATATATGGATCATAGGATTTATTAACAACTCTTGTGGGAATATGGTGGTGGTGGTATGGTTAACATTGATAGATAGAACACAATACAATTTATACAATTATTGGCCGAATGGTAGTATGGGACTGAACATTTAGAATTTATAATAATTATTGGCCTCATAGGTTTAAAAGTAGAATGGATCATAACATTGGTAATTTATAGAATTATTGGTCAAAAGTGGACTTAACATATTTATCGAATGAACATATTTGGAAAACATGATAGTGTCTTTATGCACTGTTTTCTGAATCTTCTGTCTTGCTCTTCGATCTTCGTCTTCTGTCTTCGTCTTCGTCTTGGGAGTCCATCCTCTTGGAGAATGCTGCACTCCACTGCTTGGCTCGTTCGTCTGGAATCTGCCAACATACCATTGGGACTGGTGGATCATTGCATTGGGAATTTATGGTTAGGATCTCAGGATAGGATCAGCATGCATCTATTTATGTTCAGGCTGTGAACATAAATCAGTACGTATTAGTTAAAATTGAAACAAAGGATACCGCTGTATCAGACTGTAAATTTGGACTTTAAAATTTCTGGACATAATCTCATCACTCTTATTTTCTCCTCGCGTGTGGACAGCGGGAGGAGAGACTTCTCTACGGAACGTCTTTAGAAATACAACTTAAATTTGGTAGTTTAACATTTGTCAAAGGAATTATGAGTCTTCGCTCTCTCTCGAGATTGAAAGGATTACAGGAATTTTGTGGAATATTTTCAGAACGGATATTTGCTTCAGAGGAACCCTCTGTAAGCGGAATAGTCTGGTCAGTGGTTTGCTTGGAATCATTGGTTCGAATAGAATTTTGGTCATGTACTAGTGTGGAAGGATCTGGATCATGAATGGAAATATCAGCATGCGAAGCTGCTTGCGAACTGGTTTCCGGCCCTTCGGAAACGCTACCCTTTGTCTGCTTCGACGCAGGATGCCTCCTTACATTCGAGACAGCTACGCTGGCTGTATTAGGGGTATGAATTTGGACTTGGACGGGAATTGGATCATTGGTATGCTCTGGTCCATCGTGCGGATCGCCCATTGAAGAGTCATTGGAATCGTCTTCACTGGATGCGAATCCTACTTCCTCCGTTGGTTTCACAAGTCTCAGATCGTTCACATGTAATCGGGATAGATGTTGGTCTTTCTGGATAATATAAACCTCATTTGACACTTTCTCTGTCACCCTATGTGGCCCAGTCCACGAAGGTATAAATGCTTGCTTGTCTTTCCGCATATTTTTAGCCATAACTCTGTCTCCAACTTTTAAAACTATAGGAGTGACTGCTTCCTTAGGAGCGTATTTTTGTCGATACTGTTGTGAATTTTGACTTATATTTTGCACGATAGCTGGTCTGGTTAATGTGGGTTGCCTTTCTTGGAAATAACTTTCTATCTGCCATTCGCCTGCTTCTGCTAATTCGTAGCCTAGAACTGCAAAGCTTGGTGTATATCCTGTGGAAGCGTTCCTACGTGTTCTTAAATTGTAAAGCATTTGTACAATGTACATATCCCATGTGTCTGTTGCCTGATTGAACATAAGAGATTTTAAAATTTTCTTGGCTTCTTGCACCTGCCTTTCTATTGGATTTGCTTGTTGATGATAAATGGGCGTATAAAAATTTTGAATATGGTTGCGTTTACTAAACTGAGTATACCATCCACTTTGGAAATGTCCTCCTTGATCTGATATGATAGTCTTCGGCAAGCCAAACCGAGATATCCAGTGCTCCTCCAGAAATCGGACTAAAGTTTCACCATTCACCTTTACGAAAGCTTGCGCTTCGGTCCACTTAGTAAATAGATCGACCGTCATGACTATAAATCGATTACCAGTGTCCTTAGCGCGTTTGTATGGTCCCAAGATATCCATACTAATCACCTCAAAAGGGTATTGAGGTTCATGACACCGTAATGGGGCTTCCGGCTGCACTTGTCGTCCTTTAACAGATTTGCACACTAAACAATTTTGAATATATTGGCCTACTAGCCTGGACATGTTGTTAAAATAATAAGTTCTAGATATGGTCCGAAAGGTTTCATCTCTTCCTGGATGGCCGACACCAGTCTTGTCGTGAAAATGTGATATGCTCTCTTTGATTTTACGTTTAGGAACCACTAAATAAATTTTGTTTGAAATCAATCTCATAAGTATGCCATTTCTCACTTGATGAGTTGAATAAAATTTCTGGTCTTTAACCGATCTCTCATTTATAGTTCGTTGACTGAGTTCAATCCAACGACTAACTTTCTCCCTGATGTTCGTAGAATCCTGTTGACTTTCTATAATTGATTGATAAAGTTCCAAATGGGTGATAGCCAAAATATTTTCTTTTGATTTGAATTTAGGCGGAAACATTCGCTCTTCATCGAGATGCTCCAAACTTGAATTTTGAGGATTCCTACTGAGATAATCGGCCAAAAGATTTTCTTTGCCTGGACAGTGTTCAATTTTGAAAGAATATTCTTGCAACAACAACGACCATCTTGTAAACTTCGTTTTCTCATCTCGGTGCTTATCCAACCACAGGAGAGCCCTATTATCAGTTCGGACGATGAAAGGTTTGTCTGCTAAGTAAATCTTATATCGCTTAACGTAAGTAACCACACTTAGGCATTCTAGCTCGTTTATGTGATATTTTCTCTCTGTAGGAGACAAGGTATGACTTGCATAAGATATGATATGTCTTTCACCTCCATCGCCAAACTGATATAAAACTGCTGCCATGCCTAGTAGACTAGCATCCGTCTGAAGAATAAAAGTTTTGTCCAAATCTGGTCTATGAAGTTCCAAGGGTTCTGCTAAGATCTGCTTAATATTCATAAATGCGTTCTGGGCCTCCTTTGTCCATTTATAGCGGACTTCGTTCGAGAGTAGTCTGGTTAGCGGCTTGGTAATGAGGGCTGCATTAGGGATGTATTCTCTTACCCAGTTGCATAGACCGAGAAAACTCTGAAGTTGTCGTTTATTGTTAGGAACAGGATAGTTCTGAAGCTGCAATTTATGTTTATCAAGTGGTCTAGTGGTATCTAAAGTAATCTGATGCCCAAGATAGGTAATCTCATTAGTAGCGATTACACACTTATCCGGAGAAACCTTCAAGTTATGTAGCCTTAATCGTTCAAAAATCAACCTGAGATGCTCCACATGTCCTTCCAAATCTTCACTATAGATGATGATGTCGTCTAAATAGACTTTACAGAAATGGTGCAAATATCCTGTTAGTACATCTTTGGCCATGAATTTTTGGAATGTGCACGGGGCAGTCTTCAAGCCGAACGGCATAACATTGAATTGATAGGCAGCTCCATCATGAGTAGTAAACGCTGTGTAAATTTTGGATGAATCATCTAAAGGAATTTGCCAATATCCGCTCTTCAAATCAAGTACAGTAAATACTGTAGCTTTCCCCAGGTCCTTGATACTTTCATAGATTTTTGGTAAAACAGAGGCTTCGTCAAGCGTGACTTCGTTTAATCTACGATAGTCGATACAGAAACGCGGTTTCTTATCTTGTCTCTCAATGATGACTGGGGGTGAACTATATGGTGATGTGCTTGATTCAATAACACCGGCTTTTAACATTTCCTCTATCTGATCATACATGATCTTCTTTTTACTAGGCGACATGGGATATGGCTTTACATTGAATGGACGATGGTCCTTAACAATAATTTTGTGTTTAACACTTACGGTGGTTGCTTGAGTCAATTCCACCGTAAATAGATCAGAAAATTCTTTGAAAAGTGAATTGAAAATTGAGTTAGAAATTTTTAGAGTTTCCGGCAATTCTTCATTAGATGCTCTATCGGTTGCCTGATTCCAGAACACGGTTATACGTCTGTCTATTCCCACATACACACATTTCCTATGATAGTCAAATACGACATGTTGAGAATAAAGGAATGGAGCTCCTAATATGATTCCTTCGTTCAGTTCTTCTATAACTTGAAATGGTACATGGAAACGAACATCCGATATAAAGATGTCTAGAGAAGTTGTGCCTTGCGAATCAATAACTTGATCGCCACAAGCAAGAGCGAAAGTTTGAGGATCTGATAGATTATTCATCGATGAGAGAAATTGCGGATGAATGATATTCCTTGTGGCACCGGTATCAAGAAGTGCGAACACAAGTTTATTATTAACGATAATTTTGATTCGAGGCAAAGGATAAAAATTTGATAAATGGTTAATGGCTTCTGATAGGATTATAGGTTGAAAGTTGGCAGGGTCTTTGGCATATTCTGGGTATTCTGACGTCAGGTCAGGTAAGTGGTCAAATGGGTTTATAGTTTGGGTTTGGTCTATTGACGACGAGGCGTACTCGTAGGGCCGACTGGAGGGGGATTGCGGGAATTGCCCTGTTCTCGAACCCCTGAGAAGTTTCCCTGTTGTCGTCTCTTATAAGGATTGTTTGGACAATCGGAATGGTAGTGCCATTGGACATCAGGACAAAATCGACATGGAGTATGTGGAATTTTCTGATTGTTGGAATTTGGACGGTTTTGATTGCTAGAGGTTGCCTGCTCTTGGAAATGGACTTGTCGGTTCCTGACGTCTTGAGTGTCTCTATTGTTATTCTCACTGTGGGGAGTATGCCAAACACGGCCATTATAGGAGTTGCCAGAAGATGATTGATTATAATTTTGATTTGATTTTGCCTTAGATTTGGTTTCGATTGAACGTGCCGCAGATCCTTCATCAGCTATATCTCGCTCTACCCTAGATGCTATCGATACAAGTGACTCAGTGTTAAAAATATGTGTTCCGCGTAAGCGAGAACGTATCTCCGGTCTGAGTTGGTCCAGTATGATACTGGCCTTCAGAGCTTCCGGTTTGAAGGGGTCGACCCTATTAAAAAGACATATTTTCTTGGTAATGAATACCGCTGATGAATCACCTGCATGCTGCATCTCTCCATAGAGTTTTGTGATTGCCTGGGTGTAGATATCGCCTGAATCAAATCTATTGCGGAAACGTTCAATGAATACTTCGTACGAAGTAATGAGAGTTCGATATTGATCAAACCATTTTCGGGCTTCTCCTTTGAGTTGTTCAGTTATTAAATGGAATCGGTCTGTACTGTTATTAATTCTTGCTCTGTGGCAATAGTCCTCGAAATGTCGGATGAAAGTTTCGGGACTCTCATGGTCTAAGCCATGATATTCCACGTTAGGACTACGTGGTCGGTCATAGGTAGAAGTTGTGCACTGTGCTGCGTCTTGCATAGCGTTTACAAAAGTTTGCGCCATCTTGGCGAATAGATCTTCCATTGATGGAGGATTTTCAGGGGACCTCAACGAGGGAGAAACATTACTGATCAGTTCCGGCTGCCGCTCCGGCACTACGGAGGAATCTTCCATCAACCCGGTCTCTTGCTCGTAGAAGCCACTAGGGGTCAAAGATATCAAAGGATTGTCGTTCATGACTACGATTCATGCAAGAGATGAGGTCAACCGAAGCACAGCCCCACGTTGGGCGCCATATCAACGTTTAATAACTAAACTAATTTGCTAAGGCTGTGTCAACGTTAGTTAACCATTCGTTATAACCAGTGATAGTGGGAGGGAACGACCGATATTCGATTAAGTCAACCAACCGCTGTCACCACATCTGATTTAACTCTTGGCCGTTGAATTCAACGCAGGTCGTGGCAAACCCTTAATATATCGAAGTCTCGAAATCGATAGATTAACGGCAACTGTCGACAATGAATGCTTCCTCGTATACAGGCTTCGCAACTTCCTGAACTAAAGATACAACACTAGCTAAACACTTTGCACAATACACAATTCACTTCTGACACCTGCCCAGACAGGTCTTGTTCGTTCACTCTTCTTTGGCTTCAGCCGAATGGTCAAACCGACGCAATTGCGAGGGTCGTTAGCTATGGGGTCAACACAGATACTAGACTATTACTAGAACGCAATAAGAAAACATGGATAATAAATAAAGGTATATATTAAACAATAATCATAGTACATATAGAGCCTCACCTAGCAAGGTCTGCCACCATAACCACGATACCCCCACAAGGGGTCAGCGACCGCGACGGCCGCGCTTAAAGACGAGTGATCGATTGCCGAAAGAGAATTATTACATGGACGTGACTGGCAATTTAGTGAGTGGGTTTTATAGATATACTGTTAGAATTATAGACTAAAAATTTAAGGTAATATTCTCCAAAAGGGGTATATGCCGTTAGACGTCTGTGGATATTTCAGAAAGGGGAAATCTCTTCGAATGCTATCTCACAAGGCGGTCACCTGGTAATAATGGGGAAGTGCCCCGGTACCCGTGCGTACCGCACTGAGGCTTATCCTGGCTTGATTTAATCAAAAATGGCGGATTTCCATTTTGCGAGATCATTGGGAGGTCTCCCACTATATATATGGAAATGACCCGAGACCATTTCAAGTCGCCACGTGGCGTCGCAAAATTCCGCTATTTCCAAATTTTATTCAGTTCCTAATATTTTCAAAATGGTGCTGGCAGACACGATCCCGGTAGAGACGATGACCAATGGGTAGGCGAGGCCAGCTCAACCATCCTTGGAAGCCGTAGGTCACGGACTCACTAGGAATTCCAGAACGCGAGGGTAGAGTGAACCTATGGGTCCGTAGATCAGTGCGACCACGAAGGTGGATCCGTCTATGGTAGATCAGATCAAGAGCTACCGATCTACGGTAGATTCACTCTCGCGCCTTTGTGGAGTATTCCTGTGATCTGTTAGACCGGCTTGTGAAGATGATTACCTGCGCTGTAATCATCATAATTAAAACCCCAGTCCGTCCATAGAGGATTCGGCACTGGCAGAGGATAATGCATATCCTTGGTCGTCTCTACATGCTGCATCGTGCCTGGATGCGTTCGTTCAAACATGAGATATGGGCCGAAAAAGATAAAGGGAATTTTGGAAACTGTACTGAAAATCGTCTTAAAAATTTTATAAAAAATCCTGATATGCATGGATTCACGCATATCAGGCAAAAATGAAGGAATTTTGGGTTTAGGAACTGACTTGAATTTCGACATATTTTTGATAAAAAAATGGTGTACATGGAACAGATGTTCCACATACACCATTCAAGCCTTAGCTTGTGTGCTTATGTCTAATTGGGATCTTTTACTTAAAACTACTTTCACAGCATCTCCTGGGTTCGATAACATACCCAAGTGACGGTAATATTTAAAGCAAAATAGAACATTCCTTGATTGGAAAAATCACTTCGTTACAATAGTAAAAGAAGATCGCGCCCACAAATATCAGAAGATGATCGTTTAAACATTCTACTAGATCTACAACAAAATCCTGATAAAGCCACTCGAGATGTTGCAGACCATGGGATTTGCCAAACTTCTGTGATGAAAATTCTGAAAAAGTACAAATGGCATCCCTACAAGGTTACGTTGATGCATGAGCTTAATGAAGATAAACCTGATGGTAGAATAGAATTTTGCGATGATATGATTGATGAATCGGTGTAATGGTAATCCCGAATTTGTGAATAATATAATATTTTCGGATGAAGCTTCCTTTTGTCTTAAAGGAACAGTGAATCGATAAAACTGCTGATACCAAACTCCACAAAATCCTGATTGGATGATAGAAGCTCACAGTCAGTTTCTTAAAAAAATGGATGTTTGGGCGAGAATTGTTGGCGGACGGATTTTGGAAACATTTATCATTGAGGGGACATTGGCGGATGATAAATACTTGGACTTATTAAGAAATGATGTAATCCCCGCTCTTGCCATATTGGATCCAAACCAAGAGGATCCTGACATACCTAATAGCAACTTCTGGTAACAACAAGACGGCACCACCTCACACTTCTAACTGGCCGTTTGTCATTATTTCGAAGAAGTTTTTCCAAATCGATCGATTGGTAAAAGGTGAGTTATTGAGTGGCCTGCCCGCTCACCTGATCTCATCCCATTAGATTTTCTTTTGTGGGGTTACTTCAAAAGTAAAGTTCATTTCAATTGACCATCAAATATTGATGAAGTAAAGGACAGTGCCGAAAACGTAATTGAAGATTTTAAAAAACGGCTTGCATTGCCAGGAAACCAATCGACACCAATTTGAGCATCTCATTTGATTGTTTTGTTAAATGTTGTGCTGATTCTTTAATAAAATAAATCAGTTATACATTAGAAAAAACGCAGCCACAGCTATTAGCCACCTACACATAAAAACGAACATATGCTTAGCTTATTCTAAGGGTTTCGCGGAGCTGACGGTTTGCAGAAGAATTTTCGGATGGTTTTCTGCATTGGTTGAACTGTTACCATTTTAATTATCTTCTTCTTAGCCCCAGAAGGAAACTAAGACAAGATGTACAAAACCTATAAAATTTTCTATAAAGGACACATGTTTTCGGAATTTTTTATTCCTTTCGGAATAAATCGAAAATAATTATATTTTGATTTTGGCCTGCAAATTTTCAGAATAATAATAATATTTATTGTCCACTTGACCAACTTAAAAAAAGATACAACAAATTCTTATGGTAAATACGCAAGTTAAAATGCAGTACATTGTTAAATTGGAAGACACATAAACTACCAACTATAAAATGACAGTAAAAAGAATTCAGTATTCAGTTATTACAGTATAGTATTTAAGTTAAAATACACGTGAAAAAACAAAATTCTCATTAAAAACATGTTCAATAATGTGCGTAACTTAATTTTAAATTTATTTGCTTTAAAAATCCAGGGAGTTTGTAGCATAAGATTTTATACCATATATGTGTATGGGACTCTTTTCGCAAAGGGATAAGATTAAGCAGAAGCTAGTAAGTTTTTACCTTTAGTATCATAATCCTGATTATGGTTATTCTTCTGGAACTTTCTAAGATTCACAAATTATTCTACTTTTTACTTGATATGTATGGTTTACAACTTTATTAAGATTTAATTTAATAAATGTGGTAATCTCTATAATATATAAACTTGTAAAACATAGAATTCTTAAGTCTTTAAAATATCTTCGAGCTTAGTCCAATTATATTCCTTACTGTTTTTTTCTGCTTTCTAAAAATATCCCTCTGAGAAACACAAGCTGCCCCAAAAATACTATTGCACAGACTGTTCAACATGTATCCTCTGGTATGTGCATACATACCAGAGGATGTGAATGTTATACAATAATTAATTGTGTTGTTATTATTTGGTAGCTCTGAAGAAGGAAAAATAAAGTCGCGATACGTCAGCTTAGAATAATTGGTGTTTTTACTGTCCACGACCCACTATTGACATATCATAATTTTTCTGAACGCTATTAGATTTGTATTGTAATTTAAACTTCTATGGGTGAAATTAATAAAACTTGTTTGATTTTCATTTTTTAGTAACTTTTATTGCTACACTTAGAAACGACAGTATTAATTTTCTCTACTTTTCTATATTTGGAAGGTTATTTTCAATTACCATCGAAGTATCGCTGACAAACATAATAATATGACATTAATTGACAATATTTATGAAAAGAAAAAATATTAGCCCCAGAACAGTTCCTTGAGGGACTTGTAAGTGTTAAATTTATTGGACTTGATTTTACTATTGTAATGAATTTTTAATGATTTATAATATAATTCTAGCCAGCCACCCAACTTTCATGAATACCATATTTTGTCTATTTATATTTCTCTATAAGCACAGCATAGTTGACAAGATCTAAGATCTTGGCAAAAAATGCCAAAAGATTTGTTAATACACTCAGTTCCATAAAAAGTGACGCACTCGATTTTTTGGGTAATTTTAAAGTTCTTTAGTTTTTAAACCGGTGGACCGATTTGAACATTTTTTTCTCAGTTTATAACAAAATTCATTCTGTATAAGCCGGATTGGAAGCAATGGTGAGTTCTTCCAAATTTCATGGAAATTAATGGAGAATTTTAAACTTGAGTTTTTCACAGGTTTTAAAAACACCCTGTGGATTATTCTCTCATTTATGGAAGAATTATTCATTCTGCATTCGATGAACCATTTTTAGTAAACATTTTGTTTTTTTATTCATTGATTTATCTCTAAAATTGTCCGAATTACAGCTTTTTTGCTGAAACCTTGCGTATTACCAACTTTCTGAATTTATCGAGTTTTATAGTGAAATAAACTGATACGAATTTTAAAAAACATTTTTATTGAACACAAAATTATAAACTTGTTCAGGATTTATTTGAGGCATTTTGTGTAATTAAAACTTCTTTAATAACACTTGATTAATGACACAACAACAAAGTATGGAGGCATACAACAAATTAATTGCTATGGCAACGGTAATTGCTTTTTCAAAGACAATGTGATCCTACAATGAAATAAATTTCCACCTCTTTATTTTTTTTTGAAAGACAAAGGAAATACCTACCAATAAATAAAAAAAAATTAAAAATCGGTTCACTGGTTTAAAAAAACAAAAAAGTTAGGTCAAAAATCAAATGCGTCACTTTTTTTGGAACTGAGTGTATTTGAAAACCTTGACAATTTCTATTGGTTTACATGCCATACAATTCTGCAGTGAGTATGACCACTCATCATGTGCATCATTTCTCAATACACGAAAAAGCATGGTTCACGTAAAATCGTTATATCTCGGAAAGTACCAGCAATAAAACAGTGAATAAAAAAACAAAATGTTTATTAAAAAGTGGTTCGTCGAATGTAGAATGAATAATTATTCCATGAATGCGAAAATAATCCACAGGGTGTTTTGAAAACCTGTGAAAAAACTTAGGTTTAAAATTCTCCATTAATTTCCATGAAATTTGGAAGAACTCACCATTGCTTCCAATCCGGCTCATACAGAATGAATTTTGCTATAAACTGAGAGAAAAAATGTTCAAATCGGTCCACTGGTTTAAAAACTAAAGAACTTTAAAATGACCCAAAAAATCGAGTGCGTCACTTTTTATGGAACTGAGTGTATTATCCAAATTAATGAAGATCATTCAGTCAGTTAAGGGTGGCAGGCTATGTCGATTGTCCCTTGTGACGAACATATTATTCAACACTCAGAATCTTATATATCATCCGGAATTTGAAATTTCTATTATAGACTACGTGTTCTACAATTTTCTTAAATATATTACACGATAAGTAGTGACTCAAAGAAGGCATTCTTTTCACCAATCTGTCTTTAAATGGTATGAGCATGGTAAAAATATATCAGCTACTAGGATGACATCATGACGAATTATTATCCTCTATTATTTTAATATTTTTAAACTCGTATTTTTTGATGGACGAATTTATAGTAAGTTCGTACTTTTGATTTTGTTATCTGAAGTATTAAATGTAAGACGTCTCCTCATACAAATGTAATTTACAGCAGGGGTGACCGAACATAATGCACTCTAGCAGGAAACATGCAAACAGAACGTCTTATCAAAGAACATTATTTTAAATCAGGACAGTTTCACATATTTTATTGAAGGGGCGTCCGGTTATTCGGCAATGTGTAAATCATATTTGACAATGACAAATTCATCCAGATTGTTCAAAATAGCCATTCGACCTCTATATGCGAAATGGTCTGAAACTAAAAATAGATGGAGAATATTTACATTAAATTATTCCGAAAGCACAAATAATATTATTGCTCTTTAGTCTTGTACAGGTAGTGCAGAAAGTAGAAATAAATTGAAAAAAATTGTAGATATATTAAAAAAAAATTAAACTCGCTTGTAATTTATGTATATATAAGTAATAGTATCTCTTAATATAAGCAGCAATAAAATCTACCTCAACAACTAAATCGTTCAAAGTCAGAGTACTATCTTAAGACGATGTTAGCTCCTATAGAAGTTCGAGGATATGCACATAAGGAAAATGTGTGCTTATGTCTTAATACAAAATCATCACGCACAAGAGTCATATTTTTTATTCGGTGTCTTACAGCTGCTGCAAGACATTTCCTTTTCTTCACCAATTGATGACGTGTATGAGATGTTTGAGTGACGACCATCAAATAATTCTTATACTATAAGTACGGTGCTGTCTTTTACTATTTAGTAAATCATAATAGTTATGATAGCTTAAACCGACATTGACCAGGCGCAATACAAAATAGTTCAAAGTAGTTGTCAAATAACAGAACGATATAAGTTTAATGTATGAAATTTTGCAGTTTATGGTAATGATTAAAGAGAGCTCTTTACGAAATATAACTGTTAGTTGTCTCTTTAACAACACAGATCGTTTTTTATCAGTCTGAACGTATTTTTTAAATCGCATGAATTCTGCACATCATGCATTCGGAAGTATCATTTATACAACAGCGAGCATCATGCCACGGAAATGAGGACTAGAAAATCATAACATCCTGCTTATTTATAATGCAATTCTGAGATTGTTTGTGCTTTGTTTGATGGCGGAATTCTATTTTAGCATTGGTTTATTTAGCACACCACACACCCGAATACTATAAATAATTTTTGAAACGAGGATTGTTGTATGTTATAATTAAATTAACTTAAATTAACGAAAGTTATTCTTAATAAATTAAATTGGGTTTATGTATATTTTATTTCTATTTGTGGAAATTATCTTCAGTGGGGCAAGATGGCATCATATCATGTTATAGATGAAGATGGGAGAACAATAAAACAATAAAACATTTTCATCACTATTTAAATGTGTATAGATTTTTTGATTATGAGGTTTAAAACAATGTTCTTCGTATATTCAGATGAGAAACTGCTTTTCAGTTGCGTACATTGGCTTATTCAGTTACAAGCTAATAAATCTGGAGATGTGGAAACCTGTACACTTGATTTCACAATTCTTTCATAACACAGGTACACAAAAAAAGAGGGTTGTTCTTTCGACTAGACCAACTTATCTTGAGGTATTTTGACGCGCTAAATTTGAATCCGGAGTCTCAATTGCTCCATTACCATGCAGTTTTTTTAATTGCGGAAAACTACTCTTAAATTTTGAAAATTCCTGTGTGTGGGGCGCTAGCATTAGGTGTAATCGTGAAAACCAATTGGATGCGATTGAGAACCTATATCTTCACGTATTTGGATGCGCTGAATTCAAATCGGAAGTCGGAAGTGCTCCATCACCATTTAGTATTTTTGTTTTCAAAACCAAGTAATGTCCTGTATTTCTCTAAAATTGCCAAAACTTAGTTATTCTGTACCTATAGAGAGATGAAGATGGATGAAGAAGTGAACGATGTTTCTTGCTACGCTAATATTTTCCACTTACTCCTTCATTCTCTTGTAACGAACTCTCTTGTCTTCGAATGATCTACGCAGCGGTTTTTTCTTTCTCTTCTTTTCATTCTGCTTGGTTCCCCTCTTTAGCGTCCAACAGAAATCTGCCATTATCATCAACAGAATATTTAAAGGATCAACCAATGGAATATTCTGCTTCTACCTTTTCATATTAAACTTGGTCTCATGAAACAGTTTATCAAAGCTTTGGACAAAGATGTCGACTGTTTTCAATATTTAGGAGAGAAGTTCCCCAAATTAGTTATGCTAAATTAAAACAGAGTATCTTCGACGGTTCTTAAATTCATACCCTGTTTCGGGACGAAAAATTTTTGATACTGAAAAAGAAGCATTGCTGAGTTTCAAAAGGGTCTCTCCGAATTTCTTGGGAAATGAGAAGAGTGAGGATTACCAGGTGTCAGTTGAAAGGTTGTTGAAAAATTTCAAATAGTTGGGTTGTTTGATGGATCTCAAATTGCACATTTACACTCTCACTTTGACTACTTTCCCAAAAACCTCGGGAACTATAGCGATGAACAAGGAGAAATATTTCAACAAGAAGAACAAGATATAAGTGAAATGGAGAGTCGATACCAAGGAGGTGGGATATTAAAGTGATGACAAATTTATGTTGAACGCTAAAGAGGGAAACCAAGCAGTATAAAAATAAAAGAAAGAGAAAACTGCTGCGTAGATCATTCGAAGACAAGAGAGTTCGTGAATACATACTTCCCAATCGCATCCAATTGGTTTTCACGATTACATCAAATGCCAGTGCCTCATACAGAAGAATGTTCCGAATTCAATGCTAGTTTTCCACAATCAAAAAAAGAAAATTGGAGGTTGATGGAGCAATTCTGATTCCGGATTCAAATTCAGCGCGTCAAAATAAATAAAGGTAAGTTGGTCTAGTCACTGGTCACTTTCTTTTTGTGTACCTGTGTAATTAATATTCACTTTTTCTTTAAAGTTGCCACCCTCTTTACTTATTTAAACAAGGAAATTTGTGAGGAGTGTATTTTTTTTATTTTCCTTCTTTATATTGTAGCATCTAAAATTAGGTTATTATCATGGTAGTTATATAATTTAAAACACACAGTAAAATCTAAAAATAAGTTACTGTGGAAGAAAACATTGTTTTATAAGTAAGGCTCCAAGATCCTAACTAGTTATTAATTATTATATAAGGTGATTAACAAGCCTTTAATCTACGAGAACAAAATGTGCACTCGAGGCGCAGCCGAGAGTCACATTTTTTCTAGTGGATTGAAGGCTGTTGATCCCCGAATGTAATTCAACGTTTTATCCACGACCACGGCCAAATTAGGAGCGTGAAAGCCGTATGAAACAGAGCTGACTAGTAGTTAACTACAATTGTAGTTTAACTACAATTTAACTACTAACTACAAGTACTTATAAGGTAGTTGTGAATACTCTAGTATTTGTTTAAGTACCCACTACTCAAATTACTTTTTAAAAGTAGTTAAACTAAACTAAAGTAGTTGCAATTACTAAAGTAGTTAAACTAAACTAAAGTAGTTGCAACTACTAAAGTAGTTAAACTAAACTAAAGTAATTGCAACTACTAAAGTAGTTGCAACTACTGATTATTTGTTTTCGTAGAATTTGTTTTGATATATTTTTCCTGGAAATGCGATCTTTATATGTGGCCCAGTTACACAGTAACAACAGTTTCATTCTGAATGCATATGATGCAACACGACTAATACGAGCTCGTGCCACGCGCGCTAATGCAGTTAGGTTAGATATTCTGTAGTCATTTTAACTCACACTTTTCATCTTCTGTTCTAGTTTTTCGATATTAGGAGAGAATTTTAACTGTTAAAAGTTAACCTGGCGTGTGGCGACGAGGGTGTACAAACTACAAACGTAGCCCTAAAAATATTAAATAATAATTAAATGAATTAATGAGGTTGCAAATGGCAACAATGTGTAATGACCTAATTTGTGCTGTGCAAGTGTAAAAAAGTGTACCTACAAAAAGTAGTTGTAAAAGTAGTTAAAGGCACGTAGTTAAACTCCTTCTTTCTCAATTAAAGTACTCGAGTACTTTTGAACTACAGTGCATTTACCATGAGTACTCAGTAGTTAGTAGTTAACTACTTTTTCAAAAGTAGTTTATGCAGCTCTGGTATGAAAGCAGGTGAAAAATTTTAAAAAACGTCGGATTTGACAAGTTTAACGATAAAAGCTTATAATATAGTTTTTATAAAATCGTCTCACATGAAAGCGTCAAAATATAAGAAAGTTACGTTGTCATTAAAAATCTAGGTAAATTTACTGATTTAAAATCACTGGCGAAACACCTCTGCCCCTCGGTACAAGTGCTCGCCAATGTCAATAAGAAATGCTAAGAATAAATCAAGTCTCTTAACAACAGTTTATTAATTCCGGTGTAAGAGTTTTCATTTAGTTTGGATCTAGGGCTTGTCCAGAGAGTTTTGGGCTTTCTCCACAATAGTATTTGATGCACAAATGCTCGTATTTAGTCTTTTTTAAATGAATTATTTTTACTGTGAAGGTTCAAAACCTTTTTGCACCCACAATTCTAAATGGCAAACCCTCACATTGCCAACTGCAGACAGAATATTAACAGTGCCATCTTATCCGGCATGTTATACACCAACAAATATTTTTTGTTTTGTTGCCGTGACAGAACGGTTAACTCTTATGAAACAAAAATGTTTGTAGGGACTGCTATAGCAAGAAACATACCGGCTGGTGGACTTTGAATGTGGAATCAAATAACACGGTAAAATATACAGGGTGTATGCTAAAAGGATAAAAAGCAAATCATCATAGTTCATCGCCCAAAAAAATTGGCGTATTTAGTTTTTTTAACCTTCCCGGGAATAATATGTCATCAAAACTAAGAAAAGAACTAGTCCAGGTGATAAATCTTCTGTGCCATTATTAAATTCAAAGGAATTTTGGTGCATAAATCAAACTCAATTATTTTTTCTTTACCATTAAAAGAGGGAGAAGACTTATTTTAAACGTTACTTGTCAACACTGCAATAATTTTTATTTTTTTGTATAGAAAATAGTTAAGGAAATGGTAAAGCGATTCAGTCTCCTTAAATAATAAGCCTAATGTATTTTTATACAGCATCGAATTAAACCCAGACTAGACAGATACTAATTTCCTTTGCAATTTTGATAATCACTTGTAACAGTTTTGATTCAAGAATTCATTCATTTTGAAGTATTAACTGGATCCTGTACAAAGCGTTAGTATTTAAAGTGAATTTTTGAATGAATGTGTGGGAATGTTTATAGTAATATGAATCGAAGGAAACTTTATTCAATAAATAGTAGTCAAAATTCGAAAATGTGGAATAAACAGATAGTAATGGTACTGATCTGAATTAATTTCCTTATTATTTTGCTATTGAGAATATAAGAATTTAAAAACGATGGTAATGATAACCACTAATTATGTATTTTCTAACTGCCACGGGTTACACGGCCATACTTTTGAAGTATTAATTGTACTGGACTAAACCATAAAGTAACGTCGACGTAAATGACGTAAGCAACTTTTCATTGAGATAAATTTGGTGATGTTCTGGCAAATGCAGTGTCATGGGATTGCAGTGTATTTAGAAATCTATGGAGTACAAATGCGATGCAACCGCGCTATTCAAATTGCATAGTGTTTGAATGAGTATTTACCTTAACGCGCTTACACATCGTGTGTATACATATAACGTTTATATAATTAATGAGTAAAATACAAGGATCATATGTAAAAAGCGGGCTGTTGACAAAAATTTAAAAATTTACCCAACTTAACGTTTTGTGCATGCATTTTCCGCTTTAGAAGTGCAGCTATAAATACCCTTGTCGCACCTAGTTTAAACAGGATTGTATATGTTTCTGCAGGTAACATATTTGTAAAAATTCTAGCAAAAGCGTAATGTAATGTGGAATTTTCAGTCCTTTGGAAAGAATTACTAGGAATCTAACATTTTAAAAATAAATCTCTGCGCTTCTGTTTAATTTTAAAATATTCGCGTCTGATATTTTTGTGTTTCCTAATATTTCACTGGAAAGCAAGCAACAAATTTTACCTGGGAATCTATTCCCCGTTTTACTTGCTCCCTTTTTATTATGTCGTTCTATTCCTGGAGATGACAAGATCCAAGTTTTAAGTTACGTTAGCTTCTTTGTTTTGTTTCTCATGTTGACATATATTTCCATTTTTCCGCAGTTCAACGCCGCTTATATTGAAAAAAATATATTTAAAATTTCTCTCTTCCTTGATTAAGCAATTATAAATGATATATAGTGCTTAATTTTCGTGTTGTTTTCTGTAGTCCCAAAAAAAAAACAGAACATTTTGATTAGTACTTACCCTACTTTATTAATATAAAGTAAATGACCGAAGATAAACCTCAAGAAGGGAAAACAACTCATTTAGTTTTTTCACTATTTTTCAATACCGCGTATGTTATTTTCAGCCAATCCACGAAGTTCTTGCCGGGTGATTTCTTGGCACGCTTAACATACTCTTTCGCTAAATTGATTGATGCATTGTTCTGGGCTTCTTGCAAACTTGTTTGAGTATTCCCGACAAATGAAAGCCTCAAAGGGTCAGTCAAATCAAATCAATGATTCGATTACGAAATAGGAATTTTCATCTGTCCAGTATTTAGAACTGTTAATTCCAAAAAGTATTTTTTAAATTTGGTATTTAGGCTCGAAAGAATGGTATGACTGATAATGAATTTACAGAACCAGATTACATACAAAATACACTAACTATTCTGTGAAATATAGAGAGACAGTTTAAATCCTGTCCAATTTATCTGACGGTTGCTTTATAACTAAGCATGGTGTGTGTGTCCTATCAATCTGTTTATTTAAACACGTCGTTGGACATTAAAAAAAGCATTTTCAAGTTATGCATTTGACATGTTAAAATATAAATTAATTAACTAATGTACCTGTTGTCGAAAAACATATAGTGCGACTGCCACATTAATATCGATGTAGCTCGTAAATACAAGATGTAATACGAATGTCATAATCTCAATATACAAAATTGTGTTGTGGTTTATTATATAATAATTTTAGCAATAGAATCTAGTTACGATATTTGCAAGAAACTATAGAAATACATAAAAATTATTATAAATAGGTATATAGCATATAGAGGCACAAATTTTTTTCTAATACTTGCTTACTGTCCATAATAATTTCAAATACAGAGATAAAAAGAACAACTTTTGTTAAATATTTAAATTAAAACAAAATTATTGAATCTTCCAAGATCCAAATCTACTAAAAATATTATGGTCTCATTTTAAGATAACGTAAGAAACAAAATTTAAATAAATTAAAGTTCGATAATTCGTAAATTGCTAAATAAAACTTAAATGAATCCATAGGGTTCAATCAATTCCAATTTGATAATAAAATTGTAGTTTGCTAATTTCCTACATGCACTCCAACGTGTGAGAATGACAATAGCTTTTAACTAATAAAGGTTGATTAGGGGTATGTAATAGCCAAATAAAGCACACATATTTCGTAAACTATAAACCTCCAATTATTTAAACTCATATAAAAAATACACTATCACTGAAACTGGAAATATCAAATACTGTCAAAGTAGAGAAAAGAAAGGAACATGAAAGATGTCGAAAAATGTTAAAAGAGCCATGTAATTCAAAATGAGCCATTCTATAAAATCATCTTTATTAACTCATTAAACGTCTGTAATGAATTCGGTGTGAATAGATTTGGTAGGTTCCAGAAGGTGCCACGAAATAATTTAAATAGAGAAACAATTCAATTAGGAAGTACAACAAATATGAAATTAGAGAGACAGGTGACACCACTAAAGAGTCAAGATAAAAAGATGCCTTACATTACTGAAAGAGCTCTCACTTACGAGTAATCAACCAAGACTGTCATTCTTACGGAGGCATCATGCTTGGTGGCTTGGCCGACACCACAAAAAAGATACCTAATGATGATGAATGAGAAGTAAATACAATGTACTTAGTATTTATTTTTCATTCATCGTCATTAGGTTTTCTTTCTGGATTTGTTTAATCAAATTTCGAAATCAATTGTGTAGTAAGATTTTAACCCAAAGAAATGACCTAACCTCAATTTATATTTATCGATATTGTATAGCGATCTAGTATCCAGAATAAATTTAGGGTCTGTCTTTTCACCTACAGCTATCTTTATCAGGCAGTTATTTACCTAGGATACAATAATTGTTACAACAATGAAAATCAACAACTTTAACAGCCAGATAAAGTTAACGGGAAGATGAAAAGATTGGGCCTAGTGTTATAAAATATTGAAAGTGGGAAACTTAACAGATACTGAACTACTTATGAAAAGAAATATTAAATAGCTACATTTAAAATTTTTAATTATAGCAAATCATAAGAAAAGATTACCTCCTATTCTTCTTTCATTTTCATATTTTGGGTGTCAATTAAAAGAAACTAAGATATAAGCATGCTTTTTTACTTTTAGCAAGAGGCGCAACTGTCAAGGTTTCAAAATTTTAGTGTTGCCAATAACTACAGAATTATCTACAATATTTAGGACTAAGCAATTGAATTACAAATACCTTCCCGTAGCACTAAAAATTGATGACAATCCTGAAGCTATTGGCAAAAAGATACAATACTAAAATATCGAAACCTTGACAGTTGACAGTTTATATTATTTCTTTACCCAATGCTTGTAGATATGAAACATAAAATGCAACATGCAACAGAGGAAATTACAATAAACAATGATATTTAGAATTCTTAATATTAGGAGCACATAAAAGCATAGAATATGGAGAAAGTATAAATACAGGTTATTGAATAAACATTTCGTTTATTTACAAATTGCCTTTTGTTCCTTTTATGATATTGAAGTTGTTGTTATTACTGACCCTACCTGCTAGTCTAGTTCTTATATGTTCTTATTGCTAATAATCACCAATGTTGTTATGTTTGCTGATATTTCCTCTTCTTTTCTAACACATAGAAATGTAAGCTTATTCTCCTTGTTGTACACATTTGGTTTTCCTCATTTACCTCTTCCCCTTCCCTTAAACTCTATAGTTGAAATGTATTTTACTAAATGAGAAATCAAAAATAATGGGTGTTTGATCTCCAATTTTTCAACCACCTTATTTTGAAAAAATCAGATTGCTAAGAAACCATTTCTTTTAAGAAAATTAATTATCTTGAATATTTGAAAATTGACCTCATCCCTGCTTTAGTATAGGTCGTTTCCATTGAAACTTATTTCGATTTTCCCTAAGAACACCATAGTGAAATTGATCTTTTAACCAAAAATGTTCCCATTCAGATATTTATTTTATTGAAAGGTCTGGTTAAAACAGTTATTCGAAGGAAAGAATATATTTTATTCCTCACTTCTGCGTACCCGGTATGTATGATGTACACCACGATATTTTAATAGTGCATATAAAAAATCAAACTTAATTGAAAATAATCTATGCTAACATACAGTAATACATTTCCAATTTCTGTACTCTCAGGTCCTTCGGCAGAATCTCCAAAATCTATTTATGTTTGCCGAGTATTTGTATTTGCTCTGTACACAAACTTTTTGCTGTTAATACAAGCAACCTTTACTGAAAAAATATATTATAAATTCATTATCAAAAACTTTGATATATCCTCATTTTCTGTCCGACTATACGGTTTAAGGCGAATGTTACAATGAGACAAAAAAATATAAATATATTCAGTCAGAATATGTGGTACAAACTTGACATCGAAATGCCATCATGAGTGTCACTGTCAAGTTTATATAGGGTGTTCAGAAAAAGTAGGTCAAGCCGTTAACCACGGATTCTTTGGACGAAAATAACGCGACTTTTATAGTGTGATTTTTTTTTTTGGCGCATAGTTTTCCTTATACACAGTGTTAAAGTTTTAATTTTGAAAATTATTTTTATTAATAAGTCAAGTTATTTTTTAGGATTTTTATCTGAAATTTTGCACAGACTTTTTGTGTAATTTTGGTAAAAAAAGTCAAAGCGCAAACGTGGAAAAGGGGGGTTGTGGTACCCATTAACCTCCCCAACTTTTTTATGCGCCTTTTTGGATTAAATACTTATTACTTTAACTTTTCTTACTCTTATAAAATTTTAATTTAGTTCATGGTTAACGAGATATTCCAACAAATTCAGATGTGTGATACTAATCCGAGGGGTTCACAGCTGGTAGTCGGTGTACAAATTTTTACTAGTGATACGAATTTCACAAGAACGTCTTTGGAATGATTTCAGTTGTAGTAATTATGTTTCTGCATATCGTCACATCTCTAAATTACCCTAGAAATTACCACTTAAATTCACTTTATAAAAATATTTTATATAACAATATAATATTTTAGTTTTTAGGGAGTTATGAAAGATTTTGTTTATTCAGTTCCAATTTTAATGAGTAACAATTACAAGAACGACTTATAGAAGGTTTTAAGCAAAAATATTTTCTGTAAATTAGAATTCTTATTTGCTTCTTTTACCTACGTCAGTGGTATAGTTAAATGAGAATTAAATTAGGTTTTCTAAACAAAAATGTGGACACCACTGTTTTTTTTATATAATTTTTATTTTATCGAACTATTCTAATTATGTACTGTACATACAACAAAAAACGTCTAACATTTTTTGCCTAAAAGTAATCATTTCACCATCAAATTTGGTGAAATTCTGAGCGACTTCAAGTTTGTCTAAAATTCGTCCAGATGCGTGCATCAAATGATTAAATGTAAATTTTCTGGAAAACGGCTTGTCATATCAAAAAGTGCCAAGAGACATTAAATTTTTGTTTTTTCTTGCTTTATTGAATTAAACTGAAAACATGAGAAAATATCAGTGGCGTACTACTTTTTTGTAAAAAAGAGCCTTAGTAAATCCATATATCTACGCCCATGGTTAAATAAAGTAGTAGTTTGTTATTCTAAAATAGGCCTCTAAATTATATGTAAAGAATTGGCAAGTTTGGATTCGATACTTTTTAGCATTCTGGAAATATTAATATAAATCCGTATTTATTTTCAAACTTTAACACCCTGTATCTCGAAAACTAAGCATTTTTCAACCTATGTTTATAGGAAGTTTTTTTAATAATTTTCAATTGTCTATCGACTGTTAAAGTCCTGCTACAAAAAACTGGAACACCCTGTATATACACGATTCCTTGCAATAGGAACAGCGTGTACTTTTTATGTGAAGAAATCAGAATCAATTAATGCTTGCCCGTTAAAGGAATTGCAATGATTCCTTTTTATGCGTAGATTGTGGCGGCCGTCGACCACTCGTTTTATTAGTAGTGTATGAGACGATTTATTTAAAAATAAAAATTTTTTACACATTTTAACACTTTCAATTTGTTAAATAAAAATATTACGTTAGTTTACTGAAATTAACAAATAATTTTGCAAACATAAAATTCATTAAAAAAATAGGTATAAATAATTTTAACTCAACCAAGGTAACAGCGCTGTACACTTCCCGGTAAAAGCTGTTTAATCGGAAATCGCCATATTTTAACTCGACCACTACCAACTGGACAACATCATTTCTGTTCCTATTTAGATGAATCGATTTGTAAGTAACCTCCTGTTAAGGACTAAGAGACCATCGCTTTTAATTTCAATTTAAATCTTTAATTAAAGTTGGCTCAAATATAATAGATAAGATGAACAATGAATAATATTTGTTTGTCTATTCTTCGCCTTACAACATGAGCATTAGAATGTTTGTTTTCAACTTTCACGTTTTTTATCTAATAGCATGCAAATAAAATTTCACTTTCTTATATAATATTTTATGTTCCGCATAAGAAATATTATCCACATAAATCTTCCATATGGTATACCTTTGCTGCAATCGAATATAAAAATAATAACAAGAATTTTAGTTACGGCCGCTTCGTAAGAAATTTATTATGTATATTTTATTGTCTTGTATGACAGTTGTTATATTTGTATTTTTTGATTTCAGGCGCTTTTACACCAATAAAGCATATATCTCTAAGAAGTTTGCTGCCAGATACAGAACGCTTCATGACATATGAAGGTTCCACAACGCATCCGGGATGCTGGGAAACTACAGTCTGGATCATCTTTAATAAGCCCATTTATATTACCAAACACGAGGTAGGGAATCGTATGAATCATTGTTTTCTTCATTTATTCACAGCAAACTGTCAGATAATGGGCAAAAAGGGGTAATTAGTTTCAAATTCAGACCGTCTTGCATTGTAATCAATACGATATCTTAGGGAGCGTTTGCGAGGAGCTACATTTTCGATTTCAATATAACTGATATTATCTCGCAGGTATTATATTTTAAGTAAGTGTTACTAGCCTGGTTTTTTAATAAAGACGATATTTCAAAATGCGAATCGCTTGCCAATTTATATAGCAGTGGCGAATATTTTTTTTATCCCATATGGCAATCAAACATATTTCTCACGTACCTATATATTTAAATTGCAAATATATTTTACCTAATTTTGATTTTCTCTAACAGTGTGCTTTAGTTTTGCACTTTTCTACGCCTTCGCCATTTTTAATTAACACACGTAAAACAAAGTTGGACTATTTTTGCAAATTTTTTTCATATTCGGTACTTTTAGAACATTTTTCAATAGTACCTACTTTCTAATTAAGTACGTAAAACATAAAACATCATAAATAAGCCATACTCGTCAAATTGTCCCTAAAATATGCAAATGGAAAATTTAGTTTTACGTTTTAACACCACCGACCGAAATAATATGCAGAAAATTTCTCAACTCATCCAAATTAATGAATAAACAAATTTCTCAAAACAAAACCATTTGAAATTGAAAACTTTCTCTTTAATAATGATGCGATTGTTTAAAAGTGCTTTTTGATATTTGTGGATATTCCGCCCACTGAATTTTCTAAATCTATTTTATCGTCAATATTAAAACCCCATGAATTCTTACTACTCTATGGATACATAATTTTTCTTGGAAAATTCAAACAATGACTTTGAAATTACTTAGTTGAAATGGTCAAAAAACTTATCGCGTTGCACATTAAAACCTACTCTACATTCTCGTATATAAAACAACTTATTTGCTAAACGACTTATTAATATTTTCATATTTTAATCATATTAATTTGCAAATAAGCAGCTATACTCCCGTGAGAAATTTCACTAGTTTATTTTCATTTCATTCCATTTACTTTACAGTCTCGAAACTTCGCTAATGAATACTGACGTAAAAATGAGCAACAATTTTAATAATGAGGCAAAATAAAAATTATTCTTCCTAGTTAAAATGTAATTGATTGCAGCAACCACGACTAATAGAGGCAATTTTGTTTCAGCGGTAAAGTTCCACATTTATTTATGCTCTGGGGAATGTACTTGCTAACACAACTCCCCAAGGTGTTTTATCTATCGAACAAACACACAAGTACATCAATTTAATTTATTATAGATGGTAATTTGCAAATAGAATAAAAGTGTCCAATATGTCAACATAAATATTATCATCATTTTAGTTACAGTGGCAAAGCTATATTTATGTTACAACAGTGTTAATATTGGAATTTTTCATAATGACCTGAATTCTTGGATTTTTTAAATTCTTAAAGTATTTCACTTCTGAACAAAAAATAGTGCTGTGAACTTTATTAATATTTTTAAGATCCCAATTGACCTCAACAGAAAATAATAGGTCAACCTCTACCGGCTCGATATTGCAGTCACTTAGAACGTATTATGGCAAGCACATTTGAGCGCACTGTTTATAGAGGACCGAGTTCGATTCCATGCCTCAATACTACCAACGATACGAAATGGATTTGTGTCCTCGTTTTTAAAAATGTAGTTTCAAGGTTACCTAATTTATATATTTAGTATGTTTCATATTCCATGGCATATCTCCGTCAGTAGTTCTTTCATAAGGAATGGAATATAAGGATGACGTTCTTGTAAAATATGAGATATGTTCATATTGTTCATCCACAAAGTAATATTTATTTTCGAATGTTCAGACAATCAAATAGATTTGTATCCATCATTCCTGTAAAAGACACCACGAGGAAATTTCTCATGGTATTGTCTCTGAACTCCATCACCATTCACTCTTCGTAGTCGCTCGTAACCGGTATTCGATCTTAAGTTTAGACTTTTATTTGTAAAAAAGTCTATCAAATATTAATTAAAATTAATGTTATCTTATCAACTTGGTTTATTAGAATAAATTAAAAGTTAAGTTCCATTGGCTATGACAAAAACTATCTAAAGTATTAATTGAAAATTAAACAAAATCTTCCAGTTAACAAGAGTAATTTAATACTGAAAATTTTTGGTAATAAAGACCTTACCAACTGATAAATAATTAATATCTAAATTTTGATATAAGTAATAAGTACTTTTTTCACCGATGATAAACTGGTAAATTGTTATTTACTTTTGATTCCATAGTGAGCCCACGTTAACGAATTACCACACCCGTAAAATATTTATTTATGGACCGATCTGAACCAAACGTTGCCTGAAAGATAGAACACATTAGGGTCTACTTATGACCAAAAAACCATTCACCTCCTTCAAATGCAAAGCCACCTGCGATACCTAAATAAATGGGGAAAAAATCAAGAAATCAGATTAGGCATTTTTTATTGAAAAATTTTACTTACGAAAGTTACTCAAAATTGCCCAAAAAGCTTAAATCCAACGTTTGATCAATTCAAAAAATATTGAAATTCGAAAATATTGAAAATTGTAGATCCAAAAATATAATTTTAATGGGTCTTTGCATTATGAAAAGCGTACTGTGACAATTCTGATTCATAAAATTGTACAATTTTCAATATTTTCTAATTTGAATATTTTTTTAAATAGAATATCAAACTTAAGATTTAAGCTTTTTGGACAATTCTGAACAACTTTGTTAGTACAATTTTCCGACAAAAATGCCTAATATGATTTCTTATAATAAGTTATCTCGACATAATTATCTTTTTAAAATTACGTTCACGTAAACCTCTACTTTTATCAAATCAATTTATGATCGTAATTTTTGTCAAATAATGAAACTTCTTACTACTGGATTCAAAAGAATTTATACCCTGTACAATGGCGGTATATTTAAAACTGGGCCGAAATGAACAAATAAAGTAAGTCAAATATTTTGGTTACAGTTGTATTCATTGAGAAAATTAATGCAAGGTTCGGAGGACGCGCCGAAAGCTCCCTTGGGAAATAATGCTCGCCCTGTTCAACCTCTCCACCAGCGAACTATTCGGACAAATATTAACTTCAAAAACTCCGAAGTAAGTACCTTCTTTATACTACTTTTATTACTTTAGGTAAATTGTCATGTGGAATGAGTTCATCTAACTGGGTTCGTATTTTCTCCACATATTTTCATTGCATTTATTCAAATAAGCTGAACTTTTTCGCATCAGTTATGAAATTTAATTTTACTTGAAAGACATTTATCTATAATATTTTTTATTGTAAAGGTTAAATAATTTATACCTAAAATATTAGGGTATAATTTTACAAATATCCTAAAGGTTTATTTGCTTTTATTTTAAACAATAATAGGTATTATCTACAAATAGGTATATATCTATATACAGGGTCAGTCAAATTCGAGCCTCATCATTGGGACTCGTAAACCGTATGAGAAATGAACAAGATTAAATTAGAGCAAAATGGTGGAATGGAGCTTCTCACCTCCAAAATATAATGGCGTATGAAACTTGCTTTCTGAGATTTTCTCTTTCAAAACCCATTTTATATAAAAATATTCGAAATACGGACCTAAGTTCTATTTATGTGTGATTGAATAAGAATAAATTTTCAGTATTTGCGTAAATTACTATTTTGCCTAAATTACTAGATTGCCTTGCTGCTTAATTGTTAGTACAAAATGAATATTAAAATTTGATTATTGTAAGACAGATACGTAACAATGAAAATTCACAAGAATATGAAGAAAATAAAATCCAATAGTTCCTTTGTTTCTTAAAATAATCGTAGACAAAATGGTACGTATACTTGAAACTAAAATGTGATTTTCTCCAACCTGCGGGAGCAAATCAAGTATCTCCCATTTTAATTAAAGAAATGCCTGAACAGAAAATAGTAATTTTTCTGAAATCGCTCAGGAAGTCTACTTTCTCAGCGCAATATCAGACACAAAAATAGCGTGTTCTAGTCCATTACTAAGCAACCATCAAAAAACGAGTCCAGGAAAGTACTTTCCCGGCCTAGGCCGGGAAAGTAAGTTTCCCGGACTCGTTTTTTATCTACAATGTAGATAATAAATAAATATACGCAGACAAATTTAATTATTGACACAGTTCATCACGGCTACATGCACCTGCCACACCAAATATTAAGGCAACCTAAAAAGTAAAATCTACATAAATATCTAGATAATTTTAAAATTCTCACATTGTAAACGTAACTTATTCATTAAATACATATGATCTGATGCTTGAGTAATAAATATTTTAAGTTGTTCATTTGACAGGACTTTTGGCTTCTTTGGTTTATAACTGTCACCTTGACGTTTCAGGAAAACACGTAATTTCGAATATTTTGATATATCAATGTCTTCCTTTGTACTAAGTTGATCTTAGCATGGGAGTAATTTGACTATAACGTAGAGATGCCTTCAACTGAAGATTAATTGGAAATCATGACATTTCAGATCGGGAGATCATGTCTTTTTAAAGTCACAATATTTGCAGCTGTTACTAACTCTGGTGGGGTCCCAGACACCTGGATGTCATAATCAAACTCATCATTGTCCATTTTAATTTGTAGCACGTATTAAATAATCAATAAATAAACAGTAATTGCTAAAGAAACATTTCATAAGCGATTAGACTGTAATGAAAAAATGTTATGTATTTTTAAAATTTCTTAATTTATAATAATATTAATTGCGATTTCAGAAAAAATAGTATGTGTAACTCGTAGGAAAAGCACATTCCCGGACTCTGTGTTGCTTGTCTCGGCTGCGCCTCGACAAGCAATCTTCACAGTCGTCCGGGAATGTTGGGCTTTTCCTACTAGGTACACAATATACTATTGTTTAACTAGGCAGGAAAATAGTAGATTGACTGCCGCGGCTGAAAATTCAGCCAAAGGAGTCAACCTATTTTCCTACCGAGTTGAACATCATTTTTCGCCGATTGCTTAAAATTATTTATTTGAAATATTTAAATTATTATAATTTCCTTAATCTCCCTATTTTTTATGTGAAATATTCATTTGCCATGACAACCAATCATTTTCCCTGTGAGTACTTTCCTGCCTAGGCAGAGAAAGTGACACTTTTCTAATTGATATCTGTCAGCAAAATTAGTGTTTTGCTGTCAATCGGAGAAAAAAGTGTTTTCTTCCCGCATGTTGGGGTGGAACACCCTGTGTAAGGAAAACTACGTGCCAAAATAAAAAATCACACTATAAGAGTTGCATTATTTTCGTCCAAAGAATCTGTGGTTAACGGCCTGACCTACTTTTTCTTAACACCCTGTATTTGTCCTTTTTCTTGTTATATGCTTTGGTTTAATACAATAATTTTTGTCCCCCATAGAACAAAAATATTAATATTTCTAATTGTTTAATTCTCAGCACAAACTCACAATAGCGACCTTTACTCACAATTTTTTTAGAAAGGTAATAAATCAAAATTAGCCAAAAATGTTTTCATGAAAGTACAAGCTAAAATCCTTCCTACAGGATTTTCGCTACTTCGTAAACTCTATTAAAAGAGGTAAAAATATGATGTAGGAAATACGTCTGAAAGAGCAATATAAATTACAAAATTTTTCATAAATCCAAAAATTTTAAATGTTTGTGCTAATCTAAACTTCCTACAAATGCTGTTACAGACAACTCTCAACTCTCAAGTATGAAAGGATCAGTTAAAACAAAAAGTATCCCCACATAATGTTCTTGAGCAAAATACTATGAAGATAATTTTTAAAGAATGAACTTACTGGTTTGATAAAATCTTGTTAAAAGATTTAACAAAACCAACATCAGCCATATTTATGAAAGTTACAAGTCGTGGTAATGTAGTATAATTACGCGACAACGGACGCATTAGACAGGCTTCGGGCGTTTTCAAGTCGACTAAGTTTGGTTAAGAGTTGAGTCGTCGCCTGAGGCGGGAAAGCATTCTGTCATTTAAACACGGGGTCATTCAAGCATTCGTCGGAGAAAGGAAATAGGCAATTGACTTTTTAAATCGGCAGTTATTTAGCTGGAAACTGCTAAAATCTCATTTTCTGCATAGAAACCTTTAAATGTTAACGCATGTTTCTCAAGAATCTCTCACTACTCGTCATTTTATCTTTACGGATGAATGGGACGGAATAAACTTTATTGGACTAGTGGGTGACTTTAAAAGGCCAACAGCCAGGGGATACATATGAAGCGTTATAAGAATGAGGTATGTGTTAACTAGACTTCTACTATCCTACAGTTTTATGATTAAACTATCAATTTACTGATGTGAAATGTGAAAAATCCAACAAGATATAGAATTTTATCCTAGATTTACTAAAGATGAAATTCATAATAGATAAACTCCAAACTCATATTAATGGCCAAATTTAATTCAAGACTAGAGAATTAAGATTCTTTATTAGTTTAATTAACTAACTGCTAGCCCTATATTGAAACCAAACAAAACAAATCATATGCAACTTTTTCCAAAGTAAAGTAGCCATTTCACGGAGCAACTTAGGTTAGTTGTGTTTATTTTTTTGGAAGGCAAATGTGTTTCGATGTGCTTGCTCGACATTTGCTTTTAAAAGTAATTTCTCTCCGTCTATACCTATAAGTATAGACAATTTTTTGTTACTTTTAAAACATCACTGTTTATTTTTTTGCAATTACAAACTGCTAGACCCAATCGAATTTTTACGTTAACTTTGAAGTCAAATATTTTGCGAACCAATAAAGATATCGATGCGCAGTTTCCAGAATTTGAAAGAGAATTTAATTCTGAACGAGCCTGTTTATTCCGATTTTTTGGTTTCAAACATTTCACTGGGGTAAAATAGAAGTATGTTTCTTCAACCAAAATTTCGAAGTACCGGGTTTCCACAAAAAATTTTTTGGTTAACATTTCTTTGGTCTCTTGTTAATAAGGAATAAAATAATTTCTCAAATTTTTTATATCCTCTTCGTCGGAGAAATTTCGATTTTTTTTTTTAAATCCCGTAAGTTTTTTTAATTATTTTGGTTAGCATTTTTTGGTCTCTTGTTCATAAGGATAAAACTAATTTATCAAATTTTTGATATCCCTCGCTTCGTTGGAGATATTTTGATTTTTTTCTAAAAACCTGTAAACTTTTTTAATTTTTTTTTGTTAGCATTTTTTTTGTCTCTTGTTTTTAAGGATAACACTAATTTCTCAAATTTTTGATATCCCTCTTCGTTAGAGAAATTTAGATTTTTTTCTAAAACCCTGTAGGTATATTTGAGGTAAATTTTGGATGCCCCCATTATCCATAAAACGTATCAATTAACGACCATTTGTTGCGCGGGTAACATCAAAGTAGAATACTGTTATTAATTATAGAGATGTCATCAAATTGTTCAGGAGTTTTTTCAAAAATTTGAGATATCAGTTTTTTTCTTATAAACAAGAGCCCAAAAAAATGCTAACGACAAAAATTTAAAAATTTTTTGTGGAAACCCGGTAATTTAATTTGGGTTAAAAAACATAATTTTCTTTTACCCACTGTAGACACTAAGATGTTTGAAACCAAAAAGATCGGAATAAACAGGCTTGTTCAGAATTAAATTCTCTTTTAAATTCTGCAAACCGCGCATCGACATCTTTATCCGTTCGCAAAATATTTGACTTCAAAATTAATCTAAAAATTCGCTTGGTCCGCTTCAATTGACCAGCTGTTTATTTCTATTAATAGGTATATAAAAATGTAGAAAATGTATGCTCTGTAACTATATTAATTTTGGCATATGTACTCTGTACACTTCTTTGGAACAATCACTGACGTAACCTTAGGAGTGCAAAATAAACAAGGAAAATCAGGCAGTAGATCCTTATCAAATTTCACCTGTCATCCAGACGTAGTATTATATTGTTGCGACTATATCAAAGTAGCTGTTAACTTTCGTAAACTTCATAATATAATAATGTAATAGTACTAAGGATTATAAAGCAAATGCTACTGTCAGCAGTGTTAACCAAGAGACTACCTAGTTGTCCCTCTCATTGAAAACGTAATAACGTAAATTACCACTGAATTTTATAAATTTCGAGGCTGTTTCAGAATTAAAGTACCTACCTCAAATTGTTAGATTCTGATCAATAAGGGAAACAAGGAAGAGGGTAAGCGTGATAGTTATCCGATCTGTTTCATAAATATTGATGGGCTCGTTTGTAAAATGTTTGTAGCTTTAAACTAAAATTGCGTACTCTGCTAGTAGAGAATTGATTTAAAATTGGTGTTAGCGATATAGTTTCATGCGAACTAAACTAGTAGATCTGCTAGAAAAAATTAAAAACCAGAATATATGAAATGTAAAATAAACATAAAAATTAAAATCCTCCATATTTCCTCGAAAACTATCTTTTATTATCTCCTTTAATGTATTCCTCTTTCAATCTAATACTGTTTTTATGTTCGCGTATATGGTTTTTTCGCTCTCTTATAAGCTAATATATAGAAGTCTTCAGAATTTTTTTAAGTATCTTTCTAACCTCCTAAAATATTTTTACGTAAGTCACAGGGTGGAAAATCAGAAGGTTAATAGATGCAGGATAACAGTCACAATTCATTCAGATAAGTATCTACAATTATATAATAATGATAATAATAATAAACGTCTTTATTTGCAGCTTTAGTTTTACAATAATTCAATATATTTTTATGGCATAGAAGGCGAACAAATCTATAACAAAATTATAGATTTGTTCTACCACTTTAACCTGATATACACATTATTATAAGCCCTTTATATTTCAATCACCCTATAATGACATATTACACACATGCAATGGCACTGGAATTAACATGGATCATGAATTTAAGACTCAAGTATAATTGAAGCTAAATCGAAATTGTTAGTTTCTGAAAATATCTTAATAACATTTTATCGCATCGTATTTTTTGCCTCCTCGAATAGAATTCGCTTCCTTTTTCAGTGGCAACTGATATTATTTAGCCTCTTCTCATTTGTTTAGTGCAAATGGAACACCCAGTATAAGAATATGCTATCAGTTTTTGTATAAAAAAAATACTTAATATGGTTTTCTAATTCTTGGGAGAGTATTTATAACCTTAAGGTTTTAGTTAAGTTTTAATATCGTCCTTATAAAGACTTCCTGATAAAAAGAAAACATTTTTTTTATCCTTACCTCGAATATTCGACATATTATTTATTTCTTATAAATATTCATATTTTAGAGGAGAAAACATGATTTTAAAAAGTCTAGATCAATTAACGCAACCTACTAACCTGCACAAATAACATAAATTTATGACCCCAGCTGATTTTATACCATTATTGTTTTCACATCAATTTTCTTCCACCTTTAAATTTAATTAGCTTTACTTGTAGAATTCCAGTTCATCATATCGATAATAGAAACCAAACTCGACTTCCACGATACCTTATCTCGTTTAATAATGTTCGTTTTATGTCAAGTTGTGCACTCCGGATATATGAAAACCGTGTTATCTAAGAAACGACAGAATCGATTTAATGAAAATTTGTACATGTATCATTGCTGATACACAAGTTGATATTGTGTTTCTTCAAATTCGTGTTTTAAAAAGTATTACAACCTGGCGAGCGGTTTAGATGAATTTTGATGAATAATGATTTCATTAATAGGATAAAATAGCAAAATAAATTTTACTATTCCGTCTCCTCTAATTGTCTTAAAAAGACATAAATACTCTTTTCAGAGCTTATTTGCAAACTATCTACATTTAACTGATAAAATGGTCAGTACTACGAATGTAGAAAGCAAATAATTTAATATTTGCAATAAGCCTCACCAGACGGATTAATCCAAAAATGGACTCCTTCTGTTACCAGGCAGTACAAGTCACCATCCCATGGACCGGTTTCTGGCTTATTAGCCTTCATCAGCATGGTATAGGCAACCCATACTGCATGATATCAGAAGGACTCCAGATCTTGTCAACATCGATCGACATGAAGTCGGTAAGATGCAAATGTGGACCGTGGGGCCCTCTGGTGAAATTTATTGCAATTTGGATTTTGCCCAGACTAAGCTCGTATGATAGAAATGAAATCCAAAGAAGTCAGAAATCCATAGAGGTAAATTTTTAATAGGATAAAATAGCAAAATAAATTTTACTATTCAGTCTTAATCCTCTAATGTCTTAAAAAGACATAAATACTCTTTTCAGAGCTTATCTGCAAACTATCTACATTTAACTGATAAAATGGTCAGTACTACGAATGTAGAAAGCAAATAAGTTAATATTTGCAATAAGCCTCACCAGACTGATTAATCCAAAAAAGGACTCCTTCTGTTACCAGGCAGTACAAGTCACCATCCCATGGGCCGGTTTCTGGCTTATTAGCCTTCATCAGCATGGCATAGGCAACCCATACTAAAATTTATTTTGCTATTTTATCCTATTAAAAATTTACCTCTATGGATTTCTGACTTCTTTGGATTTCATTTCTATAATGATTTCATTATTCACTTCAGTGTATACCTAATGAACAAGGTATTTTATGATTTTTTATGAGTAAAAGCACGAAATTAATTATTAACAACGTTAACGTTTAAATTTAATATATGACAGGCCGTTCTTTTGACACCTAACGGCCTGCTCATAAAAAATATTAAAAATAAATAATACTTATAAATTTCTTCAGTAAAAGATTTAGTCAAAAATATTTAATAGTCGTGGATAAAATAGGGTATTCTATTCGCATATAATGGCTATTAATTGGCTCGGGTGATTTACGACACTTGCCTTCGGCTCGTGCCCTTATATGCTTGTGGAATAAAATACCAATGTACGATTTTATTTTGAAACACCCAATTTTTAACATAATAATAATAATTTGTTTCTAATATAACACAAAATATACAATTGATACAAAGCATAAACTAAATATGAAATATTGTCAGATACAAATTTTGGGTCCTAAAAAATTTAAACTTTATTAATCTTCACGTGAATTTCATCGAAGATATTTTTATATTTTGTCTACTTAGTGGAATTAATAGGCCATTATTTTAAAACTTATATACAGGGTGTTTCAGTTTTTTCGTTCATAACTTCTGTAAACGATAGAACATGTCAATATAATAGGAGTCTTTCCTATAACATTTTTCTCTAAAACGTTTCGTTTTCAAGATACAGGGCGTTAAACTTTTAAAAAATTATTACTCTTTATTCATTATTTCCTAAACAAATAAAGGTTCAGTCCCTATTTGAAGCCCCTAAACTTCTACGCCAAAGATCAGAAATTATATTTTTATACAAATTTTAAAACTTTGATGTATTTCCCATAAAAAAGTACTCCTGGTAAAATTCATTGGGAGGCTTTCTATTCAAGATATTTAGATTCTTTCTAATCAGGGGTATCCTATGCACTTTCTATTGACAGGCTATTTGTTAAACAAATTAAAGAATTATTTTAATACAAATTTATTTAAAATGATAAATAATTAATAATCTACAATAAATGCCCAAAATGATATCCATTTTCTTTATGTTTATGTTGTGAATAACTGTCAATGATTTAACGCCTACTTAATCCTGTCATTTTCAACCAAGATATAATTCTTTAATATACCCCTGATTAGTAAGAATCTAAATATCTCGGACAGAAAGCCTCCTAGCGACTTTTATCAAGAGTACTTTTTTATAGGAAATATATCAAAGTTTTACTATTTGTATAAAAATATAATTCCCGATCATTGGCGTAGAAGTTCAGGGGGTTTAAATATGGACAGAACCCCATAACTACGCCACTGCTTTAGTAAGAAAAACTTTTGGAACGTCAAAAAATTGGTAATTTATTATGACTATAGTGTACAAATCTTGAATAAAAAATATTTATTTGTTTAGGAGATAATGAATAAATAGTAATAATTTTTTAAAGTTTAACGCCCTGTATCTTGAAAACGAAACGTTTTAGAGAAAAATGTTATAGGAAAGACTCCTATTATTTTGATATGTTCTATCGTTTACAGAAGTTATGAACGAAAAAACTGAAACACCCTGTTTATAGAAATAATATAAAAATAAAATAATTCGCTGATTTTTATTGTAAAATGAAAAATTTATTTCAGTATTTCGCAGATTTCGAGATTTTGGTATTGTATTTTTTTGCCAACAGCTTCTGGATTGTCCTCAATTCTTCCAGTATTACTAAAAATTGATGACATTCCTGAAGCTATTGACAAAAAAATACAATACTAAAATTTCGAAACTTACTCGGTTGCGCCGCTTTATATCATTCTTCATTATTATTATTCATGGTGAATACGTAAGAATACTACAACTGTAGTCACAAAATTGTTGTTAATATGGAGAATAAAATAAAGGTAAAGATAAAGAGGAATATGATAGAGGTAGAAAACATTAAAAGATACTTTTATCGAACTTAGAATTCAAAATCTTCCAATGAGAAAAACAAAATCATTTTACTGCTAGGTATCAGATGTTGATCATTTTCAATACATTTTGAGTCATTTATTTGTTTAAAATAGCCGCTAGCAACCTACTTAAGTTATAAATTTCGGACATATATATTTATATATTTATCTAATTATTGCTGCCAAAAAATATTGCAAGATTCGATTAAAGTTGTGATTAGTAACTTTATTAAGTTACCTTCAATAGCAATTCCTAAATTAAACTAAAATACAAATGAAACAAAATGTGTGTTTCTTTTTTGAGAAAAACATATATAATACTCATTTTTTTAATTCTCTAGATAAATTAATAAAAAAATAAATTTTTTTCACAAAATGACAGAAACAAAGAATATTCTATTTCACTATATGCACATTTGCATCACTCATTTTCACTGTATAATATTTATATTTGTTTTGTATGTAGAACCGTAAATTATGTTACCTAAAAACTACTACAACATTAAAAACTAGCGAGCACACTATCAATAGACTTGGGTATGTACTTCATTGCAATTTTCTTTGTGGTAAATATCTCTTTTCTTGGAAATTGTTCTACATAAAAGAGATGACGTACAAACTTGATATCACGTAATTTTGTATGACATCATCTAATTAATTGACGAATAGATCTATTATTTACGTCAAAGATTTTAAAAAACAATTTTGATTCTCACACAAAGTTGTCGATGCAGTAGGTATTCAAAAGAAATCAATCTTTTAGCTTATTTTTCCACTGTAACTTTTCAACTTTTTGCAACTTCCAAGAAATAATTAATGCTGGAAGTTTGTCGTTTGGTAATATAGTACTCATTGAAATTCTTAATCAATCTTGCCGTTGTAATTATTGAGAATTAACTTCGACTATTATAAAGAAAAAGCTGTCTACAAGAGCATATTGTTGGGAAATCTAAGTTCTAACTTATTGTTCGTGGAATTCTATGACAGCTAAATTTTACAAATATAAAACACAAGAATACAAAGTACAGTCAGTGTTCTAAATGATGAACGAAATGTTATATATTTCTATGACAATTCTTACGGAAAAATCAGCCATTTAGTTAGTATAAAATTAACTATTGTGTCAAATATTACAAGGCGCTTTGATGGAAAACTTATTATAAATTTTAATAAATTTGCATAATAATGTACCTATAAAGAAACACATTTTTTTTAAGATATGGTCTAACAAAAATCATATGCTTACAGGAAACAGTTGACAAGCATAAACACGTACACGCACACATATCATACATACATATTGCTCCCATGTAAAAAGCCTTAAGGAAATGACAACGTTAAATTACTCATACAAATGAAAACGTAATGATTGGACGTATCCGCCGCTACTGCCACTGTTAATAAATACCTAACAGCTTAATGGAAACTTTGATTTGATTTGATTTTTTTTAAGACTCGCAGCCAGTACATTTGTTCTTAAGTAGTACCTGCTGGAGTATAAAGCAGATCCTAAAAATGTCACAAATTTTTTTATACCGATTTGAAGAGTGTGAAGAAATGGAATAAAGGAATGTTTCTATTGTTCTTGTTCTTATTTTTGTATTTTAACTTAATTTTAATTTTAAAATACAAAAATAAGAACAAGAACTAACAGCTGATCTTTGGCGATTTCCAATATTATATGAAATAAGTTCTTGTTTATTTCCTTTACCTTTTTTACATTTCATTATTATGTATTATTTGGGAAACAATGACCATGTATTATTATTATTAAGTATTATAAATTATTTAGTTACACTTCATAAAAGTGGCTTATTTTTCTTATGCTCAATTGTAGCACTTCATACTTACGTTTTAAATTGCCGTTATATAAGAGCCATTAAAGAGCTCTCAAGTAAAAAATATAGAAATTAAAGTCGTTAGAAGAAGTTTATTTAGCCGTTATACCGGTATAATTGCATCTATTTTAATATGTATGTGCTAATGGGAAAAAGCAATACGTGCCTTGAATGAAACAAACGTGGCCTAGTAAGAATGAAAATTTAGAAGCCATTTGTAACAATAGTAAAGTATAACTGGACGGAAATGAGAAGCACATACTGGTCGGATTCGCTATAACCTACATAGCTAAACCTAAACATGTCGACATATTCACGCGATTTTAATACAGGAAATTGGAAACCAGACAATGCAAATTTTGTGTTCGTGCTAGCCGGGATTAGTGGATTTTCTATGTAAATTTTAATTAATGTCTTTAAATATTTACGAAACAATACGCATTTGTTTCTAACTTGTCATCGTATCGTTAACAATTCTATCGGTGCTTTATACGGTATAATTAAATATTCTTTGTTTTACAAACTGGTTGTAGGCATTTCACAATAATGTATGTATTTATCTAACTTTTAGCATTACGAATATCTGAAACTTGTATCCATTTCAAATGAGACTAAGATAAATTAGGTATCTTCTAAGAAAAAGTATTGCAGAAACAATATGAATACGTCACTTTGGCAGTTTAGACAATTTTCCACAAACCGAAAAAGGAGGAAGGTTTCCAATTCCACCTGTATATATGAATGTTCTTGCGTACTATAGAATATCTATTGTCTGTAGGTGATCCCACTGTATTGAGCAAACTATGTCTTATGTATGAAGGGTACAAATAGAACATTAAATTTTACCTTTAAATAAGAGCACGACCTCACCGGCGCCTTCACCATATTTTAGAAATAAATAAAATTTTAAATTAGCAATAATATTACTTAATCGATTTGAATGTAACCTTTAACATACCTTAAGATGATTTTTTAACATACCATATTTTAAAGGTGCAATTTGGTACGATCATAGATTTAAATAAAATTTTGTAATTAATAATCATTTTTAACGGTTGGAAGACGTATACTTTATTTAAAAATAGCATGACAGCAGATTTATAGATAAGATATTTCTTCGATGGTAGAAGGGAACCCCCAAAGACCCTGAAAGGTAAAAGAGTAATTATAGCAAACCTATAGTAAGTTTCACGTTAAATAATCATAAAATCATGCGCACTGTCGCTTATTAATAAAACGTCGGTTGTATTGATTTTTTCATTCGCTAGTCGATCAATAAGTGCTTTTTAATCGTTTTGTGTTTCAGTTGACTTATATGCTTTACAATTGTAAAATAGTATTATGTAAATTGAGCAGTTTGAAAATAAAAATATGTATTTATCTAAATAAAGGGCCACTGAATATTTTGTTTTTAATTTAACCATCTCCAGAATAAAAAATGTATGAAGTAAAATATTAGACGAAGTATAGGTATAGGTACCTATAACCATAAAGAAAATATATATTTCTTTAAATTTACAAATATTATGCAAAAAGAATAAGCAAAAGTTAATTGTAAATTTAGCATTATTCTACAACTTTTTATTAAACTTAAAATTGTTCAAGGATTATATTAAATTTTACGACATGCAGACCGACAGATAAAACAAAACTCACCATTACCAACAAATTTTAGTCCTATTCGATTAAAAAATAAAAATTCCCTCAGATAAAATTAGGGTTTAATCGATTATCTACGAAATATAGATTATATTATTCTTTATTGGAATATGTTATTTACAAATGAGTATTATGTTAATTTATTGTGCTCGTCTCTATGTTAAATATTTGGAACTTAATTTCCTCCTATTTTTATCATTAACATTATTTTTTTAATTAATTTTTACTGCATCCTTTAATACTGTAGTTTTAAATTAAGGCAGATAATTATAAAATACCATTGAGAGTTAGGTATACGCACAGTACGTAAACCCGATGCAAAAACTTGGTTGTTTCATTATGAAGAGAAAATAAAGAGAGGCAGATGTAGCATATAAATCACAGAAAACCCTACTGAATATTCACCAAATGCTGCATATATGAACATAAAACATAGGGTTATGCCTTATGAAAAACCAAACATCACATATTTTAGACGGAATGATATAAAATGTATTATATTTTATTAATGCACCTTTGCTTATGATTGGTTCAAAGAACGATCCACATTGGAATTGTGTATGCATTTTGTTAAAAGGATGTATCTTTTTGTAAGAAAGAATTGCGGACACTCGCTTTAAAGGATTATGTATTTTCACACCATACTATTTCGATCGCAGTAGGTATTATATTTCTTCCAGTTTTTTAGCAAGTCGTGTTTTGATTTTAGTTTATTGAAAATTTAAATAAAGTCAGTATTATAAATGTCGTCATTAGGAATAAAACAATAGGTAAATAATTTTTTTTTCCAGATTTCGGTAAGCGGTGGAGGCCAATAATTAAGACAACAAAATAATTTCTTAATATAATCGACGTTTCGAAATTTTGTTTCATTATCAGACCAATGTAAGTAAACCTATTTCGAAACGTCGGTTGTATTGATTAGTGTACGTTTTACGGAAAAACTAAAAGAGGACTTTTTATTCGTAAACTGACTGCAGATTTCAAAAATGGAAAAAAACAATTTCGATCATTGGCGTACCCGTTTTCTTTAAACAAGGGAATTCACAACCCCGTGGTTATGCCTACGTTGAAGTAGGAAAATGAATATAATGATTAAACGTGGTACTTATTCAGGAACATATACACACAAAATTTCAATAAAATATTCAGTAGTAAATATAAAAAAAAATTTTAATTGTAACTTAAACGTAGACGTAAAAAATGTATTTCTAAAACGGTTAAGTTTTCGATATAAGTTTATTAAGAAAACTCACATTAATTTCATATTTTCTATTGATTCCCAAATTGTCGAAGGTACAATTCGGACCATCCGTATAGTCTTCTTGTAACTATGTAATTTTGATATTGATAGAAATAAAAATTGCGAAGGTTTTGATTTTTTTTTTTACCAAATAATACCAACATGTTTAATATCAAAATATTAGGTTCATGAAACGCTAAAACTCTAGCGAATCTCCACACAATCAAAATTATTTGGAGATACAACACTTACGTTGAGAGGAGGAATACGAGTTCTACAATGTAATTTGTTTTTGCTGATAATAAGAGTAAATATATTCTTTCAGATCTGAGGTGAAAACTAAATGGCAGTTTATAAACAATTTAAGGGTAGCTACCTAGGTCTGACCTGGGTTTCTATCGATTGTGAATGTAATTAAATTACAGGACCTATATAAACATGATTACAGTTTTATATCCCCCCATATCACTTTTATCAATTATTATTTGGATCATTAGGTATATAAAATATTTTTTACAGAAAATTTATCATTCACGTAGAAAATTGTAAATTTCTTTAGTAAATCCCTCCATCTCAACCAAATCATTCGATTTCAATCACCAAGGGAACATTATCGATAGTAAAAGAATTTAACATATTGAATGTAATGCATTGCCAACAAGACCTTTTGTACCACAAAATTAATATGTACCTTACAAACACCCACGGTTGCTACGATCTAAAATCGTAGTAATGAGGTCCAGGGTATTACAAATCCTTTTTGAGAACAATAAAAGTGTGATTTAAAAAAATAATATATAAGGTTTATTTACGGACCATAGTAATTACACAAAGTGATTATAAAACCTTGAAATCTAACAATTATCTAGAACATAAATTAGTTTGTCTAGGGTAGATTTTGAATAAAATGTCTGGTAAAAATATATATAACAAAAATAGATCAAGACAAATATCTTAGCTGTAAGGACGAAATTATTAGTAAATTTACAGGCAATAATTACAATAAAAAGATGAAATATAAATAAATGTACAAAAACTGAAACTTAACTTAATGATGAGTTTCAAACAGTTCCAGAAACAAGATTCCTTCGTTCCGCTTAGGAAGCCTTAAGGAAAAAACTAAAGTTCTCGTTGAATATAGTCTTCGTCTCAGGATTAATGTTACTGCATATGATGTTCACAATGAAATATAGATAGATGGTAAATGTGCTAGGCTTGCATCTTCTGTGTTATTCAATATACCAATATCAAGTACCAAAAAATCGCCAAAAATATTCATTGTCCAGAAATCCAAATATATTCCAACAAATACTCAAAAATTCAATAAAAGCTGGTGGTATTGCTCAGTTTTTCACCGTACCAAAATCGTCTAAAATACATTACATGAAAAATTACTTTTAAGTTAACCTATAAAACAAGTGGTCTTTTAAAGACAAAAAAAAGTGATAAACTTACCCAGAATAGTCTGGACGATAAGTTTGCTATTAAATCCGATTAAATCGACAATAAATTGAATACCCAATGTATTAAACTAAACCAAAATGTAAAATTGTGTTTTATTCCGGAACTAGCCGAGTGCAAGCCAAAAGTGCCTTTATCACAAATTTCACACAGCAAAACTAACGTTCATCCGTTGATGGATAAAAGAGGAAATCTTCCCATTTACAACGCGTTTTATAAAATTTTCTTAATCAAAAAAATTCATAGAACTGAGTCCTGATTCGTCAGTATTACCAACTCACTATTTTACTCTAAAAATTCCCTATATTTCTTGGACCATTGAACATTTCGATGCTATGGACTATTTATAAATAACTATGTTTTTTCCAAACAATTTCTAGCTGCTAATATTTACCCAGCATACTTATTTATCAATGTTATTTTTAAATGAATAATAATTAAACTATTTTTGGTAAGATGAGAACTGTATTATCACCGAACGTCGACAGACTTCAGGTGATTCAATAAATCAGCTGTGAGGTACGTTCCGCACCTCAACTAGCGGTCAGTTACGTTCAGTGGAAATCTTCCACAGATATTTTAACTATAAGGGTGATTCACGCAAACCGTTCATTAGAAGTATAGGGACTTGTAGTGATAATTTAATTCTGAAAATTTGGCTACTTACCTAGTTTTTCATGCTCTTTTCTTTAAAAATATTTTCAAGGTCATTGCACTTCCGCTTATACCGGAAGTTACCATCAACTTCGTTATTTTAAATGGAATGATATATTTTTTACTGCATTTTTGAATTCTACTAGTCATTTTAATAGGACTTTGATCATATTACCCTATCCCTAAATCTAACCCTACTTGAGATATATTGACTTTTCTGATAATTTTTGTTTTGACATCGAATAGTTTGAAATTTGCTGTCTCTAACATAATGAAAGTGAAAGTTACCATTTAGACAACACGAATAGTGGAACCCTTAAGCTTCCTAATCATGCTTTCAAATTAACCTAATTGCTTACAGGGTGGTCGGAATTTACTGCCAACTTTGGCAAACTTCAAACGTCAAAAAGTATATTTTTTTAAATGGAACACCCTGTATATTTTTACAGTTTCTGATGTAGAATTTTATTCTGCACCAATTTGTATTAAGGTTCCCTATACTCATCTTTTATGGTTTTTGAGTTATTAATAATTTTGTATTTTACTGCGCGAAATACATCGAGGTATGTGTTGCCCTTATAATAGTCGGCTGTGGAAATGGTATTTGTTGCAATTATTAGCATCTATCAAACGAAGTTATGTTGCTCTTATAATAGTTGGCTGTGGAAATGACATTTGTTGCAATTATTATTAGGTACTTATCTATCAAACACGATTTTATAAATAAGTTTGGTAAAGGTTATCAGTCATGGAAAATAAAGGAAATGGATATTCAAACAATGATATTTTAAACTTATTTTTTATTCAAGGAGAATGTCACAGAATTATTAGCAGAACTTGTCATATACTCTGTGAATAAAAAATAAGTTTAAAATATAATTGTTTGAATATCCATTTCCTTTAATTTCCATGACTGATAAACTTTACCAAACTTATTTATAAAATCGTGTTTGATAGATAGGTAATAATAATTGCAACAAATGTCATTTTCACAGCCAACTATTATAAAAGCAACATAACTTCGTATGATAGATGCTAATAATTGCAACAAATACCATTTTCACAGCCGACTATTATAAGAGCAACACATACCTCGATGTATTTCGCGCAGTAAAATACAAAATTATCAATAACTCAGAAACTATAAAAGATGAGTATAGGGAACCTTAATACAAATTGGTGCAGAATAAAATTCTACATCAGAAACTGTAAAAATATACAGGGTGTTCCATTTAAAAAAATATACTTTTTGACGTTTGAAGTTTGCCAAAGTTGGCAGTAAATTCTGACCACCCTGTAAGCAATTAGGTTAATTTGAAAGCATGATTAGGAAGCTTAAGGATTCCACTATTCGTGTTGGGTAAATGGTAATTTTCACTTTCATTATGTTAGAGACAGCAAATTTCAAACTACTCGATGTCAAAACAAAAATTATCAGAAAAGTCAATATATCTCGAGTCAGGTTAGATTTAGGGATAGGGTAGTATGATCAAAGTCATATTAAAATGACTAGTAGAATTCAAAAATGCAGTAAAAAATATATCATTCCATTTAAAATAACGAAGTTGATGGTAACTTCCGGTATAAGCGGAAGTGCAATGACCTCGAAAATATTTTCAATGAAAAGAGCATAAAAAACTATGTAAGTAGCCAAATTTTCAGAATTAAATTATCGCTACAAGTCCCTATACTTCTAATGAACGGTTTGCGTAAATCACCCTGTATTTAAGCCGTAATACGGTAGATCTGAGAAATATGCATGACTAAATTTTTCTGACGCAACCGGAAATCCAGTTTACAATGAGACAACCATAGCAGGCAGTCGTATCAATGCACTTTATATCTCAACCTTCTCAACCTCTTCAGTAATTTTATTTAGTAATACAAAAAATTCAAGAAAATGCTTTCTTCGTCTTTTACCATGGAAGATGGTATGAGATGAGATTTGCCAACAGCATAAACCAGCTCAGAAAGAAATTCCCCATGCATATTTCGTTAATTCTTAATCCAGTGAGAACGATTGCAACATTTAACTTTCCGGGCTACTATGAAGTAACCACATAAATATAATCCCAAACAGCATCTTTCACAAAATGTAGGTTAATCATCCTCATATGAAACTACAACCAGTACCACTACGTTTGTAAAGTATCCTACAAATTAAAATGAGATTCATAACTAAATATAATCTTAATGTTATATAATTTACGGAGAAGTTAAGAGGATGCATACAAATGGGCGTTAAATATTAAAGACATTTATAAACAAATTCCTTAGTAACTACCTTAAGAACACAAATATCCAAACATCTATATCAGAAGAAATTAGTGAGATTTTGCTATATCAGGATTGAAACTTGCAAAGAGAAAACCATAGCAGCCTTGGTATCATGTTTTTATGCCTTGACTCTCTTAACCAACGCTAATTCAATACTGAATTATATTTAGTGATACAAGAGACTCCAAAAAAAATTCTCTATCCTAAATCCTTTTTTATCCTGAAAATTAGCATAAGACTAGATTTTCCAACAGCATAAAATATGAGTTACCTCAAAAAGGAATATATGTTTCATCAGTTACTAATCCGGCGAAGCTTTAGACCACTAACATCAACAATAGAAAGTTTAAGGAGTCTACCTTTACAATAATCACACTTTACAGTATCTTTCTGAAAATGTGAGTTAATCATCCTTTTTCAGTAATTGAACGTTTGTTAATACCAAATTGAGTTTACGTTGCCAAGGGCCAAAACACAAACAACCGACAAACAAAAATGGTACTCATCACTGAAAATCACACTTCCATATGCAAACATCTACCGTATATCAGAAAAATTTGGTGAGACTTCTTAATGATATCGGAAATTGATCTTGCAACTCGCATAGCATGTTTTAGTACCAACGTGTTTCTATGCTTCAACTCACCCAGCCATAGCCGTGGCCCCAGTAATTATATTACCAAAAAATGTTCTCATTCTAAATGTTTTCTCACAATTAACATGAGGCGAAATGTCCCAATAGTATAAAGTATAAGTTGGCTCACAAAGAAATATCCCATAAATGTTTCACTAGTTTAAGTCTAGTCCATTGAACCATCTTAATATTAATATTGAACTCTTCCAGACGCTATGAAGTAACCACAGGCCCTATAAAAGCAGGAACAATACATTCTAAAGATTTGAATTAATCATTCTCTTTAAATATGGAACTACAACCAGGTGCCAAGAACAAACAATCAACAAATTGGATTCATCACTGAATATTACATACATTTTTTCCAGTTCATTCCACGAATGCTCCCAACAATCCGGCGAGGAAGTACGAAAACGATTGATATGAATATTCAACTACAGCAAAAATACTTCCCTGAAACTTTCAGATAACAACAAACCTCATCATTTTTTTACCTACGTGGACATTAACGAAACCGTTCATCAGGTCACCAACATTTCAAAACTTTTAATACATTATAATTGACGTATTATGTCAGTTAATAAACTGATGTCGAATCTAAGCACATTGTTAACATCCTAGCATTTCATGAACATTAAACTACAAAGGACATAAACAAAATTTCTAGTGTAAAACAACATTTTACATCAAAATATAATAATAATAAACTACTTTGGAGCTCCTATCGGAGATCTCTTATGTGAATTTCCTCTCCCTTCAATGCAATGTTTGTCTCAACAGGTGCTTGAGAACCTGATGATCCGTCAAGATTCCTGATAATCGGTAGGTATACTTGGAGGTATAAATGTTAATATTAGTATACAAAAGTTTTAGGCTACGTACGGTTTTTTACGAGCAAGTTAATGTAGTTCTTAAACTTTAAATCATCATCAAAGAGACCTCTTAAATTTCTAACAAAGTTTGAAATATTTAAGATCTCAATTTTTACTTTTATTAGATATTATTATTATTAATATTTAAATAGCACACTTTAAACATTCTGTAATATTTATGAAATAAATTTAACTTTTTAATTTAAAATGTCAGTCAAATATAATTACTCTCCTAATTGTTTCTACATTATTAGAAAATTGAACAAGGAAATTTGTGTAAATATTAAATACTAACTACTAGAACTAGGCTATTGTCTCCCGTTTGTTGGTAAATGCATTTTTAATTATGCAAGCGTATTAATTAGCACAATCGTTAATTGCCAACTAAAACTTGTTCATAAACGTTTTTAATAATAAATGTAACCTCCAACAGGATTAGAGCACACTTTGGCTTTGAAAACCTCTATAAATATTTAACATTAAACTTGCTTTTGAAGTGTGAATTAAATAATCAAGTTTTAGTCTAAAAAGAGAGACTGGAAGACATTATTAATAAAATTATAATAAGTTTAAGTGACTCGGTGTATACAATCAAGCCTGGAGCTTCCAGCGCTCTACGAGGATTAACTCTTCAACATTCCTTTAAAGCTCTTTGCAGCTTAGATATTACCGCTTTGCACAACACAATAATTATGTGCCAGTTCATCACTTACTATATAAAATTAAATTATATTAGCATAAATCTCAATCCATAAAGAGCCACAAACCGCTGATTGTATTTACGCTTTCAGGTTGATAAGGAAACGCATAAATGCAAATTAATGCATATATTATTTAATTGATAAAGCGCAAATGCCTACTGATAAAATAAATATAAAAAAAAGATATTCCTACTAGGCGTTTTCGACTTTTTCTTTTCTTAATTTATGGTAATGTTCTGGTAGAGTTTGTCATATCGTCATATCTATAATAAAATTTAATCACACATACACACATAATACAGCAAATCCCTACGAGATTGCTGTCTGCTGCACATGGACGTAACTTGATAAAGAGATACCGGGTGGCCACGAGAACCAGCCCAGGCTTATAGCTCCTTTGTTTATAAACCAACTGTTTTGAGATTTGGAGGTACATAATATTTATTTTCCAATTTAGTGACGTGTACATTAAAAATGACCGACTTCCGGCTTCGACGGAAATAACATCAAATTTGATTTTTTAAATGGAATACCCTGTATATTTTATTACTTTTGGAAAAAACGAGTGAATAATTGGATTAAGGAACATCATAGACTAGTAATTCATCAATATATTGATGTGAAAAATACCTATTATGTATATTAAAGACAACTACTTCCTTATGTATACTAGTGTGTAAGTGTGTGTATACAGGGATTTGTATTGTGTGATGTATAATATTATGAATATTGTGCGTGTATACTACTGTGTATGTTTTAGTTATAAGCATTTAAGCCGTGTAACTTGCTCGCAAGGATTTCTATTCCTTTGTAGGTTTTCTCTTCTATTCCTGTTTATTTATTGTTTATTTATTGTATGTAAATTGTAAATGAATAAACATTATTATTATTATTATTATTATTATTATTATTATCTACGGACCAAATTCAATCTGATTACGTTGCAAAATTTGAATTTTTTCCAAAAATAATTTTATCATTTTTTATTTTATTTTCAATCCAGAAGGATGTGGCTAGAGAAAAATGTATCTAGCTCCATTCTGTTATTCACACTAATAATAATTTTCAGTAGCAAGTTAATATTAAGTGCATTGTGGGCCGATAAATTTTAAAGTGTTGGTTTTTGAAAGAAATTTTTAAATGAAGCGTGTATGGACCATCTGCAACATTAGATAGAAAATTTTATTTCAAATACGACGAAAATTAAAATCTCGCATCGCGATCAGATAGAATTTGGTCTGTAGATTTTAAAAATAATAAACTGGTAATTTTAAAAATCAAATTTGATGTTATTTCCGTCGAAACTGGAAGTTGGCCATCTTGACTGTATACGTTACTAAATTGGAAAATAAGTCTTATAAATATGTTCCAAATATCAAAATAGTTGATTCATAAACATAAGCCTGAGCTGATTCTCGTGGCCACCCGGTATATTTGCAGAAACTAGATGTGTTCTCTTATAGTTGCAATGAGTCCCACTACGTTACTATTCTGGTATATTTAAAAAATTCAAATATTCTTCAATATATTATACCGGGTGTAAACGAGATCCAATGTTCCAACACATTTTTTTTATTTGAGAATAAAATTTTAGTCTTTTATTAAAATCAAAATTAATAATTGAACTCTTTGTATAACGAAAATTTTCCAAGTAGGCATTGAATATCATAATATCATAATATGATTCATTTTTAGTATTTGGTTGCAATATGAAGGGAATATTTTTTGTTATAATGAAATTATAACAAAAAAGTCAAAATAATGTTTTTCTGACTTTTGGACAGTCATTTTTTTCAGACAGTATTATTTCCTTCCTTGTAGGAATCGGCATAATTTAAGCTTTAAATTCATGTAAGTATAATAGTCCAATCAAATTACACTTTGACAAGGAAAAAATTGTTAACAGGGCTTTGGCAGTTGAAAATGGTAAAGTGGGGTATAATAATCAAAAAAAAAATCCATGCACTAGCAGGAATGTCCCGAGGGGGATTTGGGGGGGGTCAAAGGGGTCAATTGTGTATTATTGCGGTTTTCGGATAAAATTGAAGTCGGAGAGAAAAATATTTAATAGAAAAGTTGTAGATCGTCAAAAAATTTACAACTTTTCTAGAAATCAATTTTTTGCATAACCTCAAAATATCCGAGAAAAATGCGAAAAACTGGTTTTTCTGTTTTTTATTTTTTATTTCTATCAAAAATATTTAATTTTGACGAAACTTGGTGGAAATATACCTTTTGGTCTTCTAAATATCCACAAATTTTTTCAGACCAAGAAATTCATAGGTTTCCGAGATATTCTCTTTTTTTGGAAAAAAACATTTTTTTTTAAATGAAATTTGTCCTTCAGGAAATCATCGCACCGACTTGATTTAGGTCTTAATTTCTTCGTTTTTACTTATACTTTTTTAGTAAATGATAAAAAATAGTAGTCTCCATTTAAAAACACGCTCAAAAATCGAAAAAAACAAAAAATGACTTTCGCAAAAATCAATTTTTTTTGTATGTTTATAATTTATTGAAATTTTTATATAATCTTATAAAACTGATTACACCATCCTCGAAAACGGGGGGGAACATATATTTGCCGCTGATATTGCGAAAAAAAAATTCACCCCTTTCGGGGGTGAGTATTAGCCGGTGGAGGGGTTGGTAGGGGTCGGACGCGATATCCAACACCTCCACCGTGCTCAGCAACCTCGAAAACAGGGATAAAGTACTTTCTTCTGCAGGGAAACCTAATAAATCGCATATAACTCTTCTCGGGGGTGGTTTTTGGCCGGTTTGAGGGGTTGCGCAACCCCAAAGAGAAATTCTGACGCCGCCATCGTGTTCAGCATCCTCGAAAACGGGGGGGAAGGTATTTTCATTCCGGTTCAAAATATTTACCATTTTCGCGTTTTTTCCGACTCACACGCCACTAGATAGTATTACAAAATTAAGGTTTTTACGAAATAATTAAACTAAGGATATCTTGTATTTTTCTATGTAAAATTCAAATGGTGTAATCAGTTTTATAAGATTATATAAAAATTTCAATAAATTATAAACATAGGTATACAAAAAAAATTGATTTTTGCGAAAGTCATTTTTTGTTTTTTTCGATTTTTGAGCGTTTTTAAATGGAGCCTACTATTTTTTATCATTTACTAAAAAAGTATAAGTAAAAACGAAGAAATTAAGACCTAAATCAAGTCGGAGCGATGATTCCCTGAAGGACAAATTTCATTTAAAAAAAGTGTTTTTTTCCAAAAAAAGGGAATATCTCGGAAACCTATGAATTTTTTGGTCTGAAAAAATTTGTGGATATTTAGAAGATCAAAAGGTATTTCCACCAAGTTTCGTCAAAATTAAATTTTTTTGATAGAAATAAAAAATTAAAAACAGAAAAACCAGTTTTTCGCATTTTTCTCGGATATTTTGAGGTTATGTGAAAAATTGATTTCTAGAAAAGTTGTAGATTTTTTGACGATCTACAACTTTTCTATTAAATATTTTTCTCTCCGACTTCAATTTTATCCGAAAACCGCAATAATACACAATTCACCCCTTTGACCCTCCCCCCCAAATCCCCCCCGGAACATTCCTGCTAGTGCATGGATTTTTTTTTTGATTATTATACCCCACTTTATTATTTCCAACTGCCAAAGCCCTGTTAACAATTTTTTCCTTTTTCGAAAAAAAAAATGTTAATTTGATTGGATTATAACGGATTCAATTATAAATGAATTGTAGCAAATTTAAAACTTTTGGTCTCGTACGAAAGATATTAATCTAAAGCATTAAAATAATATGCGAATAAACTAAGTTGCATTTCACATAAGTATCTAATACGTGTGATATCATTAAGAGGTAAAATATTTGAAAATTTCCTAAACTGTGTTTAGAATGTTACATTAGAGGCAAAGAACTTGCGTGCATACATATACCTGCCAGGATATATTTTTATATTATATTTTTAATACTCTGATTCTACTGAGTCTACTGAGATTTTCCCCCGTACCCCCATGTAACACAATTTAGTCATCACAAAAGCCTAAGGTATATCATAATATTGACTATTTGCGGTAAAACATGATCACCGTGGTGGTAGCTTATAATAGCTATGGCAGCACCTCAGTTTCAATTACCCGGACTTCGCTCCGGGCTACAATTCAACTCTCATAGCATAGGCGGGTTATGGAAAATATTTAAGCGAAAATTTTGCTATATGTATAGTGTCAGGGATTTGTTTATTACGAAGTTATAAAGCGTGTGAATGTAATTTAGTGCGTTATCACACCGAAATTATAAGTATTTATTATTATTATTTATTGATTCAGTCAGTTATATTAAATTTACCAAAATAATTAATTTGTGAAAAGTAAAAAACTCATGTTATTCCTTAATTTTCAAAATAATTGAGTTCACCATTTTTCAAGTTATATTTCAGTGCTGTTCTGGATTCAATATCATATGAAAATGAGACAAATAATTTCAGGTGATTTCATAATAATTCAAACACATCTTACTCCGTGCCTTCAGTAACTAAAATAATTCGAACAATATGTCAATATATGTTATAGAGGCTTGTTATTTAAATTTGAATATTCTCTATAGCTAGTCTTGAATTCTTCAGTTTTTCGGATTTGAAATTTTTTATAGGGATAAATCCAAGTTAAGTAAATGTTCAATCCAAGAATTTCGGAAAATTTTGATTCTGCAAAATTTTGAAACATCGCTAATAATTCAGTGCCCAAAGTATAAGTAGGTACACGAGAAGAAACCTTATCATAAAGGTCTGGTTGTAGTGCATAACGACATGAGTTCGTGTTTTCTAATCATTAACATTCAACATTGACGGTTTACGTCTTTGAAACAATTTGTCAAACTATTGAAACAGAATTTATTTTCCTTGTTACACAGTCTACTTTAAACTAAATTAATTTTACCGTCTGAAATATTAAAATGATATTATCCGTTGTAGAAAAATATGATTTCAGGAGATTTTGGAGATTTTGGAGCTTTTTTCCTCATTTTTGTACTGCTGTACCTCAAGTTCTATTTATGATCGAGAGAAGAATAAAGATCAAATTTAGATAGAATTCAAGAATGAAAAATCCATATAATTTGCCTCCAAAGACTTTAAATATTTAAAACTCCAATGTGCAAAACGGACACAAACCTTGGATAAAATAAAAAAATAAAGAAGAGAGCCATCTTAACCCATTCTTATTTAGCTACTTTAACACGCACTTGGAACTAAGACAACAAGTGCATAAGACGAATTTAATATAAAAAGCAATAAAGATAAGAAGCGTAAATATCTATATGGAATACCATTTTTAAATAATTTGTGCAAGTGAGCACTATCTGGATCTTCTACTACTACATAATTTATTTTTCATTTTTTAACACGTAGGTACAGTCCAATCCAGAATAATCAATATTATAAATAATTAATATTAATATCACATTATGAAAGATAATAATAGATAGTTCAATTATTTGATACCACATAGCATATTATCGGCCAAACCGAAAGGACATAACATAATTCAGTTTAGTTAGTTGTCATTATTTGATATAATATGCTAATATGAGTGCATAATGCCCATATAGAAATTTTGAGTTCACGCCACATTGCGTTGCATTAACAAATTTACTTAATATAATAAAGGTAATTCGACATATCATTTCGCACATTCATGCATATGCAATATTAACCGCGATTCACATTTCTAAATTTCCTATTAGCATAATTAACACAAAAATATTTGATTCGGCAAATAAACTACGTAGTGGATTTTCACGTGAACCTGCCGGGCAAAAATCTCGGTATCTGACTCGATTCGTGAAATAATAGTATGGAAGGTGACCCACAAAATGTTTTGCAACGTCAAAAATGCAGTTAATTGTATTTTGATAAAGTATCAAAACAGCACATGATAGAGTTGCTTCCATTGATGTGGCACTGGCATGAACATATATCCACCCGACAACAAAATACAATTCAACGCAACAACCAAAAATAATAATAAATTTATTCAGCATCCATCGTTGGCTGTTATAAATAATAGGTAATGTTTTGAATATAATTATTCCTGACCTTAACTTAAAATGAACTGCCTAAGTAATTAAGCTTGTTAACAATAAACAATATAAATATTGTCTAAAAGTTATTCTTGGAATCGTTTAATATTCTTTCTTTTCTTATTTGGGATTTATTACCGCATTCTTGAGTATTTTAAAGTCACAGATAATCTAACAATTATCTGAATTTAAAAAAACCTTTACACTTTACCTTTACACCTGTGATTTTGCGTCAAAGGAACAGTTAAAAGGCACTTTTTTTGACAGAATATAAGTAAAATACAAATAAAAATAATGATATTTCGCAGACGTTTCAGAAACGCGACCTGGGTTCCTTTTCAATGCTAAGATTTTTTTATTTGTACAATTCGTGAAAATTACAACATTTAAATTTCTGTTCCATTACACATTGAATAATACAGTAAGGTATTTCAGGTCAACCAACTTCATTAGTAACCTTGTGCCATTAACCCATTTACACCTATTTTATTTAATAATTAATTTTTCCTCCACGCCATTAACAGGAAACGTTAAAAATTAATCACTACCCGTACTAGATGTTGGAACATTAAGAATAGCGCGAAGGGCAACTTATAGTGTGGAAAACAGAAAGTACCTGCTAATGGTATTTATATGGTGTGTGTTACCACAAATAGTCCTGGTCAATTATCCTCTCCCCGATTACCACTTTAAGAGCTTGGTTCCTAAAGTATAATTTACAATTTAACAAGATATTTTGTTTTTTTGCTTCGGTTAGTCAAGGATTATTTTGTTCGTTTGGCATTACAAAATATATTTCTGTTGATACAAATAACTCAAATAAATATGGTAATATGTATTAACATTAGCAATTCCATCTATAATATTTATTAAAATTATCGTATACCTACACAAGATCTACAAAGTTATATTTCTTATAGGCGTTACCTGAAAATAATAAATACAATTCATATAGGTATTGTTACCGCGTTATTTGTAGAAAAAACATGGTACATAATCCTATTTTAACCGAGATTTTAACTATTTAAAAGTTTTCTCATAATATATTTGATTTACTATTTAACGCTTACTCATAGTTGTTCTTATTTATTTTTTCGAATTGCAACCTCAAAAATCTTCAAAAAGTTTCTATTTTTTAAATAACAAAATATGGCTTTTAGTGCTTTTAGCAATGAAGATTTAATGGTAGATGGAAATCTATATTGAAAGAGATGTTTTTTGACCTTTCTCTTGTCCATAGGTGTAACCTAAGTGGTCAAAAGTTGATCATCCACATGCAATGAAGTTCATATTTTTTAAGCAGTTTCACCGATACCTTAAAACTTTTCTTACAGACAGACATTCTTATTTCAAACATTTAGTGTTTCTCGTTAGATTTCGCTATCTGCTCTAAGTTTAGGCAAAAAAAGAATTAATTTGATTTGCTGCACGCCATAATATAACTAATGTAAAGTTTATTGGCGATTAATATCTAATATTTATATGATAATTTAAAAAAAGAATTGTATATCATTAGTTTTTCTATTTAAAACGAAATTTAACAAAAATATTTATCTATGTATTCTCAGTCCTTGGTTTAGATATTTAATATGTTCACTCCACTTTATACGTTCATGAGACTCAGATATTTTACGTGTTTAACTCTTGTAACTGATTTATTACTATTATCGAAACTCAGTATTTATTATTGGTAAGTCTGCTCTTGTTGAATGTTCGAAGTACTGATTTTTTTGTGTTCAGTCTTAATTTATTTACTTTTAGCCAAGCACTTATTTCTGCTTTGATTTCAACAGATTTCCAGGTATTGCCAGAAAATATCAATGCTGTATCATCAGCGTAAAAAAAACTATACCATTAAGCTTTAATTCAAATATACTGTAAATATAAATCAAAAAGGGAAGTCAAAGACATTTATTAAACTAGTTGGAGTAGTCAGTCTGTAATTGTTTTTATCTAAAATATGCACTTCCTTCCAGCTTTACATAATGGGCTATTTAAAATTATTTGGTATATTTTCTGTAAATAAATATTTTATTTATGATGTACCGAGTGTTGACACGAAATTGTGCACCCCTATTTTAGGCCCTCATTTTTATAATGAAAACAGTAAGGAAAAAAGTTTTTGGAGCTTTTATGTACATTTAGAATATATAATCAAGAAAACAATTGAACATCACAATCAATGACCAAACTTATGTTTTTTTTTAAATGGAACACCCTCTATATTTTTACATTTTTTAAATTAATATTTTCCGCTGATTTCAAAAATATATACTTGTAATATAATATCTCTTGTAGTTTTGAAGATATTTGAAAAAATATCTTGGTACCATATTAATTTAAAATTAAAGTAAACCGTGCTTTTCAGCAAAAGCACTTTTCAAATGTTTCAAATGACATTTTAATAACTGACAGCGTTTGTAATTGTTTCGTTGCAAGTTGTCCTTTTAAATAAATAAAATGCAATTTGCTGATGTTGAACGTTATGATAATTTATTGGTAAGAATAAAAATGCGGCATTATGCAGTAGCAAACCAAATTTAATAATGAGAACTCAAATGTGTGAATTACTGGGCAATTAAACGCCTTAAGTGGATTTTTTTAATACAATGTCTAGTTTTTTATTATAATTTTCAACTAAGACACACAAAAACTGTTCAATAAATGATCCTAGAAATGGAAAGCGGATGAAGGGAAATTAACGAATTAATTGTATTATTTTGATATATAAAACCAATATTACAACAAATAAATAACTATATATATGATAGGTAATAGAAAAAAAATTATAAAATAAATATTGTTCAAAATGCCTTCTATTATTTTCAAAACACAGCCGATATCTTTTCTCTAAATGCTATTTTGAATAATGTGATTATTTTATTATTATTATTCAAATATTCAATTTTGTTTACTATTCTTTCCCGTAAGACATTCTTCTGGACTGTTCGCATACACCTCATTCTTGAGGTATCCCCACAAGAATGTGTGCAAGGGAGTTAGGTCTGTGCTATTTACAGTCCATCTTATTGTACCTTTTCTGCCTAACCACTTTTCATATCTAGTATTTAAAAAATTTCTAACTGCGGCAATATTATGGGGTGGTTCACCATCTTGCTGCCACATTATGGTATTGTCATGTTCCGGAATCTGTTGTAAAATGTCTTCTATTTCGTTCAACAGAAACTGGTAACACATTTGACCATTCACCACAACAAACGTGCAGGGATTTTTTGCCTTGTGTTTTAATCTCTGCTATATAATTTAGGTTTTCTGTTGCCCAATAACGTTTATTTTGTCGATTAAATAAATTTGGTGGATGAAGTGTCATCCGTCCAAAGAATTTTATAAAAAAAAAAATTGGGACCGTTATTCAAACGATTTATCATCATTTCTGAAAAGGTATATCTCTATTCTATTTGTTCGACTGTTAATTTTTGTACGTGTAAATTTGTATAGGTCGTAAATTTATTTTTTTTAAATATTGTGGATCAGTCCACGTGAATACCATAAAGATTTTGGGCGGTAGTTATGGATGAGTTGAGATTTTCTTGAAAATGGGGAAGAATTTCCAAATCTCATTCTTCACAGCCTGGGGTTTTTCTTTTTAAGTTCTTGAGGTTTCTCTTAGTTTCTTGGCGATTCTTGAGAACATCATTCTTGACGGAAGTCCTTTATCAGGAAATTTTTGAGCACAACTTGCAACGAAACAATGACAAACGCCGTCAGTTACTGAAATGTCATTTGAAACAAATGAAAAGTGCTCTTGCTGAGAAGCAGGGTTTACTTGAACCATTGAGTGAAAAAATACAACACTAAAATCTCGAAACCTTGACAGTTGCGTCTCTTTATTATTTTTACTCAATGCTTGAACTCTTAAAAAATATAGAGGGATTCTGTTTAAAAAGCATAAGTTTGGTCAATAATAGTTTGACGTGATGTTCAATTATTTTTCTGATTATACATATATCCTAAATTACGGAGAAGCTCCTTTTACCGTTTCTTGTATATCTAAAAATAAGGGCTAAAATAGGGGTGCACAATTTCGCGTGAATACTTGGTACAGAAGTGGTTCTATTATTTTACAATTCTTTTTCTTTGCTTGATATGCATTGTTTATAAATGACTTTGTTTAGGCTTTATACAAGCATAATAATAACAAACATATCTAAATTGAAACATCAATATAAGTATATCAATTTAGATATGTTTGTTATTATTATGCTTGTATAAAGCCTAAACAAAGTCATTTGGTTGTATTACATGTAAATGAGTAATTTTTACAATTTTGGCTGATATATTGTCCTCACCTGGAGCATTATTATCTTTTAAACCACTATAACAACCATCAGTTCATTTTTTGTTATAGAAGAAATAAACATCGAGCTTCGCTCTCAATATTTTTAGCGATTATTTATACCAACATTAGTAAACTAATTAATGATCTTTTTCATGTCGTTTTTAATAAATATGCCATTATTTCCTAAAATACTATTAATTGTATTCGTTTTTAGACTATATAATTTTTTGAGCTTCATCTACTTTGGTTCTATAGTAATTATTTTTAACCATTTTTATTAAGATTTCTTATAGTAGGAGAGCCTTCGACCAGGATTTTCGACCTCATCGTGACACGAGGGTTCTAGTTTTTTTTCCACAGTTCATGTCAATATGAAAAAAAATTCTATTGCAACTGACGTCTATCTCGTCGCTAAACGAGTGAAAAAAATTATGGGTGAAAAAATTATCGAAGGTGTAAAAAAATGGGTCATAATAGTTATTCGATTATCCGAGCTCGGCCGCGGATGGATATTAAGCAACGAAATTTTCAGGGATCCGAAAGGAAGGTTGGTTCTAGCTCTCCTAAAAGTTCGGTCGAAAAAATCCCCCGGGGAGGGGAGCAAGGGCTCCCGGAAAAGTGTTTTTTCGGCAAAATCGAACTTTTTAAAAAATTTATATCTCGGAGATGGACCTAAATAAAAAGAATTCTTCATTTTTCCTTCTTCTTGCTCGCCATCCGGATCCGAATCCTTTAGATCCAAAGGGAAAGGCTGTGGCGCGTTTCTAGAAGGTACATGTTTGAAAAATCGCTAAAATCCGACAAAATCGATTCTTTTCAAAAATTGATAACTTTCTTAGGAGGCAAAATCGAGAAAAACGATTTCGCCGTAGGATTTTCTAAATTACATCTAGTTTTCATAAAAAAATACGCCGCCGGTCCATCTCGAAGGAAACGCGAGTTATTAGCCTCGTGCGCTTTGGAGAAAATTTGGGTAAAATTTGCAAATTTCCTGAAGCGGTCATTGTCATTGTCATTGTCATCTCTTTCTAATCTCACAAATTTTACGTAATCCTCCGACACGGGGGTATTGAAACGTTAATAACTTTCTTAATACTCGAAGGATCGCTACGAAATATAGCCTAAAGAATTTTCCCGACACGAAGACGCCTGCAAAATACAATGCCACGAGCCGACATTCGCCCGGAAAAAGTCTTTGAGGCCGCAAAGTACATGAAAAACTCACACGAAATTAGAGCGAGTCTGCCTGATCACTTTTTTACCGACTGAAAACTGATTTTCACCCTTTTCGCAACGTCCTGGGACTTTCCTTCATAAATAAAACTTGTTTCTTTTGACTCGAACTAAACATTTTTCATGAACTTAGTGTCGCAATGATCGGGGGCTCTCCTACTATTATTTTAAACGAATTTTATTTGAAATCATAAAAAACTAAAGTTTTGTATTGATGCGTTGACATATGACCAAAATAATGTTACTATTTGAACACAGAACCCATTTTGACCCAAGATTTTGGAGCATGTATCAACACAGCGCGGGCACCTAATTTATTGCCCTTCCTCAAGCATATTTTACTCCTTGGGAAGTCAAATGAAACAACCACTCTTATGTTTTATACTATATCGTTATATGTTCGATTAATTAATTTTACCACATCATGACCAACGAGCAAACCTTATTAGGTACTAGCATGGCCAAGAGATCTATCAAAGATCAAAAACAATTTGGAAAACCAATTACCTGATCATAGAGTTTTCAAGTTAGTTGCTACACTAAACTGCAAAGACTTGACAAGAAAATACAGCAAATAAATTTGAAATGATAAAATTTAATAACACAAGTTTTTTTCATAAAAACTTATCCGATATACAAGATATCCGCCTCTGGCCTACCACAGAGGTTCCATTAACTAAGCCTTTCTCCGGAGACTGAAAGTCATCTATCACCTCGAGTCTTGGCTGCGAGCATGCAAAGTGCACATTAGCAACGACTAGACGAACATAAGGGGCGATTTGTGACCGAGATACCACTATTCAAAGAAAACACAACTACATTGGAAGCCACGGATTTCTCACTAATTTATTTTGTCTTTTATAATACAGTATTTTCCTGCAATGTAGGTAAATACATATTAATGTTGTTTATACCTTGTGCTATTAAAACTATTAAAGAAAAATTTTATATTAATGATGATTACTATACGTTTCCCAAGACGCTTTGTTCTTTTACCTTGTTGAAGTAAAATATCTGATGTAACTTTATGACTGATTCTATAAATATATCAACTAATGTTTCATTTCTAATTTGCGCCTCTCACATACAATGCGGTCGTAGAGTATGGAACAGTTTTACTGAAGTTAGTGATAACACAATTATTTTTTTTTATATACAGTGTGTCTCACTTTTCACCACTACACCCCAATATCTAGGCCATTTGTTGATCGATTTAGATCAAATTTGGTATACCTCTTTTCTTTCAGATTGTGTTTAAAAAGTTATTAATACAAAATTTTTCAAACTTAAATACGCCTACTATGATCAAAAGAAATTGCCAAAAATGGGGTTTTTGTTTTTACAGATTCTTGTTCAGCATAACCTAAAACCCCTGTATACCAAATATCGTTAAAAAATATTCATTCCTTCACAAAAAAAAAGTAATAAAAATCTAAGATTTCAATAATAATCACCCTACTATTCCAGTTATTTATTGTCGGATATTTACATAACTTGGTAGTCGGGTGATATAATGACGCTAATTAAGCATTAGGACACTTTTTTTTAGAAAATATCAAATAACTCAACTTTTATTATTTTTTATTATTGAAATCGTAGATTTTTACTTTTTTTTTGAAGGAAAAAATAGTTTTTAACGAAATTTGGTGTACAGGCGTTTTAGGTCATGCTGAACAAGAATCTGTAAAAACAAAAGCCCTATCTCAATCGCTAATATAAATTCCTAATTTTTGCCAATTTCTTTTGATCATAGTAGGCGTATTTAAGTTTGAAAAAAAATTTTTTTTTATCATTTTTAAAACACAATCTGAAAGAAAAGAAGTATACCAAATTTGATCTAAATCGATCAACAAATGATGGCCAAATTGGGGTGTAGTGGTGAAAAGTGAGATACACTGTATATAAATACAATTTTCTTTTCATGTTTCAATGTAGCCAAATATTCTGTTTCTCGTGCCAAAAATTGTTGCATAGGTAAAACATAAGTAGAAATGCGAGAAGAAATGTATATAAAACATTGTACTTGTTTGTAGGAATTGTTTTAAAAATTGATACGCCTCAAGCAAATATTGAAATGGAGTCATTGATTAAGGAATGAATAAGATACGCGACTCCAATGTAAAGTGCGAGGCTAATTTTGGCAGCGAGAATTGCGAGAATCCCGGTAAGTTGCGAGCATTCCTGTGATTCATGTAGTATGCTTTTGATAAACCTGTGTCGTGTCTGGTTTTATATAATTTATAATCTAGTGAAAACAAAAATTGAATGTTCAGATTGATTTTAGTTTAAAATTTTGTGACGGTTAAAAGTCAAACAAACGTTGAGAAATAGCTGGCAGAGAGAACATACTACGTTAATAATTTTAAACTAAAATTAATCTGGACCATAGAGATAGAATATAAGGAGATGCTATACGATATAAATAGGTAAGGAAATAACGGTACCACTGGGCGGAGCTTATTGTAGCAACAATATGGCGGCTTTAACAGAGTTGGATTAAGCTCGTTCTCACGATTCGATTTTAGTTGGTCAACTTTCAACTTTCGTAATCAACTAAATTCGGTGCAGTTTTTGGTTCTTTTTAGACAAGATATTTAATCTAGTAGAACTAGTTTTATGGGGCTTATAGGTCCCTTTGAAAGAAAACTGCACTATTAGTTCAATAGTACCAATTCCTACAGCTTCTTAATTGGGTGTGTGGATGATGGTGAATATGGAAAGTAAAACAATAGGCAAATAAGTAAATTTATCTTTAATTTATATACCCATGTTATACATTGTTTCAGAATACATAAATATACAGTACCCCAAGAAAAATTATAGCCAAATTGGAAACAAAGACGGGATGATCGTGCGTAAAGCGTAAATAGAGAAAATGATCAGTGAATGTGTAACGCCCACATTCCTTCGAAGTGGTACGTACCAATCAGAAGATTTTCTCCAGGGCTATATTGAATAACTGACACGTCAGCGCATCTTCCTGTGGCAGTCCTTTGTGTATTTCGAACGGTTCCTATATTATGTCGTTCTGAAGTTTAACTGCGGACGTGGTATCAACCATGGTCATTTTAATCAGACAAGTTAGCTTCATTGGTACTCCGAGTTCGTTCATAACATCGTGCAACATCGACCTAAGAATTTTATCATACGCTGCTTTAAAGTAGATGACAAGTGGTGCATACCAGTGTTATACCAATGTCAAATTCTCTGGATTTTTCTCGGATTTGATGCAAAGTGAACATTTGGTTGGTAGTTGAGCGACCTGGTCTGAATCCTGACTGATATTCTCCGAGGTGGGCTTCAGAGAATGGTTTCAGTGTTTCATTTGGGTTGGTCCTCCGGCCAGCAGCTCTTGAAAATGTTCTGTCCATCCAAATAGAATATATTTTTTATTGCTTATTAAGTTTCCTCCTTTGACTCTGACTCTACAGATATTAGTTCTTGGTTTAAAAATTAAAAACCTTTCTTGTCGCATTTCTCTTCCCTTCTAAGATGCTTGTATTTGTCTACCGCCGCCCTTTGTCCTACGCAGTAGCATGTATAAATTACACTGCCAATAATAGCATTTATATACCATAATTTTGTAGGTACGGTTCTGTTTATTGTTTATACTAACTTATGAAATGTTATTCCCGGCATCTTGTTATCCACGCCGTCTCTGCTACAGCAGCTACGCACAGCACAAGACAAACTAACAAAAAATACTTAGACAGTTCTCAAAACACAAATGAAATGCTAAATATTGCTCAACATGAACTGACAACAAATGACACTACAGTTTGACATTTTTGACAAAAAAGTAGTAGCAATATGGCGGACATGAAACCACTTTTGCCACGTGATGCCGTCTCCCTATTATATTCTATCTCTATGATCTGGACATTAAATTTTTATTACCACTAGATTATTAATGATATAAAACCAGACACGACACAGGTTTGTCAAAATCATACTACGTGAATCACAGGAATGTCCCCAACTTACCGAGATCTCGCCGCCAAAAAAGGCCTCGCACTTTACCATTGAATTCGCGTATCTTATTCATTCCTTAATCAATGATGGAGTTGATTATTTGAAATGGGTAATTCAATAAATTAAAATGCAAAGGTAACATATTTCTATCTAATTTTTAAAAGACAGGTATGAACAGTAAGTATTAATTATTATTAATTCTCACAGAAAAATAACAGGAATAATTCGACTACGTTTATTAATAAAATCAACAAACTAATACGGGTCTCCTTCTATATAAAACCAGCTACCTGAATCTTGTGTTCTACAACTCAATATTATATATTGCCCTATACCTACGCGGCGACAAGTTAATTTGCTTTGTATATCACAGTATTCTAATAAACACAATCTAATTGGAACGTAGGTGATTTAATTAATTTGTTCTCTATTATTCCGGCATATACATAACATTCATGCGCAATATTCTATTATATATAGTAATTAATAGTCTTAAGATGATAAACAACTGTGGACTACTTTTGAACGCGGAAATTACATCTTCCATAATTATAAGTAAATATTATCCTTGGTGGTTCATTTAATTCGTTTAATAGTCTTAAAGGTGACATGTTAAGTTCAAATCGCAGCTGATGCCGTCGAAGGGTTATCGAGAGCCAGATCAGTATTAAAAATATTTTAGTTGTGCGTAGTGTAGCGTGTATAAAAATCACGTAGGAACGAACATGAAGGAAAACGAAGATAGTTAACACACGTCCGTTACTACACGCTTCGAGATGGGGTAGAGTTTGGTTACAGAATCACCATCCTTTAATAACGGGCACATTTAGACTTGGCTCACTTCTAGATTGAGCGTTTAAAACTAAATTAAATACCAAAATGCGAAGCAAATTACGGATGACGGTCGATCCCTGTTCATTAGTAGACAGTGGGTAAAAGCAAATTCTTTATGCTGATGTATACGATCGATCCTTTGCAGTAGATTCGGATTAATAATTTGTGGGTATTTTTGAAACCCATAGTAAATTAAATTCCATTGAGAAATTTTGTTAATGTGAGAATCGAAATAACAGAAAAATTCTGAGATTTCAAATTTGAATATTTGACCACCAACAAGACAAAAACATTCGACTAGAATTATACCACTGAATTTGGAATGGAAAAAGACCCTCCGACCAAACTAGATGATCCGAAGCACTGTGGCGTTCTGAAAACGATTGCGTTGTCCGTTTTGCTCTATCACGTCATGATTTCGAGATATCCTAACCTCAAAATGCAAACAAGGCGATTTTTGACTGTTTTTCAGGACTTAATATACTCATCCTTTTTTTCATCTAGTCCTTCAAAAGTTTATACAGTGCTATTCAAAAGTCCCCCCTCTTATCTTTGGAACGATTATACATAAACTAGTGAAATGTGGTAACTGAATATTAAGGGTTGTAAACTTCCCTACTAGTGATGATAGATGACGTATTCGTCAAAGATGACGTCACAAGGTCATTGCGACCAATAATTTTAAATGGAACCCTATGGCAAGCGACACCTCTTTTAAAAGGTATCGAAAAAACCTATTCAATGATACTAATATTGTGTCTGTTTTGACAACTGGCTTTCGGAAACCGCAAAGCTGTGATGAATTAAATCCTTGATGTATTAAATCCTTGTGACGTCATCTTTGACGAATACGTCATCTATCATCACTAGTAGGGAAGTTTACAACCCTTAATATTCAGTTACCAAATTTCACTAGTTTATGTATAATCGTTCCAAAGATAAGAGGGGGGGAGGGGACTTTTGAATAGCACTGTATACTTATGCCCAGATCATTGTGGAATTATTACTGAATTTTCCGTTATGTTAAGAAATAAAATTATAATTACGCCATCTGACGGCAACGACCTCTTTACCTCTTTACTAATACTTGATTTCCATAGATTTTGGACAAGTACAGGATAGAACCTGTAGTCCATTTTACTTACAACGATTGGTTCTCCATATATTAAGTCCTAAAAACAGTCAAAAATTACCATTTTTGCACTTTGAGGTTAGAATATCTCGAAACCATTACGTAATGGAGAAATGGATACCCCACATTGAATTCAGCATGTTAAAATTCTTCAGATCAACCTGCTTTTGTCGCGAGGTGAGAAAATCATTTTTTTTTTTTAGCATGAGTACTAACTTCCCAATCATAAACTAGTACTTTGTGCACGCTGGATGGCATATAGTACCACTCTTCCGTGTATAAATCAAACGTTTCATTGCAATATATTTCGAACACTGGGTGTCAATATTGAGATCCAATGAGAGCACTTGGAAAATAACCCCGAGCCGCCTGGCTACAAAATCGAAGAGCTGTACTGCCATCATGCGAAGTACCTGCTCCACCAAGTGTAAGCAACTTGATCCACTACGAGACCGATCCCTTTCCGCAATTTCTTGGCATTTAAGGAAGCGTATCCACGTTCATAACATAGAAAGCGCAAACTAATAAGTATACTGAATCCGTAAAAAGAGAATGGCAATAAATGCATGTGATCAACGTGTGCAACGAAACCTATTGGTATTTAAATCTGGAAGGTTCAAAGTAAGATTTACAGCTTATAAAGTCAACGTCGCTGTGTAACATGTGTCGCGTGACTTTTCTCAGCGATAATATTGCTTATTAGGTATAAGTAATTGGTATTTGTTGTATGTTACTTTACAAATAATGGGAGACGAGAACTACTAATATGATCTCTATTTAATGCAATTACCACAGAAAAAATGTGTAAGACATTCCTTCTTTGGTTCAATATGAATATGACGATGCATTTTACAACAAATTAGCCACACAGTAGTATAGTTCATCTAGCAGAACGTACATCAGTAGCAACAGGTAGTTTATTGTATTTATATATGACTGATGGTTGAGATGGTAGCGTACCTGCCTCTCACCCAAAAGCCCCGGGTTCGATTCCCGGTCGTGGCAATGGAAACTACTGTGAGAGGGGTTTTTCCATTATACACGGATATGTGTGTCCCTTGTCTTTAAATGTGTAGCCCCTTTCGACACAAGGCTCTTCTAGAGCCTTCTGGGATAAAAGGGTAATTACATATGGTGTGTATTTATTATGTATTTATTATTGTAAAACTTATTTATACAAGATTGCTGTGCCGCGTTGACAGTATTTAAAATCTATTGAAAAATACTGCGAAGAGAGTCTTAAATTATATTTTATGAAACGTAACTGAATGCTTGCCATCATATTCAAAAAGTTTGATTTGATAATAATATTGGAAGAAAATGGGAGACAGATTTTCGTAGAGGATCTCTAGAAATTATTTAAGTAATAAGAAGAAACTTATCACTCTACATATTAGTTTAAAGGATGGTCTTGTGTAGATTATCATTTTTGAGTAAATGAAGGCAGGTGGTTATTATAAAGATATGAATGTCTCTATCTTTATGAAATGAAACCGAATAGAATTTTAGCGATGAATAATGAAAACTAACATTCCAGAAAACTCGAAAAAAATCCTAACGCTGTAACCAAAAAAGCAAAAATTTAAGAGAATTATCCAATAAAAATATTGCTTTCAATAAAAAAATATTATAAGCAGACGAAATAAGAACTAGAGCACTTATACTCGTATAGTTGACAAGATTATATTAGAATTGCCCATGTACTTATTGCCTGCATCACTCTTAAGTTGAATCCGATCAAACTAATTTAAGCTCAAATAAATGAAGACCAAAATAGTAAAAGAAGTTGCTTGATTTAACTTGTTTGCCAAATTTCATCAAAAAATCTTCATTCGTTCTTGAGAAACTGAAAAAATGTTTTTTTCCTCTAAGTTCAAGTTTGTATTTTTAAATCCATACATTTTTCGTTATATGTTTATTTGTTTATATTGTAACGAACTTATTTTTTCCGTCAAGGTTTGTCTGTATTGCTCTAAATATTTCCGTCACTTGTGTACACCCTGTAGCCTCTCTTAGTATTTAAGTCCTGATTTAGTTAAGTTAGCATCGAGTTGAAAACCCGCTGGTCCTTGCACTTTAAACTAAGGAACTGGCGCCCGACATTGCGTCTTAAAAAAAGGTGCTACAAAGCTAGAAATTATCGTTTGTAGATCGTAAGTTGCAAATAAATAGTACCGCTTACGTAATTACGCGCCATTACCCGTGGCGCCCGAGCAGGGACAAAAAGTTCTTAATTTTAGGCGTAGTATCCACTGACGAAGTTTCTCAATTTGAATTTGGAGCAACCTGCATATAGTTTTGATCATTTTGTTTCTCATGTCTCTCAAATAATAAATTCACATTCAGTCTTTGTGTATTTCACTGAAAAAAAATTAGTACCTTTCAATAAAAAATTGAGAATACTAAAGGAATTGTTAAACTTTAAGTAGATAACAGCTCTTTTCCTATTTGGTTATTAATTCACAATAATTTTTTTCTCATATAAACCCAAATTGGTGCTGCATGCATTGTTATCTCGGTTATTATTGGAGATAGAAACACGGTTAAAATGTTGGGGAATGTTAAGTATATTTCAACCATGTTATTGGATTTTACGTACCTCTTTTTATTTTTTAATCGCCAAAACCAAAATGATGCATTTTTAACAGTCCTCATAACTTTTTAACTATAGAGATGTGGTGGGTTTTATCAAGTGCCTTCTTAATGTAGTTTTTTGGGCGCTTTCAAAAGTGTTTTCAAAAAAAATTAGCTAATTTTTGTTTTTAAAATAATAATAATAATAATAATAATAAAACGTCTTTATTAAGGGCGAAGTTAACCTTATAAGTATGGTTCTCTAACACTTAACCCTATCTAACACTTAACCCTAAATCATCTTGGATTTTTTTATAATTCAATACCATTGTTTTTTCTCTTTTCAATAGTATATTACATGATTAGAAAAGCATTTGATATAATTCTGTAAATTAAATTTTATTGGCTTAAACCTTCCACCTGGTGATAGTTAGAACTTATCACATGTAATACAGCAAATAAAATTAACAAAATATTATAACACATCTTTACAGAGCCCAGAGCCACTTCACCAAATTAAGTTAAAACAAAAAATGATAATCGGTTAAAACACCGAAAATACACACTGCCAGTATTTTTGTAGCGTAACATTTCTTTTGGCAATAGTAGACTCGTTAATTTGATTAATCGATATTTAGTCAAAAAACTGTTAATTTATATCGACTAACTTTTACTCGTTTCTTTAAATATTTTAATTGATTTGACTAATGTTAGTCGAATCGACCAATTCGATCGATTCGTCAAGTTTTTCATTACGATTATAGGCTCTGTTTATTGCATATTAATAATAACAGGAAATAAAGAATTTCTCTAAGACGTAAAGGATCTCAGGAAGGGATACCAAAGTAGTGCAGTCTTCTACAAAGATAAGGATGGGAAGTTACTGAGAGATGAAAAGCAAATTTGTAGGAGATGAATACAATAATTTTAGGAATTATTAAACACAGAAACAGAGTATGAGCTGGAATACTACAAGGAAAGGAGGAAAAACGAGGAGGATACTCCAGACAGAAAGCAATGGTAGTGGTCTAAATAGAAAAGGTACCCTCTTTAACAAGAGCCATCACTGCCTTGCATATGCAGATGACATACTGCTAATAGTGCGGACCATAAAGGAGTCGAAACAAGTAGCAGCACTGGGTCACTGGGTCTCCAAGTTAATACAAACAAAATCAAATACATGGAACTTAAAGATAAGCTAGTAGCGGTCAATAGGAAAACACTTAGGGTACAAACAGGGAACGGCGATATGCTGGAAATTGAAGAAGTAGAAGACTACGTCAATCTAGGAATCATAATAGATAACAAGTGCAGAGAGGAAATGGAAATAAACGAGAATAGCAAAAAGCAACAGATGCGCAGGAGGAATCAACAGAATCTTAATGTCGGAGGAACTATCGCAGTGAGACATGGACAATGAACAAAACAGTACAGTTAAAGTTAGAAGCGTGAAAACGGAAGATTCTATGAAGAATATTCGGAGGTTGAAGACATTTGGGAACGAAGAACCAACGAAGAAGTTTATGATTTACATCAAGAGCCAAATGTAAAAAAATTCATCAGAGCTCGTCGACTACAGTGGCTAGATCACCTCGAAAGAATGGAAGACGACAGAAGTGTAGAATATATAGGCTGGAAAATATCAGAAGGAAAAAGAAAGAAAGACAGACCGAGGAGAAAATGGAGCGAGGCTGTTTTGGAGGAAATAAAGAAAAAACAATGGAGGACATTAGCAAAGGACAGAAAGAAATGGAAGCAATAGACCTAAAAGGCCTGTGAACTCTTTATATACAGATAAGTCCAGGATGCTTCAAACACGACAGCGATTGGGACGAATATACTAGTGGCCGACAACTCGCCTCAGTTCGGAATTTGTACATTAGGAGAAGGGAGCGGTAGTGCGCTGTGGCTACTCACTGCTCAGCAGTCAGCAGACTGTTGTTGTTAGTATCTCATTAACCGTGTTGGGTTGCAGAACTGATGTCTGAAAGAAATTTGATTTACGTATTCTGGACCAACGTCTCGAAATTTTTCAATAATAACTTCAATAATTCATCCTAGATAGGATTAATTATTGTAATTTTAAAAAAATCTCAAAACACATTTAAGTAGGTATTGCCATTGTTTATTTTTTCGCAACAAAAATGTGATTCTACAACATAAAATTAATTGCCGCTGCACCTCGAGTGTTGCAGGTGTAATAAAGATTATTATAAAAAAAAACAAACAAGGAACAGTAGACGCGAGAGCCATCGGCTACAGCGCGGAGATTCACGATTCCCACCACTGTGTTCGCTCGCCTACAACGGGAACAAGTAAATCGCGCAAACTGATACCCATGTTCGAACCTTCTCGGTCTTTACTATATAGATATAATAATAAGAGGAGTCCTACGTTAGACCAATCTGCCGCTCCAATTTTGGAACTTGATTTCCGCGATTTAAGTCTATTAATCTTTGTTACTTATTTTTTCCCTGATAAATATGGATATATTCATTCATTTATTTATAGCACCTCTAAGCCCACAATTATGATTTTTTATAGCTGTTATTTACATCTTATAGTGTGACTATTAATATCAAAGTTGACATCCATGCAGATAATTAAAATAACAAATGCCACAAATGTATATTTCACACATATTATAAACAAAATGCATAAAACCAAAAACAGAAAACGAAAAATCATCACATGCTTTTTTAATAAAGACCAAGACGTACGTTCCTGAAACTGATAGGTAATGGATCTGAATAGTGTTCGCTATTTTAAAAGTAAAGTGCAAATATATGTATTTCTATAAAGTAGTGAATATTATATTATCTATTCCCGTATTTTAAATTTACTTATCTATCTGACAATTTTTCACAACAACACTTATATTAAATGTGTCAACCTAAATCAAATCCGTTTCAAACATTATTAAATACTTTGAGAAAAAAAATAGAATAAAAATTAGTTAGTGTTCAAATTTTATGATCCCATTTTACTGCTGTACTACCATAATACAATACATTATAGTTGAATCATCGGTAAACACAGTTTGAAATCTAATTCATCATATCATTAGCCCTTGGTATGTTTTCCTTTGGGTAATAAATAAAATATTAGTCTCGAATTAAGCTGATGGAGAACATCTAAAATGAATTTTAAGAGCCGAGAGTCTTTGGTATTCCCTGTTCCCATGTGTATTACAAACGTAGCAGGTGTCGCTAAAAACCACAACATTAATTTAGATTTCTTTAAAGAATTTTTTACTCTATGAATAAAATTGTATAAATTATATTTATTTTAGATACGAGGGTCAAAATACCTACAATAGCTAATGTTACAAAAAGTTACCAATATTATTCCATACTATCTATTGCCTAAAGTGTATAATTACAAATCGTGTTTCTATCGGACTTCGTTTCGCAGGATATATTGCACCACTGGAATGCCGTGGGTCGGGACGATTGGACTTGGAAATAATAATAATTGTAGCAAATTTCAAAACTTTGTTATTTATACTAAAAAGGATCAGATAAAATGTTTGGTGGTTACTAAAAGACCAAAGTCGTTGGTGTTATGACCATGGGGTACAGAATCAAGTTAACTTATAAGAACTGGATCATCATATTTTTTTTACATTGTTATATTTTATGTAATAATATATAAGTGTGCTTTAGACGGGTTAAGGGCAACGAAATTATTTTAGATAAATTAGAAGATCCAAGACTGAGCTGCACTGTTTGGTCTTTGATGAAAACGAATTGCGAATTGCTCAATGCTCATCACAAGCAACCTTAAGAGCAACCAGACATGTGATGTTTACATAATTCCACCAATCCTATAATATTGAATTTGTTATCCATAATAAAACAAAAAATTCACAGTCCTTCGCAAAGATGCACCCGGAGGAGACATTGGAAATGACGAAGTAGAACGCAAATCTTGTGATATTTCGGATGTGATAAAAATAAAAATTTGTTGCAAAGTAGTAAATAGTTATTTCATTAACGCAAAACATTTTCAAAAAGTAAAATCTTATTATTAGTAGTTTTATTTAGAAATTAAAATAAAAAGTTATTTTATTAACAAAAACATTCTCATAATGAAAATTAAAACGGTAGGTATTATACAAATTTTTGTCACTAACAAACATTTTTAATGTTAAAACTGAAATAATTTAATATAATTTCGGGAAGATGAAAAGTGATTCCTAACAATTACAAATACCGATATCGATTAATCGCAAACTATTAAACGCAGCTAATAGTACAGGAAAAGTGTCCAAACTGAACAAGAACATAGTGAATTCGTTGAAACTTCACATGTACGTTTAAAAATATATACCCATGTTTCAAGAAACTTAAGAGTCCCGAACCGTAAGGGGTGTGTCGGAGCTGCCTACTTGAAAAATCGTGGGATGAACTAGGTTTTTCACATGCATAATAAAAATTGGCAATTGAACAATAAGAAATTTTCAAAAAATAAGAGTATTTTCATTTATAGAGAAATATTAATTTTTGACTTTTTTATTAAATTTTTTTACCAATTTTACGTTTGTTTCCTTCATTTTCTGCTTGTTTATCTGTGAGTATATTCTGCAAAATGAAAAAGTACATAATCATTGTACAAGTGAGGATTATCGAGTTGTTTAAAATTTTATATATATTGAATGAAACACACTTTGTATCTAAAGAAGATCGGAATCGATAGCATCGAAATCTTCTGCGTCGTTTAGATCCTCGATAATTTTATCCATGTATGAATTTAGACGTCGCACTCCCTGACAATTTCCGTCAATTTGTGAGCATCTTCAACCTGCGTTTCTGTTGCGGTTGCAGAAGATAAGCTGCAATATTGATTCTGCTGTTGGCACAAAAAGTGTTGTCACAGTTTGTAACGAGCCGTTCATTTTCTTCTATCCCCACTGTTGTGGATTTTTTTCATTGCCAAGCCATTTCTGAATTTTGTAGAATACTCGTAATGAATATTAAGCGACTGCCTCTGAAGTTGGTGGTAATAATTCCAACTTTGATTTTTATTTGTGCAGCGATTTTTTCAATTGATTAAATCTGTATGAGTTGAGTGAGACATTTGTGATTTTCCTTGCACCGGATACAAGTAGGAAAAGAGTTTCACCAGCCTATTTTACTTGTGAGTGGGTTCAATTCTTGCCATTGAAAGTTCTTACTACATTAACTAACTGCATTTCTTTCTGAAGAAGTTTGATGACTTTTAATTTTTCTTTCTGAAATATTCTAGGCGTGGTATCATAACCACTAAAGGCATGAGTCAGTAAAATTGTATTTTTCTACTACCGTCTATATAAATGAACTTTGTAACCCTAGCAACACGCGCGATAATGAAAGTAAAACTTATGCGGCCAGGACAGAAATGTAGAAAAACAAATTTTAAACGAAATGAATTCGTTCTATTTGAACAAATTAACAAAACTAAACAATTTTGTATTAATAAAGAAAGGTCTTTCTAGGAAGTACGCCAACATTTTTGTTGGCACGTAGTACCTACCTACTCCATTTTAAAAACGCTTCATAAGTTTGCATATCCCTTGCTTTGGATTTCTTGGGGTAAAACAAGGCACAAGCAATATTCCCATTTACATCGCCACAAAACATATGTATTTGTTTATTTTAGTTTGAAACCACCAGAAATTAAAATAATAAATAAATAAATACACCACATGTAATTACGACCCCCTTTATCCCAGAAGGCTGAGCCTTGTGCGGGAGGGGGCTACACATTTAAAAACAAGGGACACACATCCAATATCCGTGTATAATGGAAAAATCCCTCTCACAGTATTTTCCATTGCCACGACCGGGATTCGAACCCGGGACTTTTGGGTGAGAGGCAGGTACTCTACCATCTCGACCATCAGTCATACATGATGTGTAATATTTCGTTGCCATGGAAACAATTTTCATAGGCAGCCTCCTAAACTATAAAATTTATTAAAAACGTCAATTAATTTCATGAAATAATTAGTTTTAAATTAGTAAAACCCATAAATTTTTTCGGTATAGTAGAAAAAATATAATACATTTCACGATGCGAAAACCCTTTTAAGTATTCGGTGTTTTTTGAAAGGTCTCGGCTTCGCCTCGACCATTCAAGAATCACCTCACACCTTAAAGTAACCTTTCGCATCTAGTAATGTAAATAACTATTTTTATACGTTCTTGTCATTTCGGATTTCTGACGAAGAAAGAATTTTCCATATAATTTTTCCTGTTCCTGGCCTTATGAAAAGTATATCTTTTTCTTCTGGAGTTAAAGGGATTAATAAAACAAGGAGATCAACGTCTTCATCAACTAAGTACAAATTTCAATTGCTATTTTAACAATAGGTGAATCCACATCATCTACAGCTTGTTTTACAAACAATCCTTTGTTTTAAAGAATTTTTGGCAACATTGAAATTAATCGGATTTCGTTTATATCATTTAACAAAAACTTTTCTTGAGGGAGGGCTACGATAAATAAATAAGTATAGAGTTACAAAAATTTCGCAATTTTCTTGCTTATTCGATTAATTTCGGTACATTTTGCCTGTACTGTAACCGTGTATCATTGAATCAGGCATTGAGAGCGGAGTTGCACATATATTTTATTTTGCTTGAAATCACCGCTATCTTTGTAAATTGCGAAAAACGACAAAATTTTAAGTTACATTATGGTTTTCGGCTATACATATTTCGACGAGACAAAAGGAAATAAGCTGTTCGACGTGCTTCTCGATGTTAAGTTGTCTTGGAAGATTGTTGGGCGCGACTTTTCTAACGCAGCGATAAATTCCCATGTAATAATTTTTTGTTAATTTTGCTTAATCTACCTCATGTTAAAGTAATGGCACTCAAACCTCTAACACTCCGTAATACGTACAAATCAGGTATCGGCAACCTGCCAGAGCAACCCCGATCATAAATCCACCCCATTGATTTGTGAAATTGCAAGTCATTGACAAAATTGAAGAAATTGCAGAAACACGAAAACTTCAAATACTATTTTCAAACGAATTTCCGAGAGACTGTTTTGGTAAGAAATCCAAGGTAGAGGGTCGAACTTAGAACTACATCGTGAATTGCACGGGCACGCTCTGATTTTAGGCTCAATAGGAGTGAACGAAAAAGTGTAATTTTGACGTCTATCGTTCTGAAACCACTGAAATCTCACGCGTTACGTCATTCTGCCATGAAACTGATTTTCGACCCCCTACTAGGAAACTAAAAACATTTGTTTAATCCTGCTCTTGAAACATGCAGTTTCTTACTTGGATACAATACTCGATACAATTAAATGTCAAAGTGAAGGAAAGGCACTATCGAGAAACAGATAATTATTTTGGGGTCCTGAAGTCATCCCGAGTCCGAAACTGTACTCGGTTCCGTCCTAGGACCGAGATTAAGAAATCATTAAATTTCGCTGGATCGACTATAAGGTGTAATCTATCGGACGCACTGTGGATTTTTTGGCGAATTTTGCGAAAACACGAAAATTTTAAACCTTATTTCCAAACGAAAACAGGCCGCCGGGCCGCCGTTCTGGCAATAAATCCAAGCTCGAAAGTCCAACTTGAAAGTACATCGTGAATTGTGCGGTCCAGCTGCGATTTTGAGGTCAGCAGATGCTAACTAAAAAGTGACATTTGTGACGTTAACGAAAAATTTTAAAGTTTTGGCAAGACCTGCGCGCGCATAAAATTTGGAGGTTCTGCGCGCGCATCCAGCCTTTTTAATTTCGCAAATTTTGCAAAACTCTTCGATATGGGGTATTGAAACGCTAATAACTTTTTAAATATTCAAAGAATCGCAACGAGATATAGCCGTTGGGATTTTCTCGACAAGAAGACGCCAATAAAAAAATAATAACATAACTGCCGGTACCACGTGATTTAGACAACCAATCAAGAATCGGTCACTCTGTTGTCGCCACTGTTTCTATAAGTCATGCTTCATAATATGCAACATGAAACTGATTTTCAACCCCCTATACGAAAACAAAAACATTTCCAATGTTAAAAAGTTTTTTTAAGAAACTCGTATTCATAAAATAATAATAAAAACGTCACACCCTGTAAGTCCCTTTTAACGACTTATTTTGTTACAGAACAACAACTGCCCCTCCATGCACAAGGAGATGTATTACAAAGGTAAATGATACGCTAGAGTAACACGTATGCAGAATACTAATGGACCTCTGTTGTTACAGCTAATAAATGGTCGCCCAATGAACAACACCCATTCCACAGTCTGCATTCGTTACATTGAAACTCAAGATGTCCCCCCCGGGCATCACGCCGATGCAAAGTGGAGACTCAACACGTCTTCAAAATTTGATCGTGTAAATATTTAACGAAACAGACACATTTTTGTGATATGTATGCAATAATGACCAAAAAAGTGTTATAGTGCAATTTCGACTAAATTTATAATTCATCTGAATTTGTATACAGAATAACTTTAGCTAGCTTTTAGTATCGTCCGTTAGAGGTGATTATTTTCCTACAAAAGTCGTAAAATGTTCCATTGTAGGTGTAACATCTGACAGTAAAGTAACCGGCGTACTTCCATAAAATATTAACATTACCGCAATGAACTCTTTTGACTTCAGAGGCAACCAGATGCATTTAAAGATATATTTCATGCCAAAACAAGTATTATCAGTAAAATATATAACAGTAATAATAGAGTAGTGGGCTTTAGAAACAAAAATGATATATTTAAACTTTGGCAAATTCTAGTAGCCATAGCCATTTAACAAGACAATGTGTGATGTATTTTGTTATTAAATTGTTGATACTGTTAATTTCATTATGTTCATAATTAATAAATGTTTGATACGATTACTTATAAATACACACAGTTTTTCTGAACTAAGACATTGTTTTGTTACATTTGCCAAGGTTTATTTACCAACGTTTTAACTAGAAGTGTCATTTTTTGTTTCCAAAACCACCTACTCTAATTCATATGCTTCTAACTGATTGACTCACATATCAAAAAATAGTAAGTGAATTAACGAAATTGTATCATTAGCTTCGTATTAAAATTAATTTATGATTGGTGACTTCACTGTTAAATAAATTTTTAAATCGAATTTAGACTTTATCAAAAATAAATAAAATGAGTATATCGTGTTTGGAGTTACTTCTAAATTCCAAAAATGTAAAAGTATACACAGTAGTATAGTAAGAGGAACATGTTCTCTGACATACTCAATTGTCTCAGGATTCACAAAAATTATTTTAATGAAAATATTAATAATTATGATGTTCTGAAGGAGGTTTGAAGCATCTGCAGTTGCCATTCTGCTTGGAATAATTTTTTTCTGTTATAGAAACAAAATTCGGAAAAATGTTAATATTGTGAATATATCATTGCTCGATGAACAACAGCTGGCTATGTTTCTGTTGTCAAAATATTTTCAATCAATTGATTCCATTTCTAGTTCTTTACCAGTGATCAATGCTATTTACAGGTAGACGCCAGTTACTCTACTGTCCATTATTCGGTGGCCAAAAATTAAAAAAATAATTTGTGGCAGTTTGGTTTTATATTAACTAGTAATATATTGTTATCAAATACATTTTAGCTTTGTGAATGGATATTACTTATTATATTAATACCTATTACGAACAAATACTAATAATTTGAAGGGAATATATTTTTATTTTTATAATTCATATGATATCATCTAAAGATGTCAATTAGTTAATAATCTTTTGTATATGCGAAAAATTGTGGTCTATGTGACCTTCTGGTTTATGGGTATTGGAGACTTTATTATATATCTATTATATAAAGGGATTTGACAAATTGATAACTTATTAAACTAATCATTAACAATCGAATTGTCCCATAAATACGTCTGCTTGTATAGTGATATATTAAGAAGATAGTATGTATATTAAATTTTAATTTCAGTAAAACTTTTTAGTTTTAATATAATAAACCTAGAACATATATAAATGAGGGGCAATTTTGCCATTTCCGCAATAAACTGCTGGAAAGTTACAGGTTGTATCTGAAATAAATAAATTATCTCAACTCTATTTCAGTTACCAAAGAAACTGAGTTCATATACATACAACTTGTAAATATGTTTTTATCCGATATTTACGTGATAAAAAAAAATATATTTCAAAATTTTTTTCTTTTCTTGCTTAGGATGAATTACCATATTCTTGAATATTTTCCAGATAATATAAAAAATATCTGGATTAAACAAACTCTATGTCTATAACTTTACGTCAAAAAAGCAGTTTAAGGTTGGTTTTATTAATATAAGTAACTTTTTTTAATTCCAAACATTTTTCAAACTACATATTTGGAATTTCAAAATATCCAGGAATATATGGTAATAAATCCCAATCAATATTTTAGTGAAATTTAGAATCTGTTGATTAATTTTCTTTCTGATTTTGAAGAATATAAATATTTTCGAAAAAAAATCGATATTCTTGTGCAGAAGTTCTTTTTTAATTTCGGTAACTATGCGTTGAAGTGTACTCCAATACAAAGGTTAATTTGAAACATGAACTGAAAATTGTACAATACACCTTAAGTCAGAGTCAAATGAATAATTCTGATATTTTAAAAGCTGATTGTTCTAGATCTACTAACTTGTCCATGAATTTCAAAAACTCCTCTGTATTAAGAAATTCGTCCTAAGGCACAAAGTACGCTGTATTTTGATCCATTTTATTACTATAACATGGAGAAAGTGATATTTAAATATCTAAGAAATGACATAGAAATGTCAAAATTGTTTTATTATTTTTTATTACTACACTGTTATAACCTAAGTATACGTTGTTATTTGTTATGTAAACTCCTTTTACGTAGGGATGCATGAAGAAGGTAAGTTCTTTTACAAAATTCGTCAAGAAAACTACACTAAAGAAATTATTCACATTCTTTATTCGCTATTTAAATTTGCACCGCCTAAACTGTTATATTTCATTTATATTAACCCATCTCAATTTAAACAAATATTTAACTTTAATTTTAAATGAATTCTTGACGGTGGCATTTCAATCTGGTGGTTATCTCTGTGAGGCGGCAAACATACATGTACAAAATATATATACTTAAACAAATTACGGGAGTTATTGAAAGTAACCAGGAGAAGCAACATCAGCTTACCGGCAAGGAAATATTTTATTAAATGTAAAACAAATACCACCCGTCGTCACTTAAGGGTTAATTACTTTTAAATGACGACAGGTAATTCCCTGAATACCGAATTCCGTATGTTTATATTTTAAATAATATTTTAAAATAACTACTAGCTTAGTGGAATAAAATGCATGTATTTCATAAATACATAATAAAAATGCAGAAATGATTCCCTAAATCGTTTTAAGATAAAAATTATAAACACGTTTTCTAAATTTTGATTTCTATTAAAATTTCAAAAACCCTTTACTACAAAATTAGCAAGTATTGTTGTACGTATTTTGTATATATAAAATGTATAATTAAAAATGTTGTTATCCCTACCGAAACGAAAATCTCAATGCCAATGGCTTTTTGATAAAACTATAGTAGTCGAGGGAAAACGTTTTTTTTTTTTTTTTCGAAAAGATTACTACTGGTTTTGAAATATTTGCTATTTTATATCTCGGTGTCAAAGGTGGTTTTTCGTGTCTCATAATTTAGCATGAATTTGATTGTAATAAAGAACAACTTAATTTTATTTGACACTATTATAAATCAATAACAATAGAGTACTTTAAATTTAAAATTCTCAAAGTAGAGATTTGATGTATCGAAAATAAAATCTAATTATTTATAAAACTAACGTAATGTATCTAGAAAACAATGCATTTTGAAACACATGAGTATATTTCCAGGATGCACTTATATCCCAGTTTGTTAAATAGTATCCCCCTCTTGCAGTACTACCCGATATTTTCGCGTTATTCACTTAACTGGGACTTAAATACATAAATTCACCAGAAAATTGTGTAAATCTGAGATTTAATTTTAAAGTAACTGAACCATAAAGATAAAGAAAGCCCTCACTAGAAAATAATGGATACAAGCTGATACAGTTTTATGCATCGGGATCACACTACATCAATGCGTAATACTTTGCAATAGATTACGCTGCAGGTACCAAAGTCAATTTGATGTCGTAAAATGCAGTTATTTGTAGATTCCTCGTTCAAAGTTGTATAGATTGGTCTCATTATTAAAGTATAATCTGTAAATAGGTATCTTATTCATTGACTGTAATATAATGGTCTTGCAATTTATGTATCTCCAAAGCAAGAAGTCAGACCTGGTGCCTATGCAATCATTATAAACGTTGTAGCGTTAGAATTTAATATGAAAAATCGTTTTAAGTAAATAATTTCAAATCGATTATCAGCGTTTGTGGCGCTGATATTTCAAAAACATATATCTTATTGACGTAAATTTTAATAAACTACTAATATAATTTCTACAGGGCGATATATAAAGCCAAATTGTTATGACAAACATTTTTCCTTCCCTCTTTTTCGGTGCCAAAGCCACACATTTTGACCTTGAGATGTTCTTTTAATTTTCTCAATCCAAAGTCTTGCGAAGATATAAATTTTTATTCTTAATTTGAGTTCCATCTTACGAAAAAAAATCGAACTTTTGATGTTAGGTTATAACTGTAGATAACCTCGATTATTCCGAGTGGGACTTTTGTAAAGCCAAAATGGTGTCTTCGTTTTTTAAATATTAATCTTCATTGGATTTTACGTTTGAAAAATATTTTTACTACAATAGGGATGTGCACAAAAAAGTGAAATCTTGTTTAAACATCATAAAATGATTAAAAATAGTCAAAATCACATCTTCAAAGTTTTTAAAAAAATCGATAAATCCATTCTATGGAAAAAACCCAAAAGAAATATCAATATTCTTTATAATAGGTAAGCGATAATGAGTAGTTATAGTCAGGGATCCAGTGAACTAAATTCCGCTTATTTCTCTGTTGCTATGTAACTTTTGGACATACTTTTAAAATTAGGTCCATGTTATGTAAAATTTTCTGCCGAATCCATTTCCGGAGAGCGATTTGCGATATGAGCTTGCGTTCATCCCCTATATTAATTTTACACCCCTTTTCGACGGTACACGATATTTAAAATTTTTCAGATATTACTCGTGCTATCTCCAAAACTATCAAACCTACAAGGATCAAATTTTAGACGGAAGTTATATGATGTATGGCGACTACCATAGCAGCGTTAAAATAGTAATTTGATTATTGATCTTCCAAGAAAAAAATAAAGTACGCGGGGGTGCAGAAATATTGTAGAGAAAAATGTAGCATCGAGGTACTTTTTCTATTTCTAGAGATACTATATCGGTTATGTGATCGGTATTGTAGTAGAAAGTTCAAATTTAATTTTGGTGAAAGAATTTTTACAATCGGAGTATTCTAGTGAAAGATATAAATTATTTAGTATCGGGAACGATACCGCGCGTTTCGATCGCTTAAGCATGAAGTGTTGTTTTGTGTACTATGGCAGAACTTTAAGATAAGAAAAAAAATTTGAACAAAAGTTTTAGGGTATTCTATGAATTTTCTTGCTACCAAATTCAATAGATACAGGGTGCCTCATAAAATTGGTTTTTGTAAATTTATTCTTGCACAAGCTATAAACATAATGTAATCAAGTTTTTGAATCGAGTCTAAACTAACAAATATGTATATGGGGACCTAAAATTTTAAAATCTCTAACACGTTTTATAACTCGACTTTAATGTGAATAAAAAATTTCAGAAATCTTTCTTTTTCTAGCTTATTGGATGCTACTTTGTCATTGGAATTGAAACCTCTTTAAGCCCTCATCTAGCTGCACTAAACCACCGATTTTTTCTTTGTAAATTATTTGGTATACGTATAAAAACCTTTTTCGGGTTATTTATTGATGTATTTGTACATCCAGGAACAAAACACCACTAAAACAAAGAATACAATAGCAAGCAGGTAAACGAGTTTCGCCACCTGTGGTCCCTTACGCATTATGACATCACACGCGCTAGTCTCGCTGCAGGGATCGTTTGCTAGCCTCGTTCGTTTCGGCAATTTTATTTTTAGTTTATTTTTAAGAGAAAAAGTTTTTTAGGCGTTTTAATGGTTACTACGTATTTTTGTGGCCTTAGAACTATCATTTTATATTACAATTAAAAAATGCTGAACATTCCTATTTTGACTCCTGGACATGATTCAGATGCTAAATTTAGGACTCAGGTAAAAACTTCAATTTTTAAAAACATACTGCATGGAGAAAAATACAAAATTCCTCAGACTTATACTTTATAAAGCATATTAAAATTTGACATATTTATAAAAATTTTATGAACAAAAGCTTTGTTCTATCCCAGGCTAATATTGAACAACAGAATCGTGTTAGGGTGACTAGAATTATAGAAAAAAATATGTTTCAAACAAAACTACAAAACTAGTCAAGATCCACCACTTTTGTCCTACTTTGGATTCATCGAGGTGTACTGCAAGTTTATTCACTCATTTTCCAAGTGACATCTCATTAAAAATATAATTTTCGTACGAGAAAATATATAATTCAAATTAAATAAAAATTCATATTTTTGCTATTAAACTTCCATTCAAAAAAAATTCAAAAAACATCCCGATTTAAAAATCAACCTTCATGATTTTGTTACCGGAGCTAAGAAATCAAATTTTTTGTTCAAACTGGGTAATATTGAAGCCAACGATTTTATATTGTTTTACATACATATTTTGGCCCTTATTAAATTTTGTACTAAACTGGTGCACAATTGAAGTGGATATTGAAAAAATATGGACAAGATTTGAACCTCAATATTTTTGGAATTAGATGATTAATGTTGATGCGGCTTTTTGCGATTATTAACAAAATTCATCGAGTTATATCTACCATAAATAGATTTTTAAATTGTGGGTGTTTCTTTTATCTACAGGGTGATTATCCAGACCCTTACATTTATGTTAAAAATCATCGTTCTCCCAAATCCCTAGAAAATTTTGGGATTTTTTTAAACATATTTATTATTATTTATAATTAATTCTAAAGAATTAATTTGAATTTTTTTTTATAGCTTTGTTATTTTTAGAGATATCGTGTGTTATAGCAAAAATGGCTAATTTTTTTAGCGATTTGGGAGAACGATGAATTTTAACATAAAAGTAAGGGTTTGAATAATCACCCTGTAGATAAAAGAAACACCCACAATTTAAAAATCTATTTATGGTAGATGAAAGTCAATGAATTTTGTTAACGATAACAAAAAGCCGCATCAAGATTAATCATCTATTTCCAAAAATATTGAGGTCCAAATATCACCCATATTTTTCCAATATCCACTTCAATTGTGCACCAGTTTATTTAAAAAATTATATAGGTTTAAAAAGGGTCAAAATATAATGTGGCACCCGGTATTACCTTGTAGAAACTTTATTTATAGTTTTTGAGTTTCAAGCCAATACGGTAGATTTCTTAAAATAATGATTTAAAATCGTTCACTGCAAATGAACATTTTTTTTGTTATAAAATTGGACGAAATTTTCCACCAGAAGGTGCTGTGCACTTTATTTCCTAATCGACGAATCCACCCACTCGAAAATACTTCATCTAAATAAATACCTACGTTGAACCAAATAGATTAGTGTGTCATCGTCCAATTTCAACTCCCCTGTTTAAACTCAAATGCAAGAGAGGTGTTCTGTTGTATGTATATAATTGAGATGGGTTAGTATATTTAAAATTAAAAAAAAAATGAAGCAACTGAAACATTGTTTATAATTAAATATGTTCCGTATATTTTGTGCAATCTACCATGAGACAAAAGATGTGCGATCAATATTGATTCTACATTGTTTGGCTTAACTTTGCCAGTTGCTTAGAAACCAACCAAAATTTATTGTAAATATTCTCTAGGTAAGGAAATATTGTAAGTGCTAGATAATAAAGAAAATCCAATATTGTTAAGTATTGAGGTTGCTTTAAACAAATATAAATTTATATAAATTTTCACCTAATACCTCAGACAAAAATCTGTTGTCTCATGGCAATCGAAGCTAATGTTGATGATGTATACATATTCCAGAACAAAAATACAAAAATGTCTTATGTAGCTGTTTTATAAAAAACTAAAAATAAATAGATAATTGTATATAAAATAACACATTCGACATTGAGTGTGACAAATAAACAATAACTCAAAATTGTGTCCAGTAAAATTAAATTAAGTCAATATAATATAAGGGCGAATATTTTACTAGGAGATTATTTTGTATGCTAATATTTAAGTTTTATTCGTTTTTATACTGTGTGTGTCAGCTTTTGACAAGATCATTCTTGAAGTCGAAGAATTCCGTTAGTTATAACATCCTCTTGCATTTTATTACAAAATGGATTCGTTTAATGCAACAAATATTATTTCGTCAAAAAAGTTGTAGGTACTTGTTGAGTACCTATATTTTTTTAAATAAAATTTAAATTTTTTACATGTTACTGATTCATTTATTTTATGGAAAAAAAACAAACTTAGGGAATATTTATATACATTTTTTAATTTAATCAGTCTCTGGGTATGAAAAATGTGGCATCATTTAAATTTGTTAATAGGAGGTTTGCAAAAATTGCGATAATTTTCGGCTGTCAAGTATTCGGGCCTCGTGGAAAGATTATTATTAATACTGCCACACAAAAAATTTAATTTTATCCCTTTCGTAATATCAAAATGTTTAAAAAACGGGACAAACAAAACAATAGAGTCACAAATTTCTGAGGGACTTGGTATAAAGAGGGTTTTGTGTATGCTGAATACGATTCAGAGATTATTTGAATTGTACCTTTATTGGTATTTTGAGACTACGTATATTAACCTAATATGATAACCTGTAGATTGTCCCAATGTCTTTGATATAGTAATAATAATTCATTCTCCCGAGTCATTGTTCTTTTTATTCTACATAGTTAAGCGTAAAATAAATGAAGCGTAGTTGAAAAATTGAGAAGCTAATTGGATCGTCTTACATTTATAACCTTTACTGATAGTTTCCTAAACTTTGGAGTTCAAAAATGTATGAAAATCTATGAAGTGATAAAATTGGAGAAAATTAGACAAAAATATGATTTCTCTCTTCAACACGTTGTCGGGCACGTTAAAAATGGCATTTAATCATTGAAAGTAATTATTCCAATAAAAAGACAAGACGATTAGAGAACTATCGCTAGAGAAGAAAACACTTATATTCATTTCAGCCTTGTCTGCATGTCAGCTTGGACGAAATGAAACTCCAAGTCTAGAGAATAATCGGGCATCAGCTGGCACTTAATTAAAGTAATGCCCACCTCGAACCGACTGATTCACTCAGACTGTGACAAACTGGCAAACTTTGAGATAATCCACTGGAATTTCTTTTCGAATTAAAATAGTAATTCCCCTTAAATCACGAAACGTAAAACTCATTATTTATTTAAAGGCATTTCCTTTGAATTTTATAAATAAATTATAAATTAAGAATTTACATGTAATTAAAAATTTAAATTGGTTTTAAATAGTTACAAAGCAGCGGGTTAGGTATTTATTAAAAGTCACCATAACTTCCAAATAGTTAGCCTTTAAGTGAAACTGATTCATAAATGTTTAATTACCGCACAAGGGTTGACAATACGGTTTCAGGACAAGATAAATTGCTGCAAATAATTAGATACCTATTGTTTTCAATGTAAATATTAATTCACGATTGACGTGCAGCTTTCATGATGTATCATTGTACTGAAAACAAATTTGCTTAGAAACACGTGACATACATAGTCTGGCTACATTTGTCCTGCCTAACAGCAATAATTGTTCATTTGAATATTATATGCTTTACCTAGTTAACAGGGTATCTTGCTATCGTTTGCACAATTTTATGGATATTAATATTTTATTTAAACATATCTTTACACGTCGGCGTTGTCACATTTAGGAACTAAGCTAAGACGTTGGTTCAACCAATTATTAACTTATTAGTCAAACGTCTTACACTATAGAATTTATGGTATCAACAAATACAATTATACTTATTTCTACATAATGTAAGTAGGTACAGTAAATAATTTCAGACTCACGTGAAGATTCATTATAAAATCAATACCTACTAACTTGGATACGAAGATCGATGGTTCGATTTCATTCTGTAGCAAATTAATTTTTTTTTTGTTCAAATTTATCGATGATCTAGATTTGGTTCGGACTATAACAATAAATTATGGTGCCTCGTCACTCTTCACCTACTACAAAATTCGAAGATGTTACGGGGGATTCTTTGGTGACTTGGAAACTGGTTAAGACGACATTTTAAAAATATTCTAAATTCCTAACTGTGCAATTTAGGACATAAAATACATACAATAATATTCCAGATTATGATGCCGCAAATTTTAATTAGATAGCAAAGATTTTATTTATTTGTCAAATTCACGGTAATTATGTATATCTTAAAAAAAAAAATAAGTATATCCGTAGGATAGTGATTATCACGATTGGACAAACAAAAAAGTCTGACTAAATAACAACACTCTATTATTGAAATGCATCCATACGGCAAATGTCATCAATTTTCACCTATTATCTCGTGAGATATGAGTTAACCCGAATTACTTGTTTTTATTCTTATTGGACGCAGTATATACATAATGTTGCCAGGTAAAACTTTTGCATCTTTCTTTTTACTTAGAGACCCATCTGTGTACAACAAATTCATTGATGAATATAAATTCAATGTACCTCGTTTATCGAAATTTAACCCCAATAATTCGATGATAATGTTGCAGAAATGCTTTCTTAATATTAACCCATAAACATCATATGAAATACAATCTCGTGAAACCCCAAGCAAATTTAAGCGATAGGGGAGAGGAATCCTATTGAAAACATTGGTATTACGACTGTTCTAACGCCGCCGTCCCGTTCCTTCTACGCCTTGTTTGCATGTTATTTTATTTTTAAAGTTTTTACAATTATTTTTGCATTTATTTAGCAAAATGTTTTAACTTTCTCATCCTCATTACTCTCCTGTAAATATGAAAACGTATTAGCTCGCCATCGGCTTAAATACTGCTTTACAAGCGTTTGGTGGGCAATAACTGTTCATCTGTTTTGGAACATTTTTGATTTTTTCGTTTTTTAATGCATACAAATAATAATAAAAGATGATTCTACAGTATTAGATTTTTGACAGTTCGCTTTATAAAACCACAATTTAATTGACAAAAACCGTCATTTTACTATAATATAACTTAAAGTAACTTATTTTTTTTTATTCAAAATTTACTGCTACAAAAACATCCTTTATTGTTTTCTATGTAATTAAAAAAAATTGGGAATATACCATAACATATGCACAGTTATTTCCCGACGCCGACGTTTGAAGCGTCAAATAAATTCGAGAGTTAGAACAGTCTTAGAATAATTATATTAATCCAAATGTACTGAAAATTTATTTTTCTGAAAATGTCGAGTAATATGGCGACTACAATTTTGTGTTTATTTTGTGTTACAAGTCACAAATATTATGCCCTTCCTGTTTTTTGGTAATTCGCAGCACTAAAATAAGTCGTAATTTAATACTTTAATATGTAGTTATTTTATGGTCATTTCGTGCTAATTTATGCCGGAAAATAAAAATTTTGTGCTGCTGTAATTTTCGAATTATGCTTAACACTAAAATGAGTCGCCATTTTACGCTGCGACATGTGTAATATTTTTTATTTTGTGCTAATTTTTGTTATGAAGCAGACATTTTGAGTTCGGTCTCTTTTCCAGTAACATTCAGTAATAAGGCAAATTGCCATCTTGACGCTGCGACTCGAATGTGAAAAAGCTGCTATTTTAGTGTAATTATTTTGTGCTGATTTTTACTTTAAGCAGATATTTTGTGACCAATTTGTATGACCTGACAATTTGTGCTTCATCCTTCATTAAGTTACGTTTAGGAATTAGTAGTAATGAATCGATGAAATTCACATTACTTAATATTTTACTGTGTAATTGTAATTGTGGTCGGTCATCTTTTACATCTCTTTGTTGTAACGAATTATTTTATTAATAGGCGTAACTCAGCACTGGTGGTGGATTTACGTAAAAATCAACACAATTGATCACAAAATAAAATATATTATTTTTCACACGTGAGCGTATATAACGTCAAGATGGTAATACATTTTAATGTTGAGGATAACTCGAAAATTATAGCAGCGCCAAATTTTTATTTTACAATATAAATTAGCACAAAATGAGCACAAAACAACTACTACCTATTAAAATAATGAGTTTTGCATATTCGAGTAACAGCATGAACATGTCGTGTCTTGTTGTTTCCTTACTTGACGTTACTGGAAAAAGGAACGAGCACTAAATATTTATTTATTTATTTATTTAATAACATACTCAACAGGAACAGTTAAATTCCCAATTACACAGATGTGGACCAGGAACAGAATATCAAGTGCATCAGAAAATGCATTTTGGTATTCCGTCCCTGGAGAGAAAACTAAAATTAAAATTAATATTAATTACTATACCTAAATTGTGGTATTCCTTAACATAATAACAATAATAACTACTTTTTTTCAAAAATCCTAGAATAAAATTGCAATCGGCCGATAATTTCGACATTTGTTTTATCTCCGGCCTTAAACAGTGGGTAAATTTTTCCTGATTTTAATGTATTAGGGAAACAACATTTCTGAAGGCAAAGATTGAATAAATAACACAAAGGGCTCACTAACACATCTGCTTTATAGCAAAAATATCTGCTTTATAGCAAAAATTAACGCAACATAGTTTAAATTAGATTAAAATATTAATACATTTTTCATTGTCAAGATGATCCATTTCAATGTTGGGAATTACTAAAAAACAGAGGGGGCACAAAATTTGTAACTTGCAGCACAAAATGAGCACAACATTGTATTGCCGGGCCGGCACTACAATGGGCGTTGATCGGCATTAGGGTTTTCCAGCAGCCTATTGCCGTTCAACGCAAATTATTTAAAAAATGTTGAAAGATACTTTTTTGAGTCCATTGCATGGGAAATAATTTTATTTAAAACTTCTGCTTCGAAAGTGACGTCAAAAAAAGTTTGGGGTAAAAAACTACCCCCTCACCCCTCATAACTACCCCAATAAAGCATGCTGTTAAATATGGAATTTGTATTTTTATCCACCTACATCGAGGTTGTAATGTATGAAAATTTCATTTTTTTAGTTCCCACCATATTGGACTTGAAAAATTGATATTCATCATCCCCCTTCAAGGGATTGTTGCGTTTTAGGACTTATATTTATTAACGAAAGTCCATTAATTTTTTGATAAATTAGCGACCTTTGAAGTTTGACACAATCGTGGCAGATCACCCTGTATATTAAATAATTAGAAATTAATTGTCGTGGCCCCATAATACCAGACATACTAAAATCTTTAAAAACATTTACAAATTCACGACCAGTTTAAATCTTCTTGGTATACACTTTATACACCCTATTCACATAAACTTTGAAGCTTCCTAAATAGAAAATAAAAATGTCAGTACCAGTTGTAATTAAGTTAACTTCATTTCGATTCCTGTGGCACGAAGTGCTTAAAAATTGATTTAGCTTCAGTTATAGTCCATATAACAGACACTATTTTTATGAGCAAATAAGTTAACCTTCTTTTACAGTTTTCATTTCTATCTAGCCTTTGAAGTATCATATAGCAAAGCCACCATAATTTAAGTCTAGTTATAGTAGTTCGATAATAGTATTTGCAGAATGAGAATTGTATAAAATGCAAAAATATTACTTTATAAACGAACTTCAAGCGTTTAATTCCCCTCAATCTAGACAGCTTAAAACGTACAGAAAAACGAAATATAATACTTAGTCGGTTAATCGGACATTTTCAAGAGACTTGAGATTGATTGAAATGATGAGTGGAATCCTCGGTGGAAGCAATCTGTAAATTTCTGATAGTACTGATTCGAGTACCAATTTTACTAATTTAATGTAAAGTTAACAACACAAAGTTCCAAAGTTGAGACTGAAAAGCCGCTATATTACTGAACGAATGAATTCCGTAATAACAAATAAGAGTAAACAAAATGTTTCGTTTTCTCATAATTACATGATAAATTTTACACAGCGCAACTGTTTTTGATTAAAAGCAAATCGCTGTTTAAATACACATGTGAAACATTAGAGGGTAAATCAGAAACAACTATAGAACTGGCATTACACTTACAAGCATGCGGTAACTTGCACTAAAACCTATTATAAACATAGCGACCCTTACCCTAACATAAGACAAATATACTCAAACAAAACAAATAAAACAACTGCAATAATTATGACATGTAGAATTTATGATTATGATGTATATTTAACTGCCTATAAAATAATTCTCTAGTCCAAGAGGTAAAAATACATTGAAATAAATAATGAAATAATGACTTTTCATCGAACGTATCTATATTTAAAACTCTTATGTTATTTCACAGGATAATTATTTATTTTCCAATGTTCGATATCAAGCAAATATAGGCCACTTTTAAAATGAATAATAGAACAAGTTGCTAATAGCTTTATTTAACAGGGCGCTGCCTGAGGCATAAGTTTCCATGATGCTGTTGCTGATCAATCTTCAACAATTTTTTTATTTCAACGCTGTTGTCTGAAGATATATAAATGTTTCGAAATTAATTTTGGTGACTAGTTTATCTAATTTATCTTATAATAAGTTTAATGGTTATTATCCGATTACTTAGAAACGTCGATTTTTTATCGGTGTTCTTCAATTATAAAATATTTAGACAATTATCCTGATATTCTTAGTACGAAAGGATAGATACAAACACAGTGCTTAAGCTGGGGTAGACTCGTTAGAGAAATGAAAGAATGAGAGTTAGATCCTTAATTAACCCTTATCACAATACAAACTTGTATTCTTATGTTAAGTTAATAGTGATTATAACAATAAATATAAGCAGAGGCTGAAATTAGATCGTTGCAAGAATTATGATGGTTTATCAATGTTCAAAATTAATAAAAATCACCTTTTTGATTGTACCTTGATCGGAAAAAGGTTAATTCGGTCTATCATAATTTACCGAGTGTAAACCTTGCAAATTTCGGCGTCTGAATGGTAGATTGAAAAATAAGTGTAAATTATCGTATAAACATGATGTGGAACGTGGAATTCGCGGTGCTGCAATAGGTTTTCTGAGGAAAATAATAAACATTTAGAAAATTATGATTGTAACAAACCCTCGACATATATTCTCTACTTTGACGTAAACAACCTTTATGGGGGGTTATGAATCAACCTCTTGCATATGAAGGGTTTGAATGGAGCGATTATAATATCGATGAAAATTGGTTATATTCTTGATGTGGATCTTGAGTATCCGAAAAATCTACACGATGGTCATATAGGTTTACACTTTTGCACTGAACATCGATCACCACCAAATTCAAAATTTTAAAAACGTATGACCACTCTACATTCAAAAGAAAATGTTATTCATTATAGGAGTATGAAACAGGTTCTGAATCACGGTTTACGTTTAATTTGCATTCATAAAGTGCTGAAATTTAAACAAACCAATCTTCGTGGCTTAAACCCTACATAGACCTTAAGATTATTAAGGAGTGAAGCGGGATCAAACTTTGAAAAGAACATTATAAATTGATGAATATTGGTACGTTTGGCAAAACAATGCAAAATGTACGAAAACAGAATCGTTAAATGAGACTCCCCTGTTTTCTCTATAACTTGTCCGCCAATTACTGTTCAGCAGAATTGGAAAAGATGATTTCAACATTCTAATGTATTTAAGAAGGTAGTGCCAAATTCACGATTCTCTGGAAATTGGCTTGGGGTACGAGAATTATGTATCAGTTATCAGAAAGTTATTGGTGTGTGAGTCAGAAATAAAAAAAACAGTTTGGTCTCTAAAGCTGAAAATTTCCCTCGAAAAGTATTTTGTGTTAGGTTAAGAGAGACGAGACCCTACAATTTATTGTGGAATCTGAACCACATCTAGGATATTGACATTTTCCTCTCCCATCAAAATTCTAGACAAATAAATTTTTAATTTGCTTCATGATGGAATCGAACCATCGATTTTCGCTACGAAGCATCAACGCATTTACCCACTCGACTACCGTGTCCATGACATCTATGATTTTTGTTAAACTCTATATTGCAAGTAGAACCAGATAACATTGGGACAAAAACAAGAACATTTCTTGTGCAAAATATGTTAACGTTTTACAATTTCTTTTGTAATGCAATATTAAGTAATCATTTTAATTGTGCATCTATTTACACCGAATGAGTTTATCAACATAAGCACTTTTAAAAATTCGAATATTTTGAGGTTATGGTACGCAATGATCCCGTTAGTCGTGAAATAACCGATTATATTCATTCCCGATTTTGTTTTTCATCTAAATCACCTTTGAATTTGCGCAAATGTTTCCATCACATTCTGATAATCCGAACAAATTCGCAATTTACACGTACATATATGTACAGTTCCTGGATTTAAAATTGATATACTGTAGATTTAAGAATTTAATTTTGTCACGTTAATGCAACGTCAACACATTTTGTCAACTTGTGTTTCAATAATAAATGGGATCGCATTTAACCGTAATCTGGCTATGTATGTTAATTTTAAACTCTGCAAATTTTTGTGTAATAAAGGGACAATATTTTTAGTTATTTAATTTATACAATGTGACTCAAAACAACAAACTATTTCTTAAAGGAGCTGTTTTATGTTTCTGTTTCAAAATGGTTAATTGATAATAATCGGGATTTTTTTTCAATTTAAATTGCTGTTCGCGATATAATAAAAATAGTAGATGAAAACAGTAAACCGACAAAAATTTGGTTTTTAATTTACTTTAAATTTGAAAATACCTACTTAATGTTTTTTTTATGCTTATACAATATTGTAAATAATTTTGTTTTAATGTGTTTAATTGTGTAATTTATTTTTTATTTTTAACGTTTCGTTTGTGTTTTTAAAAAAACTCTTTACATCTAATATTACTTTTTAGTGTCCTGAAAAAGTCAATATATTTGACGAAACGTCGACAAGTTTAAGAAAAGAAATTTTGTTTTAATTTTTATGATACCATCACCCACTAAAAAAATTATTGTAATTATTATTGTAAATAATACCTACCACTTTTAAATTGCCATATTTACAACCATTTGTCGTGTATTAGAAGAAATAAATATATTTTTTATTAATTTACCGTAATAGCGAATTCAGATCATAACTGTCCTCGTCCTAACGGGTTAAATCTAATGCTCCAGTAATCAACGTGTTACACACTTGGGACGAATTCATTTGCAGACCATTAGAATCAGACCGGAAATGTAAGGAAGTTAAATATTCCTTTAGCTTTGAGGCTTTGAATTTGTAACATTAGTTTGTATGCGTTGGTGTACTAACATATACACAGTACCTAATTGAACATTAGTAAAACTTTTAAACTGAATTAATAAAGAAGGAAGTAATTACTTTGTGTCCTTAAAAAAACTTCTACAGAATTTGAAAATTGTCGGAACCAGGACATAGGGCAAATCAAACTATTACCTTGCAATAGTTTGATTTGCCCTATGTCCTGGTCCGACAATTTTCAAATTCTGTTGAATTAATAAATAGTATTAGATAAATCTTTTGATTCCTCAATTCAAAATGGACACTTTTATCATTTACGTAACATACGTACAGAATTAACATCGATAGTATCACAATTACTAATTCAAGGAAATTATGTATTGCCCTAACTTCAACATTTATTTTTCTGCAATGAAAATATGATCAATATAATAAAAGATATGTCATGCATTAAAAGTATAATTTTAGAAAAAATTGTATTTATTAAGGACATCATGTTTCAGTTTTGAAAAGTTTTAGAGAAATCTACTTAAAATAGAAAAAACGCCCAGGCACACCTTTAGAAGGATCAAGATTTACCTTGTCAGTTTTAAATATTTAAATTATGTTATTTTAATACCTAAAAAATACATTTACGTTTTATACTCAAATTTATTTGATACTGTGATCTAACTAAATTGTTACCCTAACCAAACTATATTATACTACAAACTTTTTTTTGGTGTCTAAAATTTCACTGGGAATGAAGTTAAATGAACGGGCTTACTTAGTGCAGAAGAAGTGAGGGACTACACTGGTAACTTTAATTAGGTTTTTTACAAACAATAATAACAAAAATATCCAATTTAGAACTATAGATATACAAAATTTTAAATTTTTAACATAATCAGGTGTTTAATACAAAAACAAGAGTATGTACCTACTTGGAAAAATAAGGATAATTTAAGATCAGACATAACAATATTAATATATACAATACAACTAAAAATTAAAAAAGCGTGTCAAATAGGTTGTTCAATTATGCCCCACCTAACAGCCAGGCAGGCCCTCGCGGTCATGAAAACTTTTATGGTATTTTTGACGTATGTAAATAGCCTTTTTTAAATTACCTATGTTGGCTAATCTATTATTTATTGTTAGATACGGACAGAAGTCCAGAAGCGTTACTTGAGGACATGACCGTTACAAGTTTGCCTGGCTGTAAAGTGAAGAGAAAGTAAAAATCTTATTTGTACTTTTCTCTGTGCTTATATTTTTCCCTAAAAACGTGATTGGTGTGTTCACGCTTTTGTTTTATCCAACATCTTATCGAGAAAAATTAAGGGGAACCCAAATATGTGTTGAACTAATTCAAGCAACTATTGTGAATTTTTTAAGTCATGATAATTATACACAATATTCCACACGTTTACGTACCCTATTAGCAACAGAATGCTGTGTTAGCTTTTTGTTTTATTAATGTCTGCTAAATTAAACACAAAAATTATTTGTTGAAAAGGTTTAACGAATATATTTTTATTTGTTGAAATTTTCCGGGTTCTATACTATATATTATGTACCTATGTTACCTATATTTTAAAAGGAATTCTTTGACTTCGAGAATACTAGCAATCAAATTGTATGCTTCATGAGTAGCACTTTATAATGTATATTGCCAAAATGTAATATATAGGATAATGAAAAAAATAAACATTTATTAACATACCCACTTTGTTTCTTTGCTTTTTTTTTTTTTTTTTTTTAATCACTTATTTAACGTCGGCCTATTTCCGCTACGGAGGCCAATCACCGACGCCAGGAGACGAGCAACCCCCAACCTGGAAATTTTGCCGAACCTCTTATCTTACTAAGGGTAGGGATTTTTTACTTGCCTAACATTTAATAGACAAGGGACCGACTGCTTTACATCCCCTCCGAAGGATGGTATATCCTCAATACACCTCTCGCCTACAGTTGTATTGCTTCTGCGATATAGCTGATATACAAGCCGCTAGAAGTAGGGAAACGAGACCGCGTCTTTCCATGGATAGTTCCCATCCATGTACTACACGCGGTAAATGTTGTTGCTTTACTCCTAATATCGCTATGAAGTGAGTGAAGTCAGTCCTCCGCTCGCTGCCCATGTTTCTTTGCTTATTTGTTTCTTTTCATACATACAGGATGTTCCATGATAACGTGCAAAAATATTAGCTGGCGATTTCATTTCGAAAATTAAAACGGATACCACTTCATATAAAAATTTTCAAATAAGCCTGATTTGTTACCACCTTAAAGGGGTGTGAAAAAAGCGGTTTTTAACTTCTATCTCAAAATAAAATAATTGGAAAAAGACGAAATTTGGCACATCTGGGTCACTAACTAAAAGGCATTTAATTTGACACCAGCCTACTTAGTGTTTTGATTAATACAAATCGTGTTCTTTGCTTTTGTAATTAAATTTTTGTCTTAAAAACGGGCGATTTTACAAAAATTTTTTAAGATTTGAAGTTTCTAAATGAGCAATAATATTTAGTTGTTTGTTTTAATTTAAACGAAGAACGGCAGGCAGAAAGACATTTACAAAAATTCAAAAAGGGTAGCTAATTTCGCCCACTGTATACATACCTTAATTTTCGACAAAAAATTGCCAGTTAAATTTTTTGCACACATTATCTCGAGATATCTCGCAAAAATAAAAAGAAAAGTTCATATGAATTTGTATAAGGCTTCGTTTTCGAGTTACAGGGTGTTAAAGTTTATTAAAAGAAAACTTATTTCTTCAAATATCTTAAAAACCGATTTTGATAAAACTTTTATAGCAATGAATAAGTAGCTTAATTTGATGCAATTGGATTTAATTTAACTATTTCAGGAGCGGCGCTGGGGTATCCTATGACTAGATATATTAAAGAATAATTTAAACACGTCACTGCTTTTTTATAAATTATTTGATATTATATTTAAATTAAGTAATTAAAAATACAATTTTTTTGTCTCTTGAATTTTTTATCTATCTTGCTTACTTTTCGCGAAAAAAAATAGGATTTGTTTATCCGCTCGCGCCCGAATAAATAAATAAAAAAATTCGAGAGACAAATAAATTGTATTTTGAATCATTTAATCTATACATCAAATCAAGCTCCTTATTTATTACTAAATACATAAAAAAATAATTCAAATTCAGCCAGATATTTGAAAAAATAAGGTTTTTTTAAATTAAATTAAATTTATTACCTTATATCTCGAAAACGAAGCTTTAAAACATACAAGGTCATATGAACTTCCCTTTTTATTTTTGCGAGATCCATGGTCTATTAAATTTTTCCAAGTAAAATCTGAGACACTTTGTATGTTGCAATAAATGTGCAAATGTTCACGTTAACCGGCTGATGGTGACACTTTTACCGTCGACATACAATGTATCCCTAATTGGGAGTGTTCGTAGAGCTATTTCGGTTATTATTGAAGATAGAGGAACGGTTAAATGGGGAAGTTTTCAACCATCTTTTCGATAAAGTTTTCAAATTGACCAAGTTTCTCCAACTTCAAAAACTGAAAGAACGCATTTGAGAAACTGTCCAATATCTTCCTAATTTAAAGACAGGTGACATCATTGTTAGAACACACTTTCTTAAAGTGCTTACTTTGACGTTACTAAAAAATTACTACCGCAAATCGTTTTGAGTTAACGTTACGAACTTTGGTAATTCGTGTGGTCGCCATATTGGATTTTGTTATGGTTCAATGGTGCTTTAAATTTTTTTCCCATGATATATCACAATTTAAAAAAAAAGCCGTTACCAGCATACATATTCGCAACTGGGGGGTGGTGGGGGGGGGTGCTAAGCACCCCCCAAAATATAAATAGCACCACCAAATTAAAATCGTTTTCATTCTGTCAATAGGCATGTCCACAAAATTTTAATTTCAATTGGAAATAATAGATTTATTGGTATTATGAACTAATGTAACAATAACAAAATTTGTATATTTTCATTTTGCCAGTATTCGCAATAGAAATCACCTAAAAGCAGAGAGGCTAAGAAACGTTCCCAAGATAGAGGCTAGTAACATGACGTCACATGCTCGCAGGCACGTTGCCGCGCGCCGGCCGGCTTGTACGGGTTCGTCATGCAGTGAGCGTTCTCTGTGTTTATGAGCAGTATTATAAAAGACATATGGTGGCACGAATATGGTGTTTTGTTCCTTGCTGCAATAATACAACTACTAAGACGCCAACGAAAATATTTGTAAGCGTCCCAAAGCCAACAATAAAAAAGAAAAAATGGTTTGAGGCAGTAAGACGTGATATTAAAAACATTTCATCGACATCTACTTTGTACTGCTGCGAGGATCATTTTAATGCAAGTTTATTTCGAGGTTTATTTACTATAATAATAAATACTATACGATTAGTTCTCCTCAGTTTAAATCCGAATTTAAATGATCTACATTAAAACACAGCTTTTTTTCATGATTTCCTTTGGGGCTGATTAAAATCACTGTTATCAGAAAATCGGATACCATAATTACGCTTACATTTGGCAAATTATGTGAATCTCCTTTCTGGAAACCTTCTTCCATATTTACTAATAAGAAGATGCAATAAACCAACACCTCAACGCTGTAAATAATAGAGCTACTGTTAAATGTAGACTGCATTCTGACACTTCTGACAGCTCGGCGCGCGCCGTGCGAAAATTAATCACACGTGTCAGCCAGGCTAGCGAGCTTGTGACGTCAAAACAATCAGCAGGCGTTTATTTAATTCAAACGGAGGAAAAGATTTCTTCGGTCGCTGTTATGGTTAGGATTAATTTTTTTCAAAAAAAAATTTCAGATATTGGTACCAGGGGCTCCAATGTACGATTTTAACTAATATTATTGTATATTAATTTTTTTGTGGACATGCCTATTACCAAATAAACTAGAGCGCAGAGCGTTCATAATCAGTCTAATTATTTTAGGTCCGTGGGAGCGACGCACCTGGCATATGGCGTGTGGAGTGACATTCCGATGAGTGCGATCTCACGGCTTTATACCCGAGTCGCTCTACACCAAGGCTGGTAAACTAGTCTATAAGCCTTGGCTCTACACCGCGCCCGAGGCGTTTTTCTTCGCCCCGACCCGTTCTCACGGCGTGTGGCGCGGCAAATCACATGCCAGGCGCGTTGCTCCACACGTCATGTAATGGGACTGCTGGTACTGTTTGTTTTTGCAACATTTGCAAATAATTTTGGCCGTTCACAGTGAATCCAAATTTGGTTTGAAACCTTCTTTGACTGATTATATGGGGATATTGTAAGCTCCAGTAGTGTGCATTATTGTTTAATTATTGAAAAATTCGATATGGTGAACTTAAAAATAACTAAATTAGATGGCATTAATAAAAAATGGCGACATAAATTGTTTGTAAACTTCATGAAAAATAGCTTAAAATAATGTCCCATCAATATACTTATTGGATAGTTTTTTGGAATTATTTTTGAAATTATAGATCAAAGTTGAAAACATAATTTCTTTAAATGTCTAGAAAGTATGCAGGTCTTGAAGGGAACCAAAAACTTCAAGAAAACTTTCATTTGATTTCATTCAATGCGACAGTTAATACGACAAACATTTCTATTCTGTCCCAAACCAACACTAACATAAGAAATATGTGTTCCATGTCCACATCTAAATGATCAATGGAATGCAGGTATTCCTAAACACAGAACCAGGGTTGTTGCAATTTTACCCAACTCGATAAATTACTTGGCTTTTTTAAAAGGCCAGCTTAAAAATTTGCAGGACACCCTTTGCCCCTGACCAAGAAAAAATTTTAGTCTGCGTAGCTAAAAATCCTGACGTGTTGCTGTGGGAACTGGAGTAGCCAAGTCCTCCGATTGCAAAATTTTTCACGAAGAGGGGTTTTATCCGTTTGACTTCACGCCTATGCACAATCTGCTCGAAAGTGTCCAACAAAATGCCGACCAGAAGTTTTTAAACCAAATATTGTTTACAGACTAAGCAACGTTTACTCATACTCATAGGTACATGGGATTTAGAACAATAAAACTTAGTATCCGAAAGTCATTTTCAACACCAAATTAAGAGCAACGTATAGTGTGGTATTATTATTGTTAATTATTATTTATTGAATTCATTTAAACTACAACCTTATTTAAATGGCGAACTATACCTTAATTTTCTCCAAGCTGAGCTACATGATTATTTAGGTGACCTTCCTCTAAAACTAAGGCATGTTATATTGCAGGATTTAGCACCGGCATACTTGACTGGACAAGTCAGAGCCTACTTAGTTACCCATTTTCATAATTGTTGGATAGGTCAGCTTTAATGCTTTAAGTCCCGATTTCAATTCATTTGATTTTTGTATAATGAAATCGGTGGTGTATGAAGACGCAGTAAATACTCAAGAAGAATTATGGTAGAAAATTGAGAATGCTGTGGAGTCGCTTCGAAACGAGGTTACTTTTTAAAATTTGTCGGTCGTTTAGTAAACGGGAAATCAAGTGTATTGAAGTAAATGAAAACCATTTACATATTTATTGCCGAAAACAGACTTTTCTTAATTAACTGTTTCCGTTATTTTTGTGATTAAAATGAAGTATGTATTTAAGTAAAAATATTTGTGTTAGCACAGCTGCTGTTTCTTTTCGTAGAAAACGATTTTGTCGAAATTAAAGAACAACTTAATTTTTTGTACCTATGTATTATTCTTAATTATCTGTAATACATTCCGAACTACCATTTGGTAATTAATTTGTAATGTAACAAGATAATATCTATGGAATTTCCAATGGTTTTTTAACCAGCACACTGAACAATTTAAGCAAATATTTCAAAAACGGTTACTCGGAGTCGCAATTACAAGGTATAACTTTTTTGGTGATAAAGATAAATTTAAAATTTGTATTCAAAACGTGAATACATTAAAGCGCAAAAAAGTTGTGACCTTTTAAATGTACGCAGTATCGCAGACAGTGCCCTCTACAATCTAAATCAAAATTTTAACGAAATTTAATTTTCTCAACCTAAGGAACCCTCAAATTTTGTGCAAAAACGTTTGTTTTTTCCAAAGTTATTTAAAGAAATCGAAAATGAGCTTTAAAATTTGACACCCTGTATCTTGGTTAGAATTATCTATTGGACATAGGTAAGTTTGGTTAAATCATAATATTTTTACGCAAAGAATCCATGATTTTGCAATGTACCTACCGTTAATTAGCGGACACCCTTGTACAGGGTGTTTCAAAAGTAAGCGTAAACCTTCTGGGGGCGTAATCCTCGGATAAAAATAAGACAAAAAGTTCCTATCAGCATGGGTCCGGAAATGCTTTTTGAGGAAGTTACGGCCCTTTAACAATTTATTTACTAACTAGACTGGACCAAAATTAAATCACATGTCACAATGACAATCAGTATCAGTAAAACTTCAAATTACTTGAAAACAATGACAAACGTTTGTATGATCGACTGTTGTATCTTTTTCATAATCAATTTTCTCGAAAACGGTTCATTCTATCGGGATGAACTAAGAGTACCTTTTTTACTTTGAAATTTTATAATTTTCAACGAAAACCTTAATAAACTGAAACGAAAAAAAAAATGGGGTTATTTTAGCCCTTAACCTTCCCGGTATGTGACGCCCCTGACTAAAATTTTTAAATTCTGAATTCAGCATCGAGTTCAGCGTCAAAAGTTTATACAGTGTATGTATTTTTGAAATTTGATTGTTAACGGTTTCGGAAATATTACGGAAAAACCGTCTTCAGGGTGCCCCATTCGAAGGGCCGTAACTTCCTCAGAAAGCATTTCCGGACCCATGTTGATAGGAACTTTTTGCCTTATTTTTATCCGAGGATTATGCCCCCAGAAGGTTTAGGCTTACTTTTGAAACACCCTGTATATTTGTATATCCAAATGTAAAAGTCAACAGTATACCGGGTGCCTATGATATTACTAGCCAACAGTTATCTTTCTTGTAAAAAAAGATATGCATTTCAAATTTTGGAAAGTTGTAGGATTGAATACCTACCGTGCACACTTTAATTGCTCTAACTTCTGATTTTCATTTCCGGTTTAACCGGAAACAGTACGAAATTCTAGGTACAAAATATGTAGCACACTCTGTAACAATTATCTTCGACAGTTTTCAAGAAAATGGTTATTGAAAATGTTATATCAATCATAAATTATTCCATTTTCACACAAAACAAAAGAATAGTTTAATTTTATAAAATCAAAAAAATTTCATTTCCGGTTAAACCGGAAGTACTACAAAAAGTAACATTCAGACTCAAATTACCTCGATATGTTTAATAGAATACCCTGTGTTGAACCTTAAATTTACATTCTATTAATTTTTTTTTGAATATTTTTTGTTTCTAGTGTAATTTGTCTAAACCTAATAATTTTTGAGATATTATTGTTGAGTTTAGCCATGTGATATTCACAGTGCAGGTGAACATTCAGTTCACCGATATCTCAAAAACGTTAGGTTTAGACAAAAAACACTAAACAAAAAATATCCAGAAAGGTTAGTAGAATGTAAATTTAAGGTTCAATATAGACTGACTGTTGCATTAAAAATAACAAATTTTACACTGTTTGAAATCGATATATTTTTTCACAAGAAAATTATAGGCTGGCTAAATGATTAGACGAAGAAATTATAATCCTATAAAAATATCACTAGGTAGATATTCCCAAATAGTCCCAGCACCGGCACTGGCAATGTCGGTAGGTATGGATGTTTGTCTGCGTTTTTTTTAAATGTAACCCCCTTCCAGACAGCCTTCCTTTGGATTTGGGGGTTGTCTAGTTTATGTGGTGTTTATATTTTGTGACAAGTAGGTAGCTAATTTAAAGCCAACTTCGACGACGAAGTTTATTTAATAATAATTTCAAAATTTTGCAGAAAAATATATAATATTTTTTTTTTAAATACAGTGCCCACCAAAAAGTCAAAAACATTTCCCTAAAATAACTACAGGTCAAAGAAATTTCCATAACAAAAAATGGCAAATTCTACAAATAAATTTTTTTACATACTGTATCATAAATGATTTTGAATTTTTAACATTGTCAGAGTTGAATGAAGTTTTTTCGAAAGGATCTGTCCAAAAATTTTCTAAAAATGTCAATACTGGAACAACTAGAACAACTTTGCGCCAAGAAATGCAGCATTTGTATACAAAATATTTATTTGGCCAAAAAAGTATGGAGAAGAGTTTATCAAAGTGGATTGATACATTGCTTAGGTTAAAATTATTATTTTGAAAATATATCTGATAACAAAAAATATTTAAAAAAAATTATGCGTAAAAACGGTGAAAATTATATTTTTCGGATCGAGCAACTATATTTGATGTTTGAATGAAACTTTGTATTATGAACAACTTCTTCAAATAACATTTTTCGATATCTTTAAAAATAGGATAGTTTACTATTAAGCCAATAACAAGTCAGTAACAAAATAATTTCCCAAATGGTGCAGACTTTTTGGGGGACACTGTATATTAGAATACATTTATAATAAAATTTAAGTTTCTGTGGAAGAAACAATGTAAGTATTATGTGTGTCTATAAAATTCGTTATGGGACACCACTGGCAAAATAATAATGTCCCTGTTGGTTTTATAATAAATAAGCATCTTCAACAACTAAAAAAGTAAATTAAGACAAACCACCTTTCTGGTAATTACTTAGCAATTAGTGGTTGCTCATACAATTAGTTTACTTTACTGACACTTTTAACAATAACACGTCAATCTAATTAAGGGTTATTATTTATTGAACGCTCTCTTAATAACTTAAGCGAAATGCGATCGGGCCTCCCTAATGAATCAAAAACTCGAGCCGACCATAATGTAACACTTTAAATAATTTTTAGGTCGCAGTTTTTGATGGCCTGTTACCCGAGTTTACGAAAATTATCTAAGATGCTGTTACAATCCACTCAATATACATATTTAGTTCTCTAATATTTGCATTTAAACTTACGAATTAATGTCTACATAATTTACCAAAATTAATATCTACTACTCGGTGGTAAACTCGCTTTATGCGATAAAGTTTTCAAAAAGTGCACATTGTAGTAAATATTAATTTATAAATTTACCAAGCATTTGTGTATTGTGGTGGTATTATGTTTTCCTATTCTATTATACGTAAACTGACGTAAAAACTCTTTTGATTAATGGATAATGGCTTTCATAGTGCACAAGACAATTATCTTTAACTGCGAGGAGAACATTTTATAACCTCGAAAAAAGAGAAATAAGCTGCCCTAAATTCAAACTCGCAATTTGGATATATGTTTCACAAAGTCGTAAATTTTAGTAATACTCTTACTCGTTCAGATATTTTACTTTAATAAATTATACTGAATATAGCAACGTGCTGTATTTTGTTTAATGAAGTTGTCATTTAGGAGATTAATTAATAGCGCGTAAATTATTACTTTCGATTTTATTCCAGTCTGCACAATTGCGATGAAGCAATATAACCGAATGAAAAATTTTAATATACTGACAAGTAAACTTTTCCATTTGATATAATTGCCTGAAATTGATTTTGACCCATTAATGAGTTAAGCAAAGGGTTTTTTATTTTAGTTAATTTGATAGCCGAGTTCAGATTTAAAAAATCACCACACGTTTAAAAAACTGTATTTGTAATCGCCGGATTTTTATTTAACTTATTTAACTTTTAAAAAGAAACACCGTATACCTACTAAACAAAATACATATACATATGATTATATAGAGACTGCTAAAAATAAATAGGTACGGGGCTACACCTTTAATCGAAATCCATCAAATTTTCAAATATTATTAAGCATTAATGGAGGAAACTTTTTTGGAGGTAAATTATAAAAAAAATGATTATTTTGTCATATTAACTCTAAAATAAACCACAAAGCAGTTATGGATGCTACGCTAATGAGGAACAATAATTCCGAAACGTGCATTCGTATCTGCTTTGTTGTTTATTTTATGAGCATATGGCAAAAAAATTATTTTTGTAGTATTTTTAATACTTGACACATATTGGTGAATAGGTTCCTGTATATATAAAAATTTTAGATGATCTGCTTATCTTACGAGAAAACTAAAGATGCGTATTATATTTTCATATATTCACTTTGTAATATGATTTAATTAATATTATTATTATATTCAATTAATATTTTTCTCTACCCTATTTTATATTCATATAAATCTATAATAAATATAAGATTTTCTTTCCTGCTATTCACCAGGGTATTATCTCGTTCTGGACCTACCTATTAAATAAACGAAAATTAATAATAAGTACATACATTAATTTATTTGTATAATCTACCTTTACTGCTCTTTGTAATAAATCGGTTTGTTTCCAATGAAGATTTCCATCACATTTTACAACACAAATCGTCAAATCATCACAAAATTACACAAACACTATATAGTAGTTAAAATTTTTACTAAAATAATCAATAATTTGCTACGGACACACACAACAGATGCACCGAATAACTAAAGCGAAGCAATATCTCGCACGTACTCAGAGTACAAAAAGTTATCAGTTCATTGTTTGACTTTTTGCACAAGCTTCTTTATTTTACGTAATAATTATAATACGTTGTTTTTCTAATAAAAAACAATTTATTTTACAGGCATAAAACATATTATTTTCACTACGATACGTATGTTAGATTCTATTATTTGATTAGTCTCAAATATCCCAGGCAGACAAAATAATAGTTATTTAATGAATTAATTAATTTTAGAAGAATGAAACTAATCAGTCTTAAGACTATTAATGAAACTTTAAAATTACAAAAAATTCAAGCATAAAGGCCGAAACCCATTAGCAACCCCCGATATATTCCAAAAATAATGAGTACATCATAGGCGAAAAAATTACACTCGAAAAGAAATCTAGAAATAAAAGGACCACTTAATTAATTCTATACTATACCCTGTACCATCATCACAAAATAGTTGACTCCGCCCCATTAATTTTATGGTTGCGCAGAACGATGTACGCAATAGTCAGTTTTACACGATGAAATTAAAGAAAGTTGGGATAGCTTCAACAAAATTTGTTTATTATACGTGTTATATTTTATACTACAGCTATACTGTATTTTTATAATGTTTATTCCCATTAAATTTTCTATTATACATTTTCAATTTTGGATTTTTAAAAATAATACTTATTCCCGCGAAAATTTAAACGAAGTTGGTCCGGATTGCGTAAACTCAAATTACTTTATCAGAGACATTTATTTCCGATTTCCGGATGTCTAGTCCAGCTGATCTGATTGATGGTTTGTTGTTGACATTTGTAGTTTTTAGGTTAGGTGCTTTCGCGAGTTATTTCCACATATTTAAAAGAAAGTATGTGGTTATTTCAGGCAAAAAAGATTAGTTTGTGATTTACTGCAACAATTTCACATAGGTTACTCTGTTACTCTACTGGATAAGCCCCAATGACCCCAATGCACACTACTCAAAAATAGCCAAATCTGCTGAATCGTTTACTTCTTGGTTTCCACCACTGTACATGTTTATTTATTAATATCTATCGTAAGATTACTTTCGGTTCTTTTTACGAATAGTCGTGGAATGTTCAAGCAATAAAAACTATACCAACTATATATTATATAGGTATTTATATCTTGTTTTATTTTTACATATTAACAAAAACCTTTAAAAACCCTATCGTTTGCTAGAAGCAAGAACTTAACTACTTATAAGTTTTAACATGTCCAAATAAATAAACACATACCTGCCTATTTCTTCTTAATTTTTACAAGGTTCGAAGGTTCTATCTATATCTATTACAGCTCGTAAGTATAAGAAAGTTATGAAAGATTTCAATATAATATAATAATAAAATGGCTTTATTCATCATTACAATACATTTGGTACTTAAATCAGTAGAAAAAAATAGACTTTAAAAGCCCTACATATACATAAATTTGTAAATAATATTAAAACAACAATAAGATAAACGTATATAATATAATTGGAAAAATAATATATGATGTCACTTTTATTTTTTACACTGTACAGTCAGAACCGGCGAGCAGTTCCTATTTCTCCTTCGAAAAAAAAACATACTTTACTTACAGTAAGGCCAGCGTTCACCCAAGTCTCATCTAAAAACTACAACTTCTATGTTCTTCCCTTAGGGCACTATTACGTGACCTTTTTGAGAACCTATAATGCCAAACACAATTACATTACAACACAAAGAAATAAGAAGTCCAAAAGTAATCGTCACAAAGTACTCCGTTTAAGATGAGGCAAATAATCATCTTCATGCACCGCTGCTAAAATTTTGTTTGCAGTTGGTGGTTCATTTCTTTCAAAAAAGGAATGGATTATACGCTTGAGAGCACTTTTAGTTCCTTCATCAATATTGTCCAAAACTGCCCATTGTCGATGGTACACTTTTGGTGGCTGATGTTGGTGTGATTGTTTGTATTCATGAAGAATATTAGAAACACTTGGAACACACACCTGCTGCCTTTGCAGTGAACTCCATGCATTCCATCTTTGGTTTCTCGGGATTCTCCCCATCGTAGGCCTTAAAAATGGTCAGAACCTTTTCCTTATCTTCCACCAAAAAATGTCTGGATAATCGTTTTTTGGGTGGAGAAATTATACCTCCTTCAGCCATCATAAACCTTAAGAAAACCCGTTTTAACATTTAATCAATATTAATCGTTTGCATTTACGTACCTTATTACTTTAACTCCCAGATGAAATGTAAAATGTCACAAAAACGAAGAACACAGTTGACAGTTACGCCGGCGCCCCATTTATTCGCGTTTTTCATACGTTTTCGCCTTAAAGATGTTCAACACGAGATTCGTTTTTTCGGTGGAGAAATTGGGCCCCCTTCTATTAAGTTTTCGATTTGACCTTAAAAAAAAACGATGTTTTAACATTTAATCAATATTAATCGTTTGCATTACCTACTTACCTTAATACTTAAAACACAAATAAGGCTAATCCTTATACGTACCTTCACAAAAACAAATATATAAATTTGAAATAATTTCACAGACGAATGAATTATGACAGTTGACAGCACAGGTTTACAGTGAGGCCGGCTCCCCATTTATGCGCGATTTTTAATATGTTTAGCGTTTATACGTTTCGCGACAATGATAACATAGCTGATTGGTCTATTGCCAAAATACATAAAAGTTTTAATGTGTGACGCCAGTATTGTAGAGTCGGCCTTTGTCAAATTTAGTGGTTGCTTTGTAACTCGGGTTCTATAAATTCGACCAATAGAGAAATTCCATTCAAATTTAGTGGGCATTTTTGGGGAGGAGTCTACGGATTTTTGTTGGTGGTACAGAGTATAGTGTCTATTTTTTTTTTTTTTTTGTTTATTAAAATATATATCCCAAATTGCATCGAACATTTTTTTCATTTTTAGTTGGAAAACCATATAAATTATTGGCTTTAATTACAATAATCATCATTGCTATCATTTATATAAAGAAGTACATGCAATGCCAATTATTTCACAAACTGAGAAAAACCTAAAATTGTACGCTATGCTATCTATACTCTGCTGATGATGAAAAAGTGGTACCTACTTCAGATCTTGATAAGAAAAAAATTAAATATGAAATATTTAACAATAATAAACTAGCGCAATGGTCTGAAGAACGATGCGATAAAAAATATTTTACAGGATTATACCGTATCTTGACTAAGAAAAATTGGAATATTACATTTCGATCCCAGATTTTCGGTTTGCCGAGAAATACAATTTAAATGTTTAATTACAAATATGTATCAGCAAAAAATCGTGAATTGGATTAACATTTGCTTAAACTCATAGACGTAAATACATACATATAAGATTTGATGGATAAATAACCACTAGAGGCTAAAATTGTGCTGATCGTTTTCTAATTGAATCTAGCTAGTTTTAATCCAGACAGATTTAACTATTAACTTTTTACGATCCGAATCCTCAGTTCGTGTAACAAATTCCCGATATAAATCTAACTATTAGTTTTATCTACCAGCGCATTACAGAAAGTGGTCCAGGCTTAAAATCAACTATCAAATAATCACTTTGACTCAGCATATTCATTATTCTAAATAATTTTAAATCTGAATATGGAGAGAACTGATAATAATATAATATCTGATGAACTTTTAATAATTATTGGAGATTATTAAGCAACCATAAAATATAAAATATAAAATAAAAATTCAAATACCGTTATTAAAATCAAAATTCCTTAATTATACATTATAATATATTCACTATTTTTTGTTTGGTACTTTTTAACTTTGTTTAAGTTTTCTTGATTATAGTCAGATATTTCAGTAATTTTAAAGCAACGCAAATGTAGCTAAGTGTATGGTCGCTTTAAAAAAATTAAATGGAATTCATGACAGTGCGAAGAATCAAGTTTAATTTCTCTGAGTGTTTGAAAATGTGTCTTTAAAACAATTTTAAGATAACTAAATAAATGTTTAGGGATCAGATAGTATTTTAATGCTGTAGCTATGAAAGATGATGCTTAGAAAATACAAAAGTTAATAATAGTAAAAAAGTTTATTAGTAGCAAAAAAATTTTAGAAACTTTTTGAAATTTCTGTCTGTAAAATGTATGTAGGTATGTAACTTAGCAGGCAAATTAATACATTAATTTACGGGACGATCTATTGCTAAAGCACATAAGGAAAATAAAAATAATGTGCCTTGAAAATGTGGAAATATATTTGACAGGTATTATTTACCCATTATTACATACTTTCTCAATCTCCATAACGTGTTTTATAATAATTATGCCGCGAATTTTAAATGATAAAATAGAAGTTGTATTAGTAGGGGGACAACTGACTTTTGGACTTTACTGTATACCGCGAGTGTTCAACAATTTTTATATTTTTCTGGTTCATCTTTAAATCTTAATGGAACAAGTAGTAAGTGATCAAGGTTACGTTAATGATGTATACAAAAAGAAAAGGTGAGTTGAGTTTAAACGTAAAAATGTAAACAAACAGCCGCTTATTTCCTATAGCGAGATATTTCTTATATAGAGACGGTTAAAAAACTTATAAAAGGGCAAAAAGAAATCAACAGTGTTGTTAATTAAATCACAAGACAAAAACAATATCGAAATAGAAAGGGAGATTAAAACGAAAATTCAACCATCAGCCATTCTGTTAGAAAGCCGATTAAAATAAATCTTAGAATTTATGGTGTAGATAACGGATTAAAAATTAAAGATAACTTATCATTATATAAGTTATTATACAGGGGTGCGTATGGAAGGAGATAACCTATACGCTCAAAGTAAAGCGAGGGTCCAAATTTTGAAAAAAATTAAAATCTTTACAACTCTTAAATGTGGAAGAAGCAAAATTCGTGCACGATTTAGGCTTATTACTTAATTAATGGTAAGTTAATGTTAATGGGAGCTCTGCAAGGGGTTGATTCACTAAAATTATACAGAAATGTTTTGTCTAATAATAATAATGCGGCTGGTTGACTCTAAAATAATTTTTTCTTTATCTCTGTTCTTATTTGGGATTTACTGCCACACTTCTGAACTTTACCCAGCTAAAATATATCTAGATTTTAAAAAAAAATAACCTTTACGCCTGTGACTTTACTTTTTAAAGGTTATTTATTTTTTTAAATCCAGTTATTTTTTAGATTGTCTGGGTAATGTTACACACCACATGTAATTACGACCCTCTTTATCCCAAAAGGCTCTAGTCTAGAAGAACCTTGTACAAATAAGAACAGAAAGAAAAAACTGAAAGATGCCACAAATAACTTTTAGACAATATTTAAAATAATTTATTTCCTTCGGTTCTTCTACACAAAGTAGTTTTTTGGTATGCAAGGAAATTATCATCATATTTTCAGTTTCTCTACACGCACCTACAGTTAATTTACTAATCACTCTGTACTAAAATGTGATAAATAAACCACCTAAGTTACTAAAATTTGAAAAATCTTAATAACAAAGAAATTTATTCCAAACATTATTTTACCTGTCTTATTGAAAAACTTTCATTATGTTTAATGCAAATGCTTACTGGGATTAATAATCGGGCATCGAATTTGTTTTAATGCTGCCATTTTCATCGGGTTACCTCGAAATTTGGGCAAGTTACTATGGACGAATATACCCTTAATTTAAGGTGTCCGACAATAGAAAAATATCCAATATGGCGGCCAGACGCCATTTTGGAATATAATTTTTTTTATTTAGAGACGGCAAACCACCGCAAATCTATCTGGGAGCATAACCCCTAAGACTTCAAAAAATATTTGAAACTATTCAAAAGTTAGAAGGGGATAACTGGCATTTGAAACAAATAAGTAACAATATAACAACCATTTTATAAGTTGTTAATCTTAATATGCCAACATTATTTTGAAAATTATAAATTGAATTAACATAAATAAGTTTTAAGCTTATTTATGTTAATTCAATTTATAACTTTCAAAATAATGTTGTCATATTAAGATTAACAATTTATCATATGGTTGTTATTGTCACGATTCGGTGTAACTGTTAAGTTGGAGGTTAAACTCTCTACCATATGTCGTGACTCAGGGATTGATTTTACTGAGACAAATACTAAGACACTCTAATATAGTTATTTTATTAAATTGTAAACTCGCTTGGCATAAGTTATATTAAGAAGTTTACAATACTTTAATATGAACGACTCGCTTGGCACACGAGAGGGTTTTATTTATAAGGGTGGTATGTAGTAAATTAAAACATTAGGTAAGGTTCCAACAATAATAATGTTTATTGAAATAAAGAGAAAATAACGATTATGAAAATATTATTACTTACAACGGGGGTCAGAGTAACCTGGGGAGGAGAATGCACTTTAACCTGAGAGGCCCTGAAGGGGTAACCCTTGAGGCGTCTTGCCTCGACGAACCCAAAAAAACAACTAACTCTAACACCTCATTCCTCCACGTACGGTCGCGAGTTTTCTCTCGTCAGCAAAACTTTTCAAACTCAGCAATTGTAAAAATGATTGCATGAAATTACTATCAAACTTATCAAAACATAAACATGTGAACCTACTTTGTCGCACTAGTTTTGCTTATGAAATTTATATTTAAAATGATTGGCCATTTGTGATTGTTACTTATTTGTTTTTAGAGTAGCCCCTGATAATGACATGATGTCGAAAGTACTTGGCACTAATTTTAATTAAATTTATACCTGAATACGTTTGTCTAGTTTTTCCATTTATTATATTGAGTGTATACAACTTTTTTCCCTTTGAAGATAAATATTTATTTGAGTGGTTTTGAAGAACCATTAATGGTGAAATTTTAAGGAAAAAAGAGAACTTTATGCATGTTTGATATATTTAATCTATAATTTAAAATATATAATTATAAGTAAATAAAGCACAACTAGTATTTTTTGTCATAATTGTTACAATGAATTAGTAAGTTAAATACTTTGGTAGAGCAATTTTGATTCCATATTCCAGTTGAAATTAATTTCTTTAGCACATAATGAATCAAAAAATGATTTAGAATTTTTTTAAATAACTTGCAATAATACAAATCTTGTTTTCATCAAACTGTTGAATATGTAGACTAACTATTTTATAATAATTATTCTTCATTTTTTTTTCTTTCATAATAATTGTCTCATTCCATGGCAACTTTTTAAAATATTCACAAATTACTTTGCGATGTTTACTTTTTAAAATCAATAAGTATACAGAATAACAAATTAAAGAAGATCGGAAAATCGTAGTATAAATCGTATGGAAACAAATACCTATGTACTCAATTTGACACAATTTTTGGATATTGTTTAAATATTAATTTCTTTCTTTTCTTTCTTGGGATTCCACATTTCTTGAAATTCCTATTTGTATTATTTTAATTCCTATTAGTTGGCAAAAAACACTGTTCCTCTGACATTGCGTCAAAGGCGTAGAGGTTATTTCCCAGTTTTAAACTGGTTAATTTAAATATTTTTTAGATAAATCAACTTTTTCAGGTAGGAGTTTTAAGAAATGTGGTAATAAATCCCAAAAAAGAAAAATTTTTGAATATTCTTTTACATACAGGGTTACAAATATTTAAACTGCCTTGGGAATTTTGGAAACCGTTATATACAAGATCGGTTAAATTATAGAGAAGTTGTCTATATATGTAACACTTTGAATTCTGGTCTAATATTTTGAAAATTTTCAGTGGCTTTCAGTTATCAATAAAATGTAAAAACTTATTTTTTCAAAAATTTTATTTTTTCACCTTCTACAGAGTGTAAAACAATTTAAAAATATTTAGAAAACACAATAATAAGAAGTTTAAAAATATATTGTGTAATTAAAAAAAAAATACATTTGGAGCATAATATTACAGCAACGTTAGAATTTTAGAATTCGCTATTGCACCCCTAATATGGCTGATATAATAGGGGCACAATGGAAAATCTTATTTTGTTTGTTTTGAGCAAGTAGAATTTTTTCTTTGTAAATTTTTATATTTTAGGATTTTAAACTTATATCTTGATGAAAAAAAGTATTGCTCTTACCCCTTACGCACAGTGATGGAAAATGGAAACAATTCGAGCCAGCCGGCAATTTCTATCGTACAGCAATAAATGTTTTTAATTCTTTTTGGAATATCTAGGTAACATGTATTTTAGTGCGGAAATTGTGAATTTGGTTAGATGTTTTCGTTAATCGGAGAAGGAGCCATTAGTCGCAGCATGGAAATGCCGATATTCGAGAAAATATCGGTATAATAATTCGATTGAGATTGAAAAGAAGAAGAAACTAATCTCATAGACTTATAATAACACTAAATCTTGAAGACCCAAAAAAACCTAACCTCAAACCCATAAAATCCAAACCTAAAACCCTTAATCGACAACCCCATAAAACTAAACCCAGAAACCCTTAAACATTAACCCATGAATCCTTGGACTCAATTAACCTATCCCGAATAGCTAGATACTGATTTTCTTGAATTTAGGTACCTCCATGCTGCGACTAATGGCTCCTTTTCCGATTTACAAAAACCCCTAACCAATTTTCACATTTTCAGCACCCCATAATATACATATTATTCCAAGGAGAATTAAAAAAATGTATTTCTATACGATTGAAATTACCTCGTGTCTCGAATTGTTTCCATTTTCCATCACTTGCGACGTCCCATTTAAGTTAGCAAAATTGATGACCCTACCCAGCCAAAATGAAACACTCTTTATATACTTATACTTAAATTATTTTTATATCTAAGTATAATGGTCATAGCGTTGTGGAATATAAGCATGAAAATGACACCAATGCAACTATTTTAACTGGCGCATTCGCCATTATTCACACAATCCTATATTATTCCTCAATGCCATAGAATCCAATACGCGGCAATTTTTCTCCCAAGATTTAGAAAAACAAACATAGAATGCACCAAATTTTATCAAAAATTATTTTCGAATAATGGAAATTGAAACCTACTGATGTATCAATAATATTTTATAAAAAAAAAAAAGTACCAAAATGCAGGGTTCTGTACAATAATTTAAGTACTTATAGACTATTTAAACTACACTATTGAAATTAAAATCTTTCATATAATACCAACTTAACTTGCAAAATACATGATGAGATGTTGGATGTATTCGTGTTAGTGTCAAAACATTGGACAACTAATTATACACAGTATTGGCCGAGTAGTAATAAAATTGTGCTATATTCACCTCCTCTCACCTCATGTATTATTACGCAATATTAAGCTCTTAATATATAGAAAAATAAAAGAGAACAAGTTATTAGACAGAGCCTAATAACCAAATCAGGCGTTACAGCAGGAATAAACAAAGTAAAAATCGTTCGTTTGGTTAAAAGCTTACCGTAGATATTAAAAGATTTATTTTGCGTAAAATTACGCTTATTTTAAACGCCACTACAATAGAAGCAGTTCAAGAAAATCGAACAGTTGAAAACAAAGAAATAATCTGTTTCTGGTGAATTAATCCTTTTGATCGCTACTGGAGATTATCATTTTCTTTGTTCCAAGTTCTTTATATTCGCTTCTGTAACTAACACATGCCTGATCTTTAAAAGATCAGTGTTATTAAGGAGTTCTGTGGTTTGCCGACTGAGAAAGTAATAAAATACAGTGTCGTTGAAGTGTAAAAGAAACGACGTGCTCTTATTTCTTAAAACGGGAAGGAAACGGTAAATTACCGATGAGGCGAGAATACAGCCATGATTTACACTCTACTCAACTTCATCACTTCATTTCTATGTTGATTTCGATGGCCTTTGTCATATTACAATAATTTTTCACTAAAATGGTCTTTTCTACCTCTCAATAATATACTGTGAATAGGGTCTAACTGGGGGCGTTCGCTTGCTAAACTCGTAAACATATAATTTTTCTTCTTTCTATAATTTAACGAAAATAATATTAGAGTAAGTAACATTAAGACGATGAAAAAAAATTCTGATTAAAAACAAGTCGACGACAAATTATACCGTACTACATGCGAGTAGTAAAACACCCTCTCCAATATTTTTTAACTATAGCTCTAAAACGATGAACTACTTCTGAGTTATTTCTCAACTTTCAATGTTTTATATTCAATAATCCTCTATGTAATTTGTATATAAAAGTTTGAAATTTTATATTTTCAATAAACTAAATATTCCAGTAACCACCATTTACTTCTTTTAATTATTAATTATTTTAATTAACCCATAATTTTCACATTAAATTTGTGACTTTTCATTATTTACTAATTATCCGAAATAATTCCAATTAATACTGATATGTTTCATAATATATATTTTAAAACACCAATAAAATATAAGGCTTAGATAACGAATAGCAATGTTGACGTTGTATATGACGTTGTATATGAATCAATACAAAAATTTCGAACAAAAATATATCGTTATTCGGAAAAGTGCGATAAAAACGTATCGGTTCAGAGGGAATATTATCAGTAATTATATTATCAAATGTGGTTCTGATAACTAAACTGAACAGTGGGTCTTGCTGTTTGTCATGTAGTTGTTTTCACATTTAAACATTTTTGTTGCGCGATCAATTCACATTTGTCGTTTGTTAAAACTGCAATTCTATGGTATCAAAGGAACATTTTATGCTGTTTATGTTTCAAAGCGTTCAAATCCATTAACACTGATTTATATAGTTCAGTGTTATTTTCTATTAAACAAGGCAAATACCCTGATGAAAATTAAGGCATTTACGGAATTAAAAATCTTCATAACAAAGGACTATGATCAAAGGAATAAGGTTGTATCTTTATAATTACGAAAATTTAAAAATGTAAAAGAACTACATAAGTTATATATCTAACCTTTGTATTTCAGCACGTAAAGTATTACACAATATTTTGTGTAGGTATACGAAAAATCAATAGTATCGTCATTATCTTATTTGTCTAGCCATAAAAACGAATGTTACAAGCACAGGAATATTTTCGTTCTTTAAGTAAATCATGTGTAGTCTAACAGAATTTCCTTAGACCGCATAACATAATATCAATACATTGAATAGAGAACTTGAATGTCTAATATAAACTGTAGTCAAAGAAAGTACACAAAACAATCAATAAACGATTCTTTGAGTTTTTTTCTCAAAAGCAGCGAATTATATTTCAACAATACATATATTATTTGTGTCGTAGCAGGTTGATCTCACGAAAAATAAATTTTATTATGGTAGGTGATGCATATCAAAACGTATGTAAGTACTTATGTAATATAACACTTAGGGGTAAAATAGTATTATTAAAAATTTCCAAGAAACATTCAACACAGAATTTTATTTTTAAAATGGGCAAAAAGTTGAGGGTCAGTATATTTGTTCAATTTCAACCTATTTGAAAGAGTTTCAGGAAGGTTCTTGATATAATTTTTCAGTATGAAAACTTTTACTACTTATTGTCTGAAAGTTATTTGTATGGTATCGCTCAATTTTCTTTATTTTCTTATTTGGGGTTTATTAACGCATTTTTAAATACTTTGAAGTCCCAGATAATCCAAAAAATGTCTGGATTTAAAAAAAATGTCTGGATTTAAAAAAATAACCTTTACGTCAAAGGAACAGTTAAAAATTGTTTTTTTTTTGCAGAATATAAATCGAATAAAGATGAAAATAATGATATTTTGCAGACGTTCCGAAAACTCAATCTGTTTCCTTTTTCAATGCTAATATTCTTTTTTATTTGTATAATTCGTGAAAATTGTGTAATTTTCACGAATTATACAAAGAAAAAAATGTATATACAGGGTGTCTAGTTAGTGCTCCCTCCCACAATTTTCATTATTATGACAGAGAGAACGTTCATATTGTACAGAAAAATCATTACCAGCACAACTGGAGTTTATATGTTTGGGGAGGAATTATATAATTGTTATTGGTCCTCACTTTTTTTGAGGGAAATGTGAATGGAGCAGTCTTCTTGGATTTTATGCAAAATGCGTTTACACAAATGATCGATGAGGATCGAGCGTATTCCTGATTATATTACAAATAATATGTGGTTACAACTTGATGGTACACCATCACATTTTAGTACAATAATGTTCGTCAGGCCATTAGTAACCTGTTTCCTCAAAGAAAGGTGGATAGGAAGAGGAGGTCTGTATTTAATAAAATGCTAAATTATATCTAATTTATTTTTTTTATAAAATTACGGGTCTCATTACATGACCGCTGGGTCACCCGACCTGACTTCAACGGATATTATTTCGTTTGGGGATTTGTAAAGTCAAACGTTTATAAAGTCAACGACTCGTGAAGATATAATGAAAAAGATTTGTCAGTGTTTTAACAGTAGGTATAAATGTTAACATGTAGTACAATGTAGGGCGTTCATTTATCAAGAGACTTCAGTGTTGCGTGGATCAAGATTGTGGACAATTTGAGCAATTGTTAGGCTAGTTTTAATATCGTGAAAAAAATTATTTCTCAAAAACTGTTCATAATTATTATTAAAAGAAAACGTATGATTTCAAAATGTGAGAAATTGTATGCGCTATTCATCCATGTAAAAAAATTATAGGCATTTCATTTACAAAAATTGAAAAAAATGTGAAACAAAAGACCAAAACCATACTGGATTTTAATGCTAAAATAAAAAGCACCTTGATTTACGCAAAAAATATTTGAATTAATCATATCTCAAAAACTGTTTGAAATAAAAATAAAATGTAAAAAAAATTGAGAAAAATATAATTAAAAATCAAGAAATGTAAACAAATATTTTGGACACCCGGTAAAAATGTTTTTCAGTAAATACTTCATTATCAAATAACATCCTAGATTATTACAGAAAACAATTAATAAATCACGGAGATTGGCAGTTAAAAAAATATTTGAAAATTGACAAAAAGAAACAGGAAAAAAATCATAACTTGGCAACTCTGTATTCTATTAGCAAAATATTTTAGAATGTAATACAGGAAGGACCCTTGGAGGCTTAACTGGCGCCGAAGACATATAGGGTGTTCCATTTAAAAAAACATTACTTGGGTAACTCGTTTTTGTGACACCTTTTATAATTGAAAATAAATTTACATTGTACTAGAGATGACATTGATTAAAAGATTTGGTAAGAAAGTTTTTTTATAAAGTTAGCCGTTTTTGCAAAATCTTCAGGGGGAACGTTAACTGTTTTTGCAAAATCTTCAGGGGGAACGTTAACTGGACACCCTGTATATGTTGATTTTGTTACCATTTAAACTAGACCTTGAATAAATTGCAACCTCACCTTTTTCATAAGAATTTCTACTAATCTGCTAACATTTAATTCTAAACTATTTATTACCTGTCAATTTAAGCACTCCACATTTATTTTATTAAAGGAACACCAGAAATATCATTAATTCAGGATCCACTTCTTCCTCAGCTAAAAAATCTACTTACGTAGACACCCTCAGGCCAAGCTCTGAATTCATCGCCTTTTTGAAATTTATTTAATGTATTTTCACCTTAAATGATGCATAAAAATCTGTATATTTCGGTATAAGAGACTCACATATGACTTCTGGAAAAGTATCTTTTAGCAAGTCTGTTAAGCCTACGTCTGTGTAGTACTTATATTCACTGTATACATGCAGCTCTTCAATTGTCGGCACTTCTTTAACAGAAATATTTTCCATTCGTCCTCTGCATTAACTGCATATTTCATTAACATTATTTAATAATTTTTAATAATTTGTATTTTTGATAAGCATGCGCCTATTAAACAAGTAAGGGTTACTAAACCTCCAGCACCTTGGCTTACTACAAACTTAAAATTGATTATGAAGGAGAGAGATAAGGCCTTACAAAAATACAAAAGAAATCGTATTGACAATAATTGGACTAGATATAAAGAGCTTCGCAATTATACTTTGTCGATGGTTAGGAATGAAAAAAAAGGTTATTTACAGTCAGTTTGTTTAAAAAATAATTCTAAAGCAACTTGGAATGCTTTAAAAGGTTTAAATCTACGTTCTAATAAGCAACTTAATATACCACAAGAATTGGCCAATCCAGATGAAATTAATGACTATTTTGCATCTTTTGTTCAAAATGTTAGTAATAATTGCGATAACAAAATTGAATATTATAATAATAACCTAAAAAATATGAATACTTCATTTAAATTTTCACTTACCTCCATCGAAGAAGTCAATAAAATTTTGAATAGCATAAAAACTGATGCTACAGGCATTGATGGAATTTCCTCTACAATGCTTAAGTATTGTAGTCCTTTTATTGATCAATACATAACACATATTATAAATTGTTGCATTGAGAAGAATTATTTCCCATATTTATGAAAAGTTGCAATAGGTAAGCCTCTGCCAAAAAAAAATGAGCCCTTGACTTTTTCTGATTTAAGAGTGATCAGTGTTTTACCAGCTATTTGTAAAGTTTTTGAAAAGGTTTTATATTTCCAAACTTATGATTATATTATGCTAAATAAATTGTTGCCTGACTCGCAATGTGGTTTTAGGAAAGATTATAGTACCGCAACAGCATTAGCTGTTGTTACTAATGACCTATTGGAAGCATTTGATAACAGTTTGGTTAGCGTGTTGGTGTCACTTGATTTCTCGAAAGCTTTCGACACAATTAATCATAAATTAATTTGTGCTACACTTAAATATTACGGTTTTGAACAATCTTCTGTAGGTCTTATTTCTTCTTATTTAAATGATCGCTCACAGAAAATTGTTGTTAATAATATATCTTCTTCAAATTTAAATATACTTTCAGGTGTACCACAGGGGTCAATTTTGGGTCCCTTATTATTCATAATTTATACAGCGGACATGTTGAATTCCATTTCTAACTGTAAAGTTCAAGCTTATGCAGATGACACAGTACTTTATTCACACTTTCTTATTGAAAATACAGCAAGAACAGGTGATCTCATCAACGGCGAGCTCAATAATATTTTGCAATTATCGTTTGAGCATGATTTAAAATTGAACTCCAGTAAATCAAACTTAATGTTATTTGGTAGTAAGAATAAAGTTAACGTTGTAAAAAACAGTTTAAAAATTTGTATAGATGGTGTAACTTTGCCAATAGTTGATGAGGTAAAAAGTCTTGGGGTAATATTTGACTCTGATTTAAGGTTTAAGGGACATATGAAAAAACTTATGCAAAAGTCATATTCCAATTTAAAGTTGATCTTCTCAAATCGCCATATTTTGAATTTTAATTTACGTAAAATGTTGTGTGAGTCACTTGTATTGTCACATTTTAATTATTGTGATTTTATTTTTGGTTATTGTCTTGATGAAAGAGATAAGACTCGTATTCAAAAAGTGCAAAATTCATGTTGTCGTACTATATTTGGATTGAGAAAATCTGATCACATTTCTCACAAAATAAAAGAGTGTAACTGGCTTAATATGAATAATCGCAGAATGCATCATTTGACTACGTTTGTTCATAAAATATTGACTGTCCCCAACTCATCTGCCTTTCTCAGAAATAAATTTATAAAGCGCTCGAATATCCATCAAAGAAATATAAGGTTTAAAAATAAATATACCTTGCCACATCATCAGACAGCCATGTTTAGGAGAAGCTTTATTTTCAATGCGGTCACTTTTTATAATTTTATACCTGATTTGTTTAAAACATACAATATCAACAAATTTAAATATAAATATAAAAAATATTTACTTTGTAAGCAATAACAATGATTTAGGTACTTACTTGTTCATTGTCCACGCCCAAATGCCCAACAAGGAAACAAAATAACTTTTAAGCAGTTTTAATTTTATTTTCTTGTACACTTCCCCTTTTTCTATCGGTCTAATATTTAACAATTTTGTTTGTTTCTATTTTGAAATGTTAATGTGCTTCATTTCGGTTGAGTATGAGTAGCTCTATAGCTAGACTTCGCCTGAATGGAGTGGCATTACTTTCTGTAATTTTGTTTTTTTTTACCATATGTAATTTTTTTCTGTTCTCAAAATAATTGATTTGTAATTTGTCCGTATAATAAAGTCGATTTTTATTATTATTATTATTATTATATCTCAATTGAAAGATCTGTTCCGCTATTCAGTAACTGCCCAGCAAACATTTTCCATAAAATTAGCTATAACTCGACTTGGTAAAAGTCGAATTTACTTATTAAGGTAATTATTACGTAAAATTGACTAGAAAAATACACCTCCAATTTAAATTTACCAAATGGTTCTAATTTATATTTAAATTTACGTAAATTATACCAAGAAATCTACCTCGTACACAAATCTGCTTAGAAGTGACTTTAACCAAATCAGAAAGGGAAAAACTACTAAAAAAAATTATCAAAAATTACATCAAGGGTAAATTTCCTTTGAAGTAAAATTAGGGTACCATAATTAGGTAACATATACCTTTTTGGCAACTAAAAATCCCCTATATAGTAGAATATTCTACTAGGTAGATTTGATTGGAAATCCTACGTAATTTTATACCTCCATAGTAACCATTTGGTGGCTTTATTTACTCTCCTTTAAAAGTAATATTAGGTCAAAATCGTAAAAAAATTCTACCTTGTTTAGGACTTATTTTCAACCAAATAGTCGTTTACCCATTTAGTTGACCTAAAAGTCATTCTGAAGAAATAATTATTAACTTTTTTGTAGCAATTACCTGAAAACTCTACCCCAAAGTAAATTTTACTATAAACCACTAATTTAAAAACTAGGCATACATAACCTATTTGTAAAATTTATATTATTCAGGTCAGGATTAACAATGGGGTTTTCTCAAAGAGCTCCCACTTTCGACTCACTATTGATCATGTGCATCATATGACTAACATAAGTAGAAGAGTAATGACGGACCGCGGGCTCCCCCCACCACTTTTGCTCCCCCCACCACTTTTTTTTGGGGTGGGGGGCAATTAGAGTGGGGGGTAATTTGTAATTGCGTAATTAGTAATTTGTAATTGCGTAATTAGTAATTTGTAATTGCGTAATTAGTAATTTGTAATTGCGTAATTAGTAATTTGTAATTGCGTAATTAGTAATTTGTAATTGCGTAATTGGATTATTTTGCTGTAATTAGACTAGTATAATTGCAATATATCTAATAAATGTAATTAGTCTGGAGGGGGGGATAATTAAAACCCAATTATCGCGAGTAATGAAATTAATTGGATTATTGCGCTGAGAAATGAAAGTAATTGAATTATTGCGCTGTAATTGCGTAATTAGTAATTTGTAAATGTGTAATTAGACTATTTGCGCGTTAATTACACTATTTTATATAGTCTGGAGGGGGTTAATTAAAAAACCCAATTGTTGCGAGAAATGAAAGTAATTGGATTATTTCGCTGTAATTAGACTAGTATAATTGCAATATATCTAATAAATGTAATTAGTCTGGAGGGGGGGGATAATTAAAATCCAATTGTCGCGAGAAATGAAAGTAATTGGATTATTGCGCTGAGAAATGAAAGTAATTGAATTATTGCGCTGTAATTGCGTAATTAGTAATTTGTAGATGTGTAATTAGACTATTTGCGCGTTAATTACACTATTTTATATAGTCTGGAGGGGGATAATTAAAACCCAATTGCCGCGAGAAATGAAAGTAGTTGGACTATTTGCACATTAATTACACTAATTGAATTGGAGCAATTGTTGTATATTAATTAGTGCATCAATTGCTAAATTATGCGCTCTTAATTGTCAAAAATATATGTCTGTCAATATCGCTAACAAGGGATCTGGTATATTAGCAGAAATGCGTTTATTTTCTATGGGGTAAAAGAACAAGCGACATCGCATTTATTTTATAATGATCAAAGATTAAATCAGCTTTTTAGTTTTTACTGTCGCATATCTCGAAACAAAATAGTTGGTTAAATTTATAGCTCCCATTTGCTCGACAGACAATAGGTCTGCATAAAGGACACAGGTAGGTACGTAGGCCAGGTGGCTCGCGCGAACGGTACCGACCTGAAATCGAGGTAATGCCATTAAGGTGGTCGACTTCCCCGTTAAACAATATAGCATAGGCACTAGTGCAGGCAGTACATAAGGGTATTACATTGTTATAAGACACTTCTTCTATAATGACTTTGTCATAGGGAATTAACTATCTCGTAATTATTAATATTGTTACATTTTATTGTTTGGTGTCTTTAAATCGGTTGGGGGTTTACTGTTGCTTTTGTATACATTTAATGACTACCTACATAGGGGTCCGTCCTTAAAATTTTAAGTTAGCAAGGTTATAGACATAAGAAATTTGACGGATTCTACTCGATCAATATCAAAAAAAATTAAACAGTCCGCCTTTGTTGATGCATTTTCCCATGAGATCGAAGATAGACAAGAAATAGTTTATCTTACTAATAGGACAATAATCTATTTACACGATAAAGATCAATAATTAATAATAATTTTATTAATTTATATCCCTTTAGACAGTAAACGTCTTCGAAAATTCTCAATACTACTAAACACAGAAATACTCAGATACAGAATACAGAAGGATAACACTTAAAAATAAAAATTCTTTTAGTAATTTTAAATAATTCTTCACTCCTGACAAAATGTTATTTATTTCGATACGCAACGAGATAAATATTCTATTGGCATGGTATTTCAAACCAGCTAAACCTCTTAAAACACGTTTCTGAACGATAAAAATAAGAGGAATTTCCCCAGAAGTAGACACCGTGTCTTAGACGAGATTCAAATTGTGCAGGGAAAATAATGCATTTTTTTTTTCAACCTCCGGGTCCTCAAAGTCGAAATGCATTCATTTTTCTAAGGACAAATATATTGCACAAAAGATTAGCCATCTCCTATCTAAACAAAAGATACGTCGATTTTTACAAAACAAAGCCACACAATTACCTGAAATTTTAAACTTAAAAATAACAGGTGAGAGTGTAATTCGAATAGGATGGAAGGTTTAGAACTGCCTACTATAAAGAAGTCATTAAATGTCTTTATTGGTAATAATTAAATAGACAAAAGGCAACCCGCCTTTGTTGCACTGATGAGAAATTTTTCAGTCCTTTTAAAGCAATAATGTCACAGCTTAATGGACCCATTTGAAAGTTAAAATATAGCTATTAGATTCATGCTTTGTTTTGCTGTCAAGGGTCGATAAACATAAATGTTTTAAATAGTAAAACTATTCAAAAGCCATTTAAATACAAATACGCTTGGCAAAAATAACAAAAGGACACGGTCAAGATCTTTCAGCTTAAATAAACAATAATAAAATTTTCATTGATTTACAAATTTTAACATACAGGGTGCCCCGAATTGTACAGATCAAATACATGTTCTAAAAAATATATGGGGTGTTCCATTAAAAGACACACTTTCTATACTTTCCAATGTTGCTCTATAAAGAACTACTGATAATAATTGTAGGTAATTGATGTGTAAAAGATGATGGACAATAGGTCGGCAATACACAAAAAAACCATTCAACTCAAACATGAAGTCTGATAGAAGACATTAAATCTGCCATTGAAAGATTGTCTTGTAAACTAGATGACATAAGGAGGGATTCAAATAAAATACACATTAAAAGATTACATTCAATTTATTTCCTATTTTTATTACATAGCTAAAAATACCTTATTATAATTAGATTTCTGTAATTGCAATGTATACGCTTGTATACTAAAATATAAGGGCAGGTAGTTACACCATTCAACAAAGCATCAATATTTGTTAACTGTATAATAAATAGGCGAAATAAATCCACAAAAATCACCTGTTAGTACAAAGCCCATAAAATATTTTTTCTTTTGTAAAAGGGACATTAAGGAAGACACTATAGTCAGTAAATATTGATTGTTATCAAATGGAATCCCTGTCTTTCGATCGACCTTTCCCACGAGATTGATTAGATAAGAAAGATACGTTAAGATACATTTATATCGGTATTTGTTTAACGATCAGATCATTTTTTTTTTTGCAAAACTTTATTTTCCCATAGCTTAATTAAAAAAAAATGCCTCGTCATTATAATAGATCTACAAATCAGACGGTTTATTGGTAATAATTACAGATGAACTAACTAAAGATGATGGACAATAGGTCGGCAATACACAAAAAAAAACCATTCAACTCAAACATGAAGTCTGATAGAAGACATTAAATCTGCCATTGAAAGATTGTCTTGTAAACTAGATGACATAAGGAGGGATTCAAATAAAATACACATTAAAAGATTACATTAATTTTATTTCCTATTTTTTATTACACAACTAAAAACAACCATAGTATAATTAAAACAGTTTTATTTTAAATACACAATTACATTTAGCGGCTCGCTAGTGTGAACGTGTACGACATGATTGATGTAATTAAATTGCATTACCCAATTTATTGTGGATTACAGCAATAATGGTATAATTTCCTCTTCTTTGAAGTTGATGGTGATATATCAACATTGTTATTGGATGCCACATTTACATCGTTTACCTTACAATAGCAGCAAAACATTTTTCGAGGTATTGGACCGTCATTAGCATCAAAACTGCCTTCATGATCTTTAAGGTAATGTTCTGTACAGTATTGATATTTTATTATATCGACATCGTTCTGAAGATGTGTAGGTAGCTTATCCCATACTAATGCAATTTCATGTGAAGCCAACCCAATCATCACTTCTTTGGGTATATCAGCAAGTTGTTGTTTGCTCATCTTCAATAGACTACGCAAACGGGAGAATGCAATTAGTGAGTGGCCCATTCGCTTGATATCCTCTCGATCCATTGCTGGGGTTATAGTTTTCAGCTCCATGGCGTTTTATATTTCTTTTGTAGAGAGAAACTTTAAACACAAATGTCCACACCACACTATGTTAAAATTCTGTACACGTTTGTAGTTATAGAATATTTGGTTGCCCCTCCTTGAATCGTTATTGAAATATGTAACTAATTCTATAGGTGGGGGTAAATCACCAAAACTATCAAAGTAATTTACTAAACTACCTCGATTTCTCCTTCAGATGTCTCACTTGAAGTCTTGTTTTACTACCTAGCAGTTTGCTCGTCAATTTTACTGCTCAAGTGCATAATTAGAATTGTTCAACGTAGAAAGTATCTGTTTATGCTAAATTAAAAAAAAAAAAATACGTAAAAACATCATGTGTGACTCATCAGTACCAACATCGCTAAAAGAAGCTGTCGATATGCTGCTTACTTCAATAAAATGTGGCTTAGGTGGTGAACTACATAAAGACAAATATAGTCTGGGCATAAATTATTGTGAACTTTATATCAGTGATTATATTACGCTGAATAACTTTTGTGATTCAATGGTAAAATGTGGTCTTCATGAGCAATTAAAGCAATATGTTTCCAAGTTTATAACTGATGAGGTACTCTATAATAAATATATCGGCGACGATGAGGTTGACTTAATAGAAAAAGAAAGCTCTCCACATCTTATTGCAGAAGCAATTGATTCGCTCCGTTTTATTTTGAGTCAAAGCCTGCAACTATATACTAATCCACTTGATGAAAATCGCCGTACCTATCTGAATAAAATGGGAATAAAATATTGTGATCTTTATATCTGGCACTATATTACGCTAGATAAATTTTGTACTTCGATGAACCAATTGGAGCTGAATGATCTATTAAAAGAACATCTATCTGGACTTGTAAGTGATGAACTTCTCGATCTACTTCCCGATTACGAAGGAGCACTTTAATATAAATATTTAACAAAAATGTATTTTATATATGAATAAATATCTTGTAACATTATCTGTTTTTATTTTAAGTAAAAACTTTTGATGAAACTGTACATTTTACAGCTAATAATAGATATTTAAATCATAAAATGGTGCTGTATTTTGTATTATAAGGATAAATAAATGAAATACACATTAAAAGATTACATGCGGGAAACGCACCTCGATCGAGTCTCGTCCTTTGTACCGTTGTGCGTTCAATCCGATTCTCACCCGTAACGAGGACACTTTATCGAGTGCGGCTGCCCGTTCATTTCCCGTCCCGTGTTCCTAGTCGGGTGGCGCGCACTGTAGAATTTGTTAAAGTTCTTTGTGCCCAAATTCATATCTCATAAAGAAAATCCGCATTTAAGGATAAAATAAGGTCAACGTAAGGATAAAAATTAAGGATAAAAGGATGGATAAGAAATAAGGATACAAATTAAGAATAATAAGATTTTTCGTTTGTGTAATCGTACCCATATGTGGAAATATCACCCCAAACGAGGTTTTTTTTTTTTGGTGTCGATGATCTTTGAACGAGTTTTTTTTTTTTTTTTTTTTTTTTGGTGTCGATGATCTTTGACCAATGCGTCTGCGAATTTTCTCGCATTTTTTTTTTTTTCCTTATACGGTTGAATAAGGTGTGCATAGTTAGTTACAAGTCTCATTATTATTTGGTTTTTCTGATGCGGCTAAATTTGCTAAACAACTTGTCTTATGGTTAATGTCAGGACAAGAAGAATAAATACGAATAATGTAAGGGCAAAAAAGAATAAAATAAGGATAAATTTAAGGACAATAAGAATAATATGAGGATAATATACGGAAGACCTATTACTTTTTAGTTATTTGATGCCATATAGTGGAGGATAAACATGTATTATAAATGTCATGTTTGCAACAAAACATTCCATTGGGCCAGTAGTCGAAGTAGACATGCAATTGTTCATAGAAACATCTCTTTCCAGTGTGATTTGTGTGATAAAACATTTAATAGAAAAGATAATTTCACTGGACGGTTTGCACGTTGTTTTATTTTCTTAATTTTCTTGAATGCAATTGAGCTGTGTAATCCTCATAGAGCGTCATATTGAAAGACAATGGTTTATCGATATTGCATGGTACCCGATTGTAAAAGTACTACGATTTCCACACCAGCAAAAAAAAAAAAAAAAACATTTATTAAAGTGCCATTAGACGAGAAGCATCAAAAACGTATATGGCGACCTGCTTCATGACATCACCACCAATGGCAAGGCGTTTTCGTGTGACGTCAATTTAAAGATCTGTGTTTGAATTTTAAATGGAAAATTAGACTGGAAATTCTCTTTTCAAAAATATATGCGAAGAGACTCTTAAATTTACTAAAAGATGTGCTTTATTACATTTTTGGAAGTAAAAGAAATTATATGCAAGGTCCCTATTGTCACTGTCTAGAAAATATATTATTGTATCATTATGAATAATTAAGGATAATTAAAATATATGTCACTGTCTAAAAAATATATTATTGTATCATTATGAATAATTAAGGATAATTAAAATATAATTAAGGATAATTAAGGATAATTAAGGATAATTAAGGATAATAATTAAGGATAATTAAGGATAATTAAGGGTAATTAAGGGTAATTAAGGATAATTGAGGATAATTAAAATTTAATAAAGATTCAAATGGATTCTTTGTGGACTCTCTAAAGAATGCAACTCGTGGGTTGTAAAGAACGCAACTCGTGGGTTGATAGAGCTTCTCTTGTTTAAAATTGTCACTGTCTAGAAAATATATTATTGTATCATTATAAGGTTATGTCAAATGAAATATTTTTATGTATAATAAATAAATAATAAAACGAATGTACTCAATTAATATTTGTTTAATTTATTTCCTTAATGTTAAATTGTAAACAAAATAAAAATATTTTTAAGTTTATTACATATACTACAAATACTTAACTTCAAAAACACCAATTATTTTTTCATAAATATATATTTTATTACACAATAAATCTACTTAAATATAATACTATATCTCACATTTAGTATGAATTTTCCAGTTTTATAACTTTAACCCGATAAATAATGCAAATTTTATTTGATATGCTAATGTTATTGTGACTGGCTTAACTCATCTATTGCTGCAAGTAAAGCATCTAAAGGATCATATTTTTCCTTTTCAATAACATTATTTGTATTAGTTATTACGGCCAACTCATTTTGAAATATCGGTGTGTCGCAATGCCCCCATGGTAAAGTTTTAAACGTATTAGGAATGACGAATCTTTTGTCATCATAATGAGATAGTGCCACCTTATTTTTCATTTCTGTGTAAATATCATGCGAATAACTTCTAAATGTATTCATTTCTCTTAATATTACCCCACCCTGCTCAACTATTTTCTTATAATCATCTATTGATAAATTTTTCATAATAACTGATTTCTTTACCCCCTTAGCCTTTTTCAATTCATTATTCATAGATTTTATGCAGTAAGCTTTAGCCCCCGTTCCATAAAAACTAATAATCGGGTCGGCGGGGAACTCATCTTTAAAATTCCCTAAAACCGACAGACCTTTAGGAACATTAAATTTATTTCCTTCTTTATAGTTGGATGTATCGAATTTATCGGGGTTCTCTTTTATAAAATCGTAAATGTTATCAGTAAAAACTTTAATAATCAGAGAATCCGTATCGGTGTATAACAGGGAAGCATTTTCACCAAATTTTCTTTTTATCACGTCATAGAAAAAATTATATAGTACCGTCTTGGATAATTCCAAAACACAAAACCCTACATAAATTGGCTTGTTGTATACTACTTTCAGTTTATTCATATGAATCGCGACGAAATCTTCTGTAAAGATCGAACAAGTTTTAAAATTCGGCCGGGCTATAAGAGCATTTGCACCAAAGGACCTTCTAATACTTTCCCAATGCGTAACCAACTTTATATCCTTTCTATTATCCACGTTTTCCATAGTTTTACCGAAAACCGCATTATTCATTAATTTAAATTGATCTTTTTCGAATTTACTTGTTGCCGTGTTTCTCATCTCCGTATTTAAATCGATGTATTTTCTTAACCAAGGAGATTGATTAAATGTGAGCACTCTATGAGTCTTTAAAACCATCAAACCGTGATCCATGGCCTGTCTCAAGTTTTTATAGTGTACAATGTACCTTTTCTTGTCAAACAAATTTGGAATCAACTTTGCTGATTTTGCATTAGGAGGAACCATGTTTTCTACTAGGAAAGGGAGGTCCGAATGTAGATCATGTAATTCGTTGGGATAATGAATGTCTACTTCGAAAATGTACCCGCGCGGATTTTCATCTGGAATATTCGTAATGTCTAAGTTTATAATTTCTTGTTGGGACAACCAGGTGAAACCACCTGTCGGTAGCGATTGAGACATACTGTGGCCGTATAGGTTTGTGGTGTCCAAATAAGTTATAAACGACGAGGGTTCGTTGGAATCGTAATCGGTAAGAAATTTATTATTTGCGATATGTTTTCTTTCAGAGCACTGACTTATTCCACCACGAATTCCTTTCTTAAAAAAGTTAATCATATCTATATCAATTAATAATTCTAACTCTACTCCTGTCAGTTTTAACATAGCGTCCCACGACAATCCGGGAGCTGTAAAATATTGAGCAGGATCCAACTTGTATTTCTCTAAACTGATTTTCCGAAAATTTTCGAATACATCACATAAAAGCAATACGTCTGTTTTCAAATACAGATCTGAATAATCACCTAAATTCTGACAAGCGAACAACTTCCACACATCTTTAGCCCGTTGATAATCATCTTCGGATATATGCTGATCGTTCAGGTTGTCATAGAATTCGGCTTTGGATGGTAGATCTGGTTTATTCAACTTATTTAAACTATCCACAAAGCTATATGGAAATACACCCTTTTGTCTCATTAAACGAAATTCTTTGTTATCCGTATAAAAACTTCTGGTTATAGTTAACTGATCATCATTTAAACTTTCACCCAAATTTTGTAGCGATGTTGACAAGAACTTAAAACTATCAATGAATCGCAGTTGTAAAAATTTTTGTTTCTTCTCCCCATTCTTATTAATGTAATCATGCATATAAAGGTCTTTTGAAAAAGATATGTACTTCTCTTTATTTTGCGCTAGTACCCCCACTCTATCGTTATGTGCACATAGCTCTTTAATGAATAAATGTCCGTCGTATGAACTCATATTATGGAATATAATCGGTATGAAATTTGGTAATTTATAATTTAAATTGCAAACAGAATGTGCAGCGATAAATCTAATTTTTCCGGTTAAGTGGCAGTGATCCTTAACTTTCACGTCACCGTCTTCGAATGCCTTCTCGCATATACCGCATACGGTTGCGTTTTCAAAGTCTCGTCTTTGTTGCGCTGTGAGCTTAGCCATTGGGACTATATCTTTCATATATCTATTATAGATATCTCTCGAGTCAGCCTCAATACATGATACGAAGACTTTGGCAGCGTCAGACCCCCGGTATAACTCAAACTTGTTGAGAGAATTATCAAATGAACATTTTATTAAATACGCGAAAGAATGTGGTTGATGTCTAAAAGTTTTATTCCCGAAAGATCGTTCTGGATTGGGTTGGCAGGTATCGATAGGACTTAAAATTGATTCGAAATCGGCATACACTACAAATGGAACTTGCATTTGCCTTTCAAAATGTTCAAATTTTAACATATTCTCGGGCACTTGTTTACCATATTTATCTATTCGAAATTGGGTAGTAGGTATTGTTGTATAAATGTGATTGCAATCGTGTGTCTGGTGTTGCAATAACTGACGTTCGGTATAAAAATATAACAAACAACCGTCGCAAAAATGTTTTTTATGATTGTGAGCAGAAATTTGACGCGAAACTAATCTAGATAAATCTTTTATCCAGCAATAGTGAGTTTTAGCACAATCGTTCGTACAATGGTGATTAATATTACACACCTCAGAAATTAGCAATAAATTTAAGTGGATACGCAGTTTTTTTCCCGAGTAACGTAAAGGACCTACAACTTCATATTCCATTCTATTATTTTTAAATTTCTCCTCTAACCCATATACGTTTATCGATATATTATTCATTTCCTCAAATTTTGATATACCCCGCAATTTTACTGGAAAATCCATACCTGTTACATTTAACACTCGTGAATAATGTGGATATGATGATAAGTCCGATGTATTACCATTTGCAGGATGCAGTGCCGAAGTCACCGCCCAGGCAAAACAACATTGATCTTGATTGTGCACGTTTACCACTGCATTCTTATTTTCAATGAATTTTGGTAATTTTATATATGATGAGCCACGCAGTGGACTATACTTGTTCACATTAATTTCAACAAATTCGATTCGTTCCAGGGCCCATCCTAAAAATATGCAAATGTTAAATGCAATTCTAATACCTTAATAAAAATAATTACACACCTGAATCTCGCTCTTGAAACTCTGTAGTTTGGGTAATCATCTCTTCTACAAAACTATCCAAAACATCACTTAAATTCATAGCTTGATCCAATATTTTGTTGGTTGTATTAAATGATTTCATATCCGTTAACTCTTTACTTTGTATCATGTATTTTGCGAACACTTCCAGATTTACTTTTATTGCCGTATGTATTTGTAGCGCTTCTTCTAGCAGATTTAAAATTTTATGTTTGATTTCATTAAAGAACATTACGTAGTCCAGGTGATTATGTTCACTATGCACTCGATATGAAATAATTCTGTATTTGAAAGCGCTTTGGATAATGCTTACACCATCCATTGAAGGAACACATGCATTTGCCTTATGTTGCAACGACCTCTTATGGGAATGCATCTGAGCTGTCGTCAGCGTCACATTACAACAATCACATGTTTGCATACTTGCGGATGTTGATGGGGTTGAATCAAATTTAAATTGTTTTGCTGGAGGTCCATTATCACGTAAACCCACACACGACTCTTTCTGATGACGACGTAAATTGCTGATCCGTGTAAAACTTTTACTGCAAGACGTACACTTATACATTTTGCGTGTTCACTAGGAGTCTGTTGCTACTAATAGTGGTTGTGACAACTCCTCTCACTCTCTATATATCTACAGAATATGACCCCCCACCACCACATTTCAATATTCAAATATCCCCCATTATATTATGCCATTGTATAACTATTTAGAATGGCTTTTGTATAACTATTTATTTACAAATTACAAATACTTTCATTTCTCAGCGCAACGCAACAATTGGGTTTTTTAATTAACCCCCTCCAGGCTATATAAAATAGTGTAATTAACGCGCAAATAGTCTAATTACACATTTCACTTATACTTCATGATACATATTTAAGTTATAATGCATTAGATGGCTCGGTTCAGAATGGTTTTCTTGATGTCTAGTAAAAACATTTTATCAACAATAATCACGATGTATATGCAAATGTTTATTTTCCCAAAATGTAATTGTGTATTTAAAATAAAACTGTTTTAATTATACTATGGTATTTTTAGTTGTGTAATAAAAATAGGAAATAAAATTATTGTAATCTTTTAATGTGTATTTTATTTGAATCCCTCCTTATGTCATCTAGTTTACAAGACAATCTTTCAATGGCAGATTTAATGTCTTCTATCAGACTTCATGTTTGAGTTGAATGGTTTTTTTTTTTTTGTGTATTGCCGACCTATTGTCCATCATCTTTAGTTAGTTCATCTGTAATTATTACCAATAAACCGTCTGATTTGTAGATCTATTATAATGACGAGGCATTTTTTTTTAATTAAGCTATGGGAAAATAAAGTTTTGCAAAAAAAAAAATGATCTGATCGTTAAACAAATACCGATATAAATGTATCTTAACGTATCTTTCTTATCTAATCAATCTCGTGGGAAAGGTCGATCGAAAGACAGGGATTCCATTTGATAACAATCAATATTTACTGACTATAGTGTCTTCCTTAATGTCCCTTTTACAAAAGAAAAAATATTTTATGGGCTTTGTACTAACAGGTGATTTTTGTGGATTTATTTCGCCTATTTATTATACAGTTAACAAACATTGATGCTTTGTTGAATGGTGTAACTACCTGCCCTTATATTTTAGTATACAAGCGTATACATTGCAATTACAGAAATCTAATTATAATAAGGTATTTTTAGCTATGTAATAAAAATAGGAAATAAATTGAATGTAATCTTTTAATGTGTATTTTATTTGAATCCCTCCTTATGTCAACTAGTTTACAAGACAATCTTTCAATGGCAGATTTAATGTCTTCTATCAGACTTCATGTTTGAGTTGAATAATAAAATGGATCGTGATTAACTATATCATAAATTATCGTAGCTTCTTTATGGAACTGAATTTTTAACTAGGTTTCATTAAATAGTTTTACAGACGGTTGAAGAGAGCCACCCCCATTATTCTGTAAAACAGATTAAAAGAGGCATATAATTATCCAGAGCTTTATTAAAGCATCGCTGTAATTTCCGTTAAAATATTGCTTTTTAATGCATTATCAAAGTAGTCATCGTTTCCGCTTGCTTTTGTTAAAACGCCGTCAAGTTGGACGTATACCGATCTGTAAATATATCTTAAGATATACTGCTTTTCTATAAGGTAATAAACCATAGAATTTCGAGAAATTGCACCTAGTCTAATTAGAGTGCAATATAGTGTGCCATCATTTCAGTGTTTCAAACAACAAAAAAAATTTTGCATGTTTCTTTAACACGTCTACTTCTGGGGAAATTCCTCTTATTTTTATCGTTCAGAAACGTGTTTTAAGAGGTTTAGCTGGTTTGAGATACCATGCCAATAGAATATTTATCTCGTTGCGTATCGAAATAAATAACATTTTGTCAGGAGTGAAGAATTATTTAAAATTACTAAAAGAATTTTTATTTTTAAGTGTTATCCTTCTGTATTCTGTATCTGAGTATTTCTGTGTTTAGTAGTATTGAGAATTTTCGAAGACGTTTACTGTCTAAAGGGATATAAATTAATAAAATTATTATTAATTATTGATCTTTATCGTGTAAATAGATTATTGTCCTATTAGTAAGATAAACTATTTCTTGTCTATCTTCGATCTCATGGGAAAATGCATCAACAAAGGCGGACTGTTTAATTTTTTTTGATATTGATCGAGTAGAATCCGTCAAATTTCTTATGTCTATAACCTTGCTAACTTAAAATTTTAAGGACGGACCCCTATGTAGGTAGTCATTAAATGTATACAAAAGCAACAGTAAACCCCCAACCGATTTAAAGACACCAAACAATAAAATGTAACAATATTAATAATTACGAGATAGTTAATTCCCTATGACAAAGTCATTATAGAAGAAGTGTCTTATAACAATGTAATACCCTTATGTACTGCCTGCACTAGTGCCTATGCTATATTGTTTAACGGGGAAGTCGACCACCTTAATGGCATTACCTCGATTTCAGGTCGGTACCGTTCGCGCGAGCCACCTGGCCTACGTACCTACCTGTGTCCTTTATGCAGACCTATTGTCTGTCGAGCAAATGGGAGCTATAAATTTAACCAACTATTTTGTTTCGAGATATGCGACAGTAAAAACTAAAAAGCTGATTTAATCTTTGATCATTATAAAATAAATGCGATGTCGCTTGTTCTTTTACCCCATAGAAAATAAACGCATTTCTGCTAATATACCAGATCCCTTGTTAGCGATATTGACAGACATATATTTTTGACAATTAAGAGCGCATAATTTAGCAATTGATGCACTAATTAATATACAACAATTGCTCCAATTCAATTAGTGTAATTAATGTGCAAATAGTCCAACTACTTTCATTTCTCGCGGCAATTGGGTTTTAATTATCCCCCTCCAGACTATATAAAATAGTGTAATTAACGCGCAAATAGTCTAATTACACATCTACAAATTACTAATTACGCAATTACAGCGCAATAATTCAATTACTTTCATTTCTCAGCGCAATAATCCAATTACTTTCATTTCTCGCGACAATTGGATTTTAATTATCCCCCCCCTCCAGACTAATTACATTTATTAGATATATTGCAATTATACTAGTCTAATTACAGCGAAATAATCCAATTACTTTCATTTCTCGCAACAGTTGGGTTTTTTAATTAACCCCCTCCAGACTATATAAAATAGTGTAATTAACGCGCAAATAGTCTAATTACACATCTACAAATTACTAATTACGCAATTACAGCGCAATAATTCAATTACTTTCATTTCTCAGCGCAATAATCCAATTAATTTCATTACTCGCGATAATTGGGTTTTAATTATCCCCCCCTCCAGACTAATTACATTTATTAGATATATTGCAATTATACTAGTCTAATTACAGCGAAATAATCCAATTACGCAATTACAAATTACTAATTACGCAATTACAAATTACTAATTACGCAATTACAAATTACTAATTACGCAATTACAAATTACTAATTACGCAATTACAAATTACTAATTACGCAATTACAAATTACCCCCCACTCTAATTGCCCCCCACCCCAAAAAAAAGTGGTGGGGGGAGCAAAAGTGGTGGGGGGAGCCCGCGGTCCGCCATTACTCTTCTACTAACATAACCTTAAATTTTTAGTTTTTGCAAATTTATTTTCAATTTCAATTTTAATTCTTGTAGTTTTAGCTTGGATCCGTTATAACATTTTAAAAACTCTCTCAGACAGTAGATTTATAATGTTTCAAAATTGTAGAATATTAAAAATATATTGCTAATTATAGGTTGTAATTCCAACCAACAAATAGCATCTTGTTTTATTAGATCAAGACAATTAAAACTTTATTAATGATGCACCGAACAAGATTTTGGTTGATCCAAGGAGAAATTTTGATAAAATTGACGTAATATTTGGAATTTATTAGATAAATGCAAATTTTTGAGGTTAGTTGTGACGTCACGTGCGCGTCAACCATTCACTCTATAATTCACTTGTCAACACACGTCAAATAAAAATTTACACTTAATAGGTGAAATTTATCAATAGGTAGTATTTTCAAAAATCGGGTGACCTAAATATGTTATATTTCCCTATAGGTAAATTTTTTAAGAAACTTAAATGTTAATAATTCTTTAAATAAGTAAAGTTAACTAACATGTCGTAAACTTTAAGGTATTTCAACTTAATCAAAAGCTGCCTAGAATTCCATAGTCATATTAACTTTTAGGTCGAATTAGCACAACACGCCATATTTTTTTAGCATGTTTGGAGTACGATTCCAAAATTAAAATTTTCAAAATGAATTTGTCTAGAACAAACGGATGAAAATGCCAATAAAAAAACATAAATATTTTTCTAAAGTCATACACAACAAATGGAACATAGTTTTAGCTCAGAATATTATTATAATTTTTTTACCCGATAATGGGAATTTTCTTATTCAAGGGTATTTTGGAGGGGCATTGGTATTTTTCAAAGTAGACATGCACGACAAAATTTCCTTCGCATTAATTTCAACAAGCGTAAACTGTAGATACGTCGCAATTACATTACATATATTTTTATCACCGACATTTATTTCCTTTGAATCATTGCTGTGAATTAGGTATATGTTTAAGTTGTGTTGGTGACTTCCAACAATATTTCTACTGGTTATAGATAAAAATACCAAATAAGTATAAAATTCTTCTTTTTGTGCACTTGGAGTCATACGTCATCTGTAAATATATGTTCGTAGTTTCTACCTAAAGCCAGACAAATCAACGTCGAATTGACGTCAAATTTCCCTAGACAGGTATTAATTAACCAAACGTACTGGGCTACTACAATATGGATTTAGATGTAATTCTACTTATTTTGGTCAATATAACCAAATTTCGACGTCGTCTTATTCTCCACTTATGTCGAATCCACGTCGCGTCAACGTATATTTTACTTAAATATGGTTAAATCTAATTTTGCGACTAAATTTATCAAACGTAATTTAGGTAGTCTCGACGTCAAATTAAACCAAAATGTTTGCTGGGTGTATACCAGATATTTCATTCATAATTAATGCAATATTTTAAATAAATTAGCTGCTTTAAAATTTTTGAAATTTTTCTTCCATATGATAGTCAAACTCAATGAAAGCGATAATCTTACATTCAAAATAAAAACTTTCTCTGCTGCTCTTAAATGTTACTTTTTTATTTAGCTTCCTACTTGACCTACCTTATACATAAGCTGGAAATATCAAGCTGTTATTCTTTCTTCCGTACTATTCGTTTCAATAGAAATGCGAGACTGAAAGGAAATCAAAAGATTTCTTGTATTTACACTTAGGATTTATTTTTCATAACGTCGAGTTGATGCCGCACTTTTCTCAAAAACCAATAAAACCCTTGATATTTTGTTTGTTCGTCGTACCCTTACGCCTAGTATCAATGGGACACTTGCAAAATAAAATAATTAGATAAATATTACAATTTTTTCACTCGGCCTCTATTGAAACGGTACGACTGTAATAGAATTATATTAATTTACTGCCTACATTACAATGAACACATATATCAACCAGGGCAAATGGGCACCCTATACGTATTGTACCGTAATTACCTTCTTAGCATGTATCGCAGGTTTAATCTTACCTAGTGGCACCCACAAGTAAATCGACCCGTATAACATTATTAATGCAAAATTTTAAATTTTATTGTGTTGGGAACTGAAAGCAACATAAAAAAAAATCCGGTCCTGGAATTTTCCCCAAATTAATTATGCTTTTGATTGGTCTAAAGGAGTGTAATTTTTATAGCAAATTTTATCCTAATATGTGGGACAGTTCCGAAAGTATGGCGGTATGAATCAAGAACCACGAAACACCCCGTACCTCGAAAACCATTCACTCTCAAGGGTAAGTGTGGGGATATTTTGAACTCAGCAATGTGTACTCTATCTCCCATTTTACTATGTCCATTTAGATTTGGGAGACCACCACAATATACTCGGTAAAGTACCTAATCATAATAATGAAATATATCAGTTATGCCATATTTCAATAATTGATAGTCCTTGCAGCCAATTAAATGCACAATTTTAAACGTTTCTTTCAAAATTATATTTCGATTGACTGCATATTTTCATTAATTTCAGATAGTTGAATGTTAAACGGAGTTGAGTGTTTGTAACCTAACATTTTTCTGCAGCATTTGTTTGTATAATGATGATTATAGGCTTTGCACCGATTACAAAGCAGAAACGTAGAACAAACAACGCAACGGAGCATATTGTTTGATTAGATCGAACCCTTTATATACCTACTATATCACTGAAATGTAAACTTAGATAGTAAATTTTACTATAATGACAAGTTTGTTAAAATTTGTAACACACGTCACCTCCAATTTGTTACCCGCATAACAAGAATGTTAGTACAAAACTTCGTTGTTCTCCAAGATACCTCATTTGTTTCAGTGCACCAAGTTTAAGTTTAGTTATATCAATGTTTATTATACAAATGGATATTTCAATACCTAGAAAATGAAGGATGTAGGTATTTATTTATTTCTTATATCCCAATAATTGTAAGTCTTTATTTAAATTTACAGAACATCATTTTTTAATAAATATTTTTTTTAAAAAACGAGAATTACTGAAGTCAAATATAATTTGTAATTAAAAGGTACACTGGACTAATTCAAACTCTACTAAGTATCAGTGAAAAACTGATTGAATTATTTTTATGGTCAGAGATAATCTTCAGATCACTGAATTCTTAATTAGTGAGATCATTGTTTAGTCTATTTGGCATATTTTCCGAAATATTAACCATATTTGAAAAATATCGTTAATAATAGCATTTTTAGCATTTTAGAAACGATACAAAATTTTGAAAATTTCGGCAGGAATTTTTGTACTCTCATCTGTTTTTTTGTATCTCTCATAGTTAAAAGAAGAAGAATATCTGAGTTTCCGAAAATCTTCGTTTCATTATACCAATTCAAAAATAATTGTCCAAATTTTAAAATTGCTATTCCCAATTTGAAATAATATTGACCTTTTTCAAATTTGGAACGGAAAACCTCATTGAATTAAATGTCACATATTCACATCACATAATATAATTGAAAAGGAACAGAATTACCATTTTTTGTAAACAAACTACATATATATTTAAAAAACTCTTTCTACTGGTATGAAACATACGAACGAAATGATTTATTCAATTTGGGCTTAAAACAAATTTTTCGTTGCATTCGTATTAATTCGATTATGTTGGTTGTGGTTTAATTAAATTAAAAATATACTCGTCGCTATAACTGATTAAAATATAAATAAATAAGAACTTAATGAAATATGTACTCGTAGTAGCAAAGGGATATTCGCATTCCGCACTCCACTCATTTCCTCATATTCCTTCACTCCTAAATCGCCACTTTGCTCCATAATTATCGCGTGAAACTGCTTAATTTATGTGGCCAGAAATCCAAAGGAGATATTAAAATTTTATGAGAATAAAAACAAATCTCGTTTTCTAAGATGAAGAGCGTAATCAGCGCGGGATCCCTCTCCGTAGTTGCCCGAGCTTACGCCTATTTCAAGGAGGAAATTACCTGGCTTCAACGCGGCACACAAATTTACTGCATATTACTACATGTCGCACATTACTGCCTCTTCTATGCCGTTTCCTGCCTCTTCAATACATCCTAACTACCCATACAAATTATAAAGTTAATATCCCCAACTTAGTTTTCCAATTGAATAGCTACAGTTAGCAGATAAACTATTTCCCTCTATGGAATGAATTTTAAACGCATTACAAAACTAAATGGCGCCTATGAGAAATCTACGCACAAAGCGCCCAAAATATGATTAAAATCTACTCTTTGCGTTGAAACTAAGCGCGGATGACATTGTGTCTCACGAAATTAAATATTTAAATTTTAGAAGACTAGCGAAAATAAATATTATCATTCTATTATACCTAATACGTGTGTTTATAACTCTGTACGTCGCCTTTAAAGCCTCCTCTCAAAAGTTTTTCAGATGATAATGCGATAAAGGGTTCTGACGAAATTTAAGTTCAATGATATTATTGACGATTAGTTGATTTTTGAAAACTTAATTTTAATTCTTTACACACTGATAGATTAGAAAAATTTAAATGCAATTATCCATTCTTTAGTTTTCTTTTAATCGGCATTTTACAAGAAGATTCACTATGATCTTAAAGGTCTGAGCAGAATAGGACTCGAGGAAGGCGTGGTCTGGTAAGCAATTCCATAACATTTTTGTTTGAGCTAAAGAAAAACTAGGAACTGACATAAGAGCCGTTACAAAATGAAAGGACTAACTTAATGACTATACAATAATACTGCAAAATATAAAAAACAAAATACTGATTTATTTAACACAACAATCCCTTCTTTTTCATAATACGGAATACGGGAAAGCAGTCCCATATACCTTTCATAAGCACCGTGCATTATTAGGGCTTAATACCTCTATTAAGCCCTAATAATGTGGGTGGCAACCCTACTCTAAGCTAGGGGATAGAGGAAAAGGCTAATTGATAGTAGTTATTACTAAATATTTATTAATATTTACCTCTATATGAATCTCTGTACCTGTATAATTATTTTACAAGCACAGATTTTTTTCAACCTTCAGGCTTCTTGGGTTTTAATTAATCTTCATTTATTCCAAGACTTTTCTGGCAATTATCGCAGCACCAACATTAACATTTGAATTTACATAGTATAACGCTTAGGTGGTTTATCCTGAAAATTTTATCATTGACTTATCAACGTTCTTCCTGCAATGTCCGTATTATTGCAAATGTTTTTCAAACTTGCAAATCTGTTTAAAATTGGTTTTTAAAAAGTTTCAACTGCCATATCGGCCAGTTTAGTTTATTTCACACAACACAGTAACAAAATGCAAACATTATAAAATGAAAAATGGCAATACAAATATGTATTTTTAATCAGACTGGTATCCAAATTTAAATAGTATAATATTAACTCACCACGATGAAAAATTACGAAAATGAAAATTTGTTTATTTGGTAGGTACGAGAAATCAACAGAACGTAAACAGTTGCGTGTATTTGTATGGCAAACCATACAAATTTTAATTACGTTACAGTAACTTATCCGTAAGTAAATTACAATCGCGCTGTGAAACAAGCTGAAACAAAACAACACAGCAAAAACATGCTGTTTAATAATGTGGTTTGTTTGAACCCATCTCGTGATCTCACACTGATTTGATCGTGTTACATAGGCGGGATATTTGTTTTATTTTTTACTGCTTCTATGCAATAAAAAAGTTCGTTTACGAAAATACCCTACGTACGAAAATAGATCATTGCAATTTTCACTAATTTACCCTAAAATATCTAAGAAGCAGTAAGCTCTTCCCACTCCTCTTTCTCTTTAAAGAAGGATACGTCATTATTTACTTTCATTTAATCCACGTGAAGAGCTCAGAGCTGTCCAAGGGTTTGATACTGCACGCTCCATGTTCCTTTTAGTTAGCAATTTAAGCCCTGATGCTACCTAACTTGCTTTCCCATTTCCCATCGAGCATAGGGTTGACAACAACTAACTGGTCGCCGGATCTGACCCGGAGAGAAACTGTACCGGACCGAGTTATAATTATTGGATATCAGAAAAAAAATTTCACTTTTTCACAATTTTTTTTTTGTACAAAAATTTCAATTTCAACAGGATTTTTTTAATTAAAATTGAATCATATCAATATTTTATAAATGAACTGAGCAATAAAAGTTAAAGAATTGACATTTGAGTTAGCGTAGAGAGAAATAATATTAGTTCTACAATCTGTCCGTCTACCTACATAAATGAGTCCAGTTGATTTTCGTTCTTTAGTAAGATAGTGAAGGGTAATTAGAATTTAAAAGTAGGTAATCGGGAAGTTGAATTTTTTTTGTTTTTTGTTTTATACATGCAAATGATTAGCAAAATCTGGCTAGGACTTTGCGAAAATCGCGCATAAAAGTGCATTTTTGGTGCATTTCGAGTGCATCGCTACACTATTTTTTAAATATCTCCGGCTCTATTGGTGGTAGAAAAACAAAAAATAAACTAAAATACTCGTCGAAAATTTGAGAAAACATGTATTTTCGTGCTATAAATAGATACGTGTATAAATTAAAACTAAAAAATTCATTTTTACGGCAAAAATTGAACATTTTCCACATAATATTAAATCGCTTGCCATTTAAACAGAATGGTCGTAGGGTAAAGTTTTTTTTTTAAGTTTAGGTTTTTTATGTACTTGTTTGTGAACATATGCCAGAATCTGTTTGTCAAGTTAAAATGTCGTTTTCTTTAATTAAAAAATTTAATTTCACTCTTTGACATTTTTTCGTATATATTCTCTATCTCTTATGCCAGATTTTCGTATAAGTTTTGAACGAAATTAAATTAAATTATGAAGATTATAGTTAAAATGATTATTTGAAAAGGATAATCAGTCATTCAAGCGCAACTTTGTTTGACGCTATCGAATGGACATTAAAAGAGCTTTCGTAAAGTGTATTATTATATTTACTTTTTTTACTATACATATAAAAACGAAAATGAAAAATTACAATAATAAATGACCATTTATGTTTAAAATCATTTTTATTCATCAAATTTTATTCAACAATTTTTCTTTTTTTAGGATAATTTGAGTCATTTAAATCACTATTTTCACTTGTATCATTAGAATCATAAATATCTTCTTCTATTTCACAAACTGGTTCGTACATGCTAGAATCCAAAATTGACGTATCTGATTCACTTGCATAATGTGTGTACTTGTCTTACTATCAAAATAGTCAGTAGGTACTTAAGTATAAACAGAATCTTCATTAACATCACTGATCATTTCAATATTTTCGAATTCATCATCTGCAAAAACAGCATTGTCTTCTGTATCATCATCTAATTAATTCAGTAGGCACATTTGCACAATTTGTGCATTTGCAAAATCGACAGTACTGCAATTTCTATCTTTAGATTTTCATGAGTATGTATTTGTTTTGCAACCTTTTCTGCAAGAACATTTAATTTTTTCTATCAAACTTTCCGGTATGGCTGACCAAAACCCAATAGATTTTTATCGTCCCTTCCAAATAAGCCATATATTTCAATTTGCAAATAAGCTCTTAACTAGTGTTGATATAGAGCACAGATGTTGGTGAAAGCAAAGACAAATTACATGTAAGTTCTTTTGGCTTCAAGCTTCAACCGTTTTTTGATATAATAACATTTAAATCAACATGTGTTTGATGGGTTAAATCCATAAACTGTCCTAACACTTACATGCTTTTCCTGCACTTCGTAAACTGCCGCTCATTTAAAACATTTAAACATAGATTATAATTCTTTTGCTAGCAATTTTTCATTTAATTAAGAATTACATTGAAATAAATTTTTTATGTAAATCTGGCGTAAGATATGGTATACTTTTACGAAAAAATGTCAAAAAAGTAAAATTATTTATTTTTATTGAAAAAAAAAACATTTTTACTTGATAAACAGATTCTGGCACATGTTCACAAAAAAATACAATTCTGGCCGTAAAAATGAATTTTTTATTATTTAAGCACGTATTTATAACATGAAAATACATAGTTTCTACAATTTTCGTAAAAATCTGAAGATTTTTATACCCACTTATTGCATTATTAGTGAAAAAAAAAAAAAAATTGAGCAATTTGGATTTTTTGAAGTTAGGATGTACTTTTAATGTAACTATACTCCAACAGCTCGATAGTCTGTTCATTTACGAGTATTTTAGTTTTTTTTTAATTGTTCTACAACCTATAGAGCCGGAGATACTTAAAAAATAGTGTAACGATGCACTCGAAATGCATAAAAAATGCACTTTTACCTACGATCGCTAACGTAAATAGCTGAAAACGCACTCTCCGCCACCTATGTAAATTGAACCTTACACACCGTAAACAAATCGCACGCTCAGCCGCTGAGGTGCAATGCAATATGACCACGTGACCAACTTTACACAACACTTGTAGTTCATATTTCTGACACCAGGCTAAAATTATTAAAAATGGCAGGTGCAAAACTTAATTTTCTAACGCTGTCAAAACTGACATAAGCAATAAATAATACAAAATTGTGTTTTAATATCAATAAATACGATCGTAAGTAAAGTATAGTACATAATTCGAGTTGTAAAGCAATTACGCACTCATGGAATTGCCACACTAGCCGCTACGCGGCGTCGTGCGCAATTTTTCCATTCGTGCGTAATATGCTATTTACAACTCTCATTACGTAATATACTATTTTCTGAAAGAGTAATGTTTTCTGAGTCTGCAGATGCCCGATTTGATACATTTGGTCGTGTATAATAAAATATATGATTTTTTGAAGCGTGCCCCTACATACTCCGATATGGGTATTTTTTAATTATCATTATCTACAGTCAATATTTCCTTATTATTGTTGACCTAGGCGCCAAATTTATTATTTTTGTGCATACATGATTCAAGGATATTTTACACACCACCCTTGAGGTAGAGTTGATCGGTGCGTTTCTTTTAATATGGTATCCCCAAGAGGCCTAATCCACGGTCGATATAGGGGTCTATTTCACTTTGAGGCGCTTGCGACGTTGTAAAACTGATTTGCCTTCGTTGTCATCATCCTCAGACATCAATTCCGAGCCATAATCGGCTAACTCGGCGTTGTCTGTTTGGTCCTCATCGTCCTGTATCTGATCGGGAACGTTTTCGGCATCTTCTGCATCGTCGTCGTGTAACCCAATCTGGTCGGGAATGTTTTCGCAGGACGTCCCAGTACAGTGTAAACACACAGAACCGAACATTTTAATCCTGCTTTACGGCAACCACAAGCAGGTCCACAACCTTTCTGGCATCTGCACGAGATGCTTTTAAGTAAAACCTCTGGAACTGGTTCCTTTTCGATTCGTATTGCATCCAGTCCTGTGGTTGTTCTTCGCCATCCATGATCTTCTGGGGGTTTCTGAACTCCCCGCCAGCTCTGTACTTGACCATAAGTACGCTATGAATGATGATGGCATGCATCGGATGTTGGTGGCAGCGCCGCGACATTGAATGAATTTTTGGAGACGGCCCGTACAAAGTTCGTATACCACAGAGAGTTCAACTTGCGATGTTCGCTTCCTGCACCGTACTGCCTCAACATAAACAGTTCGCCAGCGGCAACGACTTCTGTTAATTCTGCATTAGGGCCGGTCGTCAAATGCCTGAATCGCGTCTGTTAATGTTGGGTTTTTTACTAAAGTTTTGAGGAATCGAATCTTGCCTTGGTTGAACAATGCCGAGGTAGTGTCACATCCATTGAAGGCATGCACAAATAAGATACTTTTCGCAATAGCATCGCTATATTGCAAACTCTGGGGCGGATAGAACACATCCTCCTTGTTCCCTTTACCCGGCTTGCACAAATAAACATTCGGGATCTCTCTGGCTTTAGCATTAACACAAGCAAATCTACGTCTTCTCCAATTACGAATACTGAGGAAAAAGAGGGAGTAAGTTTGATGGCAGTCTGCACAATTAATGAATCCGTGTCTTCGACCGCTTGCTTAACCGTGTATTTATGTGCTTCCAAGTTTGCCTGCAGCAATGCGATGGGACGCCTTTTGTTCAAGCTGTTCGATAAAAATTTTTCTTGCGACACAGTTGTTCGGATTTCAGGATCTTCCAAATCAGGACATGACTAAATAAATAATAGCTGCCTGGTCTATGTACAATTTTCTTTGATTATCTTCGCAAATGTTTCATAGAATTTGATAAAATTCTGGATAATTTTTCCTGTATACCTATTTGTCTTAAATTGGTTCGTTTATACAGGACGTCGAAGTTTAAATAAATAATGGTTTTTGTTTATAATACCATAAGCACAATCGCGCGGTAACTTAATTCAGAATCGGCACATATGTTTATTGAGCTACGTAATAGGTATTTGAAAAGTATAAGGTGGATATATCACAAATAATAGATATGCATGTCGGCATTCGCCATTTTGTCACCGAAATCAAAGTTCTGGAGCTAAGAGTTAGCATTAGGTACAAGAAGAAAATTCGTATTTAAGATACAATTTTTTTTCAATTTATTATAAAAGGGTTTTTGGAAATTTAATATCAATAGTCATCAACTCTTTCGTTTCCTCCTCAAACCCAGCGTATGAGGAGATAATGTTACCTATATATTTCCTGTGGCGGAGTCGTCTATTTTATAGGCTTTACCTATCCTATTTTTCTAACATTTTTGCCATTAAGGGAATTATATACTTATTATAGTAGGTATTAAATGAGAAAAGGGCCATGATAGTTGTTTTGAGAGCAGTTTTACGAAGGAAACTATATGAGGATTAGGAACATCATAGAGAAGACAAAAGAATAAAGATAGTATTATTGTAAAATTTATTTCCAAAAGAGCACTGACCTACGCGACCTACAACTCACTATCTTATTTTAAATATTTTGTTTATTAAATAAAACGTTATAGGTATTTGAAGCGCGTATTATTTGTTTACTTGTTTTTTTTTTTCTTTTGGACCCCAATGACTGCGTTGCACTCGATATTTAATACCATGATGAGTTCAAACGGTTTAACTATATAACCATAGTTGAAAAATTCTTTCTCAACTGTGCTATAACCACTCCCCACATCCAATATGCCAGAATATGCCAACAGCAACCCAACAAACACTGCACATCGGTAAATTAATTTTTTGAATTGTTGTTCAATGAACAGGTGGACATTTCATTTTCCACAATTCCTTTTTTGTATTTAAATTAGTGATTAGTTTCTGGATATTTTAATACTACCCCATCTTCGGTACAAGGAATAATCAACATTTTCTCGTGTCTAAAGAATCGAACAGTATTCAATGCTCCAAAACTAATACTTTAGTAAAAAATACTGAAATGTGTCAAATACGTATTGAATATATTATTATTTACTTATGTGAAGATTATACCCGGGAGTAACAGAACTATTTTTATTATAGGACCCAGAATCAGACAGCGACAGAAGACAGAAAGAAGAAATACCAATATTCTTTGCCAATATATTCAGGATCGTCATAATTGTAATTTGTCTGTGTAGCACTAAAAATTTAAGACATCCACAAATTACACAAATTATTGATAAAAAATACCATACTAAAATCACAAAATCTGCTGAGTTGTACTATGTGTATATTTTTGAGTAGGTATTCATTTTTTATCAAAATAATTCATGTTTGTGTTTGTGTTCATTCAAAGTGGATTTCACCCATGTTTCATTTAAGGAGTTTAAGACAAATGATCAGATCGCTAGGCTAATATTCCACTATATTTTTATTTACGTCAACGTTCATTCATCTTTACCGACTTAGTAGCGCAGCGGGCTAGAGCATGAGTGACAGTCATGACTCTTGTCACATTGCCTATCGTGTCCAGGTTTGGACCCCAGACCCGGCACTGGTAATGTCGGTGGGTATAAATGTTTGCGTTTTTCAAATGTGTAACCCCCTTCCGGACAGCCTTAGCTTTGGATTTTGGGGTGGTCTAATTTCTGTGGTATGTTTATGTTTATTCTATCACACAGTTACTAATTAAGTTTCGGTAATTTGGGGCAGTAGTATAGTTCGTGTAATTTGAATGGACATACTGAGAAGGTTATTTTAAAATTAATTACCACCAGTTTTAAACAGTTACTCGCTAAAAGAGGCAAAAATGGAGTTTATTTCCACTTACATAGGTACATATGTTCTATTCTGAATGAAAAAGATTAATAATCTACTTGAATCCTAATAAAATATTTTAATAATTTCTGTGCCTACCCGTCCTATTTGCCATTTGCCTATTCTGTTGTCTTGTCAAGGAAATATCGCAATATTTATCTAATTTTAACATCAATGAGGAAAACAAATCGAAGCCAACTAATGATTATTTTCAGTACTTTTTCGATAAACTCCATGTACCTTCAAGTGTACACATACCTGTGTAATTTTTAGTGTTACCTACCTTTAATTTCTGAACTACAATCAATTTTTTTTTCTACGATCATGCAAAAAGTTAGTACCTACTTTTAACACTATTTGCGGTACCTAATGTGACTGTTTATATCACTTTCAATTTTATTGCACTTTGCTTTGATAACAGTGCAATAAACGAGCGCCTTTGCACATCGTATTAGTGACGTGCAATAAAAACATAAAAAACACACTTCTTCCAAGTTTTTATAAATGTCATTAATAGGCTTATTCAGCATTTTTTTAAATTTCATAAATCGAAAGTTTAAGGTGAAAAATAATGGATCTGCAAAAAATCAGAATTTGAATCGTACGTTTAGTGCCTTAAAAATAATTACGAATATCCACTGTACGAAAGTAGGGGCATGGCCAGGCACTACGTCACTATACGCATAGGCCCGGCAATTGCGCTCGACTCAATGCTTTTTAGTTGTTACAACACCTGCAACAGAGTGTTGTTTGTGTTGCTTACTGCTTATTTGATTTAATGAGTGCAAAAAAAAAAGAATTTTAGGTATTGTATATAGTTCCAGAGTGCACAAATACAAGTACAAATACTCCAGAAAAATTATTAAATTATTAAATTAAAGTAATTAAATAAATACCTATAGATAACTATTAAATATAAATTAATCAAAAATCAAAGTTTTGAATCCAATAATAAGCAGTATGTATAACATTTTTATTTTGCCAGTTTTAACTTTAACAGTTTATACTAGAGCAACCTGGAAACTTTCCAATTGGAAATATTCCCAAAATCGAAACTTTCCGGGAAAGAAAATATCTGCTGGGAAGTTTCCATCAACTGGAATGCAATTCAGCAGGGATCGTGTGTAAGGAACGAGCAGGCGCACAGCTTTTGCGACTATTACATATTTGAACCTCTTACATTTCGAAAATGGAAAAAGTTAATTTGAAATTTTAAGGGCATAATAAGAATATTAAGTAATATACAAAAACGTGTAAATACCGTATAAAAAGAGTATCATGGAACAAGCCTATATTTTGACACAAATTGTCACGATTAATTTTTTTATAATTCTAGCTGCGCATCGTTGGATAATTTTCATGCGTAATAAGCAACAGAAGCATATGAAAATTTACTGATGTCAAATTGGTACAACTGCTTAAATGACAGTGACATCAATTAATGAATTCATGAATTTCTTCGCAAGTCAAAACAGTTATATAAGAAATAAGATAGTTATAAATTTTTGAGAAAGAATTCGTTATTAATAGGTAAAATTTTGGGTTGAGGCTATAAGAACCCATAGAGAGAGAATATTTTAATTTAAATTCCGCTCTGTCTAAACAAAGACCATTTGCGAGTAAAAAAATATATTGAAAATAAAAACAAAAACGCTTATCACATAAAAAATGTTAAATAAAAGATATAGGCTTAACAATACTTTAATAAATATAATGCCAGCATACCATAAGGCAAACAGACACATGACATATCAGTATTTATGATGTAGACAGACATTGTCACACCTACACTGGGCAATTATTGTAACAAATTATACATAACCTAAAACTATAAAAAAATACTCATTAAAAAGAACAACAAAAATTAAGCCTGCCATATGTATATTTTCCCCATATTACGCTGATTCGACTTTAAAAAGTTAAATAAATAAAAAGCTAATTATTAACGGCATTAGTGCCTAGAGTTTTCATAACTTTATAGCAATCCTGCAACCTCTTTTTATCGCCAATCCTCTCCAACGTTTTGGCAGCCTCAACTAACATGCCTGCTCGTTCACCTGGCGAGGACAAAAGTGGCCCAGGTAAGTGTTTACAAGCCATATATAATGCAGATGCATGTTGTCTTTCTCCTCCAGTTTCTTGTTGGTTTCTGTCACCTAAAATTTTTTACAATTACAAATTACATACCAAAAATTACCTATAAATTAAATTGATGGCAAGTCGCTAAAAATGTAGGCATTTAGAAACGACTATTGGGGACATTTCCGGTGAAACTGGAAGTGACAAATATGGCGGATAGGTCACGAAAAGTTGAAAATCTTACCTAATTTCACCGTACAAAATTTTATCCCGATAATGAGTTAATAAGTATTGTATATTAGGATTCCTATTTAAAAATAAATTATTATTATATAAATTATTTATATCTTTAAAAACAAGGAAGTTACAGGAGTGGCCCACTATTCTTTTACACCCGGTATAGTATTATATAAAATTTTTGCAATATTCTTGGAATATTGTTATGTTAGACATTAAATTAAAGCTTTAAGATTGTATTTTAAACATTGAGGAGATTTAATTTAGATATTTTTAGAAATGTCGATTATTCCAAATTCACCAGCCGCCACTGATCTGAATAAACCTGTTATTAACAAATAATAGAACCAATAACCACATAAATAATTACTATAATTTCGCGTATCAAAATATTAGCAGTTACCATACCACATCAGAACTTAAAATACTCCAAAATGTGCATAACAATTATTATTTATATATAAACGTAAACAGCTAATAATAATTTGCGTGTATTATTTTTACCTAATTACTTAGTAATTAGGGACACCAGAAAAGATGCTTGCCCAGTGTAAATATTTCCCTTCCGCCGGCCCTGCATAATTAAAATATAACGAGACGGCACACAGTGGAGAATGGTAACACTCAACACACAATCTAGACGAAAACTGTTTTTAATTTAAATTTGCACAAACACATTGTCCTCAACTTTAAACTGGTAAATGATAAAAAATAATATACCTTGTATATAAAGGGTAAGTAAAAAAATTTCTAATGAAAATAAAAATATCTTCTCACCTTTCCCACAAATTATTGAAGATTTAGAATGCCTCTGTCTTAAACTTCTGTCCAAAAGTTGTTGGGTACGTCCAGGAGCCGCCCCAGCCATTAATCTAGCTGTAGCATCATACAAGAAAACTCTTGCTAACGCACACTGCAACGATTTCAACACAATTTTTATAATTAAAAATTAAAAATAATTATTTTAAAAATATAACCCTAAAGAATTTTATTCTAATAATATTGATATAAGACGCTGGCAACGTTTCTGAGAAACAGTAAATTAATTGGATGAAAATTTAAAATTTAGAGAGGTACACTATCTAATGAAAATAATGTCATGCTATAGAGCACTTCTGGTTATAAATGAAGGGCGACATCAAATCACTTATTTTAAATGGTACAGCATATTTTTATGCAATATTCGAAATCTATTTAATATTTTAAACGTGATTTAAAATTCCATATCTGTACAACTAGCAGTTTTTGAGATGTTTTTAATTCTTCTTGAAATCATATATGAAACCAAACCCATATTTGGACATTAAAAAGTTGAAAAGAAAAAATTCAAGGGAAACATCAACGTTTATCAAGAATAATTTTTTCTAAGATAGATAACAAAAAAGTTTTAAATGCAAAGTGTAAAATAACCTAAAATAGGGCTTATGGATTTTCAATCATTTAATCAAAGTTACTTATTGCAGTAAAATAAAATTATAATATAATATTATTGTGTAACTGAATAAAATAAAATTATTATTGTACTAACCGGAATATGTTCAGCAATGGACCTTAAAGATGACAAATCAGCTTGGAAGGCCGTTAAAACATAATTTGAAACGGGTGCTTTTAATCCCGCATCCACGCTATCCTCCCAAAGAGATGTCCTTGTTTCAAGTAACCAGTCACAAACCAATAGCTGTGCCAACTAAAACAAATATTTGTATCAGTCTTTCACACACATGTAATATGTAGTACGTATTCACTTAGAAAATACAAACAAACTTGTTTTCAATTTGTTGCATCACTCATATTGGAATCGCTTTATTTCATAAATACATAGTATAAAATTTGCCATGATATTGTTGAAAAATACCCACTACACACCTCAACAAACAAATAAGTGTCTAATTAAGATTCTGTATTGACAAATTCTTCAAAATTTGAACATATTAGACACTGTAATAAAGTAGGAACATTTGTTGTGTTATAGTTCATATATGGACAACTAAATATTTCACCAAAATAGACTTTGCATATAAATTGCAACATTTTGGTTTTTGTGCCAAGATATTTCTACATTGAGTATATGCTTAGTCAAATTGTGTGTAGAAAATGTCCAAAGATCATGTACTCATCCTGTGCCAATAGTTGCGTTTCCATGTGATTGTATTTTAAGCACAATTTTTCCTTTATGCCACAAGTGAGTCGAGACAAACACAATACGCTCATTTAGTGAAAACGTCATCTGACAGATAATTGGATGCAAACAATGTTTGAAGTTAGTAAAAGCGATAATAATTTAATTAAATAAAAATATTTAAGCACAAAAAAGGTATGTATATGATTGATTTACCAGTATTTTATAAACTGTTATAATATAACGTAATATAATAAAGATTTAAATTTATAAACAAAAATAAAATAGTCTTGTACATACCTTGCAAATGGTTATTTATAAATAAATACAGTTTATTTGATCAATGTTACAAAATTACACGTGTTTATATCAGTAGATGTTATAAATTCATAAATTGTTTGCATCCAATTTTGACATTACATGACTTATATGACGCGCACTAAATGTGCGTATTTAGATGCAAGTTGTCTCGACCAACACACGCATATCTATGAAATAATTATCCCTTCCCACCCTACTGCATTTATAAATTCATGTTATAGCAAGCAGTTCATTTTTCAATGTGTATAAAATAAAGTATAAACTTACCTAGCTCCATGATATCAAATTTAAGAGGGATTACTGTCGTTTAGGATGCACTGAAGAAACACTGTATTCGGAACAAACATGCAATGCAACTACAATGCACTCGAACCAACAATATGTTGAACACAACGTTCCATCTTAGGAACAAACTAGGCCACTTAAGAGTGAATGAAAGGAAAGAAACTTACTGAAACTAAATTGTCCTTCTTCTTACAACTGGTAAAAGTTAAGCTATCAGCAAGTAAATGACTAGCATAGTCACACTGATGCAAAATCTGTCTAGGTTGAACATCAGAAGCCGACGTAAGGTAATTCTTTCTAGCAATGAATGCAGCTACGATCGATTTAGGTAATGGATCATTTAACGATGCAAGGGCTTCTGGGATCAATTCAATTTTCTTATATAAGTGTTCCATGTTTGAGTCATCATCTAATAACCAGTAACAGGCAATAGATATAAAAGTAGTCCACCACTGAGCTACTTGGTCTTGACAATCTAAAAATAAAGATAAAGAATGTGGAATTCACAGAATACCAATTTTTTCATATTTATTGTGTTTAGTCCTCAATTTTTACAATTACTGTAAATACTCTCGACTCTTGTTTCTAGATACAGCAACATTTTTTTAAGTAGTCATTTGGATAGATAAAGGATTTCAGGAAGGAGAGCGAATGCTTTTCTCAATGAAATTGAGAAATTAATTGTGAAAACAGTAGAAATTTGAGTTAAAAAAAAAATTAAAACAAATTTAATTTTGATTTAACTTCCTCTGTACGCAGTTTAAAAATAAACAAATTTGAGCCAATTTTTGTAAAAAATGGTGGTCAAAAAGTTTAACTACATTTTATAGATTTGGGGAGGATGTTATTTCTTTAATATTATTAATGTATGTAATAACAATTTATAGTAAAATGATAATAGGTTAGATTATGTGATGAAATAAATAATTCATAAGTATAGTACCACTAGTATTTTAGACACCCGGTGTTGCGGAACAGTAAAGTCAAAAGTATTATAAAAACTAAAAAGTCTCAATTTTCCAGCCAAATAAATGTTTAACTTTTTATTTAATTTCCGTGATTTCGTTGTAAATAACTTAGAGGTTACTTACTTTGTCCAGGGCTTCCACCAAATACAGTTTTAGCATCAACGACAACATTATCCCGAAGTAAGTCTATGTATATTAAGGCATCATTAATGTCAGTCCTTTTGTCTTGATTATTTTCATTCTTTTGTCCAGGAGAAAGTATGATTTGCATTGCTGTTTCCAAGAGATGCTCACGGTAAATCTTAAATAAATAATAAAATAGATAAAAATTAATAGTTAACAATATGCTATCCTCACTTGTTTGTTTTCTTTAAAAACTTACCTTCATTTGTATGGCTAGAGGATCTATAATATTTCCAATAGAAGTAAACGGTAGGCTTCTGTTTTTGATATCGTTAGTAAACTTGTGTGTAATGAAGAAAGTATAACCGTATGGGGTAAAAAGCCACTGGAGACGGGTTGGAATTGCATCACAAGAATTTGTTGAGGACAATTTTGCCAAACCCAAATAATACCTACAAACCAAAATTCATAGCATACCATCTGAACAAACCCAAGCATGTCATTTTACCAAATAAAAAAACTTCATTCACGCACATATATGACCTGAAATTAGTGATGTGACGCACGATTACAGATTTCAAAAAGTTGCATATGGTAATTTATAACTAACAAAATAATTGTAATATCTTTCTTTATAAAAACTTATAAGGGAAGTAGGAAGCACCGATATATGTTAAAATCACCAAATGTTAAACATAAACTAAATCCACTCAAAAAATCAGTAATAAAAAAGTTAAAAAACCTAAAATACCAAATATAAATCAGATGAGTAGAAAATGGATTTAAAGCAACTTAAAACTATTTAATTTTCAATTCGATTTTCAATTTCCTTATATCTTGTTAACTCTCCGCCACATACTTTTATAAAACTTGCAAACATTTCCTAAATTTTCAAAAGAAGGCCGCCAACACAGGGATGATTTCATAAATATTCATAGCAACACCGTTTTTTCAGTATTCGAAATATAATTAATGTAGAAACGTATGTAATGGTAATATGCAAGGCCACCCTAACCACACGGCTAAATGGGCTATTATAGCCCGTGGCGCAAGCCCTTTGGGGGCGGCAATTTTGCTTACACTTGAATCAATTCACCCTGCTCCCGCTTCCACTCAATCCACTCCAATGTATTTTCTAATGAAGAGTGGTGCAATATTGCTAGTAGATCACGGGCGGCGCCAAATATCTTAGGACGGCCATGGTAACATGTTTAATAAAACAGTATGAAGAGGCAAAGTTATGACCAATTTATAGTTTCTGGTCTGATTTTTTCTGCACGCAAATGATTATACATTTTTATGAAGGTCCATAACTTAAAACTTAGACTTTAATATGCTCAAAAAAATATTGGATGTCATTTGATAAAATATTAACAATATTGCATGTCATATTTTATAATATATACTGTATAGTAAGAAATGCTTACCTTTGAATAAAATGAAGGAAATTTGGTATACTAGCTTTAATTCGTAATGCTACACCTACATATATATCAATCATATCAACAGGCTTCATTCTATCCTTAGCAGCCTCAGCCAAATTTAAAGCATTTAGAGACGTTGTAAGACCAAAGAGATGACAGGTTTCTTCAGGGCCATCAACAAGTTGGATTTTGTGCAAATCATTGAATACAAGGGCCAGCTCTTTACATGATGTTTGGCCTTCAAACCTGGTTATTCTAAAACATAAAAAACAAATGTTTGCCATGTGGAAAAAACTACATTTATCGTGACCAATTAATTTTTTTTCAAACAATTCCATTGAAAACTAGTATACGAAAGAGGAACAACCCCTTATGGTTACCAAATACGTAAATATGTTCAGGAAGTAGATTAAATAGTGTCAATTATCGGGTCATCAGTTATTTTACATATATGATATAACTAATCCAAGACATAATGAACAACCAAAATAGTGTAACTATGAGTAACAACTGAATGGAACTGTAAATAATACTCAACATAAAGACTTACCCATCAACAAAAAAACCTCCCGCATGTCTAGACAACCATCTTCCTATCCATAACCTGTGCATAACTTGTCTGAATAACTGCCAACAGAAACATAAAAATAATTCAAAACGACTTGTAGGTAGTGTTATTCCATACGTCTGCAGACAGCGCAAAAGTTCTTGCTTTGCACCCATTTTGTCACCCTAAAAAATTATGAGAAAAGATGTAACAGAGTAAATCTCAATTTATAAATAACTAATTAGTAATATAAATTTTATTTCTTTCACAACCTTTGTTAAAAATAAATCGGCCTGTCTTCTGTGTCTCCAATATTTTTGAGCTTCCTTGGACTTGCTTGGAATAATAGGATCCCCATAAACAAACATTTTTACTAAACAAAAACCCATTATAAAAACATTGAGGAACCATAATATTAATGCCGATGAAGAAAAAGTTACAGATGTAGAGTCATTCCCTAAATTCCCTAAAACAAAAAATATGTAAATACCTACACTTCGTAATATTTTTAGTCGCCAACCTGAATATTTCAGATTTGAGATATCATATTTCTAATAGAAAAAAACTAAATTCATTGTGATTTTCACTTTCCAATACCTTATCTCTTTTGTGTAATGATTCAGAATTTTTTAGAATCTTAATGCAGGAGGTTTCATGTAATTTTTATACATTATACATAGTTGGAACTATTATTATGTCGTAGAAAAAAACTTCTGTAATCGTTTACGAAGTCAAAAATAGATACCTCTAGATATTTCCAATTCTCACGCAATAATGTGGTTAATATTTTCGCAAACTATTACATTTTAATGTTTCATTCCTTATACATAGACCAATTATGTAATCAGAGATAAAATTGAGACATTCACGCAGATGATTTTATCCATAGAGAAAAATAAAAAAATTGATATAGGGTATTGGGTGTAAAAATGAGATATTTAGAAACTTTTAGAACCATTAGATATTTAAATAATTCTTTCTAAACTGTCTCGCTAATTTCAGTGGCTGAAAAGTTGCAACAAAACAAAGAAATAAAATTCAAGAGATTATAAAATGGGCAAGTTTTGCCTCTAAAATGAAATAAATTATGTAAACATTATACCTATTAGATGTCCATTAAAAGTCAAACTAGATGGGCGCATTTCTTAAAAAGTACTCAATAAATGTAAATGAAATTATCTTATGTACTTACAATTTAACATTACTCTTCCACCATGATCATTGTCGCCTGTCCCTCCTGTATTAGAATTTTTGAACGCCAATCCAAATGGGTTAAAAGAAATCATAACCAACATAAACATGCACAGTGTTAACCTGGAACTATCCAACATTCCATAGGTCATACTGACGCTGTCATCATCACTTTCATCTTTAACAGTAGCACAATATTCCGGGCTAGGTGGCAGAGAATGCTCAGGAGAAAGTGAATGATCAGAGCGTGGTGGTGTATCTTCTGGTGCATATTTCAGATTATTACCAGTTGTAAGCAAGTCTTTAAGGGTGTTTTGCCTGGCAGCCATTTTCAGTGCCATATTTTCTTGTTTTAAGCGAGTGTTTGAATTTTGTAGAAATCGTACATATTCAATGGTTCTTCTTAATATTGCTGATTTATTTAACTAGAAAAATTGTAATAGTTTTTAAAATGGCTGATTATAACTAGGCCTGGGCAACTTGGTTATTAATCATAGGTGTCGACACCATACTTAAGTAAATGAGTATAAAAAGTTTCTGACAATGAGAAAACAATCTTTTATTAGAAGATAATTTCGACATATTTATACGAATATTTATAACAAACACGAAGCCACACTAAATATACCACGCGTTGCTTTGTTTACACATGTACTAACTAACAGGTGCTTCCCCGGTGATCCCATTTGAGGGACTCTGGTTGGCGTTTGCGTTCTTGAAACGTAAATGCCCAGCATTAGCTATAACTTCACGATAATTTGATTAAAACATTTTTTGGGGTCCGATTGTAAAACATCATACAGAATTTTTATTCTTACCTTAGCATCTTCTCCAACAATCATATTCTTCAATTCCACTATCTTATCATTGATACTGGTACGATATTTCCGTTCAATAGCATTATGCGCACTTCTTTTAACCTCTTTGACTTTTTGTTCTTTATGTGGCTGCACACGGTTAATTGCAACTTTACTGTCGCCATCCAAAACTAGGTTAGTTAAGATTCCACTTGTGTTCAAGAGAGTATGAATGGGCTGAGATGAATTATTTGAAACCGCAGTTGTGTACATAAGCGTTGGTTGATTTACCTGATAAACGTCAAATATTTGTTAAACTATTACTTGTACGGTACAAACGATTAAATTCGTTACCTGCGAGATTACCGGCGAATCACTTTTAATTATTTTTGCCTGTAACACCACAGGCTGAATTTGTTCAGATGGAATTTGCTGGATATTCTGCAATACAACTGATCGGCTTTTTTGATTGTTTGGATTCTTATTACTACTTTGTTGTAAAATTATATGCTGATTCTGGATCGGCAAACTTGTATAAACCAAGGGTTGCGATGTTTGACAAAGATTTTCTGATGAAATAATTACAGTTGTTGGATTCTGAACAGGTAACGACACATTTTTTAACTGTATATTTTGTACAATTGGACCATTATTTTGGCATGGTACTGAGGTCTGTACTGGAGAAAATTTTGTGCTTTGGTTAATTAATTGTTGAGGTGTACTAGAGTAAGAGGGTGAAACCTGTGGCGTATCAAATATAGAACTCCGCTGTTCTAAAGGTATTGTTGGTGATAACGCTGGATTCAAATACGTAGTAGGTAAATCAGTTATATCGAATGATATATCATCCATAGGAAGTTGGTCGTCCAATTGTGATAAAGCGTCGTCACCAAATAAATCGCTTTTCATAAGTTCATTCTCACAATGATTGAGAATATCTACGGCGAAGAAAGTTTGTTTTTAAAATATTTTCATCATAAACAAGTGAAAGGGACTCACCGTCAATACCGGCTAATTCTGGTATTAAATTAAAATCACCTGAAGAGGTGAAATGAGAAATATTTTCATTCATTTTTTGTAACACTTTTCAACACACGCTAAATAAAACACTTGCATAAAATCGCTTTTTTTATATCTAAATCACCATATTTCATTCAGCGAATCAAATGTCACTTTGAATGAGGTGATTTGACGTCATATTTGTTTTCTTTGTGATGCGACCTCTATGAGAATAAATTGTATTTTAAATCTAAAGGAAATATTAGGCTTCTCTACAAGAGATGTCGCGGCAAAGCAATTTCGTTATAAAATTCCGTGCTGATCCAGTGGCGTAGTCATGGGACTTTAAATAAAATTATTTATGTAATAACGTAATATCAGACCGCCATACTATTGGATAAAATGATAACTCAGGTTCACTTCATTTTATTTTTCAAAAATATTACAATATTAGGATGAGTACAGGGTGTCCCTGGGGTAAGAGGCTCACTCGATTTCCTGGTTTTATTATTGGGCTAAAATTAAAATCCAAAATCTATTCTCATGTATTTCTTTATGAGGAATCCGATTATGAAGTCGAATAAACGATAGAACCTCTAATATACGAGGTATTGTCAAAAAAACAATTTTCCAAAAGTATTAGAATTAGCTTATTTTATTATACATGTATTATTCACATTTCGTTTCTCGAAAACTAGTTTTTTTCGTATGGTGGGCGAATAGGGAGAGGGGGCCATTTTTTTTAAATCGCATGGTTACCGATAACTTTCGGCAAAGGTAGTTAGTATATGTGTACTTCACATACCCCAATTACGCTGGCAGACGAAACTTCCGGTCGGCGCGCGATTACACCGGAAATTGAAAAAATAAATTTTTACTTACCGGACCAAATTTGGTGGAAAATGTTTGTTTTGGCGTGTACAGTACTGTATTGTAGAGGTAGACATTTCTATCTGTCGGTTTTTGAGCAATTTGCCAAAGTGGCGGAAAATGGGCCAATACTTGCAGAAAATAGTTAAAATTGAAAAAAACGTCTACCCAACCAGCTTATGGTTCATAAGGCACAAAAAACCGTAACCTTGGCTGGCAGACATTTTTGCCAAATTTAACCCGCCCAAACCGCCCCTTATAAAGGGTTAAAAATTTTGTTGTTTTTTTTTTTTCAAAAAATGGTTACGATAAAACCAAATATTTTAGATATAGCTAGTCTTAAAACACTATATTATGCATTGATATATGCAACCCAGCTCTCTTATTTCATAGGTTGGCGTGGGGTAAATGATAATCACTTTAAGAAATTTAAAATTATACAAAAATGGATAATTAATTAAATTCACCGGAAAAATATCAGGTTCCTATCGACACTTTATTTAAAGAATATAAACTTTATGACATCAAACAAACTGTTCTATTTAAATATTAGCACAGATAATATTGGTAAATATCAAAAAACAAGAAAAATCATGCAATTTGAAATCAATTAATCATAGATATAAAGCTAGCATAGTAGTTAACAGGGTTGTGATTACTTGGATTGGGTCCTAAACTATATAATAGAGCTTCGCATGATAGTTTAAAAATTGTAAATAATTTTAAAAAGTTTAAAAGAAGAATAAAAGATGATGTCTTTAAATTCATGAATTTGAACATGTGTTGTAAGTGAAAAGTGAATATGAACAAAATCATAATGATATTAAATATAAAGTACCTAGGCTAGTGAATAAAATATAGAAAGTTTTTGACAGTAAGGTAAATGGTAAATGTATGCGTAGGTCTGTGAATAGTGTTGTTCAAGGAGTTTAGATAATTTCAACATTTATTCTAAATCATTTTTATTACTAAATAAATCTTTCTTACCTGCCTTTTATACCTATACATCTTGTTTACATTTTATTGATTCACCAGCTATCCAAAAACATGCATCTTGATAAAGGGTTTTATTTAGCTCGATGGTCGATGCAACGAAATATTTTACTTAATTGTAGGCAAGTGGAAATGCCGTGTTTGAGAAATATTACGTGAATTAATTTACTGCTGTAAATAAACAATTAAGTGTCTCATGCTAGTATAGATATATTTTAAATGATCGTCAATAATTACAAATTTTAGAAGTTTTAAAACTATACTATATCGCTTATCAAATCTTCTTAAGAAATTCTTAAGAAATGAAAAATAGTAGGTAGTGATTTAAAATTTTAATTTCTTGTAAATATACGAATATATTTAAGTGGAAGAAAATTATAATCATGAAATTCGTCTGTAGATGTATTAAGAAAAATAAGAATAAATAATAAAAAAAAGGAGAGGTCAAATAAGATAACAACAAAAAGAGTACTTATGTACTCTGTACTTGTGATGAGGTAACTAGATGGAAGGATTGACACTGATCAGAAGATTAATGTGTGGATGGGAATTGTTGGATAACTTAATTGGGCTATTTCTTCATTTCTGCTGATGACTATACATATATCTACATTTTCCACAACAATATAACACTCGTTTGTGTAACCTTTATTCCATGTATTGAGTCGTTGAGTGATGAACAGCATTTATTCACTCAACGATTGAGTATAGTTTTAGTCTCCACAATATGTTGAAGTTGATATAGGTACCTAGATGAGGTGTTTCCAGGAACATCTCCGAATCTAAGTCCTTTGGATTGATTCTGATAAGAGTACACTGAAAGTAAACTTAAAGCTATCTGAGGACTAAGATCAAAATTGAAAAAGACACTTCTCATGCATTGACATGTTTTCTTATCCACCGCTATAATAATTCCCTGCAACTTTGTGTTTGATAAATAACAGATGAGGCCCCTTCAACTTATTGCGGACTCCGAAGCACTATGACGTGTAATGCATCGATAGTCGTTCACCAATTTAAGCAAAAGGCATTGAGTAAAGAAATAGTAGAGAGGCGTAATACTGTGTCAAGATTTCGAGATTTTAGAACTGCATTCTTTGCCAATAGCTTCAGAATTGTCATGAATTTTTAGTGCTATGGGAAGGTATATTTCTAATTCGGGTGCATAGTCCTAAATACTGTAGATAATTCTGTACTTATTGGCAAAAAAATACAACACTAAAATCTCGAAACCTTGACAGTTGCGCCTCTTTATTATTATTTATTCAATGCCCAAAGTAAATAAAAAATAAATATCAATTTGCTTCAGGATGGAATCGAACCATCTTCACAACAACACAACCAAGTAAGTAGGTCATTTACACACTTAACTACTGTGCTCACTTAATGTGTCCAATTTGATTTGAAGTTCTCCTTGTCAACTTGATCTGCATATCATTGGAGACCATGTTAAGTATTTACTAAATTGTGTTTGTCTACATTATAAAAATAAAATATTTTGAGGTAGATACCTACTACTCTTTCGAAAGATACCTATACCTATACCTACCACATGAAATTTTCAGTTTGTCCGAATGTTGAAAAATTTACCTCAAAATGTGTGCCTTCTTTATTAAAACTGAAATTGTATTGAAAATTTTCAGTCGTGTTTGGCCGTGAATTTGTTTTGACCCTACCCGCCCATTAAAAAAAAAAATTATGTGCGTAGAAATCGAAAAATTATGCGGTTACGAGGATATACACCAATGGGCTCATTTCGGAAAAAATTTTTAATTCATATTCCGAAAGTACACCTTGTAATTAGTAAATGTGCAAAATATTAAATTTTTTTTCAACTGCTTCTCATTTAAAATAAATAATAATAATAGAGCGCTGTGACGTCACACCACTCGCAGCGGTCGGCCGCTAGCTTGTTTCCTATAGTTTCATACCCGCGGCAGTTACTACACACACGCCGGAAGTGGTCATTATGTTCATCTTTTAAGTGCTTCGTCCTTGGTGCATCGAAATCTAAATACCATATATCCGCATAACATAGAACCAGTGGAATCGGGTGGTGTGACGTCATAGCCGTTTCAAATATGTTACGAATTTGAAATCAAATATTAGGGTTAATATTAATGCTAGCGATCTAATTTTTTTACTATATATAGGTACTTAGAGGATGAAATACTTACGGAAAATGCTAAAATAAATTAAAAAGCAAATATCACGAAATGAGCCCATTTGCAAACAACTTTTAAGTATTTAAATATTTTTTTACTTGATAGAATCAATAGTTATGATTATTATACCTACAGAAATGTCTTAAAATATTTTTCTTAACTCAATCTTCACATTATATCATCCTACTTTATTTAAAAAATTAACTAAGTACTTTGCAATATTAAACGTTTTTAGGGCGGAAGAAAAATTAATTAATTAAGATGGGTGAGCAAACTACGTTGTGGAGCAGTGGAGCGGTGAAACTAAACAGGTGATCATCTGAATAGTTGAATACCTACCACCATTTTATATAAAACATATTTTTATATGCCGCTTATTTTCTTCGGCCGAGTATAATATTACGAAACAAATGCTTTTTATGCATGCCTAAATTGTTTACAGGTGCATTGAAATAAGAAATAATAAAAGACCAGTTTAATTATATCCAAGTTGTCCTATAAATATGATATCCCTGCCATGCTAAGCCATTACTGTAAATCTACTTTTATCTGGAAGACCTTTGAATCCCCACTTTTATTCCTAGTTAATTTCTAGATTGGTACTACCAAACAGGCATCTGAGCTAGAGACAAGCGCGACGTTACCCCTCACCTCCCCTTCAATCCGCGCCCGCGGCTTGCATACACGCATTGCGTGTCCTCTAAAGGCCCTCTAAAGTTAGGTCATTGAATTTTTGGACCCTTGTCCTTCAACAGTCGCGGCCGTCTTGCATTCGGCAGAGCATTGGCCTCCACATAACCCTATTCAAACGCACTTCAAGGTCTATGTCGCCGGATGGTAGAGCGATTGCGTAAAAAGGAATTTTATTTAATTTGGGGACGTGACATTGTCAAAAATAACTTATTATCCACGCATCCCAATTTAATAAATTCCTTGTCTGTGAGAGTTTTATAATACTTTTATTGAACTCATAGGTTCATATTTTACCTATTTTAACTCCCTATAAAAATATTATTATAATATGAAGAAGTATTGTAATTGCGAAAAAATCCAATGTTTTAATTTAATTGGAATCATATATTTTCGATCTTCCCGAATCCAAAAATGTGTTTCCTAAAAAAAAGGTCGGTCTCTTGTATAGGTACTGGATAACTTGACTAGTTTTTAAAATATTTCAAAGACATTTCGTAGGTGTAATCATAACCATACCCTATCGCAAACTAAGGTTGTAGTTGAGCAATATCGGTCAATAAGATGGGAGGGTATGGGAAAAATTAATAGATTAGATTTTATCCACGACTACGTTTGTTTTCCGTGGATTAAAAAGGCCCTATAATACACTAGTGGATTAGAATTCATAATACCTCGCTTCTATTTTTTTGCTCAAAATCAAAAGAAAACTTGTCAAATCTGATGTTTTTTAAAATCAGAATTTTTCACCAGCTCTCATACGGCTTTCACGCTCATAATTTGACCGTGGTCGTGGATAAAACGTTGAATTACATTCGGGGATTAACAGCATTCAATCCACTCGCAAAATTTCCAAAAATGTGACTCTCGGCTGCGCCTCGAGTGCACATTTTTTCTCGTAGATTAAAAGCTTGCTAATCCCCTTATATTATATAATTAATAACTATAAAAAATATGTATGTATTTAAAAATATGTTCTTAATAAAGTTGAGAACGCGAAAGATAAGTGATTTTCAGTTATACCAGTCCAAAAATGGGTATGGAATTCGGCAGGAACGACGAAAGACGGAAAGTTTTCTTAAATTTACAGATGTGTTCAAATCTCGAAACAGGCTTAATGCTAACTGTGACCTTTTAAATTATGTCGCAAGTCTTGGAGTCGCCTTGCAAATCCAAAACCGTCAGAGATATATTTTGTGTGTTAGATATTAATCATTTATGAAATTTCATGTAAGACCCAAGAGCTTATGATTTTCCAAATGCTGTTTGACTACTATACTAATGAGCGCAGTAAGTGCCATATTCGTCAACGATATTGCCTAAGTTTTGATCAAGAGGCGCTCTAACTCTTTAGTCCACCACTTCCTAAAAGCCACACATTCGTAGAAGATACTTCCTTTATTACATCAACACATACTGGATGTTTTGTTAAAATATTATTCACAAATTTATACGTTTAGAACAAAAGGAAATTGAGGAAGACGAAAATTTGGGGAGTGAAGCTGTTCATTGTATGAAGACCACACGTGAAGTAATTACATAATCATTTAATTTTTTTGTTTAAAATAGTTTCTTGTGCGCAGTAAATATGTAACTGACACAGACGCTGCAGTGTGAATAGAATAGCATTCATCATAAAGATCATTAAACTAAAAACCTTTTATTAATGGTAGTTTTGATAATAGCTACCGTAATATCAATGGACGAATCAAAAACTACTTTCCGATTTTGCATTTCTGCTGATTTAGACTAGATTAATATCCTCATCATCCAATTCTTTACTTCTCTATGTGAAGTTGATTTTTGTGGTGAATCCTAAAATGAATAGGACTCATTGCCATTTCTAGTACTTTCTCATATGTTCTCATGATCCAACACCATTCAACTTGTTTGCATTTCGATTTTGTTTATTTACGATGCACAACGCTAAATGGCAGCATATAACGTATGAGGAATAATTTGTGTCCTTAAATGTGTTTGTTTTTTGAGGAATTCGCCGGGATAGGACAAGAAAACTGATCAATTCATTTAGCTTGATAATAATATTGAGTCATAGGTATATTACTCATGGATATATAATTTATGTTTATTTATTACAGTAAATCAATTTTTTTATGATTTGATGAACATTGGAATATGTTACATTTTCCATCATGGCGTTTTTCAATAACGAGAAATATTTTGACCGTCACGATCCAGCGAATCCGACCTAAAAACGTCTCTACATTCTAGAAACACTACCTCACTACGCTTTGCTGCTAGCTTTTAGCTTGTTTACTCACAGACCATCTACCAGACATTCATCTTCCGTTTTACACGCAAAAGCTATGATTAAACGATGGTTACGACGACTACTGCAATACAATGTGCATTATTTGTTAAGCAATAAAGCAATAATTGGACCTCTTAAAAATAGAGCTAATTAGGTATTCGTATTTAAACTATTTCAGACAACACACGGCAACATGCACCTGTTTACTTCAGGAACTGTTGCAAGTTTAAAAATAAAACACAGGTTGAGATTATTTTTTGAACGAGAATGTTTACGAAAACACAATTATATACAAAGTCTCAGGTCTTATGACTCTTACGAGTCGGAAGTTAGACTAAAAACGGTTTCTCCTGCATTTTCATACCTGCATTCTCGCTGCTTCAGTAAAAATATTACTTGGGTATATTCTTTTTTATATACAATGCGTCCACTGTCCACCTTGTGTGTAATTTGTTCCCAGAGGGTCCAGAGGCGGATTAACCAGCAAGCAAGCTTGCGCTTTGGGCGCCAAAATTTAAGGGGCGCAAAATTTCCTGCAATTTTTTTTTATTATTTAGTTTTATACTATTTGATCATATTTTTTAGACCAGGGTCAAATTATTGTTGTTTTTATTTTGTTTGATTGTTCAAATTCCTTCGTATTCCGTTTTTTGAGTCACGGAATGGAATAAAAATCTATTTGAAAACATTTATTTTTCGTTTAATTGTTTTGTTTTTTCATATCATGTTCAATGTTAAAAAGAGACAAATAAGGTCAAGATAGGGGCGCAAATTTGATCCACCTCTGTAAAAGTTAGTCTTTAGACTGCACCTAGGAACCTTGCTATAAAAAAAATATTTTGGTTATACAGGATGGTCTGTCGATTTTTTTTATATAAAAATATAAAGACCTTTACAAGAAACGTTGCATTTTTTATTTTAAAATAACTATCAATATTTTAATACCCTACCCTAAGTACCCTAGAACAAACCTTTCAAACTATCTATCCGGTTTTAGAATTTTATCTACAGGATGCTTATAATTTGAGCACGGTAGGCGAATGGGTGAATGCATTGATACGTTGAGTGAAGAAATTAATTATACCTTCATTCACCGGTTAATGGTTGATACCTACTTAGTTGTGAGGTCGATTATTTGATTTCATCTTGATGCAAATTATTATTTATTTTTGTTTGCTTCGGATTTGCATGAGAGAGGAAACTGTCGATACCCTAAACTAAGAGTGGTTCGAATTCCTTCTCTTTTTTCCTAACTCAAAGTCTTACATTTTCAGAGAGTGATTTCGACATTTTTTGTTGGTAACTTTGTTATTTCTATTGGAACACACTGTATGTATATTATTTCATATTCGATTATATAAATTCAAAAGTTTTCCGATGACCAACACTTGACATTTATTTTGAATGGATTTAAATATACTTGCCAAAATTTTGAAGAGAACTAAATAAAACTTTTAAATATATAATCTATGTTAAATTCAGTATAATGTTGGCATTTTTATAAAATAAACTTTTTTATAAAATAACTCGTCCACTTATGAATTTATAATATCTTACAAACACAACAAAATTAAGGTAATTTTTCATGGAGAAATTTGGAGATAAACAAGATATCAAACTGAACTGAATTTAAAACAATGGAAACATTTTCAATGTTGCCTTAAATTATTAATAAACAAAATAAACATTCTACAAAAATATTTTCTGATTTATTCGTTCTATGATCTATGTAACAGTTGTGACAACTGACAATTGATATCAATCGAATCCGTCCTGGGCAAATTATTTTTCTTTGTGATTTGCTTCTGACTGAGATCAAAAACTGTCGATAACCAAGATGTGGTTCAGGCTTTACAATAAACTGAAGGGTCTCGTTTCTTTTTGCTTATTACAAAATCCAGGATTTTCCAGTAATTACTTGGGTGACTTAGGAGGCAGTTAAGAAACATTTTTTTAAGTAAGTTTCTTGTAATAAGTGTTCATTCGTCAACATTCCGAAAATATATCATAAACTACCCACATATTATGATAGTTCATTGGAAACCACCTAATGCGTTCTAAGCAAATATACAATTATATATAGGGTGGTACATTTAATTTACCAAAATTGATTACTAGAACAGCCATTTAATTTTTAAAGTATTCGGTGTCGGTGTCGAATGTATTCAGTTTTGGATTTAAATTTATTTTCTATATTTAATGATTACAGAGTTATGGAACAAACATTACCTACCAACACCCTGTGTATAGAGATAAATACTAAAGAAACTCTAATGCAGTGAGCATAAAAGTGAAATATAATTTAATTTGTAGTACTTATAACCTTTGTAAACACACAAAAAGACAAACATTAATCAAAACAACGATTTTCTAGCTAGACAAATAATTGATTTCATTCACCCTACCAATAGCATATGAATAATAAACATACAACTTATAAATAGCATTATGTAAAATAAATCATAGATACAATACACAATAAATAGGTAGGTATTGTTAGCTTCGCAAATATAAACACTCCTCTGACGTATGTGCCTGCAGTATGATTGTACGGAAATAAGTAAAAAATTGAAATTAGATTTATACTTTATCCAGCATCATTATTATTTTTTGATAGGAAAAATTACGTTTTTTATACTTTTGCCGCAAAAAATTGAAATTATCACTCAATTTCCAGAACATGACTTCATAGATCAAACAAGAATAAAAGATAATTTCTAAATAAGTTAACTATTCGCAATCTGCAGTAACTACTACTATTATTACTATTAGGTTATTTATGGTAATACGCGAAGACAAAAATTAAATAAATTATTTTTAAGTATTTCCAACTACATATTCTATAATTGACATATTATTATAAGATCAAGAATTTGATAAACATAAAATAGGAAATTTGTTTGATCAAAATTACAGTTCCATATTTAAAAAACTGTTACTTCTGGCATTGAAATCATAAATATTTGTCACTTAACAGCGTTATAATAATAAGTTTCGAAATCTGAAATCTCGTTGTCGTATATGATTAATGTCTTTCTTAAATTTAGCATTATACGATTCCCACAGGGGTCCATCCAAAAGTCAACCTGTCTGCTAAAAAAGGCAAGAGGCTCATCATTAATGCGTTAGACCGCTATCTAAAACAGTCCCGTTATCGACATCGTCGTCCCTTCAGGCTCAGGTGGTGCTAAAGTCACTTTTGCAAGAATCATCTAAATCTTAAAATTCTTACCTTAACGCACCCTACCCACACAGGGTTTAAATTTAAGTCTTTTAGCCTGGGAAAAAGATTCTGAATCTCCCAGTCAATTGTTATAGCACGGTTGATGCTTTATTCGCGGCTTTATATAAAATCTGTCTGGTGTTCGGTATTATGCAGGTATATGAATTATTATAAATCCAGAAGTATTTACAGGTGTTTAGTGGACTTGACGCTTATAATACCTTCCAGTGACTACGCGATTTATATTTCGTGTAGGTATGGATATTAAATATTGCATTTGCAAACTCTAATTGATGACCTCAATTTGTTTCATTTACAAATGGTTGAATTACCTATTAGAGGTTGTATAAATCATGTATTATTCATTGTTCAGTAATTAGTACTTGAAGTATGCAAAAAAGAGTTTTTTGTAGCATACATATAAGGGTTAAAATTATTATTATTAGAAAACTTGCTAGGATCGGGAATCGCAAAATTTTGACGGTGTCGATTTTCAATATCTGAACTTTTAGTTTCCAAATGTAACGTAACAACCATTTTGACAATACCGTTGATGAAAGACTTTCACTCAACGTAACAGTGTAATTGGTTATCATTATTATTCAAAGCAATATAAATACATTATTGGAGCTTAGTAATGTTGTTAGGGCTCATTATCATCATTGTTTCAAATAACTACTATGGAAACCAAACCAGACCACAGACAATAAACACACTACAGATGTTTGCATTTATTTTGCTTCTGAAAATTTTTATTACTCGTTTGTTTCATTGTCTGAAAAAAGCACCCATTGTTAATCAATCAAGGGCGAAAAAAATTGATTCCCCTCATTATAAATATTTCAACAATTATTATAATTTTGCATTGCAAGTTATGTACAGTTAGAGTCAAAATAAAAGTCTATTTTCCCCCAAGATTATTTATTAGTTTTTACCATAAATAAATAATCTAAGAACTTTTTATGTCAAATTAAATTTGGAGAAATACATCATGAACTGTGTTTTCTTTATTTCCTTATTTGTGATTTATTGCCACATTAACTGTGTTTATAAATAAATACCTTTAAATATAAAATGACGTTCATAATATAAAGATTTGTTTCAGGATTTCTGCAAAAGGGAAAGTTCCTATCATGTAAATTTCAAATTTTTTGTCATCATTATTTTATTTATTTAAATTAAAGATGCTTATAGTGATATAAGAAGTAAAAACTGAGTGACTGTTTGAGAGCATTGCAGAATGCAGATACTTTTATCAAGATCTGTGATCCCCAAATAGAAAAAATATCAGATTTAAAAGAGCGATATGCAACTCTTATATTATAAGAAGTAGTATGCCTTGGGTTTGATTGCTTGCAAGTAGTAGTTACATAATAGATACTCAAACAATATGCCATGGCTATGAATAATGCATTGGAATTTGAATCAATCAAAAATGATTTTAGCGAGTTAATAATCTAATTTACATTCCATTTTTAAAATTACTCCGTTCCGATTTACAAAAATGAAAGCTTACTTTGATATTTTGTGTAGGTTCGTTTGTGTGTTACCTGTTGTAATAATTTTGCTAACGCACGTGTTTGACCCTTTTCGGCATTGCGAAAGATATTTATGCATTAGATTAGATGCCAGAGGCGTGCATTTAATATGAGAGCATAATTTATTTTGGAAAACAATTGCAGTCATATTTCATCATTTAATTCATGGTATACAGAGGGATCAGAGAAAAGTCTAATGTCATTCGCCTACGGGTTCAAGGTCAAACTGAGTTGTAGTATAATAACAGAATGGTGAAACGAATAATAATAATAATGATAATGACGGATGAATTAAATGAATAGATAATAATAAAATATAATTTTATTAGGGTACACCAGTGTTTCCAAACTAAGTTTGATCTATTACTTTTCATCATTTGGTACTGAAATATCAAGTCGCTATTTGGAAAAAAATTGTGCATATGCTCCTCATATTTCCAGTGGCCCACGTTACCAGGTCATGGAATATGGGGAGCACTAACCAAAAAATGAAGTACTACTCCAAAAATAAATTTTTTTTATCAATTTAATTTCCGGAAAATACAAAAATTTCCTTATAGATAAATAACTCACAAAAACAAAATGCAGCTTATCCAAATACATAAGGTAGGAAACTTCAGAGTGTCCATTTATCTCCATCTTTTTTACCTTGTGAGTTAATGGCTTTCTAGAGAAATATTATGTTTGGAAACAAAGTTCTCATAACTTCAGGAAAATAGTATTGATTACAAAATTAGTTCAAGTCATTCGGATATATCATTAAAGTGTAAAAAAAGTGGTTAGATTCTGAAACTGAAAACGTAGAAGCATTACTGTAACAAAATTGCTGCTGCGCTGGTTATAGATAATTTGTTAATAACAACAATAAAAATTTAGTATTCTAATGCACTTATTCATACAAAAACTATTTAACAAATTGACATTCAATTGACATCCAATAATAAATGTTTCCCAAACAGCTAATTTTATAAAAAAAAGTATTAGCCAAATACTTTTGTTTTTATAATGGAACTTGCTATCGGTTTTTTTCAAATTTATGAATTTAATCTCTCCTTGTGTATCCATCGTGTACTTTCTGAAATCAAATTTCCATGCAGTCTAGTGCCTTCAATTTAATGTGATAAGTACTATTCGCAGTATTAAAGGGACTTTCAAAACCACCCTGCATACTGTACTGTGATTGTGACAAAGAGATTGAGTTCGAACTCCACTCCGACATTAGCAATAAGTGAATGTTTTCACATTCTTAAATATACAGACAGCCTTGTTGGATTTAGGATCTGTATGTCACGTGTGTGTATGTTTTCTAAAATAAAATGCGCAATTTTTATTTTCTTGAAAAATATTCCTCATTTACATTTTTTAACTTGAATACAAAAATCAGCAAAGAAAAATTAGAGAACCACTTAGAGCCCAGAGTATAGAGGGATACTCGATTTTAACAAAACAGATTTAAAGTTATTATTTTTATGTCTTCTCTTTTAAAAATGGTTAAATATAATACAGATTTATTTATGAAGGTGAATGATACCTGAAAACATAATTCCAACTTTGTTTATGTAAAATCTGACACAAACGGTTACAACACTTACAACAGGTAATCCTACTAACACCTGCAAATGTGGGACACACCCCAGGAGGGCCTTAGTGCAGTAGTAGGTAAATCCTAAATAAGAACAGAAAGAAAATTTCATAATTTTTCTATTATTATTGCTTCTACACTAGAACATAATTACAAATAATACTATTCACAATTTGCAAATCGATAGCTGTAAAATTTCACCAGTAAAAATCAATATTTTAATTGAAATAGTAATTAATAAAATTATTACTTACCTAATATAATGTGTTATTAAATAAATATCAAGTGAAATGTTCAACGTTCAACGTCCTTGTTGTGTCTCTTATACCAACTTTAATTATTATAAATAACCAAGAGAGAGAGTAAACCTTTTAGGTATTCCAAAGGAACGCCCATGGATCAATGAGCATAATGGCCTACTTAAATTTTGTATTCGTTATTCGCGATGTATGTTTCCTCTAGTCACGTCAACTTACCATGTTGTTTACAACTGTTGATGTATTCGTGAATTTCATTGGCTAATTCTAGATACTATAAGCGTTGCGATTAACAAGTTCAATAACCGATAGTATATGTACAGGATGAACCGAAAAAACTGCATATGGCAATTATGGCATCAGAGCGTGTGAATGCAACAACTATTTTTAACTACTACATGTGATAATTGTTACTTTTAATTATGATTGAAGTCATTTATCGAGATGTCTTCCTGCTTAGAGAATAAATACTGTTAATGTAACATATTAATATTATCATATACAGATATATTTTTAGATAATTACTGACACTAAATAATATTTGGTTTTAAAATAATGGTTCATTAATACTTAAAAAATATTTAATTTTATATGTAGATGGTGGCGAATGTTTTAGGGCGCAAATATAATTATATATTTTTGTCTTTTGTGCCATTGTATACATATTCCTATTCTAAAGTGTGTTATTAATTTGCAGTAATAAAGTAAACCGATCATAGGTCTACGAATAAAGTTACTAAAAAGAAAAAGTTTTTTATTTCTAATTTCATGGAATAAAGTCATACTTTAAAAACTTTGCTGAAGTAGAAAATATCAAATTTACATGAGGGGGTCACTATAACCAACTGACTCGAAACCCCAATGGACTGAGAACCGGATTCGATCCTCCAGCACCAATATTAGTAATGTAGATTTATATTGGATGTGTGTCTGCAAGTCTACGTTTTTTTAAATGTGTAATTCTCTCAAGGATTTGGATTTAGGTGTTACGTAATTAATATGATATATTCTGTCTGTACGTGAAAATATATTACATTTCTCTCTCAACGATACAAAATATTCTGTGAATTAAAAACCCTCGAAAATTATTATTTATATTAGACTTGTTATTTTTTTCTCCTCTCATTGTGCAACCTTATAAATTCTCCACAATATTATCGTTGGTTTATTTTTTATTTTAGTTTTTCATGTTATTATCTAAATCGTTATTAGCACGTACCATCTGAATAACCAAAAAATCTAAGGATGTAATATCGGGTAACCTACTCAATTAGCCCCAGAGGCTCAATCACACCCTTACACAAGAGGAAAGAAATTGGGTTTTCTAGAACCCACAAAATACTTGATGAGAGAAATATCAAATATAATAAACCCTATTTTATATCAAAAATATCTCTGTCATCGACAATGCGTAAAAACCAATATACTTAAAAGTTATTGGAAAAGTTGGAAGATAAATCAACACACAACTTTTCACTTGGGTTTATTTTGATCACAATTTCAAATATCAACCCCAATCTTATGATAAACACCTCTAGTCTGTCTTTAAATATGTATCCTCATTTATTTTGCTATATCATATTAGACACAATTTTAAGCGAATTTATAGTTATCAATTTTTAATTACGAAGATTTTTAACAGATATTCCAAAGTTCAATGTTTGTTTAAATTAATTGTTTTAAATTGTTAAATATTCAAAACACAAGATTTATTTTAATTCTAAAGAGAATCGAAAGAGAGAATCCAAAAATTAAAATCCTCGAAAAGGCTTCTTGCTAATTTTACATGTAAATTGGGGCCACTAGCCTGGATGCCTAAATCGTTAAATAGAGGCACTTTAGAATAATAATAATAATAATTTTGCATCATTTAAAAAATATATCTTCTAAAATAGATGTTAAGTTCTATGACAGTAAATAATTTGTACAACAAAGGTAATTTACTGTCGTCAAATTATCACTTTGTAGCAAATTGGGTCACATTAATACTTTTAAAATTATATTACCTAACAATGCAAAGTGCAAATTTAAATAAGGTTGATAGAAGTACCATAGGTACCTTTTATACATATATTTATAGCATTATGTTGGTATTTTTTTAACTACAAAACAAATTGTGTGAAAATAAAGTTAATGTTATTATTAATATAAGCACATTCCTAGTGCCAATTAAGTTGCTCTCGTTGCAGTATTATCATCTAATTATATGATACAATCGTCTTTTATTGAGCAAAATTGTGCCATGTAATTATTTTTCAGGTCTATAATTACCAAGCGAAACAGTAGGTAGCCAACCAAAAAATTCCCACGAACCAAAAACCAATAAACGGGTTGCGAACCCTTTTTTACAACAGACTGATAGGTACCGGTGCGGTGTGGCAATCTATATCTTGGCCTTCAGGTCCCGTTAGGCGAATGCAATTTTTAAGATAAGTCATTTTGAGGCAATCTCACCCTCATCAAACCGTATTTATTTTTTAAGCTTTTTACGACAAACTAACAACCCTTGCCTTACCCTTTTGCCATAACAAGTGAATTATAAAAAAGAGGTAAAATATTTGGATGCGTTTTATGTAAAAAAATTGCACTTTATGGCGGGTGTATTGTAAATATAGAAGTTGTAAATTTTGACAAAGAAACAATTCAATATACTACCTACTGGTAATATATTACGTATTCTTCGTGTCATGGTTTTAAATATTTTGTTATATTTTTCCTTCTTTTAGAAAAGAATTTAAACACCAGGACCTGACGTCTGTGATATTATTTATTGCCAATAAAAACTGTCTATTAATTTAATGTAGTGTTACCTGCAAAAATTTTTATTTTAAAGAGTAGATTAGTTTAAAGGGTCTATAGGGTGTATTACACTTATATTGTCATCCATTAACAAATTTGTTTACTACAAACTTAACACTTAACTAATCAAAAATGTTTATAATATTTATAAAGTTCAGCCTATTATTTTATACTTTGTGTTCTATTTTAATTTTTTACTGCTTTCATATTGGAGTTTAATAATAAATAAAAATTAAATTAAAAATACTTCAAGTACAGGTTGTTTTCGAAAGTAGGATTTTACTTTTTAGTACAGTAACTTGGGGATCCCACTTCGGACTAATTCTATAGCAGTTTTAAATTAAATATTTTTGGATATTTTGATTTAAAAAGGATCAAATGTGAAATATTAATAAGGAATAAGGGTGCTTTTTCGGTGGGGGTGAGTTTTCCCCAACTCAGGGGTTTCGAAGAAAACAAAAGTGACTATTATGAACTTATAGTTAAAATTTAAAAAAATAAAGGCAAAATTTTGATTTCTTACACAAAAAGCAGTTTTTTGGTTTCAGTAAATTCCTCGGTAAATTCCATATTGAAAAAGAAAATCCAAATCGTGTTTTGTGTTAGTCCTAACTATTATGAACACATTCAAATGTGTTTGACCGTAGTGGATGCTTTTTTATCCAAAAGATTTTACACTTAATGTATTTTGAAAGTTTTTGAAAAAATGAATTTCTTTGGCTGTAAGGTTAAATAACTTAACTTAGCAGTAAAGAATCTTAGCTGAATGTTGCTAGAGACAAAAAATTCCATAATTTTTTTCATGCCATGCAATAAACTGAGGAAAATGTGGCTTTCTTAATTTTTTTGACAATGATAATAGCTTATAGAAGAAAGAAGTGTTTGAAGTTAACTCTTACCATTTTTTTTTAATTGACGCGTTTAGGATGAGTATAGAAAAACTGACTGACAACTTCTGTCTGTTTTGACCTACATGGCCTTAAAGAGGTTTAAAAGACCTTCAAAACGCTTTTTTGGATGATTTTTAGCGTGAATTGCAAAGGAGATATGACCGAAATAAGAAGCTAGCCTCGTTTTAGCAAATTACGATATTGCTCGTTTGGCGGTAATTTTTTCTCAGTACTTCATTAGTTATTGATTTTTTAACTTTAGGGATGGTTTTCACCCTATTAGGGGTAAGCGCAATTATTTTTTCTTATTATGGGATGAGTTTTATGTGACAAAATGTAACAATTTGCTAATAAAATCTAAAGTTGTCAAAATAACAAAAAATAATAAATTCATCCATTTTACCCCTTTTATGTCGACCATATTGAGGGTGCAACATAAAATTTTTAGTTTCTGACTTCACATTCGTGATCAGCGACCCCAAAAACCATATAAGCTACATTAATTTATTCTCAGTGACAGTACTTCGTATATTATCAATTTTTTAATAATAAGAGCAATCATTTTTCTTATTAGGATTATAAGTTGTATGTCGTAAAAGATAAGAACTGGCAAAATAAGTTCTACTTACTCGAAACAAACAAAATATAGCTAATTTTTCCATTGCATGACCATGTACCGCTAATATTCTGACCATATTTTTGTAAAAAAAAATTTGAAATTACGCAATAAACCATATTCTATTCTATTCTATTCTATTCTATTCTATTCTATTCTATTCTATTCTATTCTATATTAAGGACGAATTAAGTTCTGAATTCAAAATCAGCGACCTCAAAAACATATACAAGAATTTTTTCAATAACTGTCTTTTAATATTTGAAACAGTATTAAATTTTGAAACTCAGGGGTCGTTTTCATCCTCTTAGGGGTAAGCACATTTTTATTCCTTTTTAATATTTAAAGTTGATACCCTAAAGTTTAAAAAATTCGCAAAAAAAATTCCAAGCAGCTATAGAATTTGGGTACTTTTTGACAAGTGACTGATTATTTATAATTCATATTAAAGTTGAGGCTGAGATTGCTGAGAATCACCTTTTTGAAAGTTTGAAATTTTTGTCATTTTAACAACAGATGTTAATTTTCACAATTTTATTCTTTAGTTGTTTCTTTTTTGGGGTGTTTCCGGATCAGAAATTTTCCCACTTTTATTCAGACTTTTAAATTACTTTTGATCGCGACTGATTGTATCTATTTCTTGCTCTGAGGTGTAATTTAATGGCTTCTTTTTATTCTGTGAGGAATCCAAATCTTAACTTTCTACATCTACTAGGATCATATATTTTTCATCTTCAAGAAAAAAAGTGACAAATTTTGTAATAAATATTATAAATGTGCTTTAATTCTAAGACTCTCGCCAAACCAGTAATTTGTAAATGGTTTTCAATAGAACCTGCAAAAATATGGAAGAACAAAAGGAAACCCAGAAACTGCTCTACAAGCAAGATGAGAGATGATGCTTCCTTTGCGAGACTCAACGCTGTAATAATTCTGATTGCGAGATATAGATGGATATAGATATAGATTTTCAGTGTGGTTAAATTGATCACATTCCTATAGACTGAACCGCGATTTGACACTTTGTGTAGATAAGACGTTGTCTGAATAAATATCATAATTTTGACCACCATTCACAATCTCTGAATTGATACAGCGGAAGCGCCACCTACATCTTGCAACCAGTATTATTACGGCATTTTGCCACTATAACTCTTTCAATCAACGTCTTTTATCTGTTTATCATCCATTGAATAATTTAACTGAATTTTGCCCTTGCTTTGAGAAAATCTATAATAATGGTGTATAATTGTAGAAGAAATAGATTATTTAAACTCCTAAACTAAATTCAACCTAGTAAAAAATCTGAGAATAGTATTCACTATGCATTAGATAGCTTAGAAGTTGTGGGTTATGGTATCTGGTTTTGGTTTAAAATGAATCTACTGTTAAATTAACATTCGAAAATACCTACTTTATATTTATGTAGTTTAGATCCTAATATGCCCACCATGTGCACATTTAAAATCATCAAAAGTATAGTACGTACCAATATTACCTGAAAAGTAATCCTAACTTGATTATGAATGTATTGTTTATATCGAAGTTCTGTCTAGCACAGAAAGAAACATTCAGTTATTTCAAGGCCACCCTGTATATAATTCAAAACTAGTTGGCTGTGGAAAATTTTGAAGATAGTTAAATTATTAATAATCATGGCGGCAAGTATTTGCTTCAGTACAAATTTAAAAATACGATAGTTAAATAGTGTTGGATAACTTAAGTCGGGTTTGCTGAGGCCAATAACCTTGCCTAAACCAGCTTAATCCATGTGTGTGCGCGATCTTGGTTGGCTTTTGCGCCTACCAAAATAGTTTTAACGTAATCAAAGCAAATTCTTTTGGTCTGTATTTTTTCTTTCGTAAAATTAGATCCCTTTGCTACACTGTGTTTAGCTCGTATTCGGTTTGTCTCGCTTTTATTTAAGCGTGTTACTAACACCAGAAACATATGTGTATTTTATTGTAACTGATTTCCAATGTCAATTTTCTGATCACAAAATATTTTAATACAGAAATTTATGTTTTTATTCAAATCTCTAACCATTACAAAGTCATAAAATCTGTTATGCAACATAATAAGGATATACGTTATATAACATATGTTTTAATGTGAGATCAAAAGATAAAACTACCATGATTACAAGATATTATAAGAAAGACTAATTTTAATTAAAAAGAAGGAACATTAAACAATATGTTTTAACGATAATTTATTAACACATAAGTACAGTATAAAGCAATGAACATACATTTTTTATAAACCCTCAATACGTACGTTCTCTCATTTCACAGCTTTGCAAGCTACATGAAAATAATTTTATTAAACCAACTGAACATTATTGAAGAGCACAGAAGAGCATTTTAATTTTTTAAATAACATATTCAAGTAATGTTATCTTTTCTTCAAACATTCAGCATTCTCATCGGTATCATTATCTTCCGTATATTGTTCTTAATCTCCTGTGATCAGAGCTTATACCTAAATCTGTGGCAGGAGCTTCTATAGATGTTTTGCGAAATTTGTTTCCAAACCTTATTCAAATTTGACCTGCCTCAAGCTTGTGAGGCTATCTAAAGTTTATTAATGTTTACGTCACTCACCTACATACCAGGAACTTAAGAACAATATGCGAGAAGTTAGAAGGATGGTGAATACAATGAGAAATGTAACAGCAAATGTCCATTCACAAATGGAGGAGTGTTTGGAGGGAAGACGGCATCACCGTTTAAAAAACTTAACGTTCAGTTGTTCTACTACTATATATTTCTAAATATAAACCAGTTTTATATTCTTCCTTATAAGAAGATTTCTTATTGTTTTTAAATATTTAAAGTCACGAGGGACTAATTTAAACTTTAGAAATTCCAAAATGAAGGCCGATATGTGAGCGTTAATTATATTTGAAAGTAAATTAGAATTAGTGAACTGCTGACTGAATGATAACTCATTTAATAATTCAACATTAATAAAAGTGGATTACACACTTACACAGGTCACCAACGATTTTACACAAAATTTGAAAACTGCAAATTAATCATTGGGTCTTTTGTACAAATGGACTCACTTTTTAAAATAGTAAATGTCCAGCAATTAGTATTAAAATGGTTTGTATAAAAAATTGGGCAATTTAAATTTTACCAAACTATTCATATGTAAATTTACATAACCCTGGCAAACACGCTGTTTATATTTATATGATACTTTCTTCTAGCAATCATCAGCAAGTCTCGTAGCAGTAAGCAGTACGTTATTTACTATTCGCTTGTTTTATTAAGAAAATCATAATCTATTTTGTAAATTAGCTGCCTTTATAAATTATTAGGTATTGTATTCAATTTTTTTACAAAATTTAAATAAAAATTCAATAAACCACGCTTAACGAATACAGCCTAATAAACGAATTTCATGTATTTTATTACATCATATGAGTATCATAAAAAGTAAAAACTTATCTGTTTTAAGAAAAGAAGACTGTGTCAATACGTTTATATAAAATTTATCTTTCAGATGATTCATGGAACCTGGGCTTTTCAAGATGTTTGTGGAGAAAGTAGCAACATTTCGTTTTAAAGCAGATATTTTTATAAGAGATAAGACAAAAAAATTAAATAAATAGGATACGTAAAATGGAATTAAGATAATGTCATGTCCCCACAAGTGCAAATTTTAGATATTATGTTTTTCATTCCTACGTCAAAATATTATAATGCAGAAATTATTCTCAATTATATTTCCGTGTGGGAACTTTAATGACTCTTTGGGAAAGGATCACATTGTCGTTCGCTGCTTTGATTTCGGCTTACAAATGGATTGTTCCAAAAAGCGCTTCCGAAATTTGCCCATTTGCCTACATGGATTAATGTGGAAATAATATACATAAAATTGAAAAACTGCTTTCAAAAATCAGTCGACGTTTCGCCCAAAACTTATTGGCAGGATTCTAAAATATAAATTTATAAAAAGTTGGGCAAACATACCTATACCTATTATACAAAACAATTAAATAAATATAACACATTTAAAATTTATGAAAATAAAATTAAAATTAAAGTATTTACATATACCTACCTAACATTAAAATCTTTTTGAAATTATATTATGATATACTTACCTAATTATCTTCATTAAATAAAATTATTGCAGATTTTTTGATTTTTCTGTTTTTGCTGTCTGCCTCTTTTCTTAATGAAGATAAATGCGTATCAAATTGTTCGGTAGTATTTTGTTCAACTTTGTTACCAATGTTGAGAGAAGAATTCAATAAAATTAATATTATTTTAGTATATTTTTCAACATTTCTATGGTTAAGTATCTATGGAAATGATGACAATTTTTTGCACTACCCTTATATAATAAGCAATTTTATTCCCTCAAAAGCGGGAGAAAAGTGCGTATTTTACTCCCTAGGTTAAAAAAGCATAGCCAACTCAATTTATGAATATTTTATCATAGTTATTTAATATTAATATTTATATTAATATTAGAACCACCAAAGCAAAGATATTAATGAATTAATTTTATTATTTGGTATAGTAATATCCACTTGCTTTAACTCGCTGAAAATTGACGGTTGGTACGTTGTCCTTTTACGAATCCTTTCCCACAAGAATTTTATTAGCAATCATTTTCTTATTAGTCAATGAATTTTCAACTTAACTCTCTGCGACACTGATGGGTTTCCAGCCACCATGAAGTTTTATTACGCTAATATCAACACCTGTATCGGCCAGCAAAGATGTTGAAGAGCGCCGAAAGCAGTGGCCCATGTAAGAAGATGAATCGGGTAATTTGAGGTATTCAGCTATTTGCTTAGGCAATCCTCCAATAAGGTATTTACCTACTGGCTGCGTAGAACATTTGTTATTTCTATAACCCACAAAAAAACGTCTATGTTCTGTTTTCTGTTTCCGCAGAACCATGAGCTATATATTTTTTACAAATGGCAACGAAATCAATCGAATAGTTTTCTTTGGAGACTATCGTAAACGTTCTATTTACATGATTTTTGGTATTATTTACAGACACCAAAAACCAAAATGGTTGATCCCAAGTCCTGGACATCGTCTATAGTCAATTTTACCTGTTCATCCGATCTCAAATCCCCAACAATGCCCATAATTATTGCTACCTGAAATAGTTGAAATTTATTTTTGAATTGGAATCAATTTTTTTGATCAATTTGCTCTCTAGTTAGAACTTTCGATTTTTTTGGCTGATATCCTACATTTTGTCTTTTCAAAAATAATAATAATAATAATAATGCTAATAATCTTGAATACTTGCTGATGTCAACATTATTCTTGACCCCAAGACTGGCTTTTATCATAGAATAATGTGACCGAAGTGTGGAAGACTTAAAATGCGTCGCCTTCTCAGTAAAATATACTAGTAACACACTCCCGCTATGAATTTCATCTATTTGTTTCATCAGGCACCAATCACAAAATTCCTTGAAGCACTTTTCGATAATTTTCCGAGATTTTCCTGGAAATAAATCCATCACTATTTCTGCAGCAGCTTCAATAGTTTTGTCACACATTTTTACTGGCTACTCTTACTTTTCAGTCGCCAATGGAAACCAATTTTATTCTTGTATGCCATGCAGATTTTTGTGTTCGTAAATTAGAAATGTCATATTGAAAATAATTTTTAAATTAGAAATGTCATATTGACAATATTTTTTTTTAATTCTTTCAATTAAAATCGTAGGGTCGTGCAAAAAATAGTATATTTATACACCTCGGGAATAAATGCTTTTTCCCATCAGTGCTTTGTAGAGCCCTCGGGCTTCGCCCTCATGCTACAAACGCACCTCGGGAAAAAATCATGCATTTTACTCTCTCGGTGTATAATCTACTATTCTTCTAATATGCCATGTTATTCTACACGTTTCCTAAAAAATCTAAAGCCTAAACTTTGAAAAGGAAACAGAGATATACATAGTCTCCGAAACGCCAACGCAGTGTTTTTGTATTATTTTAATTCCTATTAGTTGTCAAAAAACACCCTCTAACTGTTCCTCTGGCAAAGGCGTAGAAGCTATTCTCCAGTTTTAAACTGATTAATTAGAACATTTTTTAGATAAATCAACTTTTTTGGATAGGAATTTCAAGATATGTGGTAATAAAACCCAAAAACGGAAATGAAGAAAAAACATTTATGAAATGCCACAATTAACATTTAATTAAACAATATTTACTTAAATAGTGGACAAAACAATAATTAAAAGTTATTCCGCAAAACTAATAGTTGAAGTAAAAATTGTTACTAGCTGAGAAAATTTGAGAACTTTATACTAGGAGAAAGAGACAGGGTCCTACAGTTTATTGTGGGATGCGAATCACATCTAGGGCATCGACATTTGATAGTGTCCGGAGTCCGGAGCCAATCACAAATTATTTTATTTTAATTTGTCTTAGGATGGATTTGAACAATCAATCTTCGCAACCAAGTATTTACCCACTCGGCTACATTACCCGTTATTACATTACTATAGGGGGTAATCAAGCATACATGTTTTATTTTCTATAACTCCAAAGAATCATAAAGAAAATATTGTTAAAAGTGCATCCTGCATATCAATACTATTTCATCAGTTTTGCAACCACAATAACAAAAATTTTGCCTTGCTGAGTTGATGGCCAATCATTACAAAATAAATAAATTTAAGAATCTAATCTAACAGTATTTTAAATCGTAAAATAAATGAATGCATCCTATATTTCTATTTCTAACTGTACATTTTTTTTAATGTCATGTAGCAATTATTTATAAACATATTCGCTAGCCAATAAATAAACGTGTTTAACTACTACACATAATATATAGCAGGTTTCAAAATACCGTTTACATCTTCTTCGCCATGTCAGTGCAAATATGTACGCATATATTGCTTGAAAAGTGGAACAACCTGTTATGTTAAACATTTCAAAGAGAAAACAAATTAGTTAATTAAGTTTTAGCTGTAAAACATGATTGGCAAGGAAATGAGATCAGCCAGCACGAGCTTTTAGAATTTTCCTTAACAGTCGATTATTGACGTCTCAATTTTCTAGCATTATCATTAATCAGTTCAATTCTGTTCAATTTGCATATATAATGAACGCATTAGTACCGTATTAGCATTGACTGTATTAGTTTGAAACTTATGCTTCGTTTAAATAAGGTGTTTTCATTTATATGTCTTAGAAAATATACCGAGCATTCTAATATTGCACTACGTGATATATCCATTACAGCTCCACTGAAGAATGTTATAAAATGTCAGTCTATTTTTATCGTAGGTAGTTAAAACCGCGCTTAGAAATTAGCTATTCGTGAATTATGTCTTATTGTTAAAAGGGACCAAGTCTATAATTTTTGACGAAATATTGTCATAAGCCTGAAAAATGCAACTCATTGGCCATTGCAAGTTGATAAACACCAATCGAACGGATGACAGCAATAAATGATGGAGTGAAAAATAATTAAAAAAATAAGAACACAAATTTTAACACCAAACTGAAATTGAGCAACAGGGCTCGCCATTGTCGCGAATAGTATCTGCACATAGGTGATCGCTAGAGAAAACACTGATACTGTAACTGTCAACGAGAGTTATGTTTACCAAACAGTGATATCTTACTGGTAAATGGTAAATAAATACCCAACAAATATTCTAAAATAGCTTACGAATATTTCCAGCCTTGAAATAGGAAATACATAAATTACAAAAAATGGCTAATGACTTTAACAGCTCTCATTAAGTTAATTTATTGAACAAGTTCATTAGAAGCTATTATTGTAGTAGCTTTCTAACTGCAATAATTATTCATACCTGAACAATTAATAGAGGATATACCAAAATAGTTAGAAAATAATATTTATTGACTAATAATCCAACATAATTCACAATAAACTTAATAATAAATATATACACATTTTCTTTATAATAATTACACAACACAATTTATAAGCAACCATTTTCATCAGTCCGCCAGTAACCTATAGTCAAACCAGCGGTTTACAAACCACATACTTACCTATTTTGTGTTGCACATATTCCATCGCTTATATACCTAATATTGTTGGTAGAAATAATAAAGGTAGATGTTTAATAAAGTATTGTTCGATAATTTGGGGATATTTAGTTATTATATTCGTTATCTTATCAGCGAGTCACTACAAAGAAATATAAGAAAAAAAGACTGAGATAGCCAATATTGCAAGAAACTAAGAGCTGGATTATCAATCATTCATGGCTTTTGGTGATCTTAAAACCATTAGCTATAATCGTTAATACAGTACAAATAATTTTTAATCATTGAGTTTGGATTAACATGAATATAATCAAATAAGTAGCATTGATAGCTACTTACTTGGTTAAGAAGATTGATGGTTTGATTTCATCTTGAAGAAAATTAAAATTCATTTGTTTTGCTTCCGACTTAGATGGGAGAGGAAACTATCGATGTCCAATATGTGGTTCGGGGACTTGAGAGGTGGTTAAGAAAATAATTTAAGAACAACATTCGCTTTAAGGCTTTTGATAATATTGTGTCTTAAAAATATTGTATTTTCAGTTTTCTGCTACAATAATTTTTCCAAGCATTTTTTTCTCAACAAAACTTTTACACTGAACTTTTGTGGTGAACAGTAGCCATTGATGGGATAATGACCTTGAAACTGATGACTAATTTCAAAAACAAATAGCTAGTTACAATACATATATCGTTCCCTAAATTTTCTAATTCAATACGCTGTTAATTTAATTGCCACGTCCAACTAGAGTTTAACTTTAAATAGAAAGACATTGGAAATACAAAATATTTTGGATACACATAGAACGCGTCTTCATTCGGATTTTAGGAAAAATGCACAAGCTAAAGAAGAAGACAAAGAGGTTAAAATGGAGATAAAAACTCAGACAATACAACCCGTTCGTTTTTAATTCAGTGTATTAGTAGTAAAAAAGTAAATGAGAACATTCAATATTAGGGTGTTTCATAATTTATTATCAAACCTAAAATCTGAATTCAGATCCTCAAAATACGAAAAAATATTCTATGTAGTAAAGTCCTGAAGCGCTTCAATAAAGAGATACACCCTTCAAAAAATTAAGGCTATAATTGAGTTTTTAATTTGTTTCTCAAATGTGGAGAATAATGAAAAAGATTTTCTTCTGCTAGGAACTCTTCTACAAGATTTTCTTGATTATACTTTATCGGTAAAATTAGTGTAATCTAGCAACCTCTATTTTATTTTTTAAAGCTTTATAAAAAAATGAGAGACAAAACAGTTTTTAATAAATAAAGATTTCTTTAGACAAAATTTGAACCCACTCATTAATTAGAATAAACCAATAAAATGAGGATCGCTAATTTCAGTTATTTTACAAATAAAGGACAATTAAAGAAATATCCTTTGGAAGATTTCCTATTAGTAGAATTTCACTAAAATTATTATTTTTTAAATTTGGGAAAAAAATTTAAAACCAAATTTTAGCCTCCGTTGCCATAACTCTTTTACGAAACATTTCCGATTGTTCTTCTATAGGGCAGTTTCTTTTTATTTTCACGGCCTGAACTCAAATTTTTAGGTTGCCCAGTTAATCCTGAAACCTGAAACACTTATTAGAGAACTAACAAACTTGTAAATGTAGCCGTATCAAATTATAGTTATACCAGTTGATTTTTTGAAAACTCAAGAACCGTTCAAAATTTTTGTATGTGGTAAAGGGCATTTTCTTCAATGTCAAGGGGACCACATTTTAATAGAAAGAGGTGTGACCCAAAACCCACCTCACCTCCAGCCACCCCAGATTTATAATTTCAAATAACACCCCTGATTTTTTCGTAGATTTCTAATAGCAGACCTTTTTTAGAATGCAATCGTAAAAAGAAAGTGCGAGATCTTAAAGAGGAAATTTTTTTAGATAAATGGAAAAACTGAATCTTTATGAAAAAGGCGGAAATACCGGAATGTTAAAAATAATCCCCATCATTCATTAAACTTATTTCTGGGAATCACGCGTGATTCCCAGAAATAAGTTTAATGAATATTAACTATCCGCCACAAATAAACTACAAACAATAATCCCCATCACCCTAAACCCCCCCACTTCAAAATTATTTAATGTGATATTAACTTAATATATAATTACATATTAAATCACAAAGTAGTACCTATATAAAAAATATTACAGTTTTCTGAAAACAACACTCTTTAGAATGACCCTCCCGAGGCTGTAAAATTAAGTTAATTTCAAACCAATTGTCTTGAGCTAGGCCATTAAAATAATTTCGTTTATCGTCCAACTTCAGAGATAAATTTCTTTGAAGAGGGTTAATAATTGACAGCACAGCTCCATTCTGATGCAGCGCAGTACAGTGCACGCGATGGACCAATAATAATTTCCGTTACCATAAACACTTATACTTATAAAGGAGAAAAATTATTGTAATACTATTTTATGTAGATGTATCTGATAATTTGAAATAATCTTTTGGCCTTAACATAATATTACTAAGTAAGCCTTATTATATCCATATACCACTAACATGGATAATCCTCATACGGCCCTAGACAATCATCGGCGACAAGGCTATTTCTTGTATGTACAAATTTAAAGAAAGGCTTTGCTCTAGCCAAAATTTTCCAGATAGAGTTTATGCCATCCTTGCGAATCTAAATGCGGTCTGTTTCTCAGGATCATCGTCAGCTTTTAGAGACGCCTTAAAAGGGCTTGTCGACCACAAGGAGGTAAACCTCATGTAGATTCTTGGACACACTGAAGTTCCAGAAAACAAACGAAATGGCCACATCGTGAACTGAGAAGCCCTATTGCGGACTGAAGCCGATATGAGGCATCAGAAGAAAACATTTCACGACAGTCCTCTATAAATGAGGTTACCAAACGTTGAGGGGCATTTCTTGGGCCTCATGAGAAAATCAAGAAAGTTCAGGGATGAAACGGAGTTAGACGATTGTGGACGAGTTAGGAGAAGGTCTCTTCTGTCTTACTCCTTCTCTTGTATTACTTACCTCCCAATGTAGTTTTAAAACAGTATCAAATAAATTTGAAATGTTGGAATTTTTTTAACGAATTAATGAAAACATTAAAATAATAATTTACTACATAAAATAAATGTGTTTATTGCTCACATTTCTTAAATAGAAATTCAAAAATTTTGCTTTTAATAGATATATATGAATACATTGTCTTTTAGTATTAATATACTTTATGTGCTCACGGAGTATCAAAATATGTAGATTGTTCCCTCACTTAACCCGCCCTGATTTTCATACCCTACTATTAAAATGTTGAAAACGCATGTTACTAGTTAGTAGAGGTGTCATTAGAACCCTCTGGCACCAGACCTTTTGTTGTCTACTTTTTGGCGATGCGGGAGAAGACACAAGAATAAATTGGGACGTGATAAAAAAGCACACCCATGCATAAATCTGTTTTTCAATTAAGACACTTTCTAGAATGAGGGCTAAAACATTTTCAAGTTCAAGTTCCCCATTATATACTAATTCTATTGAATATAATCTTCATACAATTTATTGCTGTACAGTTAAGTTATTAAGTAGTTCATCTGCCTCTATAATAATAACGTTAATGACGTTTTTAATACTACCTATGTTTACAGACGGATATAGTACTTTGATTAAATATTACACGAATTTAGGTCACCGAGGCTTAAATATATTTTTGACAGTTAATTAATATGATAAAGCACAGGATAATATTTTCATTTCCTATTTTCTGTGGGTGGCAACTTTTCTGGACACTTCCATATTGAAATGTAATTACACAAAAATACTGTTATCGAAATACAATTGTATTTCGTCGTATAATTTGAAAACTATTTTTTAAAATAAATCTTAAATATTATTCAGTAAGGGAAATGGAAGGTAAGGTGAAATTCAGTGGAATAAATATGGCGATAAATACCTATTGGAAAAATTGTATTTTAAGACTAAGACTAAACAAAAATTAACTTATAAAATTATAAAATTATATTTAATGAAAGTAAAAATATTCATATTACGGGTTTTAAGGTAGTTGTTAAATTAAGGTGATTAAAATTAAAACTCATAATAAATGTATTTATTATTATTATTATTATTATTATATATTTCTATACACAGAAAAAAAGAATGAGACACAGATCCTATTTTTAAGTATATTTCGAATTCCTCAGGACATTTAAGTACACACAGTTCCTCGCAAACGTTTCTGTTTTTGCAGAAAATGATAATAGCTTGCTTACTTAGAGTTTCAGACAAGAAATTTGAAAAAAAGCAAACTTGAACAAAGAGCAAAATATTCTTAATAGAAGTTTTAGAGAAAATATTTTAATGGAGGTTTATAAGTATAAACGGGCTCAGATTCCAAAAAACAGATAAATGTTTGAATTTTCTAAATTTACAGATTTTTTTTTTTTAATTTTTGGAAAGCTAAATATATTTTTCATTCATGATCTTTATATATGTAGATGACATAATTAGTAAAAAGTACTTCATTTAAAAAAAAATTGAGAACATTTCGTTGTAAAAATGGTATTTTTCTGCGAATTTAGCTCAATTTCCAAATCTGATTATCGCCGTGTGTAATCGTTCCTAAAGTAGCCGAATCTCCAATTTTAATGGTAAAACAACTGGGTCAAATATGAAATACTGAAAAGGGATAAGGGTGCTTTTTCGGTTGGGAGTCAGTTTCACCCCAACTCAAAAATAACAGTGACTATTGGGATGTGTTGATCGTCGATTTCTACTCCCTTGAAAACGTTAATTTTTAAGCAAAAGACACTGATTTTCTAATATTTTAAGCAGATTATTCAAAGAGGATCAGATTTTCGACAAAATCTTTCGGAACAAAAAAGTTAGCTTATGAAATAACAAAAATAATCTGTGAAATTAAAATTTGTGTACAATAAAAAGGCAAAATTTTGATTTTTTATACAAAAAGCCCGTTTTTGATTCCCGTAATTCCAAATCGAAAACTAAATTTTAAATCAAATCCTAACTAGTCCTATTAGGAATACGCTCAAATTATTTTGACCATGGGGATGCATTATATAAAATATTTTACACTTATATTAATGTATTTTGAAAATTTTTGAAAAAATGAATTATTTTGGCTATAAGGTTAAATAACTTGTCAGGGAAGAATCTTATTATGGCAATAAACTAAGATGTTGCTTTTTTATTTTTTTGATAATATCTGACAACACCTGTGCTGTTTTGACCTATCTAACCTTAAAGAGGATTGAAGGACCTTCAAAATGCTTTTTTTGGATGATTTTTAATGATTAATTAAATAATGATTAATTGCAAATAGTACAGTTACTTTGTGATCTCATTTCGAACTAATTCTATAGCTGTTTTAAATTCAAAAATGTTTGGATAGTTTGATTTAAAATGGATCAAATATCAAATATTATAAAGGAATAGGGGTGCTTTTTCGTTGGGGGCGAGTTTCACCTTAACTTAGGGGATTCGAAAAAAAGTGACTATTGGAACGTGTAGATATAGATTTCTTACAATTTTTTTGTTTCAGGAAATTCCAAATTGAAAAAAAATTCAAATTGTGTTTTTTGTTAGTCATTGCTATTATGTATACTCTTAAATTTTTTTGACATTGATGGATGCATCTAAAAGATTTTACACTTAATGTAGGTAGGTACATATTTTTAAAATGTTTGAAACAATATTTTTTTTTGGTTTTAAGGTTAAATAACTTAGCAGGGAAGACTCTTAGCTGAATGTTACCAGAGACGAAGAATGATGCCAATAAACTAAGGAAAATGCTACTTTTTATATATTTTTTTGATAAAGAAAATAGGTTAATAGATAGAAGTGTTTGAAGTTAACTCTTAACGTTTTCTTTTTTTAAATTGACACATTTAAGATGAATATAGAAAAACTGGCAACCTTTGTACTATTTTGACCTACTTGACCTTGAAGAGGATTAAAATATCTTCAAAATGCTTTTTTGGGTGATTGTTAACGTTAATTTCAAAGGCGATATGACCGAAATAACTTCGTTAATTATTGATTTTTTAACTTTAGGGGTGGTTTTCATCCTCTTAATGGTAAGTGCAAATATTCTTCTTATTGGGGAATGAGCTTTATGTCTCAAAATGTAACAATGATTAAATCATCCATTTTACCCCTTTTATATCGGTCATATTGAGGATGCAACATATAATATTTAATTTCTGACTTCACATTCCTGATCAGTGACTCCAAAAACATAAATAATGAAGTTTCAATAATTTATTCTCAGTACATCCAGAATTTGCAAAGAAAAAGTTCTATTTGCTCAAAACAAACAAAATATGATTTTTCATTGTGCCATATTAGGGGTGCAATCGCGAATTCTAAAATTTTGACTTGAGATTCGTAATCAGCGACCTCAAACACATATATATGAATTTTCTTAATAACTAACTCTTAATACTTGAGTCAGCATTGAATTTTGAACTTCAGGGGTCGTTTTCACCCTCTTAGGGGTAAAAGCATATCCGTTCCTTTTTAATATTTGAAGTTGATACCCTAAAGTTTAAGAATCCGCAAAAAAGCCGCTATAAATTAATCCGAAGTTTGGGTACTTTTTGAGTTTTGACACCAAGTAACTGTATTAACAGTTGTTTGGAAACAAAGAATTGAGAATTAATAACATTTAAACGAAAGCTGGATATTCGCAAAGTAGAAACTATGTATGGGATTGTGGCGAGATGCCTATTATGTAAAACCTGTAAAACTTGATGGACAAGGTAAATTGCATAAAGTATATATGCTGATGGTGAAACCGCTACTGTAATGCTGTACAATGCTTACTGAAATTTCGAATAAAGCGAGTACTAACAAAAATTCTAGCTAAACATAATAAAAAAAATAAATAGTATTTTACGTTTGCCATAGTACAATTAGAACTTTATTCACGTTGCTTGCCATTGCAATTCTAAACATATGGAATAAAACTGTGGAAAATATAAATAAACCAATTTATAGAATAGTGGACACCAAATTTATTAAACAAATCCAATTATTACTGATTCTTCTGATGATGCCGACTGCAGTGAATTGGAAACGTATATCGAAAGAGATTAACTTGTAAATTAAACATTTAAAATAGTAATAAATACTATTTATAGTCCTCTCCTCTAGTCCATAAATGAGAACATTCCTGCTTTCAAAAGCGCAGTCACTTGGAATACCGGTGATTACAAAGTAGTTTCATAAACGCAGTAGGTACGCAGTAGGTACGCAAAATAATATCGTCAAATGTAAGTAACTTAGTGAAGGATTTATTTTTAATTTTGGGGACGTACGCGCGTAGGGCAGGGCACAAATATCATCCAACGAAATTATTATTTCAATACCTGCCAATTCAAACAACTTCTACACACATTTGTATTGCAGTAGTGTGCCACTAAATGGATCCAAATAAATAAACAACTTGCTGATGAAGGTAAATAACCAGAAACCGGTCGGGTTTTGGAAGCAGGAATTTTATTTTATTTATAAACTAGAAGAGAGGACCTAAATAGCATTAATTACTATTTTACGTTTTTTATATATTTGCGTATGTTTTTAGTTACTTTTCTGTGAAAATCATAACGTGTTTTTTTACAATTCATGTTATTATTTGTTCCTTATACGTCATAATTTGGTATAAAGATTTAAATTTAAAAAATAAGTCGGTAGGTACTTCATTAATCTAAAGACTTTTCCATATTTCTGATGTCAGTACAAATTATAGTAGCTAATATTGTAGGTGTCAGTTATTATAGCCGGTAGTCATAACAGCCAAATACAAAAATCACATAAATATCACAAACAATTTTAAATCGGGGGAAATATTTATGAAGAAAATAAATGACTCCACTTACATATCTATGAGATTTCACTTACAAGTATATATAATCTATCTAAAATTAGAAAAATATTCTGTATACTTTCTTTAAAAATAGCACATTTGCCTAAATGAGTACGTTGAACTTTTCGCGAAGAAATCTTAATCCTCACACTAAATGTGTTTTAAAGGTATGTCTGATCCGGTAATTTAAAGCAACTTTCTACTATTAGTTGACAATAACACATTTAAATTTGTTTATTGTTATTTAATAATTATTACGTGCACGGTATAATTACAGAGGTCGAATGAATTTTAAATGTTATTGAATGTCTAAAATTTCATTTAATTAATGAATTAAAATTAAAATTATTTTGTAAAAAAATACAGAACGTGCAAGTATAATATGTGACAGATATTACTTTTGTAATAACTGTGTATATAATAACAGAAACATTATCAATAACATTTTTTGCTATAATATATAATTATGTGTTGATATAAACAGAATTTTTTCCAAAAAATCTACTACATGTATTTGTGAAAAGTAAGTTTCTTCTTTATATTTATTTTATTATTTCTCTTTTGAAATAAATATTATTAGATGCAAAGCAAATCACTAAATTTGTGTCTTTCTGGCCCTGGTTACACAAGTCAAAAAGAAAAACCATAACAAAGCCTTAAGACATACAGAATGACGTATTAATTGTAACAACTACTCTTCCATTAGATGGTAGAAAGTATTAAATTATGTGATTAATTGCTGTAAAATACCAGCGGTCATCTATCGAAAGATAACTTCACCGGATATCTCTGCGATGTGATGCACGTTTAAGATCTTTCCTCGTGACAAAAGAAGACTGAGTAGAATTTCTAAATCAAGAGTGCCGGTTACTTAAGCACTGATGAGGATTCGTGGTGGCATCAGATCGACAATTTGTATATATTTTTTAATTTTAGATTTAAAAGAATATATTTGTTAACTGTTTACGCATTTTTTTTGTAGGTTAAACCCATGAAAGACTTCACATTCGCACCAACGCTGTTTCTGATTTCTTCAGATTTAGATTGAAACTATTTTCAAAAATAGTAAGAATTTATTAGATACTAGTAGATTTTTGTGCTTCAAAAAACTATAAATGTTTACAGTAAATCTGATACATAAATTTTAATTTAATTTTTTACCCACATATTATGTCATATCGCTGTGTAATTTTAATTAATTGAGCAGCAATGTTAATTAAAAAAAAAACTGCATAGGCTAACGGGCAACATTGTTTATTTGAGTTATAATTAATTAATAGGTAAAACTTTAATTGTATCGTTAATAGGTAGATTTGAAACCAAAAACATAGCTTTTACTATGAAAATAGCAAAATAGTAGTTTCACAATTTTAAACATTCCGCATATAAATATTATTTGACAAAAATAGAAACCGCGTACGTGAGTTCGCTGTTCCAAGCGAAAGTAGTTTATTATGTCATACAGGTTTCCCAATGAACGATGGCAAATGTTTGCTCAAAAATTTAGAGGTCAGCCAGTCCGGTCCACCTTTCAAATTTGCCAATTAACGTTGAAAACTAGTTACTGCACATATTTTTTCATATTTTACTGTTATGCACAATTAGCATAATTTACTCGTATAATTTACGAAGCCTCAACTTAACTTGTGTGGAATTTTTTTAGAAGAAATAACTACAGCTCCATGGTCGTAGCATAATTTAGACAACAGTTAACGCTGTAGGAATTTTAGCCATTATATGCCTTTTCTCAGAAATAATTAAAAATATTACCATAATACTATAACAGTGTCACTATATTTACCATTTATGAGCAATTAATTAGAAATAATTTACAAATAATAACATTAATTAGTCAATGGCATTTAACTCGCAAATACACTTTCAACACAAAATAGATATTGCACGTAGCAAAATTTAGTAAGTGATGGCGGAGCCCGCCCTTATGACCAGTTTACTTTGAACATATATTTACAAAAATATTTGGTAATATATTCCAATAACTGTACCTATATATTTGCTGGTAAAAGAATTTACAACTACGATTTATATTTACGCGTGTCCTAATTTTTTCGTGAAGAAAATTTTAAATCATAAGAAATAGGAAAAATTAGGTCTTAAAATATATTCATTAAAAGTGCATCCACACACTTTTTTATTGAGTATTGCCAGTATTGGTAACTTTTGGTGTGGAACGGACGGTCGCTTAAATTAAAGAGAAGAAGCCATTGTTAAACTGAATAAATTTTCAGTAGTTTCGGATATATCCTGAAAATAGTGAATAATCGCCATTTTTTATATTTTGCAAATAACTAGGAAATAGTAGAAAATTAATTCTTACAATCAGAAAGAAATACTAAAAATGTCAAAATTTTATCGTCTCCACGCCAATGTGCTAAAAAGCGAATGTTTACAGTGTCAAATAATTAGTAAAATGCAAATGCACAATTTAATTTCCATTAATAATAAGATGTGTGTTCATAAATGAAATAAGTTGGGCCTTAAAATTAGTTTGGAAATTAAATAGACAACTGAACACCATTCATCTCTTATTCCAGATGTTCTTCTAAATTCGAACAATCCCAGTTTATTTGTAAAGTTGAAAAATGGATATTTCAAGATATATCTGAAACTACGGCACATTTTTTAATTTTGAGAAAAACATTGTAACGAGCTTGACAAACTAAACTTTTCTATAAGAACCGACCTCCTGTTTTACAGTTACAAACAATCCCATTGAGAAAATGAACACGTATGTACTAAATTATTAATGGATACTAATATCCGAGTCTTCCTTAGAACTGAAAACTTTTCCCACATAATTATATTCTTATATATACAAATTAATGAAGAAAATAAATTTACATTGCTTGCTATGAAGAATAGTTACCTTTGCATTAAATTATTTTTTTTCAAACCTCGTCATTTGGATATATATTATATTTAGAATTTGGTTAACAATTACATTGGAAGTCACCTGCCTACTTATTTCGCAATCGAATGCATATTTCGAATTAAATGTCGATATTTTCTTATTAATTAAACTACTGAATAATACAAATGTTAAACGTTTTTACGTTTAACATTTGTATTATTATAACATTTCAGTATTCGAAAACAGCATCAAAATTGGTTTAAATAATGGTGTGAAAAAAATTTCACACTATTATTTAAACCAATTTTGATGCTGTTTTCGAATACTGAAATGTTATTCTTTTGGTTTCTTTAGTTTTCTTCAATTTTTTTCTTAACCGCATCCCAGGTCACTAAAGTAACTCCTGGAAAATCGTAGGATTTTATCTTAGGTAACGAGAGACGAGGCCCCAGCAGTTTATTGTTACATCTAAAGCATCGATATTCGACAGTCCCCTCTCTCATCTAAGTCCGAAGCAAATCAATCATACATACATTTTTAATTTGCCTCAGGGTGGAATCGAACCATGCATCGATCTCTGCAACTATGTAAGTAGGTGTCAACGCATTTCCCAATAAGCTATCTTGCCTTCTAACCAGTATTAACGCAAGGCATCGATGCTACAAGTTGGAAAAGAAACTAATGCAAATTACTACAAATCGATGAGATGTCGTGGATGCTAGAAGATGAAAGGCGATACTTATTTATTCCAACTTTAAAGACTCCAGGAAAAACAAAGCTCAGGGAAGATATCATTGAGTGTAGTAAAATGATGCATAATTCTGGCCAACGTTATACCTAGTAACACTAGTTTAATATTGTTAATTTTTTTGTTTCAAAATTGTAGAGTTTCATATTCAACTTCGATTCTAGCGAAACACTTTTCTTTGTGAGAAAAAATGATTTTACCTTTTCTGGGGAATTCAGTAAACATTTTTTATCATTACTATTCAATTACAACGCCAAAAATATGTCTTACTGATTATGAGGATTAGGCCAAGAATTATACTGACCTAGCATACTTTATAAATGTATGTAGGTACCTAATATTATAAAACGTTCTTTTAGAAAACTCAATTTATAAAAGATTCTATATCAAGTTTTGATTTCTGATCAATATACTAGATACTTACTGTCATATTGAGAAGCATCTACTATGAAGATTCATTTATATGTAATTACCTATTTATAAAAACTTGTTAAAATCGCAATAACCTTATACCTATACGTCCAATTATAGTATACATAAGATGAAACAAGGCTACACAACTGACATAATATCTTAATAATTTTGTTTACCTCAACCTATCTTCTGACGTACACGGAATCTAAAAACTTGAAACAGATTCATTGGAAAGTGGACAAATTCTCAATAGTATCCATGTATTATGAGTATAATTGAATGAATATACTCGTACAATATTAGATTACATCTGCAGAAAATTTTAGATAATAACTTATTCTAAAACAGATATATTTGCGGTTATTTCAGCACGAAATCTATATGAACAATTATTTATTATTTTGTTAATTTATAGTACATTGCATTTACACAAAAGAGCATTAACACTTATATCATGCACAAGTTTTGAAACAATTATTGGTGATTTATTGTATATAATAGTGACATTATTAAGAGTAAATATTTATAATTATAGGTACTCTTCCGAACATGCACTACAATTTATTCGTTTTGGACTTTTGTAATTTACAATTTTTTTCTTTTTAGCTTATTTTATATATTTATGTGATCTAATAGCAAAAAATTTTAATGGATTTAATTTTATGGGTATTTAGTAAAATTAAAATTATTTTACAAAAAGTTATCGAACTTACAATGATAATATTTTATTGTCTCCGACATAAGTAACGAAGTTCAGAACACGTTTAAATAAAAAATCACGCGATATCACGCACCGTTCTTGTGATATTAACGTAATATTTAAATTAGGAAAACATCCAAATATCATGTAAAAATCAGACAGAGGTATTCGTGAGTTTACATGACATATCAATTCCAACATGTGTGTGAATTTTATTCCTTCATCGCCGAAAATTATAGTCACGATAATTATTGTTCAAGGATCATATAAAATCATATACCTAAAAAGTAAATGATTATTTATAAACACAAATTGACTAGTTAAAGTGGAAGTTATTTAAACAACCCACTTTCTTAAATTTTTCACCAAAATTCTAAATAAACCAAAAATATTCTGTATACAACAATGCCTAGGAATTCTACCCTGCTATTTCTACTGGTGCTAGAAATTGCTTGTTAATTTGTTACTCTCATTTAAGTTAGTCTTCAAATTCTTACGGTCACGACAATGTTTCTAATGATTTAGTAAAGAAATGTAAATATGTAATTATTTGTCCAGTAGCTTATAACGGGTGGGCAAGAAAAAAAACCGTAGGTACTTTTTAATTTTTTTTGTCAAAGATTCTGTATTCGTCCTATTTTAACAAACTTGACGTCTATAGTTAGCTGATTAAATAGACTATACAGACCATAAGTCAAATAGGCGAAAATGTAAAAATTCAAGAAGGCGGACACGATTGAAAATGGACCTTATTTTGCGTAAGTTCTTTTTAAATAAGAGTTGTCAAAACTGCGGACCTAATAACAGATTTCGAAATAATTAACTTCCCTCTGCATTTTAAGACTACGACGAGTTAAATCGGTTCACCAGTTGTGACGATATAGCGTATTCAAAAAAGGCCTGTAACAGAAAAAGCAAATTTTGATATTTTGGCTGCTAATTCTTCATTTCTCAAACCGATTTCAATGAACTTAGTGTTGTTATGTTGGTAATAGAATAGGTTCCTGGCAAGGCCGTACCGAAGGGGGGGGTCCATGGGGTCCGGACCCCCCCCCCCCCGAAATGTCACAATTACTCTAAATTACTCTACTATATTGTTGTATTCTTCATCAGATTTTTATTTTCCTTTTCCCTAAAATTTTCATTGGACCCCCCCCAAAAAAAAATTCTGGGTACGGCCTTACTTCCTGGGAATTGTGAATAAATTACCGCAATGCCAACATTTAAGATGGCGGACACAATTATTGAAAGTCTATTTTGCGCTCGTTTTTTTAATTCAAAGTTGTCAAAGTGGCAAAACAATTCCGAAATAATGAACTTGCATTACGGCGAGTTAAATCGGTTCATCAGTTGTGACGATAGAGCGAATTCAAGGAAAACTAGTCAGTACCTACTTTTAAAGCTTGAGCAAAAAAATGTTTCGCAATTCTTCTTATCTCAACCAATTTCTTGGTATGTAGTGTTGCTTATAAGTCATTTTGGTTGCCACACACTGATGCCCAATCATTAGAAATGAAGTATGAATTTTTTTTCTATTATTTTTGTTTTTCTATTTAATCAACTTTCTTTATATTTTCAGAATATGAAGACCTTAATTCTGAAAATTTCTCTATAGATTTATGTTGAACACTTGTCGGTGATTAAAATCCGACGACTACTTTAGTCGTCGGATTTTAATAAGGAATTTGACTTTAGGTCACACCCTCACATCATCTTTAAAAGAGGGAGATCCAAATGAGAGCTATAAGTTTACTCAGCAGTTTCTCAAAACTCCATCTCGAAGAACAGTTGCCAAGTTCCTTACATAAAAATATGTTGCCCTCTCGTTCACAACATGGTTTTACAAAAAATGGAAGCATTAGGTATGACTTATGTAATTTCCACCACAAAATCATCAAAGCATTTAATAATAATAAATACGTTGTGGAGCTGTTTTCGATTTCTCAAAATCTTTTGATCTAGTTGACATCAGCTGTTCAAAGCTAAATTCGCGCAGTATGGTATTCGAGGGACTGATTTCAAATTATTCGCATCATATCTTGAGAAAAGAAGAAGAAGAAGTGTAATAATAGTGAGTTAAGTAAAAACAGTGTCATCAAGTTCCACAAGATTTAATATTGATAATGATATAATCAAATGCCAGGAGCTCATGAAGTATGCTATGCCGATGATAGTAATATTTTAGTTAAGGCCCTAACTAAAATAATAATTGAAAGGGCCTACGAACAAATAATACACTGGCCTACTTCGTTATTTTGAAAATCTGCCACCTTAACTGGTAGTGATTTTGAAATAAAAATATGTGATGTTAACAAATTATTAGGTAATATTTTTTGTAGAGGACTGTTCAGGTTTTTTTAGTATTGAATATTTTGAATCTTTAACCTTATTTCGACCATCTTGTAGTTTTCCGTAGTGCAGTCTTTTTCTGAAGCATTTTAAAAGAAGACTACTTCATTTGGTATGAAAATAGGTTAGAGAATAGAAGTGTATGCTAGTATGCTTTGTGAGCCTACATTCAAAAGTGTATATAGGAAAATGAATCTTATTTAGGTCAGTTTATTTCCAGTATATATTACTCTATTGAAGGCGCTTCCAGTTACTCAAACAATTGGAAAAGAAAGTTTCATAAGTAAAAAATATTAAATATGCACTTTAAAGGACAATTTAAAAACAAAAAATATTAAATATGCACTTTAAAGGACAATTTAAAAACAAAATATAAGAACCTATCCAGTTATTATGGTGGTTTGATTATTCCACTTTGAGAAATATCTCCACCATAATCAAAACATTTTTGGCAACGCGGAACAACAACAGGTATTCTCAAAGCAAAAGGAATTTTTGTTCCAATCAATTTTGCCCTGAATTTTATAGGAAGGAAATCAAGATTTGATCATGGATTTGTGAAATGGAGGTGTCATGGAGATAATTAATAAGAATAAGATTTTATACGTTTCAAAATTTATCTTCAGTCTTACTGCTTATTTAGACATTTGTTTATTGGTAGAGTTTGCGAATATCGAAGAACCGTTGATTTTAATTTACTGCTACTCCTAGTTGTTGCTTATTGCTTACTGTTAAATAAATAAAGTTTTTTAAGATGTACCTATCTATGCAACTGAGTGAAATTTAATTATTATTCTAAATTTATAAAAATGCAACAAGTAGTCGGATAAAAAACAAATTTGTTTAACAAAACAACACTAAAACGCCACTGTCTGTTGTATAATTTACAACTTGTCTATGGACAAAATATTTGAATTCATCACGCGACCTCAAATTCAACAAAGCGCAACAAGAAGTTATTATTGTGGAAATCTGTTCACGTAGTTTTGAACTGCTTTGATCTTTTATGCTTATGAAACCGCCAACAAGAATGTCTAAAAGCTTTCGAAGGAACAATAATTCTTCATTAATTCTTTATTTTCCGGAAGGTACTGATTGTTGAGAAGGGTTATGAATAGAAAGATAGGTGTAATGTTATATAACTAATAGATTGGGAGTCCAGGAACGTACCTGAAATAGTTGTGGTGATTTATGTTTGTTCTCAAATAAGCATTACATTAGTAGAGTTTAAAGATTTCTAGAAAACATCCATAACCTAAAAAAATTATTAGATGATTTATTTCAAAAGAGCAAAGTAAGCAGAGCAGTACAACAAGTAACAACCTAGGGTGACAAAATAATTAAATCTCTATTATTTTCTCCATCTAGGTTAAACTGAATATAAATGTATGGCATAGGTATACAGAGAAGATCGAATTAGTTTAAATTTTAGAAGCAGCATAAGCTATTATTCGTGTAAATTAATGGGGTGATTACCCATCAACTTGTAAAATCAGTTTTTCCGATAAATCTAACCACACGTGATGAGTTGTTGCATATCTAGAATTCTGGAAACAAGTTACGATTAATATATTTAAATTGAAAAGTATATTTGTATATTCTGGACATTCATCTTCAAATAGTAGATATGAAGATATCAAAGGACCCCGTAGAATCCTTACCAGAAACGTCTCTCTATCAAACTCTCTGAAACTTTGGATTATGATAGTCCTTGATGAACACATCAAAAGTCTCCATGGGTGCGAAGTCCTGAAAACTCATGGTTTTAAGATATATAGCCCTCTGAAGTTGGGCTTTACTTGTTATATCACGAGAATTCATAAAGATGTTTTTATTCCATCACCAATATTAGTATTTTCTTCATCTTCTTGTTCACTTGTATCTAGCGTTGTCTTTAGCAGGGTCTCATCTGGGTACGTTATTTTGATGTCGGCATAGCCTAAAAACCCTAAATGACAACATGAGCGAATGTCCCCACAGTTCTGGCTCCAGATTGACATGTGCAATAATAGCAGCTGATGGGATCACGGGCATTATCATCATCAGCATCATTTAGCCATCTACATACTGACATACACACTTAACTTATAGTATCTTAACACCACTGCAGAACGCACGAAATCCCAAATTCAGAGGACTATACCTTAAAACCATAAGTTATTGGGACCCATTGAGACTTTTGATCTGCTCTTCAAGCACTACCAAAAATCAAAGTTTTAGACAGTTTGACAGAGAGCCAGTTCCCTTAGGATTCCGCGGAGTCCTTTGTTTGTCCGATTCTCATTCGTATTGAGACCACACAGATTTTTCCTTGTCTTGTAAATTATCTCGTCATTCATTTGTCAACTGTTGGTTTCACGTACTTAATTTGTTTTTGATTTATCCCAATGGGTCTGCCTCAAATGGATATTCCATTATCACCTGCATTCTGTGGCGGTTTGCATTGTCAGCTTTAACGTTGTCCGGTGTCCATATGAGGATTATTGTTCTTATTTTTGGAATATAGGAGGGCAATTATCCAATTATTTAATAGATTAAATGTATGATTGATAATTGATTGAATGAAGAAATAGAGTCATTACATATCGATACTTGTATGAAGGTTGAATGACTAATCTAGGGAAGCGATTGTCAAATAGATCATATTTCTGCAGTAAACCCCTTTCTCTTTTGGCATGGACCAAATTCTTCATCAGCAACAACTATAACGCAACCTGTGCCATTTTCTGTCTTCGAACAGTCAGTATGTTTTGTAATTGTCATTGTATTCAATGTAATCTTAATGTGTTGCTCATAAATTACTTTTGTCGTTTCCTCTTTTTAGAGACGTATCAAGTCTAATCGATATTTCAGTTACTGTTTTTCATGGGAGCATGTCACAAAATCATCTTTTCTAGCCGAAACATACCCTACTGAGCCATAATCCAGTTTCGAGTGTACCAACGATGAGTATAAGCATGGTAATACTTCAACTATTTAATATTAGCCATACATTCAGGGCTTATGCTTTTTATAGTTAAGTTTGAAATTTGCTCTTTCCGCGTTGGTGTTTGACTAAAAATAAATCCAATTTACTTAGTTGATTGTTTTAATGTGGTTTCAATTCTTCTTATAAATAATTTAGGATCTCCATGGGTGGCTCTCAATCTGCAAAAGTGGAGAAGTCATGTTTTTGCATGTGTAAAATTAAAACCTTGGCACATAGGATAAAACGCTAGATCAAATTTCAATATTAATTATTACAATTGAAGATTTTAGACGAAGGTAGTAAAAATTTAGTTCTTGTTGTAAGGGTGAGCATATTTAATTGGTACTATATTAATAATTACAATTGAAGATTTTAGACGAAAGTAGTAAAAGTTTAGTTCTTGTAAGGATGAGCATATTTAATTGGTACTTAAATGCATCTAATGACGGTCCTGCCTATATCATTCCATTGTCACGGGGTAAAGAATCCACGCACTCACTGGATGTGACGACGGACCTTGGTGCAGATAGGTAGCGTTGACTTGTCCCAAGTCAAGGATAACGGCCGAGGTATTGTCACGGATGACTGCTAAAGTAAATGCAGAAGAAGACGTGCCAACCGTAACATGACTTCACTCATTTTAGTGCACTCCAAAATAAATTGTCTTAGTCTAAAATTTCACATCGAATTAGAAATTCATCATGTTCTCTTAGTGTTACAAATCAAAGGATTTATTTCGACCTAAACTCCAAACCGTCAAAAGATGCGAACGGATGTTAGAAATTTCAATTAAAATGGTAAAAATCTACACATACTTTTGACTGGTAGAATCGCTCTAGGTAAATTCTGCCTGTTTACATGTTTACGCTTTGGTGGACTTGAAATCTGCTATCCTTTTTTAATTTTGTGAACAATCAACGCCCAGGGCAATGATCCTTGTTTCCTTGAATATGGAGTTAATTAATAGTCAAAGCACTTCGTCAATAATCTTAGGCAGAACTTTAAACGTGAAGTTTGCACAATACGTACGAGTTAGTATAATACTAACATTATTAAATTATATACAAAACTAGGGTGATACACAAGTGTATAAGGCAAATACGCTACATCAACCAGTTTATTCAGTAATCTGTCATTTAAGTACTAAATAACAAAATCGCGAATATTTTGTTTAACTATGGAGGGAAGAGTGTATGATTTGCTACTGTATGAGTTTGTTCTTTCCTGTGGATCAGGATCAGTTATCTGTTTCGTTCCCTACACAGACAGCTGTTATATTTTCTTCCATTGACTCTTGCATAATTATTTAATTTTGTTTCTTTCGTTATAGCAGTCTATTTTACAAAGCTTAAAATTATTATGATTAACATCATGCTCGGGTGCTTTGAAGAAGGTTTGCTTTTTTCTACAAAAAATACTATTGTTCTAGCTAATTTATAGACTATATGATTTTCTTAATTCCCATCTGCCATTAAGTGAGAATTTTATGTTGTCAGTTATAATGTATATACCATTTAACCTAGATAATACCTAGATTTAATTTTGTTTCCTATTTGATTCGAAATGGGCATACTCTAGTGTGATGAGATAAGAACGGCATTCTTGTTTATATTTTGGTGATTTAAATACACTATTTATAGTCAAAATTGATGTTTGCATAAAATAATTTCAAGTAAAATTTGTAATATAAGTTTTTTCGTCATAGCAGAGCTGGGCTAAAATATATTTAACTAAAGTTGGTAACTAGCTTAGTTACTTTTGTTATATGAGTAACCGTTATGGTAACTTACTTATTATTTTTTGGAAGTTGCTGTTTTAGGTAATTCGTTAAATATCTTAAAATGTATTTTAAAGATGAAACAGTTAGAATTAGGTATTATAATATGTACTCCGGTAGAAATTGCGACCTATAATGTTCGACAGGGCACAATTGTTGGTCTAATTCTAAGGACTATATATATATTTTATCACTTTATAATCTTGTGAAGTGAAGATATTAAGTTAAAAAAAATAAAATTAATAAAATCGAAATAACTGACTTTCTTATCAAAATGTGCATCTACATCATGTAATTTTTATAGAATCCTTTTTAGGCGTTACATACCCATAACATAAGTCATTATTTTACGAACTTTCCTCATCGTAAATTAAACCTAATAATAGCACTTATAAAATATAAAATCTAAATCAATATCTTATATGGACATGCCTAAAACGATATTCTGAACATCAAAATTAATTTAGTGAAAGTTTCGTCAAAATCGGATCAGCAATTCCGGAGATAATCGCGGACATGTACAGTATTGTACAGTGCGTTGATTTTAAGTGTGAACGGTGTTAAATGGTTATTACGAGGTTATTATTAAAAATAGAATGATGAGACAAACGTCGTGTGAGAGGATTAGAAAAAAGTTTTCTATGCGTTAAAGAGAAAAAACAAATGATGCCCGTTTTGGAAAATATTAGTGGTAGGCGTGTTTCTTTTTTAATGAAACGCCTTATATATTTTTGCACCATTTAATAGACTAATTTTTTCTGAATACAATGATGTGCATAATATGGTAGTTTGGATGAATAGTTTTCTTAATATAGCTAAAAAACTATTGATATTGTAGAAATTACTTACAATAGTGATATTACTGAAAGATAGCCATGACTTCAAAATAATATATTTTCGAAAACGGGATTCACCTGTTTTTTTCTTTTTAATTCATAAGAAACTTTTATTCTAATCATCTTACACGACGTTTGTCGTCTTTAATAATAACCTCGTAATAACCATTTAAAACCGTTCACACTTAAAGTGAACGCACTAACAGGTTCGTTTGATTTCCTTGTTTTATTGTTAAGATAAAACAAAAATTAGAATACTGGTCTTGTAACATTTTTACGAGAAATATCAATTTAAACACAAGAAAACGATTGAATATCAATTAAAATTTTTAAGATCTAAAACAACGCCAAATTTTTGAAATTTAATGTCGCGTATTTTATTACGAGTACATATTAAATATTAAACCGTTACCATAAAGTGCTTTTAAATATGGAATGTTATTTAATCGAAAATGGACTTATATTCGTGTACAACGAATGTTGAATTGAAATTTAGTCAACATTATGTGATATACAGGATGGCCCTATCCTCGCTCGGTCCATAGCTACTAGGCCAATGAAGATTAAGAAAAAAAATCTAATTGTAAGTTATTGGACCATAAATGTTCTACCTTTTAAAACTATTTTTGAGTGTACAGTGTAAATAGAACACCCTGTATATTCTATCATATTTAAAATCTGTCTTGTATGGACTTTACAAAGATGTTTTATTTTTAGGTGTCAGATGCAATGTTGCTAAGTTATTCAAGTTTTCAAAAATTTTTATCAAAAATCATGAACACGAAAAAAGAATCAGTAACTTAGATTTTTAGGGATTGATTAAAAAATCCAGGTATGCAAGTAGCCAAGGTATGTACTCAAACTTACACATTATTTAGGTTCATTTAAAATGTACAGGGTGTCAACGATCTAATTTCGCCATTTTCAAACCGTTAAAACTAATTTTTTTCAAATGTATATAGTTCCATAATTTAAAAGCTATTTAGGAGCTTTACAATTATACTATAATATGACCAGTATCTGTAATGCATATTAATGAATAATAGAAATGCAGTTTTGAACTGCATTTTACCCCAAAAGTATTACGGCAGCAGCCAAAGACATCACCTCCTCATTTTCCATTTTTGAGGGCGGGGAATATGATGGTTATAATAACTTTTTAGCCACCCTCTCGCAACTACCCCTAAATTGGAAAACCACCCCTTCTTGTGTCTTTCGGTCTAGGCTTGTGGCAGCTCGTCGAATCGTTTTTTTGGGGGGGGGGGGGAATAATGATGAATTTAGCAACACTGAACTACGGAAAGAACAACCAGCTCCCACCTCTAATAGTGAAATCCCTAAAAACCACTGATAATGGGATGAAATATGTATCCCTTCCGTTTTCGATGGTGGTAATATTTTTTCTCCTGCCTTCCCCCAACTACCCCTAAATCTAAAAAACCAGTCCTTTTTTCTGTTTTTCGGTCCTAAGCTTGCGAGAGCTTGTCGGATTGACGATAATGCTCCAGTAAAATGGGAGACTTTTTGAACACCTTTTAAAATAAAATTAACAGTTAAAGGTTGGTTTTTGACATAACATATAAACAATCTAAAATGTTTGATTTTTAATTTGTCTGTTAATATACTGCTCATATGGTTTAAAATTAATACCAATGTGTATATGCCGAGGTTTTTCCTCTTACTTATTCATAATATTTTCCCTTTTATTTATTCATATACGAACACAATACTTTGTTTTGTATTTGCTTATGTATGCTGTATTATGTGTTTATGTTGAATGTATCTATTATTCCCTTTTTTATAAGAAAATTGTATATTTTTATATTATTGTTAATATTTATTAAATAAATATTATTTTTTTATTACATTATTATCGCATTATAATATTGATATCATCTAATAAATCAATAAGATGTGAATTTTGAGTGCGTTTGCGTTGGATAACTTAGCATTATTTATTTAAAACTTAAACACACTCCAACGAAATTATATAGTGTGGACACTTTAACTGGAATAAACTGTGTAACGTTGGATGTACAGTATTTCTGTAAGAAAATTCTTTGCAGCCACCTATTTCAGAACATTTTATCTAAATAATGACGAACTGCCATAGCATAGTGTAGTGGAGTTTGGTCTTGTAGATGCCAAAGCTGTTCCTCGGGAAAGTCTGAATCTAACTGATTTGGAAATAAAGCCGCCAAACACGGAACAGAATCTTAGAAATTTAAGATGTGTTACTCCACTAAGATTACTATTAGTTAAAATATATTGGCCCTGTTACTCAATTAATTCATGATGCACCTACGTCTAGTGAGGATGCATTATTTCTAAGTATTTTCGATAGTACTATAACTGACATTATCACAAGCTAGTTGCCCAACTGGAGTCACTAGATTCTCATGAACAGCTAACACCACGTACAACAAAGACTTGTTGTTTTTACATCCCTCGCATGGTCCAACTTCCGGTATATCAATTTTACCAATAATTGTACCTAGGTGTTGAGTCAACACTCAACTAACTTGGCTAAGAGCTAATAGGTACAGACGCTGTTCTCTATAAACAATCGAACAATTTCAGTCTGGCCGATCATCATTAAAATCTCGATATGAAGAGCTACTGTTGAAGCATTTTTTAAACTAATTTTACAGAACTTTTTAAACTCACGAATAACGGATGAAAACTAATTTTAAAAGTTTCTTTAAGTAGATGAGATGATAGGCAAGACTTTTGCTGATCAGTTCTATGGTATACTGCTGAAATAAAAAATAATACATGTACAAAATTTAGGCATTTACAAGAATTTAAGTGCTTAAGGAAACTTATTAAAACACAATCCAATTTGGCTCACAAAACTTATCTTGACAATGCGAAATCCTCAATTTCTGACTCTTCACCCAAAAAGGACGTCCTCAATGATTTCAGGAAAACGGTGTATGAAGAAAATTTTAGTAGTTTTATTAATATTGAGAGTGTGGGTGAAATTTATATTCAAAAAGCTCCCTCAAAATAACTTCTGCAATAGTCAACTCTATGTACCTTTATTAATAATATTTAACTTACCTTGGAAAGTTGGTTTCCTAATATTTGAAAGAAAGCAAAATGTTGTCCAGTCTTTAAGACAGGTGAGTCTTTTATTCTTAGTACAGAGGTCTTTGATATATCATCTTCTGTGGTCGCATCTACTTTCCAGTCAACGAACAAATATCAATTTACCAGCATGTATTTGTGAGTCACCGCCAATTTAGCTATTTTCACACAATTTATCTTTCGTCATTGATGAATCTGGTCAAGTTGATGAATCAAGTCAACTAGATCTGTATGGATTTCTCTAAGGCTTTTAATCGTATTCATCACACCATAATAATAACAAAACTCGGCAACTGACGATGAAGTCATTCATTACTATTATTTTTGCAGACACATGTTTTTAACCGCGAACAATTTGTTTAATATACTTTAGTGGTTACAACTCACTTACAATTTATAGGTCGGGTGTCCCACAGAGTTCTAACCTTGGGCCACTTTTGTTTCTTCTTTTTATCAATGATATTACACCATTGATAAGTAATAGTAGTAGTATTATTTGCTGATGTTCGTAAAGTATATAGAACAATAACCTATTCTGGAGAGTGCATGCAGCAAGATGATATTAATAAAGTCCAAAACTGGTATGTAAATAACAGATTATATGCTAATTATTCTAAATATAAGGTTATCACGTTCATAGAACAGCACTATTATTTAGAACGTCTACTCTGTTAATTGAATGTTTTAAAACATTATTCCACCAACGATTTAGGAGTCAAATTTGATTCTCAACTATCCTTTATAGGCCCCATTAATCTTAAGGTAAAGGAAGATATGGGGATGCTTGACTTTATAATAATTAGAAATTGCAAATCATTTGCCAACATTAAAACATTACAAAGTTTGTTACTTCTGTTATGTGAGGTATTTATTATGTAAGGTCAAAACTCGAGTATGAGCCTCTTTTTTGGTATCCCTATTACGACACGCAACACTTGGCTTTAGAAAATGCGCAGAGAATTTTTTTTTAAATTTTATCTGTCAGGGTGATGCAGCTTACACTGAAAGTGGCATTGATCAAAATATTCATTTAACTAGTTTTGAAATACTCAGCTAGAATTGAGACAAAAAATAATTCCATTTCTTTCTTGCACAATTTACTACATAATAATATAGACAGTCCCGAACTATAGTCTCCTGTCTATTTTAACGTGCCTAGTTATCATCTTAGAAAAATAACACATTCAATAATCCATATGCCAGAATGAATCTTATTTTGAAATCGTAAATCTTGAATTTATTGTCATACTTCTTTCAAATTGACCTGTAATTGGGTGTTATCTGTTGAGCAATAAAGGCATTATTATTATTATTATTATTATTATTAATATTATTATGAAACACTTAACTCCTAGGAATTTTTAAATTCGTTGTATTTCTCTCGAAATGAGCTTTTAAACAATGTATCTTGATATAGCCTTACATTTGAAAAAGAAATTTAGAGAAGGGTAAAGATTACCGTTGAAATGTAGCCAGTGAAAAACTATGATTGACATGTTTTAGGTTTTTTTTTACGGAACTGCTGTATATGTAAGTCACAATGTTATGGTTTTTACATTATAAAAGTGTGTTTAGATTATCCTATTGAATAAAACAACATTATATTTGTTTTAATTAATTAGTGAGTGCACCAGATTAAATGAAAAGCAAAAAGTGAATATCATAATTAAACGCATACTATTAATGGCATATTTTTTCCCATAAAGTTTACAACGTTAGAAATTCAGTCAAATCAAATTTATTAGCACACACTGTGAGAAAAAACTACCAGCATGTCTGAAAAAAATCGGGGAGTATTGTAGGCCAATTAATGAAAAATAGAATCACGTGATATCAAATTGCATTGGATTTGCCCAATTGCCGGCAACATATGGAGTAAAAAGCGGATGCGTCATTCACTAAACAACTTTCAAGTTCCATTTACCGACCCGTATAATGTTAAATGGTCTATAAATTAGCGTTTCTCATTATATTAATGCTCAGTCAATTACCAGTATTACGACAAAATTCCTTTCTAGAACCGGCAGTTACTGCGTTAACTATCTAAAAAATTAACTGCGTATTTTTTTATACCGCGAAATGTAAAAACTGTAGTGGAAAAATTAATTTTTAAGATATTGTTGTTGAAATTTTTCTACCCCACATATGAAATAATATTTTACCACTCTTACTAAATACTTTAGATATTGATTTTGCAAATTATGTAATTTATTTTAGGTCGGTATCAATAAAGTTTTTAAAAGAATGAAAGGAAACTTTCAAATATGGATCCTATTATAATTTTCTTTTGGTCAACATTTGGTAATCGATATTCAGTATCTGTATTTTTAAGAACGTTGGAACATGATTAAGAGATCTTTATCAATATTTTTATCAGCTGTACCTCATATAAGTCATTATAAAGATGAACCAAAAATATGTCCGAAATTTATATAAGGGTTGGGCTGTCGCTATCGACTTTTACAAAAATAACTGAGTTATGTGGAAAAAACAGTTTCTCCTCTGGCTCTTGAAAGGGCGGTATTTTCACAGTTCATTAGTTATTTCGAACAAAATACTAGTTTAAGAAAAAAGTATATTTGTCGCTCTGTCTGCGACTTATGAGAGATTCGCCGTATTTTGGTAAAAATTGGTAGATACAGAACTATCAATCCACAGTCGTGCATAATGATCATAATAATAATAATAATAATCATTTTCATTAATTTCCAAAATATCATTGTAATCAAAAAAAATCTCCTACTGACACAGACAAACACTGACACATATTTTTATGCTAGTCCCGTTGTTACAAAACCTATAATTTCGATATTGATTATAAGTTCATGGAGGAAGTTATGGAAGTATAGAAATTTGGTACAAAATAAACTAATACGAATATCTTTCATTCCATTCAAAACCGTTCTAAGTAGTCGTATAATCCATTCAAATTCGTATACAATTAAACCGTGCCTACGTTTTAGTTTCGTAGGTGGGGGCTAGTAGGCTCAGATAAACTAAGAGGGTTTAGTCTGGCAGTTTTTTGTGATGTGAATTCACATTCAGCGCTCTTTTAGAGCTTTACCCCGTTCTACATGATCCATGCCCTTGGCCTTGCGTACCAGACACTTCGCGGGTGGGTGCGGTGCATAGGGGTAGATTAACCGCCCATAACCACCATACCTTTGTGCCTTTTCAAGTCGGTTGCATTTTTATTTTTTTGGGTATAGTATGAATTTGATTATCATCTATTGTCGTCCAGTGCCGGATTCGGCTGATTCAACGCTCTACGCGTCGTACTGAAGAAAATTCGGTTTACGCAAAGCTGCTTGAATTGAATTGCAAAATGTTTGAAAGACAGAAACCAATTTAGAAAAATGTGCTTTGTCTTCTTTTTCTAAGTATATTTAAAATTGGCTCGACTATATTTTTGATACTCCTTGGAGGAAAAGCAATGGAACTATTCTAATAGAACTTTGAGAAGTAATGATTATGCTTCCTGTTTTATGTTCTCAAGATTTAATCACAGATTTCTTTGTTATTATATTATATCGAAAATCGCCAATATATATGCGTCGAGAAATGCAGCCTGAACTGTTCGGGGAGTGGTTATTTATTATTTATAATTTAATTTAAGTGCAACTGTTGTATTAAAGTAAGGGTAATATTTTTATTAAATCTTTATACTATTTTGAGTGAGATAGAATATTAATTAATAATAAGTAAGAAAACCATTGAAAGTTCTTACACTATTTATAAAACGTTATTCTTAATTACCATGTCTGTATGTAAATCAGGTTGAGGTAAAAATTGTGCAACCCCAGACGTTTAAAATTTCAAATATCTGCTACATAAACAGTCTGTCTAGGAAAACAGGCAAGAATTTTAAAAGGGTCGAACTTCCCCTATTTGTGTCTCTGACGCAGGTACCTTTATTCGTGAATACACCTGACACTTTTACTTTCTTTATAAACTGTAGAGAATTAAAATGTACAATTATTTTGATTGAAGTTATTATTCATCAATGTTTTTCTTAATGGGCCATTACACAAATTCATCAACCTGTTATGTATGTATATATTTAGAGCAATAAATGTTTGTGGTTATATTAAACATTAGAAAAAATATTCACCTTTAGCTTACTTTATCTATGGGATTTATTCAAAAAATATTTTAAAACTAGATAAGAACTTTTAATAATAATAGAAAAAATTGAAACAAATCCTTTACTGATAATACAAAATGATTATCTTTTAATGTTGAATGCACTGGAAGAATAATGTCTTGGTTATTATGATTCCAAAAATATTTCTTTTATCATTATACCTTCTAGGGGAAGGGAGCAAATCAAAAATTTAGAATGCTAAATATGACACAACAGAGGCATGCAATGAGATTACATTGAAATTACTTCAAGAAAAGAAGTTTTTCAAATTATTTTTTAACATCCTTATTCAATTTGGAAAAAGATGTTCTTTGCAGATTTTAATTTAAGGTCATATTTTAGGAGATTCTTTTCAAAAGCATAAAAACCCGGTATAGGGCAGAAATTATCTTGAATTGGTTATGGAAATACATACACAAGTATGCCAATTATCCCCGTTTTTTCACAAAGAAAACTTTCTAATCTACTGCTGAAGTTTTTGTTGATACGATCTTCGATTCATTGAATTAGAATTGAAAAACTTTAATAAGCAAAATGGAGACAAAAATTCAAAACCGGAATTCCAGGGTTAATAACAAAAATTTTCTAGATTCCCTTCATCAAATTCTAATAACCTGGAAAGTATTCTCCCAAAGTATTCAAGGTTTAAGCTGATTCACCACATATACAATTTTTTTTTTAATTGAAGTTGTAGGAAGCTGGTAGGGTAGGACCACATTTAAACCATATTTTTAATTTGATGTGTAGTTTCTTAAATTATTTAGTCATCTCTGAAGATGAATAAATGGAAATTAGGAAAGAAAAAATTATTTTCGTTTATACAATCAGGAAGTTAGAATTTGTTGTGTTTTGGATATCCAAGGGTATAATAGATTTCATCTATATTCTGTATGATTATTGGTAAATGATGCCCCTGTTTCCTACTCCCAGGGAAAATTTGGTAAGTTTTGAGCAATTCCATCGCTTTAGCTTTAGATGTAGAGTATATGGGTAAGCTCAGTAAGTTCGGTTCTATTTGTAGTGAATACAGAGTTTTTTTCTTTTTTTTTTCCACCTCTAAGTTAAGTTGTCATAACTTTCCGAGTTTCTAAAACACTGTCAAATCTGGTTTTTACATTTTCATACCTAAATAAAAAGTGAACGAAAAATTCCTCGATTTGTGCATGCCCACCTTACACTCGATATAGGCAGTTTGATGAAACTACAATGGGACTATCACAAAGTAAAATACCCTTCAAAACATTTATAACTTAAGGTTATTCGGTGTAATGAGTAATCATACTAAAAAATAAACGAATTGATCATCATTTTATCGGAATCGGCTGTAATAAAATACATCACAATGTATATTCCACCAGTCAGGTGATACAAATTTTGAGAGAAATGGTATTGTTATAATAAATCAAGGCATAATATATATTTCTTAACACCATTAATGCTAATTCCTTAGATGGTCAACCACAACCCAAGACTTTTTACAATTAACTTAGCTACACTTATTTTACATACATGGTATATCATATTAAACTTTGCTAACCCTTATTATGCAAAAATCGTGTATAGCGGATGCTAAGATAATGTAAATTTCTGATTATAATTTTGTTTAAAAAATTACGTACAAACAAAGAAGGTTAAGGTTGAAAGATATTTTTCTGTCTGCTATGTAGTTTACTACGTATTACTGAAGAGTTCAACACACTGGTTGCCACTCTTTGTTTGCAAAATAATGTAAACAGCTTTTGTGAAAATGATATGTTTTTGATGTGTCAATATCTGTGCGTAGGTAAGAATGGCTCTAGCCTACTTTTGTCCCTAATACCTTAAGACCTAGTGGCATTCTTAGACGCATTAAGGACTTAACACTTCGCAAGAATAGAGTTTCATGAAAAGGATGTTTTTGGTTTTTAATCCCTTACATTTTACGCAATATTGTGTGAATCTTCTGTCTCTATATTTATAAAAAGTGACGTAAAATATTTTAAGTAAATATTGCGTCATGGATAGATACATGAAGTGACAGAATATTCACTAAAATGTTTCTTTGTAAAATTTCAGTAAATCCATTAAATTAAACCATTAAGTCGGAAATTGAAAAATTTGGTCGAAAAGTAAAACGCCACAACTTTTTTAAATTTCTTGCTGGTTTCTCTTTAGAGCTGAAATTTTTTTAAACGCACCTATCCCAAGGATGCCTAGATTTCTATGTAAACATTAAGAATACATCATCATAACAGTTGATGGAATATACATTACATTTTTTTCAATCTAAACTTTTAAAATAATTTAAAACTTTGTTTGCAAAACAGGTGACCTTGTTTAGTCTTGAAGTTTCTTAACAAGAGTTTTGAAGTTTTTGTCTTAAAAATCCCATACAAAACAGGAAAAGCTTTGATCTAGATAGTATCACAAATGTTCTTCGAATTTTTTGAAAATTTCGTAAGTTGCCAAATATCAATTTTATAAAAAGTGTAAAGTTTACATTATGGTCAATAATTAAACTTACTGTTTTTTGAAAATAATTCTTTTTTTTATTAAATGTGCCCATTGAATTATTGAATCCGTTTTTCGACGGCAATACAGATTTTTTTTAAATTACTTACTTTTTACTTGTTCTCTACCTATTTTTGATCTACTAGAAATAATCAGTATAGACATTGAACAAGTCCAATTGCATTTTCTCTATATTTTATTCTAGATATAATTATATCAATTTTGATGAGCTCTAAATTATGACCTGATAATTAATGCAGCTAAGTTTTTATGTTATCTTTACCGCTAGATATATTATTAAACGACAGCAAACATCAATAAATCAGTGGGAGAGATTTCAGAACACGAAAGTGTAATTATTATATTTAGCTTTATTATGTGCTTATGTTCTTCTTGGTCGAAACAATAAATTAATGTGGAAATTTGGAAACTCAAGTCCCAGTACGAGATAACTGTGATGTATGAAGCCTTGACAACTTCATGTATAATATTTTCGAGAAAAAATGTACATCAAAAATTGACAAAAGTATAATTCAATGGTGTTAAGTTTATTAATTTATGATAATTTATTATTTATAACAAAGTTATGACGAGGAGATTCCAGTATTGCATTTCATCTGAAACCGGAAATACAAGCGTGAAATGTAACATATACTATAGAAACAGGAGCATTAATAATACAAACTAAATGACGACCGTATTTCATTTATAAAATATGCAGCGGATGGTACAATACAATAGATTATGTTTTTCTGTTTTTTTATCGAAACTAGAGCTCTAATGCTGGGTTCTCAGCTACAGTTATTTATATGTATAATATTTTTTCCCCGATTGACGGCAAAACACTACTCTATACTTTCCCTGCCTAGGCAGGAAAGTACTCACTTTGATTTGTTAACAGGAGTACAGTAAATAAATAGGTTACCAAACAAATTAATACCATTTATTAGTAGTCAATAATGGAAAACAAATACTTGCATTAAAGTAAAAAAAATACAATAAAGAATGGTAGGTATCTATTTATATTTATCATACAGTATTTTCACTGTATATAGAAACTATATAGAAACAAATTATTTGTAGAGTTTTTGTGTTGTCATTTGTTTCGAATATTTTGAATCGAATTTGATGTTTCGGCTATGGACACAATAATATAACCAAAAAATGAGTTTTTCGTTTCAAACTGCAATAGTCAATAGAATTAAACAGCACAAATAATGGGAATTTGTTTATCTCGACGTTTGGGTTTAACTCACCTGCATAAATCTACATATTGCGTAAAAGGTGATTTTCTTGTCGATTCTGCTTTAGTTATCACTTCTAACGCTTACATCTGGTAACTCGATGACGATTGAAGAACAAAGATGTACCATGTGCATAAACAAAAACTACGAGAAATTCGTGTATTATAAATTCGGTTTAAATCATAAAAAAGATAAACAACCTTCACTGCATAGCAAACGAACTGCCTGGAATATTTTGAGAAAGAAACTACATCAAACTATTTCATTTGATTGCGCTCTTAAAACAGCTATGAACATTGACATGGCAATTGATGAACTAACTAAAAACATACAAGATGCTTGGTACGCAACCGCAAATATTGAACTCTCATATATATCAAAGAGAAAATCACCGAGAAGAGGATGATATGGCAACAATCGAGAACCACAGAAAACAAAAGAAAATATACCAAGGCAGTCAAGGAAAGAAAAGACTAGGACTTGAAAGGTAACACAGTACAAAAATGAAGGTATACAAAATTATTTAGCACATCTATCAGCTAGTGAAACAACAGACTACTCACTCTAGAAGTTAACAAGAACAATAAAGAGACGACAAAATTACTATCGCCCCATTAGGACGAACAAGCTGGGCAAAATACGATAAAGAAAAATCTCAGACCTTTGCAAATTTCTACAGAGTGTATTTCAACCGTTCCCCTCGGAAAATACTGCCGAAGAAAAAAATCAGCATAAAAATAGACCTGGATTCGACCCAATCATAGGAAAATTATTACAGAAATTTTCTGATGTAAAATTATAACTTCCAACAGCTGAAAAATCGCTGGCATTATTATGATCTGCTTTGAAGCTAAAATACAGTCTTCAGCTGCATTCCTGGACATCTCCCAAGTCTTTGATAAGGTGTAACATATGGAATTGCTCTACAAAATGAAACTTGATCTATCATATCAACATTATCTGCCACTCAAATCTTCTCTATAACAGACACTTCATTATAAATCAAAACAACGAATACTCGAAACTACCCTATTGAAGAAGGAAGTGTCATAGGACCAGTGCTATATCTGATCTTCACAACAGATCATCCTTCAGCTGGACAAACTCTTGTGGTAACATATGCAGATGACACAGCAGTCTTGGCATCTCACAATAATCCGACAATAGCATTAACAAATTTGCAAGCTAAATAAAATGAAAGAATAGCCCACAAAATGGTGGATTGAAGCAAACGAAACTAAATCCACACACATAACATTCACTATGCGAAGAGAAATCTGTCCTTTCGTCAAAATTAATAATTGTCAATTACCTTGAGAGAAAGCTTACCTGGAATTATCACATTTTTACAAAGCAAAAACAGCTGGGCTTTAGATTTAGTCAAATATAGTTCGCAAATCTCACTTGTCATTAGAAAACAAAATTTTAATATATAAAGCCATTCTCAAACCTGCGTGGACCTATAAAGTCGAACTTTTCAAATTTAGGTCATGAGATGCATCGTCAATGCACCCTATTTGTGTGGTGTGTGTTTATGTTTATTACGTACCAAAAAGGGCCACCCAACAGAATTTTCCAATATCATCAGTGAAGGAAGTAGTTACTCAGTTCAGTGCTAAATATCGTGAGAGAGTGTCAGTTCATTCCAATGTACTAGCCAATGAAATTTTTGAACAGATCATGAAGCAAGGTCTCCTCAATCTGACTTAACAGTCAGATTTAGATAAGTACTTTAGTAATTAAGACTTTAGATCAAGACTAGTTTAGGTAGGCTCATTGGAACCAATCTACATAAGCCAATTGTTGTCATAATAGTGGCTTATTGTCTTCGTTGTTGTTTATCAATAGAGTTTAAAAAAATCTATTCGGTTAAAATAAAAATGATTAAGAAACATAATGATTTAATTGCAGTATGTGTACAGCTTGGTATGCTTATACAATTTTTAATGGAAAAGTTACAACCTTAATTTTCTTCATTTGAGCAGCATTTAAAACTCAAGCCTGGCAAGCATTTATTTGGTATATTTAATGAATAAATGGGTTGAGACGTGCTTACTTGGTTGAAATAATAGAAGATCGAATCCATTCACAGGCAAATTAAACATTTATTTATGATTTGCTTCAGACTTAGAGAAGGAATGCCCTAGATTTGGTGTGGACTCCACAATAAAATGAAGGAACTTATATTTTCTTATCTAAAATAAAATTCTATGGTTTTTATGGGGTCACTTGGGTGACCTGTGTGACGGTTAAGGAAACAGATTCCTTTGCTTTTGCTGGAAAATTATTAATGGACACCTTTTACCAATTTGCTTTGAGGGCCAACGAGTTTAAAACTACTGCAAAAATACATCTGTGGTTTCAATACAAGATAGAGACATAGCCATGTCGAGTTGCGAATTTGAATTGTACTTTAATTTGCAAATTCTTAGCAAGTTGCGCAAACTCAGATTGGAACTCGAATTTTTAAATTCAAAATATATGGTTTCTGCTTGTATATTATTTGTAATAAGAAATATATAATAAATTCGTTTACGTCAACAGCAATTTTTGTTGTAAAGTCGACCGTACAATGATAATGACCATTTATCTTTAAACTACCATTTTTTCACAACTTAAACCACCATTTTCGATACAGTTCCTTTATCACTCGTAATTAATTAGCAAAAGTAATTAATATTAAGAAACTAGTCCAAATGCAAGCAGTTATTGCATAGTTAACCGTTTTCAAGTAATAAGACCAGATAAATACGATTTATAACTTTCAAACCACCATTTTGCTGTATTTCGCTCATGGAATTTTTCCGACCTTTTATCTGAACAATCTCTGAATCACGCATTTTAGATTGGTCAAGGAATTCTTCAGTACCTACTATGAACTTTGTCACTTAACTTCAAACAGGGTAATTCTATTATATTATATTAATTATATGTACCGACATATTGTAGTGTACTCTCACCTGTTCCTGACCTTCTTTGCCTAATCACAGAGTACATGTACTTACTTAAAATAAATTAAAATTTTGCAATGAGGCTCTTTCTCCCAGTTTCCTTTATTTTCGAGATAATCAAAGTTTTCGAATTTTAGTTCGTTTGAATTAATTAACTCAGTTTAATTTAAGTCTAATCAATATATCTCCATTTTACATTTTACTTATTAGTTACAATTTTGATCCAATGCCTTTTGAACAAATTCTTGCATAATAATGCAAATTAATATTAATAATTACTTGAATTACTGAGGAAATTATCTAAAAAGTTATTGCAATTTGCAATCTAATGAATATGGGGTTTTGTCTCATGCAATTTGGTATATACATACACTTTTTGGTTATTTAATGGTAAATATCATCTGTCAAAAGTAACGAAGTCATAAGGTAAAAACATCCTCAATAACATTTCAATTTGATCTGAATATTTGCATAAATTTAATAAATTGGCTGTCACCCACATATTAAATATCACACAAAATAATAAATCTCAAATGGACCGTGGAGACAGACTGTATAATGAATGTGTTTTGTGTGATGTGACAAAACTCAGCATCCAGCATCCCGCCCCTATAAGGTCGGATAGAATGCGGAATGCAAGTGTATAGGCGGACCGAGGGGAAAGAGAAGGACGTCTGCTGTATTTTGACCTGACCCTGACTGCGAGACAAGTGTCTAAAAGGGTAAAATCTGTGTCGGCGCGCTGAAAAAATAAAAAACCGAGGGTGGCTTTGGCTGCAATATATTCGTTCAGTTCGCTGTTTCCCACAGGCTCCCTTTCCACATGCACACATATAACCTGCTATATAACCCTTTTCTTAATTTTTTACCTCTCAGGCAGTTTCTTAGATAAAAAAATCGAGTTTATCGCAAGTCATTAGGTGCGGGTCTGCATCAGAGGCGGGCACCAAACCTTGCAGCTTAACTTAAAAGGCGAAAAATAGAAGAGTGTGTATCAGTACCAAAACATCTCAAATGGATGGATGCCCAAGTATAATTCTGCAAGGACAAGTACTATGGGCTAATTAAAAATAAAAGAGACGGCAAGTATTAATAATTCATCATCAATTCATCATTGTGGATGTATACAATACATGCAGAGTAAACATATCCTTAATGTATAATTAATTGATGCTTTTGCCAAAGTCCTGAGTTTCCCTTTGTAATCGTGACACTATTTATAGAATATAAATGTATTTATTTTCCATCAAGTAGTTTTAGCCAATTTTTAAAAAAAACAATGTGCTTAAATATTCAGTTTTGCTCAATTGAATCAATTTATTATCTGCTTAAGTTACCCATAAAAGATCACAGTAATATATCAGAAAAAAAGCTGTAATAGTGCATTAGTGGTCTTCAAAAGAGAGGAAGCAGTTAAGCATTAATCAGATTGGTGTTAATTCTAAATTATTCTAGTAATAAAATACTAATTTTGTCATTATTTTATGTATAAAACATTCACATGAATTCATCAATCTTATTAAAATATCGTAATTATACTGCTATTATAACTTGTCATTTGCAAATCTTGAATAAATCGGTTGATAAACTAAATTTGAAGGTGAGTAATAGCTTCCAATGGTGTTTTTAGATAACGAAATTAAAGAGGTCTGAAATATGATCACTGTCCAGTGCAATTAGTCATTATAATTGAAAAATGACGGAACCCAGGTATAATGAATGGATTTGAATGATATTTTTTTAATTTCTATACCATAAACTAAAAAGTTTACTCATTGAAAATTACCGCAATTTCGAGAATTGGTAAATTAACAAAAAATTTAAATTTTTAGAAATTTCAATGACAAATGCAATTATCGAAATTTTTAAATGTTTCTTTTAAGAAAATAATTATTGTTATAGTTTTTGAGGTTGCTTATAAAGAATTTGTAAAAAAAATAATTTTTTTAAAATTAATTTAAAAATGGCAGAAGCTCCAAAAAGCAAATAAAACAAAATGTATCTAGTTTTATTTTTGATGAACCACTAAAAGCTGCCGAAACTTAAGGTATGCGCATGATTTTTGAATTAAATGTAATTTTGTAAATTAACTTACTAAATGGCTATCGCAATAATAAAAAACGGTTATGTAACCCATTATCCAAACAAAATTAACAAAAATTGGCAAATGGCTACTGTGGTGTTGTGACGTCAGAAACTCGCATTTCCATTTAATGTTTGTTAAAATAGCGTTTAATGCAGCATTTTACAATGGAAAACAAGGATATTATTGATTTTAAGCATCCAAGGTACTGTTAAATACCGCAGTGCCAGTCGTCCATAAAAAAAACACCAGAAAAAAGATTTGTCTCATTACCAATATACGATCAAGCTCTAAATTAAAGAAAAAACGAAAATTATGGTTACGTACGAGGAGTGAAACTGATATATCAGAAAACACTAAAGGGGTTGTATGTCTAAACGCAAGGATCATTTCAACGTAGGTGCGATTTTGTACCTTTTTAAAATCATACAATTTTAAGTTAGGTATGTATTTTACTTTTTTTTTCAATTAGAGGAAGATTTAGAAAACTATATGATGTTTAAATTAATGGGTAGTTACATACATTTAAAAAATTATGTATTTTGATTGTCGAACTGGTAGAAAAAGGCGCCTTCCACTTAAAAATAGTACAGCAACAAAGAGAGCAACATTGGCCAAATTATCTCTCTGGGCTTTTACAAAATCTGTTCCACTCACTTTTCCGTGAAAAATGTTAATATTTAACACCGAAATCGCACATTGAATCTACACGTAAACAGTATAACATATTGCACAACGGCAAACATAAAAGTTTCTCTAAAGTTCTGTCAAAAAAAACGGTGATTGTCGCCACGGTGAGATTCGAATTCCATCGTTTGTTCTCGGCCAGTGGTCGTAAACTAAAAAATAATATGAATTTTAATTAACAAATACATAAATATAGGGTACATTGTTGATAAAATTTTATTGTTATTAATTTTTTTATAGCATTAACTATCTTTTATAACCAATTTTGCTTAAAAATCTCGCATATGCGCATACCCTTCTTTATATGAAGTACTTATTAATTATTATGTAATTTTTACCACACCTAAAATTGTCAGTATATACCTACTGTAAATAATTATAAATAATTTTTAAAGTCTAGTTCTCTGAAGATGGTTGAATAAAACCGAAACATAAGAAAATAGTTTTTCTATTTTATCACATGACCGAAAACCTAGGAATCTACACATCAAAATATGAACTACAGAATCCCAGAGAGTTAGAAATATCTATTATTTTGTTTTAACCAAATTTTCGGTGAAGTGTTACTGATAGTGCTATTTGAAGAGGAGATATAAATGATCGAGGACGTACTGCAGACATTATTGCATGAGCTATTGAGCTGCATTAAGCTTCATTAAAAATTGCATTTTCAGGTTTACGTTTTTTATCAAACATAACAATTTCTGAAAGAATATATAAAATTGATGGTGGAATAGATGAATTAATATCTTCGAACATTTTATCTTTGTACATCGATATTAGTGTATTCCGATGTTAGCATGTTTTAACTCCTGCATAGAAAACTGACAGTCTTCATTCTCTTCTATTTACGGACATATTTGCTTCATTATTGCATCCACTAATAATACTTGTGGATGAATCTTCTATTTTTCTTCAGGTACCTTAGCAACTAAATTTCTCAAGGAACGGTAGCAATCACCATAATATCGTGCTTTAAATGCTGCCAAATCGATCACACCGGATATTCTCATGTTAATTTATCGTATGTAATATCATCAAGTGCTTAAAATTTTATCGATAAATTTTTTTCGAGAGCGATATTGCCTAGTAATATTAAGAGTGTAAATTGGCCACTTTATTATCTAATTAAATCACGAGCGCTTTAGCGCGAGGGATTTAATTTTTGATAATAAAGTGACCAATTTACACGAGTAATATTACTATTGGCAATATCGCTCGAGAAAAAATTTATAGGTAAAATTTTCAAGCACGAATGGTATTTGCGGAGAATATTTCACGAATAAATTATTTAAATACAAAAACATATCTTTAACGACGAAATGTCAAAGTAACGTATTAAGTGACAGTTGACATAAAGAATGATTTTATCGCAATAAAACTGTTTCAGGGATTTTATCAACAGTAAAAACACAAGAGCTTTTTTTTTATCGGATAAATTTCTCTTCGTAACGAAACAATTTTGCCAAATAGTGATTTTAAGAGAAAAACTGACATGAAAAAATCGCGAGACCGTAGGTCGAGCGATTTTGTCAAATGTCAGTTTTTCGAGCAAAATTACTCATTGGCAAAATGTTGAGTTACAAAGAAATTTATCCATAAAGGAAAAGCTCGAGTGTTTTTTGGCAAGATAAATTAACGACAGAATATGTGAACGAACAGCAACAATAATTATTTTTATTTATACAATTATTTGAAGGAACAGTTATTAAAAATACAATTGTTATAAATGGTTTGGTTTGGTGTACTGATTTTAAAGTGACGTGCGACTACTAGATGTACACTGATTTTGAGGAGCAGGCATTTTTATCGGTGATAAACAACGATGCACCTTTTTTATCGCTGTCAAAGTGACAAAACGTGACTGTCAAATAGACTTTTTCATATAGGAGTTAATTTATCGATATAATACTGCTGTCATTGGTCCAAATGTAAAAATTGTAGTAGTTTCATTGGTTAATAATTTCTGAGTGAAATAATCAACAGCAAAAACACAAGAGCTTTTTTTTTATCGGATAAATTTCTCTTCGTAACGAAACAATTTTGCCAAATAGTGATTTTAAGAGAAAAACTGACATGAAAAAATCACGAGACCGGAGGTCGAGCGATTTTGTCAAATGTCAGTTTTTCGAACAAAATTACTGATTGGCAAAATTTTGAGTTACAAAGAAATTTATCCATAAAGAAAAAGCTCGAGTGTTTTTTTGCAAGATAAATTAACGACAGAATATGCGAACGAACAACAACAATAATTATTTTTATTTATACAATTATTTGAAGGAACAGTTATTAAAAATACAGTTGTTATAAATGGTGTATTGATTTTAAAGTGACGTGTGACTACTAGATGTACACTGATTTTGAGGAGCAGGCATTTTTATCGGTAATAAAAAACGATGCACCTTTTTTATCGCTGTCAAAGTGACAAAATGTGACTGTCAAATAGACTTTTTCATATAGGAGTTAATTTATCCGTAATAATCACCTCTTTCTTCTTTTATAAGCTCCAAAATTGTTGAGTTTATCTATGTTGTTAACCAAATATATTTTTCTTCTTAAATTTTTCTTTTTTTTCTTTCTATACTACTATCATCACTAGCTTCCTTTCCACAAATGAAACAAATTGTGTCCCATTGAAGCCACATGATGATAAACTTCGCAATCTTTTTTTTGGAGGAGAGAAATTCACTTATTATTCTTGCTTCTTATAGGTTTCAATGTATTTTTTATGAATATACTTCTGCCGATGATGTATGAGCATATAATAATAATAATAATAATAATTTATTTCCAGACTTTTTCATATAGGAGTTAATTTATCGGTAATAATCACCTCTTTCTTCTTTTATAAGCTCCAAAATTGTTGATTTTATCTATGTTGTTAACCAAATATATTTTTCTTCTTAAATTTTTCTTTTTTTTCTTTCTATACTACTATCATCACTAGCTTCCTTTCCACAAATGAAACAAATTGTGTCCCATTGAAGCCACATGATGATAAACTTCGCAATCTTTTTTTTGGAGGAGAGAAATTCACTTATTATTCTTGCTTTTTATAGGTTTCAATGTATTTTTTATGAATATACTTCTGCCGATGATGTATGAGCATATAATAATAATAATAATAATAATTTATTTCCAGACTTTTTCATATAGGAGTTAATTTATCGGTAATAATCACCTCTTTCTTCTTTTATAAGCTCCAAAATTGTTGATTTTATCTATGTTGTTAACCAAATATATTTTTCTTCTTAAATTTTTCTTTTTTTTCTTTCTATACTACTATCATCACTAGCTTCCTTTCCACAAATGAAACAAATTGTGTCCCATTGAAGCCACATGATGATAAACTTCGCAATCTTTTTTGGAGGAGAGAAATTCACTTATTATTCTTGCTTTTTATAGGTTTCAATGTATTTTTTATGAATATACTTCTGCCGATGATGTATGAGCATATAATAATAATAATAATAATTTATTTCCAAAAGTAATTAGAGATTTACAAAACTTACTTAACTTAATAATCATTATAATATGCAATTTGGAAATAAATTAAATATACAACTTCACTTTACACGTATTTGAGTATTGTAATAATCCATCGTTTCTCTCCTCAAAAACTTTAAAGTTCCCAATTTCAACAATAGAACCTACATTATTACTGCTCTTAGATTCAAGTTTTTCTATGACGATGACTATTCGGAGGTAAAGGAAAAGTCAAAAATGAAAAAGTACTTACAAATAAAAATGTACAAGTGAAATTTGTTTTACTAAAATATAATATTATCACGTAGCGACACACAATGCATAAGTTTCTGTCGGCATATATAATCAAGAATTTCCACTAAACACAACGTCAAAATTCAGATTTGGCAGATGACCGAAAGCTTCCATTCTACTCCACTGCGCATGCTTCCAAGAACATTCCTGATTTACAAATCACTGGTGGAAGAGGAAAATGCGAATTATTAATATGGTCCATTCAAATACTTAATATCTGCCGGCATTAACGGAAAACCTTAGAATGTTGTTCCTTAGTAATACTAAATAGTTCTTTTTTTTTTTTTTTTTTTTTAATCACTTATTTAACGTCGGCCTATTTCCGCTACGGAGGCCAATCACCGACGCCAGGAGACGAGCAACCCCCAACCTGGAAATTTTGCCGAACCTCTTATCTTACTAAGAGTAGGGATTTTTTACTTGCCTAACATTTAATAGACAAGGGACCGACTGCTTTACATCCCCTCCGAAGGATGGTATATCCTCAATACACCTCTCGCCTACAGTTGTATTGTTTCTGCGATATAGCTGATATACAAGCCGCTAGAAGTAGGGAAGCGAGACCGCGTCTTTCCATGGATAGTCCCCATCCATGTACTACCCGCGGTAAATGTTGCTTTACTCCTAATATCGCTATGAAGTGAGTGAAGTCAGTCCTCCGCTCGCTGCCCAGAAATAGTTCTTGATTTATTAGCTTTAAACCTCAAAACAAGTAAATCAAAAGTAACAGAACTGAGGAAATATTTTCAAATAATAATCCGTCATAGCTAGATAGTGAAATTTCGCTTGAACTTTTATCAAACACACACAACTGCAAATTTGAACTTGAAAATTTTGTTGAACTATCGCAACCTGTAAAAAAGCGAAGAGGTCGCGATTTGGTTAAAAAGAGATCTTTTGAAGAAGTTCATTTCACTACTGATGTGTTCAGTGAAAATAGGAAATTCAGTGACATGAAGAAAAATCTTTTTCCTCTGGAAGCATTAGGTTTGCAACTTAATTTAAGTAGTATTGGTGTTAGAAAATATGAGATTTGAAGGAAACTTGTGAACAAAACACACCCAAATTCTCTAGCGACTATACCTTAAAATATATTCAATATGACAAAATTTCAAAGAAAACTGACTTTTCAGAAGTCTATGCTAATGAATGAATTTACAACAATTATTAACAAAAATAGTAAAATTCAATAAACATATTGTTACTTATACCATTGATTGAAGAAGTACGATCCCTTCACTCAGCACCTAAACACAATTAAATGGACATGCGAATACAGTTGTGGTTGTGGTCTTCATAAACAGAAATTTTTAGATTCCACATAAACTGATTATTGTATGTTTTTAACATGTTTGATTAAAGTTCAAAGAATATTATCTGAATCTACAACTTTATTTGGTCGTCTCGTTAAATTTACCTTTTTTATAAAGAATCACTGTCTTTGGTTCAATTCGTACAATAGAATGAAATGAATAATTATCAATACCTATTAAATTAGGATCGATATCAATATTTATTTTATTTCCTGTGAAATAATTAATGTAAGTGTATGAAATATCATCAGTAAAATATTTTCAACTCAAACGTGTGTTACATTTGAAACCTTAGAATATGAATGAAGATGATGTAGAAATTTGCCCACCTCTTCAAAACAGATAGATTATGGTTTTCGATACTTTATTGTTGTGAATCCGTTCCTCTTAATGTCATTTACATATTGTTTACAAATTGCCATTAAAAACTTGACAGGTCAATGGCAATGATACAGAGAAGTTGTTTAACACAACAAAATCCAAATTTCAAAGAGATTTTAAGGAAACAATGAGCCAACTCGTTGACAAATCTGTACCTAGTTTTATCCCAACTACATTGCTAGAAGATTTTTCAAACCTCCTTCGTAAAATGGAACGATTACAGATATCCATAATTTATATCAACTTTATATCTAATTTTAGTAATCATATCAAGAGGGAGCCGAAATTCAAAGAATTGCTTAAAGAAATTAAACATTTAAACAAATATTCTTAATACAAGAATCATTTTTACTTCCCATTGGTTAGTTATTTGAGAAGCATTGAAATGTTGAGGTTTAAAGAGTATTATGCAAGAAAATAATCATAATAATACAATAACGACTAAAAATGTCTGTTTAGGTTTCCTCTCTCCAAAATACAGCTACAGAAAATAAACTCTCTGATAACAAAACAAAGTAAATTATCGGCACAGGAGCGGGTGCTATTCCAATTCAATTTGACTTTCAATTTTCATCTTCATGTGAAAAAATTGCACCAGAGTTGGAATATTGGTAAGTTGGGTTTAATGCCCAATGGACTATAAAGTTTATTATTATTTTTATAATATAAAGCGGTTAAGATTAAATGATTTTGTTGTCATACGTTGTAATAAAGCACTTAATATTTAAATTTTTGCTCTTTGTATTTTTTATGTCAAATGTAGTTTAGTAGATAGTGCGTTAAACTTTACTTGGCATCCATAATTTTACTTTGTTAGACAATGATTTTCATTCATTGTTGATAAAAAATAAAATTACTTAAACTATACGGAATATTTATTTTTTTACAAGTACATAGCCACATCTCGTAGACAGAAGCCGTTAACGAAAAAAAAATAATTGTTAGAGAAAAATGTTATAATGTCCTGGCAGACTGTGCATGTCCTTGTCCCTGTTTGTATCCTACGCCTTCTTTTTGTTGTCGGTTAGATTCAATGTATTCGTTTTTATTGTAATTTGAGGTTGGCTAAAGGCTAAAAAAAAATTAAAAAAATTAACGGGGCCATCTACTGTCCTATATTTAATTTATGGTCTAAAATGATTTTGAAATATGACGTTTAATATTCTTTTCATTTTTAATTTTTGTTTTCTTTCCTCATTAAAACAAATACGACAGGTTGGATTCTAATATAAGTAATGAAAGTAATGTCACTTAAATAGTAGCTATTTTCGGATACCTCGTATATTTAAATGAATATCATTTTCCTCATAAATTCGCAAATGACAATGTATTAGGTAAATTTCGAAATAGATTAATCAATCATTATAAAATTATTTATTATCTTAGGATACGAAAGTATTACAACCAGTCAATAACAACTATTGATAGGTTTTATTATTGGAACGTAAATAGTAACCCATGTATGCAATTTATAATAAATCTGGATATGAAAATTTTAAAATTTAATAAATCTGCTTGATCTAGATAGCTATTAGGTGTGGTAGTCTGCCATTAGGCCAAGTTCTTCATCTAATAAGCATTAATAGGAATTCCTAATGGTGCATTATTTTTTAAACATATCAAATTTATTCTAAACCATAATTTCACTGTATTTTACGTCCGATAAATACTTATCTTTAATAGTTAAATATATCTAAATTATATGTAGTAGTTTTATAAACCCGAACAAAATAAATATCTTATTATTTAGCAATTATGGACATTTCCTACTTTTGCCAGTAGTGGTGAATAGTTCTATTATAAGAAAATAATTATAAAGAACTTGAAGGAGCTAAAACGCCACTCATATAGCATTTTTATTTTACAACATTGTAAGACCAACAATGGCATATTGATTGATATCGTGCTTTTATTTTCGTACTAATATTCTATGTTTGTACTTTACGCCAAGACATAAATAATTAATTGCTAATGCGCATTGGCTTTCCGGCAAATTACTGTAATTCACAATCGATAACTGACTCATTATAATGGTTGTACTTTTCGTGTTTGCTATTTATTAGGTATTCCCTTGGCAAATGGCAATTCGTCGTAATTGATTTTTTAATAAAATATATCCCTCGGAAATGCCCACGATAACCAAATGTAGAATTCCTATGTACAAAAAAAATAACCGATAAATAATTAAATCTACTATTATTTTAATAATTGGTTTTCCGACCAACGCACCGCCACGCAATGTAACTTCAATTTTTGTAACTAAAAATATCCAAAATGAATCTGAATAAAATATATCACAGAAAAAACAGCAAATGTCATCTTTAATAAATATTTAACTTCACCTTGTCACGACTTGGTAGCATTATTTAATTTTAAATGGAACAAAATTAAATAATAATCTCCAGAAGCTCATTATGAGAAGTACAATGTCCTTCAACAGGATGACTTTACCTTGTTACGATTTGGCAGGATTTCTTGCAGTTCGCTTGTTTTTTTTTATATAATTTTGCACATTCTATAGAATACTCAGAAGTAGTTGCAGCAGATTATTTAAGCAAGAATAGTTACAGCATTTCCCGAAAATTTCGACTTTGTTATAGGGACATGGGACATCCTTAAATATAACACTATTTTTTTTGTTTGTAGTTACTTCATAGTATTTGTTTTACTTCAAAAGTAATTATTCGTCCTAGTATCATTTTTGTGGTAAAAATTGTTCATAAATTTTCATTTATCTTTCAATTTTTACGAAAATTGAGGCTCTTCTTATAGTTAATACTCAACTGCAGTTCAAACTATCGCACTTACAAAAAGCGTGATGGAAATACATTTTGAAAATCGTTCAAACTTCAATGCCTTTCACAAGGGTGTAAATGTTTTTTCTCTGTGATTGATATTAAATATGTCAGCGAATTTTTAGGAAGTAACTTCCTAAAAATTCGCTGACAAATGCAATAAGCTTTATTATGAAGAGTATGATTAATCGGTAGAATATTTGATATAAGTAAGATATATAAGAAGTCTTTAAAAAGTAGGTATGTAAACAATGTATTGCAACCAATATTTACAATTTTTAACTGCATTGAATACTCAGTAAGAAATATAAAACCCAAAAGTCAAATTCGGTTAACACAGCACCTCGAACACAGGTCAAATTAGGTTTTAGATAAACGTATAATTACTATACAAATGAAAATAATCGAGTATCGTAATATATATAAATATAAACGTTATTTTAGCACTTAATTAGCTTAATTATTAAAATTATTATTACGCAATATGTATATGGATCTTTGAACTTTGGATAAAATTTTAATGCTCTTGCGTAAAATTTAATAGGTATAGGCAAGGTGAGAGGTAATATTGACATCCTGAATGTAAAAACAACAAAAGGAAAGTACATGTGGGTCGAAACAAATACTAAAATACCGCCCGATATTAAACAACAGTTAACATAATAATATATAACGTTGCTAATTTATTAGTATTTATGATTTATGATGTATGCTTAAAACATGTTTTAAAAGAATTCTCGTGATTTATTTAAAGCAAGAATTTCTAAGATTTTGGATTTTAAAGCAAATAATATTGATCATATTTAATTTGTAAACCTCTTGTCTGGAAAAGAAAAATAGGTATTGAGCGAATATATTTTTCAAATTCTTGAAATAAAAATAGAAAACCACACAATATTTCTCTTTTATGTCCCGTGATCCCTGGTATTCAAGATATACCTAAATTTTTTCTCTTCCTTTTCTTATTTGGGAATTATTACCAAATTTCTTGAAATTTCTATTAAAAAAAAGTTGATTTATCTAAAAAATATTAAAATTAACCAGTTTAATACTGGGAAATAACTTATACGCCTTTGACGTAATGTCAGAGGAACAGTTAGAGGGTGTTTTTTGACAACTAATAGGAATTAAAATAATATAAAAATCCTGTGCTAACGTTTCGGAAACTATATCTTTTCCTTCTTCAAAGGTTAGGCTTTAAATTTTTTATGAAACGTGATCAATGAACGGCATAAAATGAAAATTTTCATCATTTCCATAGATATTTACCATAGAAATGTTGAAAAATACACTAAATAATATTAATTTTATTGAGTTCTTCTCTCAACATTGGTAACCAAGTTGAACAAAATTCTACCGAACAATTTGATACGCATTTATTTTCATTAAGTAAAATTATTACAGATTCTTTGATTTTTCTTTTTTTGCTGTCTGCTTCTTTGGTCAAAATTTTGCTGAATCCCATTTTTTATTGTGATCGTTTTCCCAAGCGTGTTCACAAATTTTAGATTTTTCTATTTCACCTTTTCTAATATAACTTTTGTGCACGCCCAATCGTACATTAAGTGGTCTAGATGACTTACCCACATAATAATACTTAATTGAATATAATTCACAGCGAAATCCACAAGAAGAATGAAATTTATTTCATGGACAATATTCATATGATAATATTTAAGTTTTTTTATATATATACCAACCATTAGTTAAAATATTACCTGGCTAAATGCTGAGACGGACCTTGAAAACGATATTCCAAAAATTGATCTATGAAAAAAAACATGAGTACTAATAATTTAAATAAAATGCCTTGCATACAATTGGTATGGAACATGCACGCCCCATTGAATTCTCTACAATTTTGCTCTTCCTTTAACTATGTCAGTTTCTCATATAAACTCCATTATAAATATTCAGAATAAAATAATTGTTGGTTTAAAGTCTTCAAATGGCAAGTTTTCTATCATTTCTCATATACATTTCGGAATTTTTTAAAAAATAGTTAGTTATTGTTAAGAGAAACAAAATTACTGTAATGAAACACACTATATGTATAGTTGACTATAATGTAGAAAACTCTTTTCGTTCACCTAAGGCTTCATACAATTTTTCTTCTATAATCATTTGCGCTTATCCTGAGGTTACATGTGAGAATTAAATTTTAAACAGTGGATCGCGATGTAGATAATAAAAGTTCGTGCACCACTGCGCCACAAGCGACATAACCCCATGTTACAAAGGAGATAGTTTCAGCAGTTGAAAAATCAATTTCTCTAGTAATTTTCATGTTTTATGCATCGATTCAGCGAAAGAAATCAGCTATACAATTTTCGTCTTACAATTACATTTATTATTTATGTAAAATTGGCTTTGTTTTCCATGCAACTCACAAAGTTACTGTCTTACTAATGAATGATAACAGCCATGAATACGAAATTGAACGTGGACAAGATAATTCGATGAGTCATAAATGTTAAAAAAATGATAACAGCTATGTGCTGAAATAGAGTATAGAAGTGAAGCTAATTCTAAGTTATAGTTCCAATGTTGCTATTATGTCTGCATATTAAAAGTTCTTACATTCTGGTAGAAGTGGTAAATATATTATATGCAGCGTGTTCATTTGGTATGCAAAAGTCCTGTAAACAATACTGTTTTTTATTGCCATATTTTTGTATTGTTGACTAGTTTCACGTAGTAAAATCAAGTTCGTTACCTCTGAGAATAGCATTAAGGTTTTATGTTTAAGTACACCAATTGGGCCATCTTAATGGAGCACATATCGGATATCTTAATATTTGGTCCCCTCCACTATTTCTGCGAAGTAATCTTTTTCAAGCTTTCGATGAGATACATCAGATTGGTATAGAGATTGAGGAAAACCTGAATGTTAACACCATTGTGGTAATTTAATTTTTAACAACTTTTAATACGTCTGACCATTGATTAAAAGGAATGGTCTGACTGTCTGTCCATCTGGTTCTCCCTCACGTTCAGAATTGTTGAAATTTGGGTCGTAAATAATAAAAGCTATTCTCTAAGAAAATCAAAAGTAAATAAAACGTTAGTCAGGAAAGTGAACTTGTAAAGGGTTAGTCTTACTAACATTGAAGTAATTTCTAAGAAGAAGAAGAAGAATGTCGCACAGTATAATAAATTGCGTTCGACAATCAAATTGGTATGATTGGGAGGTGGTGAATGGGTAGATGATGAAAGACTGCTCTACACTTATACTATAAAAAATACGATATGTCGACTGCCTGTGAAGACTAAAACGTGCATCACTAGTTGCATGCAAGATGTCTTGGTGATGCCATCATTATAATTAGTTCAGGACGTGACCCAGTTTTTATATCGAACCCATGGAACCAAAATTTAAACAGAATTTTTACTGAATTCGTAACTGACGTGCAAATTTGTATTTATATAAAAATATTATTCAAGTTTATATTAGTTCTAAAATTTTCAATTAAGCAAAATTATTAATAATTGCTATTCAATTAACGATAGATTAAAATAACTAGTTTTTTATTTGGCAATATCCCGTTAATAAATTATTGAAAGTCAAGTACGACTACAAACTATAATAATAACGGTGTAAAATATAAACATATAAAAAAATAACAGGTTTGCTTTTTTACTTATATGTAATTAGGTTTAGAAATTAATAAAAAATATAAAATTGTTAATTATCCGATGTGCAATCTATCTATACTAATCATAAACAGTAATAATTTTATGACACTTAAAGGTTACAGAAAATAACGTTAAAGTTTTATTAATAGACTGACGTAACTTTAAAAATTTGTGTCATAGTTTATAAAAAAATCTAAATAACTAAAATGTTAAATACTTAGTGAAAAATTAAGGTGAGTTCTAATTACACTTCAATCTAGATTTCCCGTCATCTGAAGGAGGAGGTGCTATATTTTAATATTTATACTTTCTTTATGAAGCACTATAATTTTAGCTGCGAAAGAAAGTTGAAAGAGAACCAGGATTTATCCTTCTCATAGATCGCCGTGCTAAAGACCCGCTTTATTGAAGCTTAAATTTATTTTACTCATAGGTATTCTTCAATCAGGTTTCAAACGTTGAGTGGGAGCTTCAACAAACTCTCGGTGTCAAAAAGTGTGCAGTTTCATCCTCTTCACATTCCAGATCATCCCTTCGTCCCCATCTTTATTCTGTTAGGATTTACACCACTCCTCTTTGTTCAGCTTCAGCAATTCTTTGATTTCTAGTTTAAGTGGTATACCAATTCAAGTGAAGTTTTTGTCTTAGTAGTTTCTTTAAGAATCTTTCAGCGATGCTGTAGAATATTCCATGGATTGGTTCTGGTTTCACCATGTTCGTGAACCTTGTCTGTCTAGATTATCTGTGTTGTTTGTATTGTCTTAGTTTTGCCAGGAATTCTTTTACTGTTTTTAAAGATGTCGCTACTGTTTAGAGCTTAAAGACTAGCAATCAGTGAAGATGCAGATTAATCTATCGTTGTATGACCTTCTTACCATTTTCTTGTGCACAGACCTCTAGAACTATGACTTTCATCAGTGTACTATATGATAATTGGTTCGATGTCTGCTTTATTCCTTGGTCTTCCCTGTCAGGTATTTTTATCATGACGATTTCTGTAAAGTCATAGGTTGTGCTAAAAATGTATCTTTCGAGAGTATTACTGTTTTTATTGTCTGCTAACGTTCTTCTTTGACTACACAGTACAAAACTTTTTAAGATGGTTGCAAGCAATACTTAGCTTAGGAAATAATGAATATGTAACTCTGTATAAATATGCATTTAAAATACAAGAGTTAATGTCAAAAAACACCCTCTAACTGATCCTCTGACATTACGTCAAAGGCGTAGAGGTTATTTCCCAATTTTAAACTGGTTAATTTGAATATTTTTTAGATAAATCGAATTTTTTGGATAGGAATCTCGAGGAATGTGGTAATAAATCCCAAAAAAGAAAAGGAAAGAAATACTTCCTTCAATAACCGACTAAAATAAAAAAAAACATTTCATAATTTAATAACTAATAAAAAGTTTATTTTGGTTAGAAAAATGAAAAAGAAATTGGAACGTATACAAGAATATAGATACCATCAGCAATAAGAATACATTCGTCATCTAATCAGTAATCACAATAAAAAACACATAATGGGTGAGGCAAAGCTAGCGGCTCAGCCGACGAAATGTTTTCTGGGAGATTAAATTTGAATTTCATGGCTTCGAAAGTACAGTGACCTCGGCGCAAGTAGGAACACATTGCGCTCTGCGCCTCCGCGACTTGCTTTGCCAGCGAGATTTTCGACTTGCTGCCAGTCGAAAATCCAGTAGGGGGGGAGGGAGAAAACGGCTAAGCTATCTACGAAGTATGCGAGACGGTGAAAACAGAAAACATGCCGCTGCAACGCTCCGCGACTGCGAGATGAGTATAAAACTGTGCTTAAAATTCTCTATCCGAGCTTAAACAGTGGTGACTCGTCACAAGCAGCTAGGTCATGCAAACTACTAACTGACCATGGACTAATTTGGTCTTAGAACTCCAAGCGAAGGATGGAGCCTTTATTATTTATTACAAAACCTTATTTACAACAAAAATGTTGAAAATATGCTAATATGTGGCAATAATTATGCATAATATAATAATATAATAATTTTTTATTGGCCCTACAATGTAGATATTCCCAGAATTTTATTATTATATAAAAATTTATAAAATTTAAAAAAAGAATACCGGGTGTAAATGAAATTATTAGGCTCACCCCTATAAATAAATATTGGATTTGTAATGATCTTCAATTTTTTTTTTTCGCCCGTTAGACAATGCTTTATTAAAAGCGGTTTCTTTTATAAATTGTTGTTGGTGTTGTCTCCTTTTCCTATACTCATAATCATTTTCAGCTGCCTTTATCGGTTCTTTTTCATGATGTGCACCGTTTGAACTTGTAACTGGTATCCAATCATTTGTGCCGTAAGCTCTTTCATTTTGAGCTAGTATAATTTTATTAAATATATTAATTTAGCTGCAACTATTTTTCAGAATCTGCATGAAAAGTAGAAATTTTTTTTTGTAAAATAAATGTATATTATATTGAAATTAAATCTACCTGCGACAATAAAGTCTCTATAAGTCTATAATCACAAATATTACCTCATTAATGTATTTTATAACTTCACTATAAAATAAAAAATAATCTCTTACTCGCACGCCACTGAAACCAACTGCAAGCAGGCATAATGTAATTATCTTGATCGTGGTGTAGCTAGCAAAGCATGAATTGGATGTAGGAATTTTTATAATCCGCCGAAGTACCTATATAATATTCTACATTATTTTATATACAGAGAAAATATGTTTCAGTAATAAATTCAAATTCGTTTAATGGAATAAATTATAAATTCGAATTTGAATGTTTTGCAAAGTTCTAGATCTAGCAAATGTCAATTCACTAAAAGTTTTAGGTTCAAATAAACGATCGACGAAAAAAATACAATCATATTTCTAATACTAAAATATTGGACAAACAACTAAATATGAAAGTTTTTCTTGACATTCATTAATGGCATGTACAAATGAATCCACTACTTTTTCAGATTTCGGAGCATATAATATAGTTTTCCAGAGATCAGGTAACAGGAAAATTATCTTCTTATTTTAATGGAGTTCCCATTTAAATATAACCTAATAACAATAACCTTGCACAACAAAAAACAATACCATATGGTGATTATTGAAAAATTGTACGTAAAAATTTAAATTTATTTCCTGCCACCCAATCCCTTTACGCATTCGCTGCTTTTATTCCAACTTATAACGTACTTTTTGATAACCCGCCAAAAGAAACACATTTCTTCATCAGTTTGATTCAACATCTAGACAACTTTCATTTTATACCATTCTCAGACACAGCTAGTGCCGCCACATCGCTCGAATAATATTGGTCTGACTTCACAATTGAATAGTGCGTAGGTAAGGCCCCTGCTGGTTTTTAACGCAAACTGTACTCGACTTGTTAAATTCTGTAATCTTAGATCAAAAGAATGTTGTATTCAACTATTATCAAGAGTCAAGACTAAAGTTACACTATTGCTACTCGATTTAATAAAACAATATATAAAAATTCAATCGTGTTCATTTTGGGAGTACAAAACCCATATACCTACTCACACAACATTTTATTTGCTTTCATACAGATCTGATGTATGGATGTATGTATAAGCATATTGGAAGTGAATGATTTATTGATTCAAAAAAGGTTGTTTTTAGGGCTATACAATCCTGGAGTTTTAGGTCATCGACATGTTTCTTCCAGTTTAATGCTGATGCATATCGACAGCAATGATTCTGTGAAAGTAGTCTTATTTTGATAGGAAAGTTATACTTGCACTAGGGGTTCAATACTAGTTTGAAAAACTGGGAGAAATTAATCTTAGTACTTGGATATTGAACGTGATTATTGCTTCCAAATGGGAATTCCCACACACAAGTTTATGATATAGAGAATGATATCTGCGGCGTTTATTAAAAATAATTATGGAACTCAGAGTTCATCGTATTGAAACGAGTTGCAGTATGATAAATGGTTATGCATAATGTAATGTCCACAACTACATCAAAAGATACTATTTTTGAGGATATGAAACACTTTCTATACCTTCTATTTCTATTCCGACCAAGTCGAGATGTAAACGCCCTTAGTGTTGTGTAGCAAAGAAACTAAACCTAAGTATAAAAAACAAAAAAGTTTGACTTTAAGTAATACTATCAGATTGTTCATCGAGATAAGTTACGCATCACAATTGTTATGAACTGATTCAATAAAAGCTTTTTGGGAAGATCCTTGTTTCCGAACCGTGAAAACGTTGATTAGCACCACATGCTGTTTCATTGTTTTAAATTAACTTCTACTTTAGCTTTAGAGTAATCTAAACCTGCTGATCTTAGTAGGTCTGTTAACTATTAAAAATCTTGTAAATAAAATTTATGTGCACATTCCTGTATCATCCGTTGCTAAAATATACGAAGAAGCACAATTAACTGTGGATTGTTTGGTCAAGTTTTAAATTATGTGTATCGGATTAAAAAGTTGATTAACATGTTGAATTTAACAATAATAATATGCTACGAAGTAATTCGCAAATTACAGAAGCACACAAAAAACTGGTTAATTTGAATATTTTTTAGATAAATCGAATTTTTTTGGATAGGAATCTCAAGGACTGTGGTAATAAATCCCAAAAAAGAAAAGGAAGAGAAATAAAAAAGTGTTATGTTTCAAATCCTCTTCGAATTCGAATCTGTGTCAGGTTTGCTCCATCGAGTCACAGTTTTTTTAAACCTCAAAAAACAACTGAAAATTCCTCACAATTCCACTTTTATCCCAGGTATTAATGTCCTGCTTACTGAAAGAGAATGAAAAAAATTACTGTTATCATTTTCGAGTTGCTTAAAACGAATCTGAAATCGCTCTACCACGTAAATTTTTTTATCCTCAAAAAAAATAAAAATTCCATTTTACACGGTGATATCATTGACCTGTTAACTAAAAAACGAATTAATTGACGATGCTCTTATATAATTTTACCCCTTGAATCAGATTCTAACTTTCTAACAAAAAATAGCTTAATAATTCAGCCATTTATGGAGATAATACTTACATAAAACAAACGAGACCATGACATTCTTATGTATTTTGAACCGCTGAAATTGATTCTGATGGCTGAATTACTCTATCATGTCACAGCCTCTTTCTAATCTCAAAAAATAATTCTAAAAAAAATGGAAACCGTGAGTAATAAATAATGTCCCCGCATATATTTTTAACATTTATGTGTACCTATGAGAAAATCATCATTTTTCCAGCGCTCACTAAATTTTTTACTTTCGAAAGATCTATGTATTGCCTTTCTTTTTTTGTCTATTTATTTTTCCGGTCTTTCCTTTTCAGTATCCAACAAAAGTTAGTTATCCTATTCGTATTTTCTTCCTTGATATCGACGGCCCATTTCTCTGATATCTTAATGGAATCGTTCTCCTTGTCCTTCCCTAGAGTATCTAAGATTCTCTGGGAAGTAATCAAAATTCATGAAGTATCCAGATTTTTTCTTGTAATTTTTACTTCTGTGATTCCTCTGAAAAACATTTTGAATACTGAGCTATACTGTTTTCAATATTTTGGTAACTAAAATTTTGCTCCTCAACCTAGTACGTTTTTGAGGTCTTTAGAATATTCCTTCCTTCAGTTATTTTTCATCGTTCGTTGTTCGTCTTTATTTTACCGCGCGTAACAGAATTTTGTAGAATTTGTGCTTTTTTGAGGTTAAAAAAACTGTGATCCGAAAATCGTAAAATAAACATTCTTCTTCTTCTTATTCTCTTACCTTAAGCAGAGCAGTAACAAGAAGTGGAATTGTATGGGGTTCTAAGCTATTTTTTGAGAATAAAAAAATTGTCACCTGATGGAGCAAGTCTGAAATGAGATTCGGATGAAAACACCCACGAGTACGATGGTCTAGTCTGTCAGACATTCCACTTTATTTAGATACTGTGTTATAAAGAATGTTCAAAATATTGTTGGTTATTGATACTAAATATTATTGAAAAACAGAAAAATTTGTTCATTAGCTCAAAAATTGCTTCGTCATGAATTTTGTTACCGACACGAGCTTTCGACTATAAAAGTATTGAAATGGGTCCATATTTCGCCATTAGAGGCACGGGGCACTATGTATTTGAAGTTTGATGACACAAGTTCCACAGTGGATTCTATTCAGTAGTAGTTCAGCGAAATCCATGTAGTCCTGCTAGACGGCAGTCTGTATATTTCATGACGTGAAGTTTGAAACACAATATACGTGAAGAACTAAAGCGTGTCCTTATAAAACCTAGAATGTTCATCGATGATAATAAAGTTTAATAATTTATGGAAATGCTGAATGATGATGCAATAGACTAAATGGTCATTTCAATTGTGTTTCAAAAGTCATCTACATATACAATTTGCAGATCAAGGTGTGGTTTTAACTGTTTCTTTAGCCTTACCAACAGAGTGGTATTAAAGTTTCTACTTTTCCTTTAAACATTAGTGAGCCCTCCTATTGGATAAAATTACATTATTAATTGAGGCATCATTATCATTATTAACTAAGCAGTGATATTATGTATATTAAACAGAATTAGCGGCTGCAGTTTCAAAGCAATCAAAGAAAATGTTGACTTTCTAAAATCTACTCCTTAAATTTGATTTAAGAAATAAGCTGTCAAGTACGTTTCCAAGTGATCATCTTACGCACCCACTAATGCTTTCGATGAAGATCTGTCACACAGATACCTTTAATCTTATTTGCTGACGATAATATTGTAAATAGTGTAAACATTGTTGATTTAAACGAAGGTAGCTATGTATTGTTCAATGCCCAAAATAATCCTGCTGATGTAGTCACATAATTTCAACATAAAGATGAAACCAATTTGAATTCTTGGGATATATCGAAAGTATAAAGGTATTACGATCGTGAAGAAAAACGGTATTGAAATTTTAACCATCCGTATATTTGAATACCTTGAGATCTGTAATATTTTATAAGTGCATAAGCTCACGATCTATATCAGGTTCGTAGTTGAACAATATCGGTCAAAATATAATGTGGTTATAGAGATGGAAAAAAAAATTAAAGAATTTTCAGAAAATTGCAAGTTTTTCAAAAAAAAAATGTTTTTAAATGAATTTATATTTTTGAAGTCTACGGGTAAAAAATTGGGTTTGATGTTAATTTTTTATATAGATTCCGTTAAAAATAAGATTAGTTATTTCGGGGACTATTTTTCACATTTATCTACATCCCATAAAATTAAATAATTTTAAATAGCTAAAATAAGGCAACACTGATTTAATCCAATATATCTTTTAAGATACCACAAAGAATGTTTCGAGTAAACAAAACTCTGCAAAAATATTTTTTTTGCATTTTTTTTACTTACGGTACTTCCTTTAAAATATAATATAACGAGTAAAAATACCAGCCTATATCACAAATTACAAATTTTGTCCATTATTCACGAATGACATTTGGTCAAATGTATTTTTGGTTATCCATCCATCCAGATTTTAATTAATAAAAAACAGGTTAATGACATCTACTAAACATGTATTATAGCATTGCAAGGATGTCCTGCCCTTCTGTCAAATACAAGTTTAAAAGCAAAACAAAAAAACTAATAACATAAGACATATGGTAAATTTATAATGTGGGGCGGTTTGCAGGTGCCCTTTTTTCCCATAACCCTTTCGTGGCCTACTTCTTTAATGAGGCAGGAAGAAAGGGTTTGCACAGATTGCCTAATCTCGTTTCATCATAGTACCCTTTGCTATTATAAGGCAGGTAACTAAAAAACATAAAATGGACCCAGCTAATTGGCTCCCATTTCGGCGAAAGGACGTAGTTTGATCGTACCCATAAATATTTACAGTTATTCAAAGATGTTATTCTTTTTGATAATATGTTGTCAAACTGATCCAATCAGACACATAGTTAAATATTAAACTTGAGAAATTTTTAAAAAAATAATCACTAGTATAATTCTCGAGAGGTACACTTCTTATTTTTTGACAACTTATGCTTAAGCACCTCAGGCAAGTTTTTAAAAATTTTATTAACTGCATTTAATATCCTGATGATGAATTATTTATAAATGAAGAACAACCCTTATAAAATTATTTTTTAGCTGACTGATGAGGACACGCAAGATTAAGAGGAGTTACACATTCTTCTAGTTGAGTTAGAAGTATAGACTGGACTGTAACTTGTCAATGTGATTTATCTCTTGACTTCAGAAGGTTTCCCATACTATCAAATCAAGATGACTGTATCTTTTCCACACCCATGAACGTTGCTAGTAATGAAAATTTCTACCTATATATTTAGCATGTTATGTGTTGTAATAACCTACAAATATTACTATCTGTTTTGTTGATTTTTAAAATATGCCATATTTTAGACCACAATTGCACGCCATCAAGGAGAATGCACCTCTAGGGATGATTTTGAGATGGTTCATCCCTAATTCGAAATAAGAACCAAACTTTTCGTAGTCATCGTGGTTTAATTACAATTGGCTTCTTGAATTGTCAAAAAGTGATGTTTTACATTTATTAGGTGTTTAATTTAAAGAAATGAACTTGACTAAGTATACAATATAAAAAAAGTGGAGGAAGTTTGTATTTGAAAATTCGCCATAAAATGCCACATTAAATAATATCTGCCCCATTACTGTAAGTTTGTTAAAAAATAGGCAATTGGTGGCGGCAAATAATTTCAAACCTCTTGCCCAAAGTGTGTTTTTTGTATCGACTAATTAATAGAGCAGGGGAAGAAAATATTTTTTACGAAAGGGCTGCAGCCAACTGTCTAATGTCCTTGATATCCAGTAATCTCACCTAGGTTTTTAATCACATCCATTCCCACAATCAAACTGTCGGGATCATTGTAACCCTTCGCATCTGTTGAATCTGTCGTGATCATGAATGTTCACTTCCGCGGTTTGTTTTATTTTATTTCTCTAAAACAATATACACTCAATGAGAAAGCAGCTTTAATAGTTTCAACGAATAATAATATACCAACTTTAATATTGTAAATAAATATAAAATATATATTAATATAATAAACTAACATAATATAACCGCTTATATGAAGTCTAACAAAATAATGTTGACAAACTAACCTCAGAAGCAAATATTGATTAAATTGTTATAAACAATAATTTGTAACATTGTGTAGCCTTAAAAAATTTAAGAAACGTTTCTTTATACAAATGTTCTTTAAAATTTTAAATAATATGTTTCTATTATATTTTCTTCGAGAATAAACATTGATTAATTAAAAATTTTCAATAATATTAAAAATTAATTAATTATTTGTTTTTGTAAATGTATTTTTTTCATGGTTAAAATTTTTTTTACGAAAAACTGAAAAAAATTTTTGAACCCTTTAAGGGGCGATTTTAGGGGGTTAAATTTTGCAAAAATGTCTGCCAACCATGGTTACGATTTTTGGTGCCTTGTGAAACATAGTGCCTTGTGCCGCAGGGCGGACGTTTTTTCAATTTTACCTATTTTTTGTGAAAATTTTAAGTTTTGGTCCATTTTTCGTCACTTTAATGACAAATTGCGCTGAAACCGACCGATAGAAATGTGTGCCACTACAGTAAAGTACTGTATACGCCAAAATAAAGTTTTGCGTTAAATTTGGTCCGGTAAATAATTCTTTTTTTAAATCTCCTGTTCCCGCGCGCCCAAGTGCATATACTAACTACCTATGTCCTATGTGGAAAGATATCGGTAATCATTTGATTAAAAAAAAATGCCTCCCTCTCCCTGTTCGCCCACCATACCAAAAACTTCCAGAGATAAAAAACTTTGGTACTTGTATGGTGTCTCTTCGATTACCGACTGGCAGACCATAAACTTTCATCGTCGAATTTGCACGCCATTTCCTTTACTAGTATTTTCCACTATTAAATCAATTCATTTAATTCTACAACAAATAATGATGGTTTAGAAAAGACGCGGACATTTTTGTGAGAATTTTTCTAAAAATATAGGAATTTTTTTTACAAGTGGAATTTTGTGCATCATTGTCAGTCCCATAGCGAATTAATAATATTAATATTAGTTAAATTTTGCTATCACTTATTTCGATTTGATAAAAAAAGTTATAAAAATATACACTCAATCTTCTAAGCAAAAATTAGTGGAAGAGATCAGACTGTCTGGAACAAAAGTGTAATTAGAGGGCATCGGAGTTTTGCTCTAGGATAGTACACGACAGTCTTTCAAGCAGAAATTTTTGCCATTCTAAAGTGGTAGATGAAGAAGTCAAAAAGTGTGTGGTGTGAAGAATAAACATCTGCTGCGACAGCCAGGCGTTTCTAAATGATGTTATGTTAAGTTGCTTTGTAAGAGCCTACCAGATATAAAGAAATTTGAGAGGATATGACAAGACTGTACAAATCAAAATCAGCTTTGTTAAACATCTAACAGGAAATCCGAAAAAACACTGCAAATTTAAAAAGCTACACTGATAAGTAAAGAAGAATATTCTATCCGCACAGAATGCGTGAAAGATGAAGAAACTGCTGAGTAGCTGAGACATCAAATCTTTGGCTCCAGAATGCAGAAAAGGATAGTGTAAACGTCTTTATTACTTCTTATACACTTTGATAAGGATCAAGACACCACAAAATTATGTTTATATGGACACCAGCGCTTTCTCTATGGAACGTATGAATATTTCCACCTCAAAGATGAATTCTTTCAGCCTAGAGAAAATCAAGTAAAATGGAATTGATTAGAGTGCACCAGCCCTTTCGAACTGATAATAATATGAATTTGTTTTAACACATTCACGTTACTGTTCTGTGATCATTGTTTATTTCATCAATCCCATTTGAACGACGTGTAGTTTTATTTGTGCGTCCAAACCACCACCCATCACAATAATTGGCGTTTGTTGTACTTCTCTAGTCCGCCTTTCCGGAAAGTAGTACAAAAGTGCCTTAAAAACCTGATGACCTTGACAGAAACAAACAGAGTTACTGGTACCGGGACACAAGGGATTTGAAGGTATTGAGACAGCTGATGCTTTAACGAGGAAAGGATCAGGAAAAGTCCTTGTTGGCCCGGAACCCACGTGTGGGATATCGTATCAGACTGCAACGGGGACAGTAAAGGGAGAACTAAGCAACACTGCATGGGGCTCTCGGAAATGCAGCAAACGCGGTTATTCCTTAAGTCACCATTCAGAGCAAGATCCAGAGAATACCTGCAATTAAGCAGGGAACAATTAAGAATGGCGATAAGACTCCTAACTGGAGATTGTGCCATGCGGAAACACCTCAATACCATGAGGGTATTAGACGACACTAATTGTAGGATATGTGGAGCGAATGAAACTCGTCGCCATATTCTTTATGTCTTATGTGCTAAAAGGCATCGGCACTTCGTGGAGTCATTTCCGGAACCTAAAGGAACTACAAATGCACCCATCGGCAATATCTTGAATTTCGTCAAGGATACTCGTCTGATGAAGTTGAAAGACAAGGAGACACAATAAGCCAATTAAGTATCAGTGCAATGGACCTGAGACCATAACCCGAGATAGATTGATAGATAGGAATCTCAAGCAATCAAAATAATCAACATAGAGGAGAACTCTGAAAAAGCCTTTTACTAAGACCTGATGAATATATTTATATATCTTGTATGAAAAACCTTTTATAAATTAGGCAATTATCCCAATGATCCAATGGAAAAACGTTTACATAAATTATGTGCTCCGACCAGCACAAACTAATAACAAAACATATGTTATTAATAAAACTATTTCTGTTAAAAACACAACGTATTTTTAAAAAGAACATACATAATCGATGTTTCACAATTAATTCAGATACTTATATCGTGGCTGTGTTTCAACCGTCACTTAGGAATCGCCAGCCTTAAATTCGCCGACAAAAAGAGACAACAGCCATAAGCTGTGTGCTAAAAAGAGAAAAAAATATCGCACATGATAAAATTAATTCCACAAGCCAGACGGAAGTGCAACCGCTTTATAGTTTGGACTTCCGCTCTTTTTATACTATATTTGCCCTAACATTTATAGGAGTCGCTATTAAAAATGGTATACAAATGAGAATGAACATTTTTAGCAATGGTTCAGTAAAAAATAGGGAAAGGGCTTGGCTAAGGGCCAGACCCTAAATTAACTACAACTAGTAAAGAAAGTGAATTTAAAAATGAGATCATCATTACTAAATGTGTAGTTTATGTCGAAGGGTGCTAGAAATGCTTTATTTAGATTAAAAATAATACAGATTATCAAATGTGGGTAATTACGTAATTAGAAGCGTAAGAATTATTTACAATTATAAAAATATATGTAGGTATGTTGGCATCAAATGGTAAATGGTACCCATATAAACTGGAATGCTTTGGCAATTATTTCATCTGTTTTCTATCAACACCATGAGCAAGTATGTTTTATATAATAATACATGAACATGTATTTACCGAAATAATATACAGAGTGTCCCAAAAGTCAGCGTCATCCATTGGAGGGCTGATAGGCCAGCTCATGATTGACCAGAAAATTAAAATATGACCTTAGTAAAAAGTTGGCAGTTTTATGAATCTCGTGAAAATCGACACCTTAGATCAGTTTTTCAAGTGCCACAGTTACAAGATTCCATATTTTAAGATTCTAATTTTTGTTGCGCAATCCTGAATAGCTGCTATTGATCACAGTTCAAAATAAAATTAATAGTGTCATACCTTTGGAAAAAAAAAACATTTTTGCTCGATTCATGAGGTAATTTTTTTTTACTAGCTTACTTAGATTCTTCATACTAGTTATTTTTTTACAGTATGAAGAGTCTAAGTTAGCTAATAAAAAGAGTTAACTCATGAATCGGGCAAAAAAAAGGTATGAAACTATTAATTTTATTTTGGACTGTGATCAATAGTCATCAAGTTACCTAAGTAACCCCCAGCAAATCTTAGAAATTTGCGTTAGGCAAAGAGAAACGAGTCCTTTTAATGTATTGCTTCGGGATAGGTTTGAACCATCGATCTATGCAAAGTATCAACGCATATACCCACTCGGTTACCATGCCATAACACGCACAACAACTTCCAAATATTAAAAAACAAAAAAGTGTTTTTTTGTTTCCTTCATAACTTTGGATAATAAAGGTTAAAAACTTCAAAACTTATTTCTAATTCTGACAAATAAAAGTTCTACTGTCACTTGTTTCTGAGTGCATTACAACTTTTGTTTTAATCATAGGGCCTGATTCATTAATTAAGTTGTGCGTTTTATTTGCTTCTCAAAGATGAATTACATCCTCACAAAATTGCGTCTTTAGGTGCTTAATTACTAAAAACAGCTATTTAATGCTTTAAATAAATTATAAAACCATTAACCAATGTTGATGCATTTGGACATCTGTGCTTAATATTGCTAGTGTGCGGTGTAAAAATTAACACCTAAAAAAATTCACTAGACCTTATGCTATCAGTCTAATGATTGTGTTTTGCCGTTTGCAATATAGTTAACTGAAATTTAAAAAAAAACTCCTTCCAACAAGTCATTATTATCTCATTTTGACACTAGCTTAATTTTCGGGCGGACAAGAAACGCCAGGATAACTATAATGATTTTATAACTATAATGACAAGATAATTACTAAGTAGGTATTTTGCACCAAGGGTCTACTAAAATCAGCGAAAAAACCGTCAATATTTTCTATTCAAATATTACGTCATTTTTATTACATCTGTTCAAATCACCTATCACATATTTTAATGCATATTTTAAACATTCTATTGCATTAATTATGCAACTTTTCACTTTTACTTTGATTTTGTCGATTGTCATTTTCACGGAACTTGCCCACCAGAAACTAAGTTCTGCATGATACCACAAAGTGCGGGATGCAACCGTTCTACGCGACTGAGCGTATCAGTTTATCATTTTGCCATTGAAATTCATAGCACTCCTGGGGTGCACCCTAGCCCTTCATGAAGTCATGTCATGTAATTAATAAATTGCTTTTTACGTTTTGAGTGCAAAACAGTTCCGGTAGGTACGATTTACACACACCATACATCAGTTGTATTTCTCATTATGTGATGTGCGCCATATGAAACAGAACACCTGGTTATATTTGTAAGTTTGCATGCTACGCAACTTTATAAATTAGATACCTTTATTTGTCTTTGTAGGATCCCATCTCAAACTTCTTGAGGTAATCTGTTGCAGTACCATATACACTATGATTTCTATACACAGAATAATATTCTGGTTTCCACACAATCTCAATAGAAGAGTTAAACACATGATGATTCCTTCTGCTTCCTAGTTTCTGTACTGTTTTGTATCCACTGTGAGTTAATGGTATAATGCCAAAGGAATAATGAAACGTGGACGATAAAATTTAGGTCTAGAAGACTTAATTCTTGCAGTCTTGATATTTCCAAATACACTTCTATATGTTCTTAGTACTGGGACTTTCTCATTTAATAATTTTTTTGCACTTTAACAGTATTAATATCGTTTAATGATGATTTACCGACAGAACCGTCTTACTTCATTTAGTGTTTTCAACTAATGCACCGCTATTTTTACTCTAATAATTTTTCACATGATTTGGTAAAATACAAACTTTGATTAAGTAAAACAAACTTTTGACATAGTTGATTCGATATATTCTTTAATTTCCGTTTTGGAAAGAGATTATAAAAAAAATCTGTGATTTTTCCAATGTATAATACTTAGGGATTTCAAACGAATCTAATCATTTTAAGTTCGAGGCCAGGTTATTTTACAGGAGATGAGCCATTATCAGTTATGATATTGATAAGTATGTCAAAGTATGTCACAATAAAGTGAACACGTTTTCAGCCTGACGTTGAAGTTGCAGAAAGAAATTAGAGGAATCTCTATTGTACCTTTAAAAGCTTTTATATATGTCTTGAGGAATTTTATTTTACTTGCTGTTTTGAGTGTTTTGATTTTCAATTTAAGAAGTTCCCAATGTTTTAGCTTGTAAGATACTTGAGTGAAGTACTTAGAATACCACAATCCATGCCAACTTCTTCTTAAATGTTATGTTCTCTCATTTGGATCTCTGATTTTTGCCCCCAGGGCTCCTAAGAATATTTCTACGAGCTATTCTAATAAGTACGTAGGAAAGGGAAGTTGTTATTGGAGCTGTTAATATTTATTACCACTCAATAGCATATACAATGTTTTATTCGCCTGTAGTCAATAATATTGTTTTAAATAGGTAGAGAAAAATTTTGACTAATATCAGAAGATTGGTCTCCGTTTATTTATGCCAGTCGCCCCTCAGTCTCCCCGTTTTGTCCCTCAAGGGAGGCAGCTATTGATATAACCTCTTACATTTTTGACATTAATTAAGGTAACTGATGAAAATTACATAAAAAACTATGTGAATGAATGAAGTTTTTAACAACTTTTAACGTTTCTAGATTAAATACATACATATAATCAAAAAAATGATGTGGCCCACATAAATGTTTTTTATTATCGAATTTAACTCACTGAAGAAAAATCTATATCACTACATGGATGTCGTGAGTATGGGAAGACTGAAGAAGGAACCGAGGAAGGATTGGAAGGAACTTATTCATTTTGACTTTTTTTTTTATTCACTTATTTAACGTCGGCCTATTTCCGCTATCAGGGCCTATCACCGACGCCAGGAGACGAGCAACCCCCAACCTGGAAATTTTGCCGAACCTCTTATCTTACTAAGAGTGGGGATTTTTTACTTGCCTAACATTTAATAGACAAGGGACCGACTGCTTTACGTCCTCTCCGAAGGATGGTATATCCTCAATACACCTCTCGCCTACAGTTGTATTGCTTCTGCGATTTTGACTTTAAAGACCTAAGAGTAGGAATCAGGAAAAACGTGAATAAATTCTATGTTCGTGATAGAGAGGATGTCTGGTAAAGTGATGTCCAACGGCTATGAAGCTTTAAAGTTAAAGGATGAGTTTTATCTCTAGAAACACGAGTATCAATTTCTCATGGTGGTATCACCACGCAAGTTCTAGTCCCCATAATATAACCGTAGATTTTTCCACTATACACGGATATTGGCTGACGGTTTGTCCCTTGTCGCCTTGTCTTTAAATTTTGAAAAGATTGATCGTGGCAATTATTACAAAAAATACAGGCATTTTGGCACTTTCAGAAACTGCACTGCATTTCTCAAGTCAGCAAGTTTCTCCAATAATTTTAAAGCTTTGTAAAAAAATATGATGTATAAATCAATTTTTGTTTCAGTTTTTGCTCTTCCAAGTTTCAGATAATAAATCTCTCAGATGGAGTTCGTGCAACTAGTACCAAAGACGATCTTTGCTAGTACTAACATCCTCTACAGGCGATGCTAAAATTTATTAGACTCCTCGAGTTCATTTTCAATAATGAGAACGTCAGCATCGTCGTGTGCTTGTTTTACATTGAGCTTCAAACTGGTTGATTACACAACATGGAAATAAATCGACTTTTATTGAAAATTAATAAATTAATCCTTTTGTACTGGAACTTTCATTGATACATCAAATAGAATTTCCTTCGATTTAAGGTGTAAAAATTCATTTATGTGTTTGAACAGATCTAGTGCTAGCTGTAGTTGGTTGGATTGATTTGCCATTAAAATTTTTGAGAATTTTTGTTGTCAGTTCTTTCATTTTAAATTTTATCTGCCCAAAAATAGGACAGCAGTATATAAATATTTGATTTATTATTAAATGGCAGAGTATGAATTTGTTCAGAACCTAATGAGAATGTGACTACAATTGATAACAAATAATAAAAAAAAAATAAAAAAAAAAAGTTAATGTTAATTGTGATTTTTTTGTGGAAGTTAACTTTAATAGTTTTAAAGTATCCAAAAATATAGACATCATACGTGATTGAAGGGAATATTATTTATTTTGCATGCATACGTTGAGCTAATCAGAAATAAGGTGTTTTATTTTAATATTTATATTTGTGTTAAAATTCCTCAGGAAAAAGAAAGTCATGATCATATTTCAGTTCTTACCGAAATCATCAAATTTTAAAATATGTTTTTGTATCACGAATAAACAAACCACCAGTAGTCAATTATCTTATTGCCAAAAAGTTTCCAAACATTTAATTTGGATTTAATTATTTTGTGCTTTTTATTGCATATTACATATTAATCTATCACTTGGACAAATATCGTAAATAAAATTTTGAACATATATTGTAGTCACGCCTATATATGAACGCAAAAACGCCGTCCACAAAAGCCATATAATATATTTATGGATTCCTGTAATTTATGTATTCATTTTACCCATCCACATAAATATTCAGAGTGTTTTCAGCCAATTTAAAGACCCGTCTCGTATTTTATTCAATTCATTGTGTCTGGATTTTAAATGTGCTGTAATACCTAAATATAAGAATTTTCACATGATCGCGTTTAAAAACCGGTGGCCATCAACTATTTCGTTTTTTTTTTATACAGGTGAACGCGAAGCAACCCTCGAGCAGGTTTTTGAGTAGACACCAAGCGAAGGAAGGGTGCAAAGCCCTTGATGCACCTGCAACGAAAAAGAATAATTATGTTTTCTTTGGGTTATTCAGGCACTGAGGTATAAATTTTGTCCTATTCGTTTTATAACAACCACAAAATGAAGAAGTACCCCGCTGATTAGGGAAATAACAGCGATTTTGGAATGTTGTCGACTCATGCAGTTAAAATTACGGTTAAATTGATAATTAATTATCAATTTGCGAAATATCAATGCATTGTTAGCCCCAGATACCTATTATATTGTTATTAATCACTGCATTTCAGGGAAAGTCATGACCTTAAACATTAGAACTAATATTATTAGCATATCTGGACAAAGTGTACTTGTCCATTACTATTGTAATAGTTGAGAATATTATTTTAAGCAATATTCGGCAGATTATTTTATATTTTTTAATGACTCTCAGTAGCGTACTATTTCTTCTTCCAAGAGGCATTGATTTTAACTTTACTGCAATTTTATAAAAAGTACTACAATAAATATTACCAGAGACTAGTATCTGATGAACTTGTATTTCACTGTTTTCAAATTATTTGCAATATGCTACTAATATAGAATTTTAATATTTAGAGTACGATACCATATCATAAATCAAAATATAAATAGTATAAATAGTATATCTATATAGACTATAATTAAGATAACTGACATGGTACGATTTAGTCGCGCTGGCACAATGTGGCGAAATATTTATTTTTAATATCCACAATCACATTATGATGATTATGTTCTTCACTAGGTACCTGCATAAGAAGTCGCTTGCCATGTCCAGTTCGTACTCGGCTGAGTTTCCAACAGCATGGTAACTTAGATCAACAGTTGACGATTGCATCCGAATAGCTACTTGAACTTCTTTGAGTTGAAAAATTTTGTTCCGATATCGATCAGCGCTACTTCAGCGTCATCGGAATCTTGTTTTTTATTGAAAGACACTTATGAAGGACCCTATTACACCATAGGGACACTATGAGTGCAGATCTCCAAATGAGTAAGCAATATTTTAAACCAGGACGTATTCGTGCCTTATATAACAACAGTTGTGAAGTGAAGTAGCAATTAAATCCTTGTAGGAAACAAAGTTCCTAAGCAGTAAACTTTGCAACATGTGGAAAGATTGGAAAGATTGTCAGAGATGGTCAATCCAAGAATAGATATCGAGAGGCTTCTATTCACAATTTGGTCTGATATGGGGACGATTGAACCATTTTTGTGAAATTTTTTCGTAAATCTATTTAACTGCATTTTAAAAGAATTGAGTTCTGCAAAATCATTTTAAACTCCATTTCACAATTTTAACCAAAGTAGATCTGTCTGGATCTTGAGGTGTAAAAACTTAAGTATGACGTACTGTCATTAGCAAACTGTGCTCAGCCGTTGCAGAAAATAAATGATTAATGTGCAGAAGAAACAAAGTTGGTGATAAGACATGTCCTTGCGGAACTCCTGAGGTGGAAGAGAAAGTTTCTGACGAAACTCCATCAATTAAAGCGTTAGAGAGAAAATCCAATATCAGTAGGTAGAACTGAGCTGACAAACCATAGAATGTCAAATGCTGTGAAATCTATGGCTTGGGATCCTCTACATCTCTCGATTATGTGGTTCCATGCATGAGTAAAATTTTTGTGAACAGACTCCTGTCGACCGCTTCAAGCAGAAATCATATTACTTTTCGTTCAAGATATCTACCGATTCGAAATATTCCAGTAATTGTATGTTAATAACTCTCTCTATTGCTTTAGAGAACTTAGAGAGCACAGCGATGGGAGAGTAGTTATTTGAATCCATTTTCTTTCGATTCTTGGATTATATTCAAACAATCTTCCAGTTAGAAGGAAAGACTCCTTTTTTATATAAAATATTGAGCCGTATGAATATTATAGTCAGGTTTGGGCCTGGGGCACATTTTGAAAACAATAGCTTGGATGTTTTTAGGTCCCATCGGTTTATTAGTAGGTGTTCAGATAATTTACAATACGTCTAATTGAACGGTGTCAAAATATTTTTGCTGGCACTAAAGCATCTTTCGAGTCTAGTATTTAGTTACAATATATTCACAAAGAAATGACGTCGCTATTAAGTCGTTTCTAGTATGTTTTATTGAAATTTTGCCTCCGCGGTTGAATAATTTGCAATAGCAGTTGTCTACAGCTGTCTATAGCTTTCAGGTGTTTCTTGGCTTTATCCCGTTTAGTATCGCAATGATTTTGCTGTTTTTAAATCTAATGGTGAAATTGAGCAGCATTAAACCTTATTTTGGTGACCTTGAAAGTATTATTTAGGTCTTCAGCAAAAACGCAATATACCTAACAGTTTTGATGTAACAGGTGTTGATTAATTTAATCTTTAAGATTTTCTTTCTTTCTGATGGGAATTGATTGTGAATAATTACTTCTATTTGGTTTATCTATCTTTATTGTTAAAAATCGCGCAATAGTTTCCTTAGTTTTCTGCTAGAGATGGAAAATCGTATATTTGCCACTTATATAGTCAAGTTTCAGAGATCTCAACAGACAATTTTCGGATCTACTGATTCTTCAAATTCGCCAAATCTTAATTGACTTTCAGTTAACAACCAGCGGTAACCCCAAGATATGTACTTTTTGGCTACTAATGTGACAAAACTGATGAATCCGTAACAGATTTATGCCTTTTAGCCATCTCTTCACAAATATGGTTATTATGGTTAATCTATTAGTGTATGAGTTCCCACTAACAGCGAGGTGTTGGTTGGTCGACATTAATCCTAATGGTTGGTAAAGTCAGTGAATGTGATGTGTCCCGTCTTTCACCATCTTTTTGGAAAGAAGTATTTCTATTTTCGCACCGTAAGCTAGATATAGGTTATTAATTGTTGTTCATACTTCCAGAAATTGTGATGATTAATGAAGTTTTCGAGTTGGACTGTATAATGGTCGTTTGGTGTTACATCAGTAACACTTCTAGATCATTGAGCTTTTATTTTCCTCAGAGCTCGTCTGTCAAAACATCGAGGGCACTGCAGCCTCATGGACTTATTGTGCTCTCCCTTAGCCAATTTACTCCACCCATTTCAGTGCCTCTGATCAAGTTGCGGATTTGTAACACACATCCGCAACTGTTTGGATGGTTTCCGGTTCTGTTATGGTCTGCCTGTTGTATCTTCTGCGAGCTATTAGCTTCGCACGTGAAAATCATATGGTCTACTGTTTCAGGTTCCTTACGACATAATCTGCAGTTTCAGTTGCCATCATGTTTTCCCCATTGTGTGCAAGTGCTTCTTAACAGAGACGTGCCCTATCAGAAGGTCTACTATTGTTCTCAACTGAAACCTGTTCTTTGTGAGCAGTTATTCGGTTTGTTTGGGACATGGGCCTTTAATTGATGTTTTCCCATGTCTGTTTCCTGGGATATTACTAACTTATATACTTAACATGTTTTTCCTTGACCCAGTAGCTGATAGCTCGTCTGGCTGTGCTTTTGGAAATTCAGCACAGGTTCTGTGCCAAGAAAGATGTTAGCTGATCCTTGCCTAGCAAGTTCGTCAGCTTTTTCATTGCCTAAAATCCCAGAATGTTCTGGTAGCCAGAGTTCCTCATAGCACTCCCATACTAGTTTAGACTACACCTTATTAGAGGCTATTGCCTCTAATGCCGCCTGACTGTCCGACGCGATGGTGATCTGTAATCCAGATTGCCCTCCTTTTATATTTTCGCATATACATTTGAGTATAGCAAAAATTTCTGTTTGGAATACAGTAGAGTAGCATCCCAGAGAAGGACTTATACCCTCTATTGGTCTTTTTCCATGTATCGCTGCTCCAGCTTCTGTTTCCTTCCTAGAACCGTCTGTATACCAGCAGAGTCCTTTCTGCAATATGTCAGGAGTTTTTGTTAGCCATTCCTCTCTTTGTCCAATAATAATGTCGTGTCATGTAGTGTGACCTCATTATGTCAAGTACAGAATCTTCTACAATATTCACTATCTTCATGTGTTCCGATTCTGTTCCGAGGGAACTCGAGTCATTTCAGCTCGAGAAATTTGAACACATTAATCCTAGTGGTTGGTAAAGTCAGTGAATGTGATGTGCCCCATTTTTCACCATCTTTTTGGAAAGAAGTATGTCTATTTTCGCACCGTAAACTAGAGATCCGTTATTAATTGTTGTTGAGTTCATACTTCCAGAAATTGTGATGATTAACGAAGTTTTCTAATTGGACTGTATAATGGTCGTTTGGAGTTACATCAAAATTACAGTATCGCCCTCTAATATTATCCACCCACATTTATACATTTTCTAGCTTTGATACGTCTATACTGTGTCGTTTATATATTTTCATTGACCAATATTTGTTCGGTCTAATATGTCCCGATAAAAAACATAATTCCTATGTGTAAAAATATCTTCAATTCTTTTAAGATTTTAGTGAAAACAGAAAATTATTATTCATTTTAGGCGGCCATGAATTAATCTGACATTTTGCAACTCGCTATGGCAATTAAAAACAAGGTTGAATAACATCTTAAAACATTGAATATGTTCTTGATATTTAGTTATATTTATATTTTGTTTTGTTTGAATGCGATAAATCAGAAGAGGCTAAACAAAGACAACGTCCTTAAAATGTTCAATATCTCGATCGTTTCCCAATAAATGTACAATTTTATTTATTTATAGGAAATTTTCGTCGGTTAATCAGTTAAACAAAATGCGGATTCCTAACTACGAACTATTCTAGATCCTTTGCTATTGGCATTGAATGATGTTTTTCTTAAATAAACTGATTACGTCAGTAGTAGCTAGAATTAGTTGTTCGTTGATCATCCATCAGTTAATTACGTAGCTTCTTTAACGGTATTTTTAAAAATCAATAAATTCTTCGCATTATAATATGGAGAAGCCCAGTCAAAAAATATTACCTTTTGATGCGAGATCTTAAAACTAAGTATATTTTGAATAGTTTATTTCTCAGGTTTCTATAATTTTAAAGACTAATTAACTTATTGGTACCTATAATACAGCATGATTCAAATATAAATCACAGTATATTAAAGGCTGCCTCGCTTCAAAATGATGCAAAAAAGTTAATAATTTTTTAGGTTGAAATTTAAATAAAAATTGTAAACCAATATCAAATTTTGCTGAACGTAGACGAAATGATGAAAATATCAATATCCTATTTTGTTAATGTCATTTTAGAGCAACCAACAATATTTACAATTTTGTATACAAAATTTGCTGCTTCTGTTTACATAAACCTGTATCACTCCTTCCAATTATTTAACATGTATTTTAACACAACAAAATTTAAGGGAAGTTTTCATTTAGCAGGTTTTGGTATGATTATTTGGAAATTAAACCCCTTAACTTCAGCTCACCTGCACTTAACAATTCCATAATTATAATTAGCTTAACTGATTTAGATGCAAGATTCGAGGAACATTAAAATTTGATGCAGCTGCTCTCTCTTTTTTATAATATACCCGCCAAGTGCAAGGATGTTTTAATGCCTAATTTCACTTTCTGTAGGGCAGTTTTCATTTATCTTGAATTTAATTTATTTTTTATAGAAACACTGGAATGACAACAGGTTTGTGTCGCCACTTGCCAAGTGGTGTGTAAAGGAAAAAAAAAATATCGTAAATATTTAACATTTTTTTGTGTAGTGTTTCGTATGCACACGAAAACGTTTTTTGTGTAGGCGACATAAAGATAATAATCGAGAAAGATTACAACCGAAAAGAATTAACCTAGAACTCAAGTAAAAGAAAAATCATGTTAATTTGAAATCTACTTGTGGTGAGCACCGTATCCTTCAGGATTCTTACATTTCGCTTCACATTTTTTTGCACATAATAGAACATTATAATATTATACCGTGTATTGTTTGTTTTTATGTCATGTTTTATTGCTGCGAACCAAATAATAAAAATAGAGTATACAGAGGTGTGTTTTTTATAACGGAAGAGTTTATTAAGTGGTTTTCTCAGAAAAGTTCATTCTGTTAGCTGTATCTTGGTTATCTGTGATAACGTTCTCGGCTACAGTAAACTGTACTATCTGTGGTGTTTAATTTGAATTTTAATATAAAGCTTAAATTAGTTTCTCTTTTCAAAGAAAAATTCAATGTCACTGGAAAATAGAAATATATAACTAGCTGAAACTACTATGACCAGAGGAAATGTTTTTCTTGTCATCATAAATGTGCAATCCATCCTCCAAAATGCCTTAAATTACATATTTCCATGTTTTGAGGTCTGATACATCAGTGAGCGGCAAATGGATTAACCGGCCCTTCTGGAATCCAAAGTAAACAGCTAAAAAATAAAATTTTAAGAGCAGAAATTGGGTATATTTACGCATATTGTAGAGTCATTTTGATACTAGTTTCATTATTATCTCAAAAGATGTGGGAAAAAACTCATTTTTTAGAGGCAGCAGGAGCAGTTTTTGGAATTTACAGAAAGAGGGAATTCTTCAGATTCCAAAAATAGGTGTGGTTGAGTCAAAATGTTTAGACAATAATTATCGAAAGCATTAACTTTGACCGAAGTTTAATTTACGCTCGATTGATATTTGAAAAATTTCTCTGATTTCAGTAGCTTCCTGATGAAATCAAAAACATTATTTCTGGAGTTTAAATGTTTCTTCGACAGTTGTATACCTATACTAAGACGATATTGTTAAAAATTAAGAAATAGAACACTATTCTAGCTAATTATAACACTTCCACACAAACGACTTTGGTAAAAATTTGTTTAAAAATCAACTTTTTATAATTTTCTAACATTAAACAGATCTTATTTTCTCTATCTGATACAATAAATCTTTAAAAATTCAAGCAATACATTAAAGAAACAAATGATTAATTACCACCATAAGAGATGCTCAAAATGACCGCTATTCATCAGACCACGGATCAATATTCCGAGTGTTGAATCATGTTTTGTATAAAAACCGATTGCTGGTCCCGCAGATTATGTTTTAAGAGATAGCTCAATAAACAATCGGAATCACATCAGGAGTCCAAAAATACGGAATGATATTTTTTAAATTAATAAAATACCGCTAATGTAACCTCGTTTGTAATAATTAAGGTTTTCAATAATTACACAGTAACACAAATAAAAAGTCCGTTACCAAAAACCGGACCCAATTTTTCCGATGTATTTTGACGTCCTGAAACCGAATCCGGCTAGTTTCGTATCATTTTTTGGCCAAGGCCCAGATAGTGTAGAAATCAAATTTCTTATTATTAAAAAGAATTTTTTGATCTTGTAAACTATTTTTTTTAAACCATCAATACCCACATTTCTGAGGTCACTGATCACGATTTTGATGTGGGAATTTAATTTTGGCAGCTGCCAACTGTCAAACTGACAGTATTAAAATTTCAACATTTTGAAATGAAGTTTTTTTGTGCGTAAACCTACGTTTTTTTAATGACGATTTTAAAAAAATTTACACAGATTGTTTTGATCATCAGATGGTTGAAGATGGTATTGATCGGAAACCAAAATAAATATTATATGCAACTTATTGTTTCCAAGTATAGTAACGCAAAAATAACAATCTTTATTTTTCTGATCGATTCCATTTTATGGGGTTTTTTATATAAATTCCATTTTTTTTCTGATGGTGTTATTTTACTTTTACTTTTTCCTTCTTTTCCTACTCTGCCGGCTTACCAACATTACTCTGCAACTGTTGCATATAATATTTGATTCAAACAGCAAATTCATATTGCCGTTTAAGAAAATTACTTAAACTACACATTTTTTGGATTATTAGTAAAGAAATTCAAAGTGACATCATATTTTGAAAAAATATACCCAAATAATACCCTCGAAATTTGTTTTCTTTACCTGTCTACTTTGGATTCAACAAGATCCAGTCCACATACTTATTTCTGCACATTGTATACAACTCAAAACCATTGAGTGACAAAGCTTAAAGATATCGCAATAAAATATACTTTGAACTCGAACGTTGACGATTTTAGTGACTAAATTTATTCATATCTAGTATTAACACACTAATTCATTATCGATCTAAACAAAAATAATATAGCAAAATACCATTCAGTCATAAAGAGGCAAGTATATTTTGTCTACAGTTGATAACAAACCATAGAAAATAGGAATTGAAAAGAATGTCCAATTTCATCAAAATATTTTGAAGGATTTTCAATTTTCCAAAAATTGATAAACCTTAATTGACAGTTGCCATACCATAGTAAATTGTATTAATTCATGTAAAAATTCTCGAGTTGTATTTACAGATTTATTTAAAAAAAAAACACTTTTATTGATCTACCCAAGCATGTATTTCCGTTACAAACTCAAGCAACACTCACCGTGCAGCAAAGTTTTTTTTAAATTTTTTTTTAGTTTATCTAGAAATTTTCTTCTTAATAAAAGTCCCATTTAATTTTAAATGGCTGTAATGTTTTTGTTTATGAAAATATTTGCAAATATCTGGGAATGGAAAAATATTGCTGAAACCGACGAAACCGTCTTGACTAATACAAATTTTTGTGACCACTCATGAACCAACATTTATCGATAGAATAGTTTCTGATAAATCAATTATCCCATATGGTGTGCACTTTATGCATATAAGAAAGTAAAAAGGCAAACATTTTAGTTCCAATGAAATAAATATTAAAAGAAGTCCAGTAATATATTCTCTAGCTAGGGAGGCAAAATTACTGGATCCCCTTGTCAGTAATTTGACAATTAAATTACACTGCGAGATAAATTTAGATAAAAATGTATCTAATGTCAAAATACATGAGTGTAAAATTTAAATCCGTATTTGTTCCAACAATAACTGGCATTTATAAATGTAGGCCACTAGATGATAAAAGGCGAAATTTAACTTTTAAGTCGCCATGTGTTGCAACTAACTGTTAATTATTATGGTGACTGTGTACGTTGCAAAGATTCGACACACATTTTGAACGAAAAAAATAAGGTCATCGACTCATTTCCATAATTTTAAGTACGAATAAGACGATAAGACCGTGAACCCATTCTTAAACTAATACATAAATAAAAAACAAACAACACTTTACATTTATATTTTGTAGAAAACTGCTCTTCTTAGATAAGTTATCTCTATTTTTATTTATTTTTTTATTATTTATGATACAAATATTTTTCGTTGAATTCCTGATACGGTATTATGTAAACTTTTATTTATGAGTAATAATAGGTAGAACTTTTTTATTATACCACTCATAATCAGAAAACATATTTTTTCTCAAGGATAATTTTGCAAATATAAATACAATAGAAAAAAATAGGTATCTAAGGTATTTTGTTTGTTTATTCAAGATCGATTTCCATTGTTTAAGGTCAGATTTCGCAGATATCAGATATCTACTTATCCTAATTCTGCCGATTTTTTTATACGAAATACTTAGTTCAAATCAGAGACATTTTACTAGATTTTAAGCAAAGTCCTTTCACACTTTTATTATATTGATTGATGTGCTCACAGTTCAAGTTTTTTAAAGCAACTTAGTGATTTACATTCGTAGCAGAGGATAATCTGCATAATATAACTTCAGGAGACCATTTTACAATATACGCGACGAAATTTCCAATAAGTCGTAGATTCTTCTATTACGAGGAGAAATCAAGTAATTTTCAACAAAGTCTCACTATTCCTATGTTTTATTACAATGTTAGATTTACCGACTTTTTATTATTTTTTAGTATCAATAAACAACATTTAAAACTAGTGTACAGATAATTGGATTTTCATTTCTCAAATATGCACCTGCTCAAATGAACCTCCTGAACATTTTAAAATTTTCAGTTGATAGTGTCTCCGGTACCATCTTTCAATTTTCGAAACCCAAACCATCATTAAAAAATAGCTGATGCTCAATATGATTCAATGTCTACTTTATATTGACTAAAAGTCACCTCTGTTCGTTTAAATATTAGAAAGGAAGGACTAGATGTGTAAGTATAAAGAGGTTGCATATGAAATCACAAAAGCATGATAAAAATAATTTTCTTCAAATCTAAAGAAGAATCTTAACAAATGGTGGCAAACAACAAAAAATGTGTTCAGCACCAAACAAATACCTAGGTAGTGTTTTTTTAATGCATTTCGTGATGAAACAGAGTTGCTGATGATTTCCTATATACCTATATGTATAATTTGGACCATTTTCGATATATTCTATTAACCAATAAAAAAAGTAAAATTTGATATTATTTTCAATGGGACGCCACTGCATGTTTCGGTTATGATATAGTTCCAAATTAGCTTTTTCCACGCCAATTATCATTACACCTAGAAGAAAAGTAAAACGCTTTTATACATTTCAATATGTATTGACATAATCATAGTAACACACATTCATTCCATATCGGATTTGTCGATTGATTTGGAATGAAACATAAAATAATTAATTACAAAATTTGCCTTAGAGAAAACCTTGTGCCAAATTTGTTTAGGTAGACCTTTCTAAATACGGTTTATTAAAAGCATTAAATTAATGCTAATCAAAATGGCAAGATTTTTTATTCAACCTTGGCCTAAAAATATGTCAATAATAGATATATTGTCGTAAATTTGTTTATTATGCAAATCCTTATTACAATTATTAGTTAGGTATTAGGCAGGACAAATAATTATGTGAGCGTTATTTCAATTCAACGTTTGAAAAAACTCATCACATATTTATTTAGTTTTAAGAATTCTATGACGAAAAACTATTATATTAACAACAGCATTCGTACGTTGGCGATTAAAAATAAAAGCTATTTCGAAGTACAAATTTTTATTTCATGGATTTTTGTTATTTCATAAGCTAACTTTTTTGTTACGACAAACTTTTTCGAAAATGTGATTCTCTTTGAATAATTTGCTTAAATCTTTGAAAAATCAGTGGTTTTTACTTAAAAATCAACGTTTTCAAGTCCCTTGTAACTCGGCGGGTGTTCTTCTTCTCCGAACGAAAAAGCACCCTTATTCCTTTTTAATATTTCATATTTGACCCATTTAGAATCAAATATCCAAAAATATTTAAATTTAAAACTGCTATAGAATTAGTCCGAAGTGTGATCACCAAGTTACTGAACATGTGTATGTATAAAAAATACAGATTGTAAAAATTAAAAAATTTCATATTTACCCCTAAATTACATGAATATTTGAAAATAAATTTTTAACAGTATTATATGCTCCAAATTTTATTTACAATAACTTGAAAAATAAAGGAAATATATTGTCACTTGATATGGAGAAAAAGAACTGGATAATGCTAAAACTTTTTAAATATATAGGCCTTATTTAAAAAGTTTCAGTCATTATTCAGTTAATTTTAAAAACAAATCTAAATAGAAATTGTTTGACTAATAACAGGATATATTTATAAATTATTGATCTTTTTCATTTCATTTTATTAATTATTTTTAATAGCCCCTATATGCATTATCTTTTACGAAGGCGTAGAAGGGCCACAACAAAAATTTTTTATTAAATGTAAAATTCTGACTTTTATATCAGAATTCTGATTTAAAACTCAGAATTCTGACTGAAAACACAGAATTCTAACTTTTATCTCACAATTCTCACTTAAAACTCCGTCTAAAATTCTGTCTTTTATCTCAGATAAACAATTTTTCCTGGACTTTATTGTGTATATTTTCAATATTCGATCCAAGATATAACCTAGAGATTACCTGATCAATGCATTTTAAAAATTAAAACGTAATTAATCATCGTAAGTACCAAAACTAAATAAATGAACTGCAATGTATGTAGCATGAATATTACAAACATTCCCCTACCGATTATGTATATTATTGCACGATTGAATAATTTAGGTTAATGCAAGTTCGATTTTACATTATCTTGTATTATTTCCATTTGGCTGTTATAGTGAGGGGTACTTTATTGTAGCGGGGCGTACTGCTGGTCACGTTAATGATTTTATGCAGACATTAAAAATCGTTTTAGCAGAATTTTTTCATTTCCGAGAATTCTATTTTACTCAACGGAAAAAGTAATCACATTAATCTTAAAATATATGCCTACCTTCTATATTTATCAAAAAATAAATGGACAGCACTCTCAACATGTTCCCCTGTTTAATTTTATATTTATTGTGTCCAATTAGTACGTCATTCTTGTATAATTCCTTTATTTGATACAGTAAATATCGCAGAGAGTAGATAAAAAATAATTCAATACCGTTTTGTATCATTTTGCGTATCTCCAATTAAAAATTGAGAAATAAATGAGACGAGCATAGTAGCCAAATTTTTGTATCTTTTGCAACCAGATTTAACGTCATTCTTATTTTAAATTTATTTCATTTAATGTACCAATCGAAACATTTAGTTTTGATATGATTTTTTTAACTTTACTATACAAAATTTCAATATAGGTGGTGCATGTTTAAAGCTTCAATATAACTAATGTGTGAAATATTGAGTCAAAATTAACGATGGACTAAAAATGTTGGTAAATGCAGAATGCTTCTCTGAAAAGTTACAGCACCTCAACGTTGCAAAAGAAAAACCAAGATTGCGAAACTAAATCAGGACGTGATAGGTTAGAGCAACTGAATTCGGTAAAAATTTAACTTAATCTAGGTTAATTTAATGCAACATAAACAAAAAATTAATAGGAAAGTTTTTTTAAGGGTGATAGATCAACTTACCGCACCCTAAACATTTTCTTCCTAGGGAAGTTTAGTGAAACAAATGCCTACTGTTGAGACGTAATATTTAAAAAAGACTTTTTTCTTCATTTAGTCTTGTAGAAATATTTTGAGAAAAAGAGTACAGAAAAGAGGATTGGATTTGAATTATACCTTCAAAGTTCCTTTAAATTTAACATTATCACGCATTTTGTACTAGTTTACTTAATTTTAATGATAGATCGTTAAAGAGGTCCAAAAAGCATATATTTTTTTATCACTTCCAAAGAAAATTTTCAATTCGTTTTTGACCGTTCTAAAGAATAGGCCATCATCAAAACTGACAAATGAATCAGTCCAAAGTCAAACACGTATGGTAATGTTAAATTTAAAGGAATTTCCCTTTTGTTTACAATTTCCCTCGAAAGTAGTTCCTCTTACTATACTAATGAAAGATACAAAATAGTTATTTATGCAACAAGTGCGTAAGGTGAGATTTTTTCACGAATGGGAATTTTGTCGCATGAGCCATAGGCGAATGCGACATTCCCATGAGTGAAAAAAGCTCACTTTTCGCACGAATTGCATACAATATTTTTTCTACTACCGAAATGTATCTAAATTCTCTAATAATAATGTGAAACGTCAAAACTTACCTATTACGTCAAAACTTCATATGTCATTTAAAAATCACAATTCTGTTATAGCCCACTTAATTTTAAATGAGTGAAATTAATCAATGTCTATTATTTCTTTGTCTAATGTCAATGTCAAGAATATAAATGAAACTTCAAAATTCAATCATTATTGTTAAAGAATACTGAAAATTAGGTCGTATGTTTTATAATAATACCACATTTAACGTTTTTAAAATAAGATATGATTATTATAGGTGCTCTAATAGGTATGCAATTGTTTAGTATGTTACTTTTTCACGCACTAGTGCGTAAGGTAAAAACTCTTTACGCACTAGTGCGTAAAGTTTAACTTTACGCACTTTACGCACTCTAAAGCGTGCGGAAAGTTAGTACTTTAAGGTCGGTAGTAGAAAAAACTTATTTTGAACTCTATTTTTCAGCAGTATAATGGTTTTCATACGTTTTTCAAAGAAAACAGAAGGTCAGGGAGTGGTAATGTGGTCCAGCACCCTTAAAGATGCCTTCTACTTTTTTCATATTGCTTCAAATTAATCCCAGACTGAATCTAGATATACCTGCCAAAAATTTTTTGAGAAATATTTTTGTATAGCAACAATTTTCGTCTTAACTTTGATTCAAGAATTCACATATCTTTTAATTAAACAGACTGTACGCTGTAGGTGGAATATCATGAAGAAATATACGGTAAGTAATTGATCATTTATGAAAACTGTCACATTATAAGATAAACAAATTTTGGTTAAGAATTTTAATTCCTGATATAATATACAGTTAATAGCTTCAATATAGCAGATCGGTATATTTCCATACCACCTGATACAATGAAAAGATAATTTGTGTGCATGTATTATTATTAATATAACTAGGTGTAGTACACCTGGTGTACTAATTGGCTCCTTCTACTGCTTTAGTTATTGTCGCATGAGATATAAATATGATTACATGCAAGCACTGGTAATTTGAAATTCACTGCAAATCATTTAGGATGAACCAGTATGAACTCCGACTGAGGGCAACATTGTAGGTAGAAACTTCTTGCAGGAACAGAAAGTCAGGAACCTCATCAAGACCTTAAGAACATTGGCGCCGTTTCCAAGAAGCTCGAAGAGAGAGAGAAATATTAAGTAATTTGACCTGACTTAGTATTTTAGTTCATTTTTTCTTTCATTTGGTCCATTTCGAGAAAAGAGGAAACTTTTCTTAGAGATAATTTTTATTTCAACCATTTGATGTACTTACCTGTTGAAATGTAGGATAAACACATAACACAGACGTAGTGCACTTCCAATTACCGAAAACTTAATTCTACGAACTTTTGGCCAATCAAGTTGGTATTATTGGAAATGATTGAGACCAGGTTTAATCAATTTAATAAAGTGGACACTACATTAGTGTTACTGCCATTAAATGAAACTGCAAACATATGTTTCTTTAGAAAGCTAATCGTGCTGTTATCCATCCAAATCTTCTTTGTAATATTTACATCTCTTGATGATTACAATTGCTTCCAAAATGGCAAAGTTAACAGACAAATCTGTAGTTATTGGAGCATAGTAATGAAGAGCTTACGTTTAAAACACCATGGATTGGTATTCTAGTATCTCAAATTATTGATCCATTCTTCATTGTCATCAATTTAAAGATTGAAAGCTCTTACATAAATTATTTTAATTTGGGAAATAATAATAACTTTGCCTTCCAACATGAAGAAATTCTCCAATCATTCTCCCTATGAAATTATTGGACTCCTGTATAATCTGCTAGATTATGAGACATGAATCCACCAGGGTTCATTCATGAAATCGTTCTAAAACAAAGAATTTATTATTATTTTTTTAAATTAATTTGTTTAACCTCGTCTCTCTTTACCTCCTCCTAGGATTTTCTGGGGGTTACTTCGGTAACTTGAGAGGCGGTTAAGAAAACATTTTAAGAAAACATTTTTTAACATCGATCTATTTTCGGGACTAAAGCCAATCATTGACGTTAAAAAACCAACCTGGAAATTTTTCCAATTTTAGTATACAAAAGAGGAGAGGACTTACCGAACATCTAATAGAGAAGAGATCTGCACTGACCACTGACCAGCCTCGTTCTCTCTCACAACCACGATCTGCGCACTATGCAGAACAGAAAGGAAATATCTTGTTAGTTATAGCGAGAGTTTTAATTTTGCTAAATAAGAATATGAGAAATGTCTATAATGAATGGATAATCATAGCATGACAATTTTTTAAATGAATATTTTTGACACTTTATTGAACATGTTTATATAACGCAAGATTCAGTGCACATTTAAGGGTAAAATCTATTACAAACAAAACGTATTTTATTCAATATAATAAAGCATACATATAAGTGCAAAACTACTGTTATTTCTGTTTGATTAATTTTTATCGCTCATTTCCATAATGTATCAGTCTAATGTAGTCGATTTTAAGAAACTGGATATGTTTATGCTAAACATATGTTTTTGTGCGATTCTTAAATTATGAGACCCACGCACAGGCAGTTACCTACATCATGTGTTGACACAAATGACTTTTTACATGAACTGAGGGGTTGACTGGAGCAGCCCTACTTTTTTGCTGTGTGAAAGCGATATTTGATTCCGTATTGAAAAATATAAAATAGGTACCTGGTTTGTAGAAACTTTAAAATTAGCATATCAGATTTTTAAATAACCTATAAAATAAATAATCAAATTTGACTCCAGCAAGATTACTAAACTCGATTAATCAATCGTGCCTTCGATGATAGTGGAAAGTTTAAATTTTACTAATTAATTTGCATTGTTTCCATTGTCAAATTTCAAAAACAGAAGTTACCTTGGATAGAATAAGCTACTGTGAATTTAAATAAGTTTGTGTTATTGACGTCATACCAAAAATTTTATACTCATAATCGATACGCATAATAAAATAACTGTTTTATTCGCAGGACATAGTTGAGATTTTATCTGACCACAAATTAATTTCGTGACCTGACACAAGAATATGATGTAATCATTTATGTTGACTAGATATAAGAAACCTCTCATATACAGCGTATTCACCTAGTATGCGAAAGTCCAATATTTTCTTTAATAACTTATGTTAGACACTGTTGAAATTCTTGCTCAGATTCCATAATATTGTGACCATTTATTCTCCTTTCTCTGAAAATAGCATGTGATTTCTTGTTGTTATTATAAATTTGGACGTTTCTTTTGAAAAATAACTCACTGGTGTAGTCATCGTCAAATAATCCTTATAATCATATGTTAGGAAAATTAAAGATCTAGTAGACTATACTAAAAATTAAAACTGTCCAAAATTTAAAACTAATTACCTCAGTCCTTTATTTATCAGTGGGGATTTAAAATCCCGAAGTAATATGTAATGTACTATCGCGGCCGAAAAAAAGTAATCGACTGATTTTCCCGTTGTAAATATGGTTCTATGCAGTGTCGCATCAATCCCAATATATTTTTATTAGTGTCACTGTCATTGTCATATTAAGCAAAAATAAATTTTTTATTACTTAACTATGCCTTATCATGTTTTGAGTGAAGAAGAAAAGGCTACATCATGCCAAACTTGGGGAAGGGTGGTCTCAACAACGCATAGCAAGTGAAATTAATTGCAGCAAAAGCACACGATTCAAAAACTAAACAAAAAGTGGATAGAAACTCATGATCTGAGCAGGGCAGTGGGTTCTGGGCGGCCAAGAAAGAATACTCTAGAAAACGACAATACCCTGGTATTAACTATGTGAATTTAAACCCATTTTCTAATTCTATTGAAGCCAAAGGGCAAACCAACTTCCCAGCATCTGTTAGGACAGCAAGAAAACGCGCGGTTGCGAGAGCAAGGTCTATTTAACTGTGCCACTGCTAAAAAGCCTCGACTAACTATAAAGAGGCAAGAATGCAGTTTGCAAATACTTTTATTAATGAAAACGATAGTTATTGGGAGTGAGTGGTCTTTTCCGACGAAAAGATATTTCAGTTCCTGCTACAATTGTCAACAGCGAGTTTACCGCCCCAGGGGTCATAAGTTTGCTGTTTGATGAAGAATTTGCACAAAACAGATAATAGCGGAAGGTATTCTGTCTCTTTGTTTAGTTTTTGAATTGTGCCTTTCCTGCAATTAATTTCATTTGCTATGCGTTGTTAAGACCACCCTTCTCCAAGTTTGGCGATGATGTAGCCTTTTTCTGCTTCTCTCAAATCCATACTAATTAATTGTTTTCTTATAATTAAAAAATATTAACAACTTTATTTCTTATTAGTTTTTTTTTTAATAAATACGACCCCACCAATGATTTCTTGTCAAAATAATTTAAATGACATAACTGATGTAAAAACTCCCATTTACGAAGGAAAATTTTTCGAAAAAACATACTACTTGATTAAAAATCGATTACTTTTTTCGGCCGCGATAGTGCATACAGACTTGTTATGTAAAAAATTGTCACTATAAGAAATATTACTTATTTTTGCTCATGGTCATTTTTTCATTCCTTGTTAATACGACAATATTATTTTGATATTGGCATCCTTGTGAATAATGTTAATTCTAATAAGGTAAGCAAATTCAAGTTTTTTTCTATCTATTTTTACATATTTAATTTATGTGTTCATTAAATGTTAATTTATGGTCTTTATTAATATCTAGATATTTCGTAATCATTACCTTCTCAAGGTGTTTTCAATTGTACCTTGTATATCGTGAATATTTTTATATCAATATTTATTAGCACCATTGTCGTATATATTTAAATTTTTGGCTCTTATTATTGGCCTGTTTTTGTTTACTGTAAACCAAAAACAAGTCATTAAACATGTAAGTAAGTAAAGTTGTTGGTTTCGGCGGCTTATTCCTCACCAATTTATACGCCAAAGACTTTTCTGAAGAATTATTAAAATTTTATAATCCTTAATCTCGATATCGTAACAAGAAATTTTCTAGAAGTGAGCAGATTTTGTATTCGATTATATTTTCTAAAGAACGTGAGGATATTGCATTAATATTTTTTAATTTAGTCTAAAAATGTCATTGGTGCATAAGTTCAATGTTTTTTTATGTGTTCATCTGTAGAATGCAAATTATTTCTTAATCTTATTTCTCTTATGGGCCAAAATGCAATAGTATTAAGAAATTTACAAAAATCTAAATTCTAAAAGTTCTATAAGTTTATTTGATTCTGTACCCCTATTTTTCGCTCCTCCATTCGGCCTCGAAGATACAAAGGCAAAATCTGTTACAGTCTGTATATTTGATTACTTACATCAGATTCCATCAGGTTCTTTAATATATCTAAATGCTATTCTGATAATTTTTTAAAACTACTTTGATATAACCTGACATTTAAATATGTTATAAATTTTTTCTACTTGAAACTTAAAAAAATGTGTAGTATCAGACAGAAAAAAAAGCTTCATTCAATAAATAGTTCAACGGTTTACCAAGGTAATAACGGCCAAATAAATAAAATGAGAAATTTTCGGGCTGCGAAAGTTTGAACAGTTTTATCAATTTTTTTTCCTCATAAATACAGTTGTTACAGTGCAATCAACTCGTTCAAATATACGTTACTTTTAACCGACCCTGTATATTGCCACTGATTAATGTTTATTTAATTCCAACAACGTCTGAGCTAGCTTTCATCGCAATCCACAGTGCACTCCAATTTTATTAATTGATAATTGATGTGCGTAGCCACATATGCAATATGTTGCGGATGAATTTCTCACTTTGATTCTCCTAATGATTAAAGTGGCATCCTTTAGACATATTGACCTACTTTTATTGTGGTTGTAAACCCCAACAGTTGATCAATCGAGGATTAAGGTAAATTTGCCTGTCACCCTTTTAGAAAAAGGGTTCGCCAGGAATTAGCAGGTGTGCTGTATTAAGGAGCTGCCTGGAAACAGATTTCAATACGTTTGATTGGAACAGTTGTTCCGAAACTATTATAATTTTATTAATGTCGAACTGGCTGACAGACAAACATCTTAAAATTAACAATAATTATTTTGTATGCGTTCTCGACAATAGTTTTTTAAAAGCAGAAAAGATAGAATCGAAGAGTTTTAAAATGGATATTTTATCAAATCTACGGGAGCATTTCCAATAGTTAGATATGTGATAGAATTTCTAAGAATTTGTGCTTTCTTCTAAATATTATATGCAATTAGAATCGGTACAGTTTACTCCTTCTAAAAAATCAAAAGTTTGGTTCTCTGTACTCAGTAAATAAAATTGGTGAAAAACAAAAAGTGCGTTGTTATTTGACTGTACTTGTAACGATGTTTTTAGCGTTTACATAAAATGTAAAAATATGTTTCCCCTAATGCGGCTCTTTATGTGCCGTATAAATATGAACTTTACTTTACCACATATTATTCCTCCAAACAAATTCTTAATATGTGCGCAATAATTAAAATTCCATATTTTGAGCGTAAAATGTAATCATTAAAATGTAAATCGTTTTATCCTTAAATTAACGTGAGATTACCTAAAAGAAATAATTATTAAGATAATTAAAATAATTAGCCGTGTGTTTGTCTGTTTCTGTGAAAAAATTTAGTTTACAACATTTTTGTACCTACCTAAAATTTTCTACAAGGATCTACTTTTTAAAACCCCTATTTTACACCTTGTCTTTCGAGATATCAAAATAAATCTCGGCGTAATTAATTCAGATGTAAAATGTCACATTTTGACGCATTTAAAGATTTTTTCGGATTTCCGCTTTAGTCGGAAGTGACACCAATTCTCGATATTTAAACGAAACGCCCTGTATATTATTGCATTTTTAGAGTCCTGGAAAGATTCTGAATAGTGTTTAAATGTTAATTGTGGCATTTCATACATTATTTCTCTTTTTTTTGGGGGGGGATCCATATTTTTTAGATAAATCAACTTTTTTTTGATTTTCAAGAAATGTGGCAATAAATCCCAAAAAATAGAAGAAGGAGAAAACATTCTAAATAGGTTTGAACTTTTTTGGCGCATATTTACTCTGACTTGACTTTTTTAGAGTCAAGTTTTGTTTTGAATCTAGAGTGCTGCGAATAACTTTAAATTATCATAAACGACAAAAAATTATGGAAAAATACAAATTTCACTTTTAGCCAATAATTGTAATAGGTGCATTCTAATCTTTCGAAATTAGTTTCTTGCAAAAAAGTCTCTTTTTTTTCTAATGGCATCAATACAAATTTTCAAGACCAATCCAACGGTCCGTCAAATCCAAAATTTATTCAATAATAAACTAAGAAAAAATTAATATTTGTTTTTCATTATGATAGAAAAATAGTATAAATGATTTTTTAAGTAAGTCATGAAAAACAAAAATTGTATGACAGCTGCTTTGAATACAGTAATGTTAAAAACTACGATTAGGTAAGCAAATATTGCAATACGTTAAATTTTCTTATAACTGACAAACAATTTTTTTTCATGGTTTACTTCAAAATCATTTAACTATTTTTCTATGATAATGAAAAACATATAAAAATTTTTTTTAGTTTAATACTTAATGGATTTTAGGATTGTTCGTACCGTTGGATTGGTTTTGAAAAGTTGTATTTAGTTAAGGGGGTGCTGCAGGATGATGCCAGTTGGAAAAAAGACTGCTTATCAAGAAACTAGTTTCGAAAGATTGGAATTCACCTGGTTATTAAATTTGTTGGTATTTTGTATTCTTCAATTATTTTTTGTCATTTATGATAATTTAAAGTTAATCGCAGCACTCTAGATTCAAAACAAAATTTGTGTCTAAAAAATCAGGTCGATATAAAAACTCACCAAAATAGTCAAATCCATTCAGAATTTTCCTGGGATTCTGAAAATGTAATAATTTACAGGGTGTTATCTTCCGGGTAAACAAGAAGTCCGAAAAAATCGTCAAATACGTTAAAATATGACATTATACGCCTATATATTCTGGCTGATGGAGATTTTTCAAGACCAATAAATTCTTGGAAAAAAAAAATACGCCTATATTAACTATGCCGAGTTTCATTTTGATATCTTGGAAGACAAGGGGCAAAATAGAGGTGCTAGTGATATCGTTGTCACCCGGTATATAAAATGCATAAAACAAATACTTAATTAAAATACTGGAATTTGTATGTGTTTATTCGCTAAAAAATATGTATAAGAGACAAAAAATGAGCACATTTAAAAATAATTAACAGATTAAAATTTGTGTTTTTACTTTAATATAGTTAGGACATTTAATTTAAAAATCTCCGCAAATCCGTACTTCTTAAACGAAAATTATAGATCCCTAAAATTACGATATATCCACTTATGTCTCTCAGGTCAATTACCAAAAATTATGTTTAAAAATAATTATTAAACTTTGCGTATATTTATTTTGCTTTAGATTACATTGTCTGTGTTTGTTCTACGACAATCCAGTTGCTAAATATACCCACAAATATGCATATACCTCTTATAACTAGAGTACTAGAAGTTAAAATAAATCACATATGAATTTAAGGTCAATTATCAAAAGTTTTATTTAAGAGAATAAAATGTTAAACTTAGTGTGTATTAATTTCTATGCAAAATAACAGTTCACAACTTTCCATTTAATAAGAATATCTATAAATAATCACGTCTTAAGCTAATTACCTGCACTTTTAAAATTAAGATAAATTATATACATACAATTTCTGTAGTCAATTGCCAAAAATATTGTTTAAGCAGCAAAATGTGAAAATTTCGAAAACAAATAATTTAACATTGAAAATTAATGTTCTTTTCTGTGTAGAATTACAGTTTATCTCGTTCGAGTACCTAAATATCTCAAATCGTACTTCTTAAACCAGAGATATTGTCCCCAAACGGTACGATAAATCACCAAAAATTATGTTTAAGAGGCAAAATCCATTTCCTAAAAAGCTCCAAAATATACCTACAATTCCTACGCAAGAGATATGTCGCTATGGTCTAAACGTTGATATTTACGTGCATTTTTTGTGTATAAAATTATAGTTTACACATTTCAGTGCCAAAAAAATATCTACAAATACGGACTCCTAAGCCAGAAATATGACCCCTCAGGTTACAATAAATCAGATATGACTTTAAGATCAACCATCAAAAATTATTACAACAACAATAAAAACAAATAATTAAAATTTAAATATGCTTTTTTCTGGGAATAATAAGAATACAACATTCCAGTTTTTGAAACTATGCACTTTTCAAGCCAGAGATATAAAAACCTCTACGATTACGATACGTACGAAGTCAACTATCCAAAATAACGTTCAAGAGGCAAATTGTGCGAATATTTGAAACAAATACCTAATTAAAGTCTTTTGTTTGTCTTATTGAACATTCAAAATCTGAACAATAGTTAGTATTTCAAATACGAATTGATTTTATCGGAAAATAGGATTAATATTTAGATAAAAAGTCATCCGTACGAAATTGCTGTGGTTCATAAATTGATTAAACGTGACAAACAAGCACAAATGAATAATTTTTCATGTCCAGTGAAGCGCAATTCCATTTAACTGCGTTTATAAACAAGCATAGCATAATCGCTGATATTGGGTGACATAGTTTTTTGGAAATTCATGAGAAAATCCTTACATGTATGCACATTGATTTAATTCACAGTCGTCCAAATGTGTTGCTTTGTCCTCGAGTTTCAAAGAGAATTTTTATGACGTATACCGAAAAAAAAAGTTGCCATCAGTTATTGTTGAATTGCCTTGTATTGCAATATGGTGACCTCATAATATGAGAGTTCCTGATCTGTTTGAAGCCATTTCAAGAATTCAGCAAATTAAAGTCTAAGTCAGAAAATCCTCTATGATGTGACACGCTTCATTAGCCAATGTATACCAGTTGCTTATATCCCAATAACTTTTAAGTATCTTTACGCTCCCTCATTATTTCATGCTAACAGAAGAATTTTAGTTGCTATTATTATATGGAAAGTCGTTTAGAATTAAAAAAGTCTTCCACATACGAAGCTTTTGGGCAGAAATTGGATTCATTAAATTTGTCTTTAGCTTATCTGATTTTTTAAATTGTACTACTAAATAGAGAGGAAAATTATTACAAATCTTACAAGAATCTAATTTCGAACCCTATTTGTTTTTAAACAGAAGATAATTGAAAAACTAAAAATGAAACAGGTGCCTTTAGTGGCAGAAGTGCAAACAATGTAAATAAATTAAATAATTCAATTTTAAATTAATCCAATTAATCAAATTTCAAATATCTTTCGCCAAAAAAAAATGGTAATTAATAAAAAAATTTTATATATATTCGTAGGGACTAAATTTTATAGAGTTTTCTGGACAATGAAATACTAAATTAAGCCCGAAACTGCCATAATTTTGTACTTGTACAGAAAATCCTAAAATAATTTAAACAAGTAACAGGCCGATCTTGAAAGGGTTGAACAAAAAAGTTTGCATTGTGTTGAAAATACGTTAGCAGCGACCAGTATGTTAATATGAATGCGAATATATTCCCAAACGGGACGTTACGAAGCTTTGTGCAATTGTTTCTTTAAACTCGTCACACCGGTATCTCACATTTTTTTAATACCATCTTGCCATTTGGACACAAGAAAAACTGCACTCATAACTCACTTCTTACTCGTATTCACAAGGGGTACAAGTACAATGCTTTTTATCAAATACGGCAGTTATTTTTTCTTAATTAATTTGTGGATTCACATTTACACATGAATCTGTTACCGAACCGTGTGATATAAAAGATGAGGATAATGTAAAATGAGTCTTTCAACCCTTTACGTAACTAAATACTTTAAACCTTTGCATCATTAACGATAATAATTTTACGTATCATCTTTGCATTAAAACTAAAGTGTTGGCATGAATCAAGAAAGTAGAAAATAACGTTTGGGTTTACATTTATTTTGTGATGTTATTCAAAATAAAAGTTTTCTAACTTTTGAGTAACTTAACTCTTTAGTTTAGTTTTAATTAAAATTATTTGAGACAAAAGTTTCATTGAAAACTTACATATTCAGAAGTCAGTGATTAACACGCAACTTGTAGCCTACGATATACAGTGTCTCACTTTTCACCACTACACCCCAATATCTAGGCCATTTGTTGATCGATTTAGATCAAATTTGGTATACTTCTTTTCTTTCAGATTGTGTTTAAAAAGTTATTAATAAAAAAATTTTTCAAACTTAAATACGCCTACTATGATCAAAAGAAATTGGCAAAAATTAGGAATTTATATTAGCGATTGAGATAGGGTTTTTGTTTTTACAGATTCTTGTTCAGCATGACCTAAAACGCCTGTATACCAAATTTCGTTAAAAAATATTCATTCCTTCAAAAAAAAAAGTAATAAAAATCTAAGATTTCAATAATAATCACCCTACTATTCCAGTTATTTCTTGTCGGATATTTACATAACTTGGTAGTCGAGTAATATAATGACGCTAATTAAGCATTAGGACACTTTTTTTCAGAAAATATCAAAGAATTCAACTTTTATTATTTTTTATTATTGAAATCTTAGATTTTTATTACTTTTTTTTGAAGGAATGAGTATTATTTAACGAAATTTGGTATACAGGCGTTCTAGGTCATGCTGAACAAGAATCTGTAAAAACAAAAACCTTATCTCAATCGCTAATATAAATTCCTAATTTTTACCAATTTCTTTTGATCATAGTAGGCGTATTTAAGTTTGAAACATTTTTTTATTAATAACTTTTTAAGCACAATCTGAAAGAAAAGAAGTTTACCAAATTTGATCTAAATCTATCAACAAATGGCCTAGATATTGGGGTGTAGTGGTGAAAAGTGAGACACACTGTATAAGGCGGTTTTTAAACTTGTCTAATTTTGTATTGACTAAACAAAATATGCTCGAGGAAGATATACAATAATCAGAGAAAAAAAAATTGCAGAGCACGCCCTAATTGGTTAACTAATTACAAAGGTACACGGCGAGAAAAAGCGACCAAAATTTCTGTTGTATTTTACTGCATTTTACATAAAATCAAGCAAAAAACACAATCTTTGGATATCACTACTAATACCGAATTTGGTAGATTCTAATTCTATTCGATTAATGTTAGATGTTTATAATAAACGTATCTTCTTAAAGGACAGTGCTAGGACGAAAATGGTAAACCCTTCTCGATAACATAAAAACTACGTGGTTAAAAAAATTTCGCAACAATTTTTAAAGAATTGGTTCCACTTTTTGAAGAATGTAAGTGGTCTAAATATCGCCCTGTACATCTTCGGATATAAAATGCGTGTGAATCACTGACAACTGTTTACCTTTCCAATGAATTTTCGTCAAAACGATCTAAAACGCATCACAATCGGTTAACGTTATATTGAGGGTGTCTTGCGAATAAATACAATATAGCAGATACCGATAAACGTATGAATGAAGCAAATGTCAGTTTTAACTAGCACCAAAACGTTTTGTCATTTTTTCAGCAAAATCAAAAATATGTGTCCACAAAAAATAATATTATAAAGTGGGAACGAATTGTTGTTAGAAACCGACACCGAGCTCAATTTTATGCCTGCCACATACTGCATGGTGTTTTTTATTTCCTCGTACATCTACCTTTCTATAGCATGTCACACTAATAAGAGTTAAGGTATGCAGACGGCCATGTGAAACCACTTTTGGTGTATTTGTAATGGCCTGGCTATCATCAAATTATTTATAATTTATATATTCCAAGTATCAAAACTTGGAATGGAATTTTAGTTTTTCTTAAATATTACTTTCTAGAAGTGTTTTTACGAAATTTTAGTTTCATATAAGTATTCAAAGATATGTTTTTGAAATAATGGAAACAGATATGGGAACGGAAAGAAATTTAGCATTTTTGCACATTGGTACATTGAACCAATGTACTCAAAGTATTTAAAAAATAGATCATTGTCTTACAAGAAATCTTCATTTTAATACATGTCAAGAAACGTAATAAGGAACAAATAACTATTTAATAAAGAAACAATCATTAATAACATCAGGTGCAGGACAAAATATTAAGAAAAAATCTAACTTTATTTTCTTAGCTTCTGGCCAAAATCTATAATAGTACCACCGTACATATAAAATTAAACTATGATAGTACGTTCCTCATTTTTACAAAAATTGTGCCATCGCGGAAATATTTTATTTACTTCCAATTCTACTTTGAGCTATCAAGGACAAGTTCCCCAGAATTAACAATCGACGCCAAAAATAGATACATGTACACAATAATACTTAATATATGCCGCCACTATAATGATACTTTGGTATAAATATTCCCATAAATAAATGATATGTTTTAGTCATTAGCTTTACATTCAAAATACTGCAAGTTCCCAGAGTGTGTGTTACTATTCGACACTTTCTATTTATATTTATTTCGTTTTTATTTATTTTAACAAATTATAATCATTTATACGAGCTTTATTTCATAGTCACGTCTCGTTAATTTTTATATTTTGTATCATTTTCAACTATTTATATGTTTCTAATGACTATTCATAAATTTAGTTGGGAATTATATGTGCTGATTCAAACACCTGGACTGTATATTTTATAATATTTTTAACCTTAATTAATCGGTAATTAACATCAACAAGTGGCTGAAAAGCGAAATCATATTTGTAAAAATTTCGCCTCCCCAGTAGGTCCTGCTGCCTCCTGCTCCATTTTCTCATAACATTGAACTTGGTAACAAAATATCCCAAAACGTTTTCAGTTTTGCATGATAGACGGACAAGCAAACCGAAAGACAAATATTTTTGGGCACAGATTTTAAATTGACAAAATATAAAATTTGTAATTCAAATATTTTTTAACGAACCTAGATTCAGTATGGTCGGAAAATATATTTCCACTGAAACCAGGGCAATTGGTGGGTGATTTTACGTAATATCTCAGTTGAAATATGTTCGCGGGTAAAAAATATCCAAAAATCAATTTGGTATTTGTATTTATGGTTTTCACCCAGTGGCTTGCATGAAAAATTATATCATTTGTCATTGCTTTTGTCATTAGATAAGCAGTGATTCTAAATATATCAAATCATGTACTTAGTGAAGATGTAAACAGTGTGAAGCTTTAACAATTATTATTTACTTGAAACGCAAGTGGGCAGTAGCTCATGATTTACATAGAAAGGAAGATTCTGGTGCTCCTGGAAAGTCAGATGATGAGCGGTTGGTGCAATTTGTAGCTCTCGACCTTCTCTTGCTACTGCGAAATATGTTATGGAGGTTTCCAACTATCCTACATCAGAGAGGATCACAAAGAGGTTATTGGACTCTTCAAATCGTTCAGTAGCCAAAAAATCGCGGTTGAGTGACGTAATTAAAATTAGGAGGCTACAATTTGCTAATATTTGAACAAAGCTCCAAATTTTTAGACCTAATTTTGGTTTTCGACGCAACAATTTTTCAATCACCTTACAACAGGATAGCACCGAAGAAGCCAAAAATTCGAAATATTTATTTAGAGATCCAGCTTGACGCGTTAGTAATAAATCTACTAATAACGTGTGCGAGATCGGAATGGGTATTACGACATTTTTGTCGGGACAAAATTGCGCCAAACAAACAGGCAATAGGAATAACAGAACCGTGGGCAAGAAGGGACACCTCTCGAGATGCACGATTCCGTAACCTCTTCTATCTATCTTTCTATCTCATTAGAGTTGTCTTTACAAGCCCACCGCATTGAAGCTCAATTGGCTTATTGTGCCCCCTTGTGTTTCTACTCCATCAGACGAGTATCCCTAATGAAATTTAAGATACTGCCGATGGGTGCATTTGCAATTTCTTCAGGTTCCGGAAATGGCCGGATACTGGCATAGAATATGGTGAGGAGTTTCGTCCTCATCACCACATACCCTACAACTAGGGTCGTTAATATCCTCACGGTATTGAGGTGCTTCCTCATGGGACAGTGTCCGGTTAGAAGTCCTATCGCCATTCTTAATTGTTTCCTGCTCAATTGCAGGTATTCCTTAGCTCTTATTCCGATTGGTGCCTCAAGGAACATTCGCGATTGCCGCATTCCCGGAAGCCCCATCCAGTAAGTGCCATGTTGCTCACTTAGTTAGCCCTTTACTGACCGCTTTGCGGTCTGATACGATATACCGCACGTGATTCTGGGCCAACTAGGATATCTTCCGCTCCTTGCCTCGCTAGAGCGTCAACTGCCTCATTGCCGTTAAATCCCTGGTGTCCTGGAACCCATTCCAGAGTAACAGCCGAAATTTATACCAAAAAACCAAACTGACCATCTATAAGACCCTTATTCTACCAGTCCTAACATATGGATCCGAAACATGGACAATCTCTAAGGTAGGCGACAACCTCCTACTAACCTTCGAGCGTAAGGTTCTAAGGAAAATACTAGGCGCTATCTATGAAAATGGTGTGTGGAGAAGACGAGCTTTACAACAAATACAAACAAATCTCAGAGAGAAGAGATGTTGTTTCGTTTATAAGGTCATATGAGTAGATTGAGATGGGCAGGACATGTGGCAAGAGCTAATGGAAATTGTACCCCAAGCCAAATACTCATGTTGCAACTAGACGGAAGTAGACATAAAGGCAGGCCAGAGTGGAGATGGAAGGACTGCGTGGATGAAGGTGCCAGAAAAATCGGAATTACCAATTGCCAAAGGTTGGCGAGAGATAGAGATGGCTGTCGAAACTCAACTAGGGCCGTAGTATCAATGATGTTGATGATAACATGGTGATGGACATAACTATTATCTACACGAGAACTAGGAGCATTACATTGATGGTCGCTTAACTGGGATGTGATGTATAGAAATACCTAACAATGTAATCTCTGAAAAAGTGCCAAATTGTTTTAATAACGATTTCTTAATTTTAAGGATAGCTCACCCTGCTCAAACTGTGTGAAATTGTATGGAGGATAATAACGTTTAAGTCCTTCTGTGTCCCACAAAACGCCCAGCTCTAAAGTCGCTCGAAAATATTCGGGAATATGTGTCAAAAATATATATAAAATATGAGGTAGAAACTTATAGAAGTTTCTACCTCAAACCAAAGACCCACAATTTCATGCAGTCCAAAACGTATGAAATAGCACGACAAATTTGATGGTTCCATGCATCGAAGGCTTTAAAGCATTTTAGATTGTAATGGGTGTTTAACCAAATATTAAGTTTTACATTTTTTTATTGCCATTTTATTAAAAAAAGCATAAAGCAAAAAAAAGCATAATTTTTAAAATTAAACAAATATTTACTTCATTTCACAGAAAATACACTATAATACAGTCACTTGGTGACAAAAAGTACCCAAACCTTGAACTAACTCTATAGCTGCTTGTAATTTTTTTTTTGCGGAATCTTAAACTTTAGGGTTTCAACTTCAAATGTTAGAAAGGAATAGATGTGCTATTACCCCTAAGAGAGTGAAAACCACCCCTGAAGTTCAACACTTGATACTGCCTCAAATATTAAGAGTCAATTATTAAAAAAATTGGTGTATACGTATTTGAGGTCGCTGATTACGAATCGCAAGTCAGAATTTCAGAATTTGCGATTGCACCCCTAATATGGCCGATCTAATAGGATGGATAGAATGGAAAGACATATTTTGTCTGTTTTGGGCAAGTAGCATTTTTTCTTTGCAAATTCTTATATTTCAGGACATAAAACTTATATCTCAATAAGAAAAATTATTGCCCTTACCTTGAAGGGTAAAAACCACCCCTAAAAATAATTAACGAAGTACTAAGAATAAATTATTCAAACTTATATTATTTATGTTTTTGGAGTCGCTGACCACGAATGTGAAGTCAGAATTAGAAATTTTATGTTGTACCCTCAATATGGCCGATATAATAAAAGGGGTAAACTGGATAAATTAATTTTCTTTTTAATTTTGAGAAATTAGGAATTTCTTAGCAGATTGTTACATTTTGAGACATAAAGCTCATCCTATAATAAGAGAAATAATTAATTGATCTTACTAAGAGGATGAAAACCACCCCTAAAGTTAAAAAATCAATAATATCCAAAGTTCTGAGACTAAATTATTACCAAACGAGCAATATCGTAATTTGCTAAAACGAGGCGCGCTTCTTATTTCGGTCATATCTCCTTTGCAATTAACACTAGTTGAGAAATTATAAACTTAACGTTATATGGTTACAGGATGATGGACAGCCACATCGCAACATGGTAATAGTCATCTGTATTAGCACCATCCAACTTGGATAGATGGAAGAAATCTCGACCTCCAAAATGTCTAATAGATCAATTTGTTTCTCAGTCTAAAGTTTTGAAAGTATTTATAATACACGAGAATACAATAAAAAAACTACATTTAACGATATTAGAGAGACAAGTAACTTCTCCGCAAATGCCATACTGACTTATTTACTTTTTACACGTGGTTGATTTTCACATTCTTATAGATACACAACCGTTCCTCCGCAAAAATAAAACTAGTCCATAAAATAAGTAAATAGCTGTATAGATAAGGAATTACTGCAAATTATTATGGGTGTCTCATGTTCCAAAATAACTCCAAAAAATGAGGAATGGTGACAATTTGTTACAGAGTCCTAAATATGACCAAGTTCAAACTTAAAAAAACTGTACTAACAACATGGCTTACTGAGAAGAGGAAAACAGCCTTCTTTGAGATTAGGACAGGAGGACCGCCTTTTACACTCGTGTATCGTTAACGATCTGCATTCACTCATTTCTTTTTCGCTATTAGGACCAGCTTTGTAATAGTGACCTGACCAGCTTGCTCTACATATTTGTTTTTAATATCTCGGTCATTTAGTTAAAATCAATACAGGCACAATTGTGCAATAATATTAAATCTTATCAGAGTACCAATGTCATTGAATAATCGATCAATAGTACCGCAAGTAGCAAGTACCATTATTGACATTGTGCTGTGAAGCTTTACATACAATAAAAAGTTTTAAAATTGCAGTAAATTCCATTTTTAAACAAACAATGGTTCATGTCGTTAATATTGTATTGCCCTAAATAAAACTGACTGGTAATGAAATTTGTTTGATTAGATTATGTACTCGCCATTATTGTTAAATCTGCCACATTAAATGCTTACTAACGGATTTGGGAAATTTAGATTTAGATTTAAACAATAACGATAGCATCACACTTACTCTGGATATAAATTGACAATTGGTTCGAGAAATAATAACAAAATTTCATCATCGCCTTGGCAATATCTTGATAAAAGTTAACATCAATAATTCCGTCTCAGATGTGATTCAATAAATAATCCTAATTACAGTCACCGACAAAATGAGTGAAAATAGTACAACAATTTTCATTTCCTTAAATGAAAAAATTATATTTGTAATTTCCATTAATAATTTTTATTCTTTTCAATCGAATGAAAATGAAACATTCAAAGTTTGGAATATGTAAACTTGATTCTCTTAATTATACCAATAAATGAAGAATTGGTACTCTCTGGGCCGATTTCATGTTTCGCATCATCTCTACGAGGATCTTTGGCAAAATCCATGCTTACTAAACTGAATTTAATTCAAATAAAGTACTGCGGGTATTTGGACAAAGTAAGAACTAATGATTATTAGAAAAAGAATCGTGAAATAGTTTCGAAATAATATCTTTTAATGTAAAAACTTCGAACAGATTCATAGAACAGTGGTATTCATATCAATAAAATTAACAGTATCTGGAGATCTGGGGTTTCCTATCAAATCCAACTATTTTTCATTTTTCTCTACCGGTAAAAATCAATATGTATGTCACAAAATTCGTCAATGATTCACGTTTACTAAAATGTCAGGCAGTAGTTCAAACTATGTAAGAATTATAGAAAACTTCCTTGATGAGTGGAGTCATCAAATTCAGGAACACCTTCTCATCTTCATCTTGTAAGGGAAGCTTTTGCCATCCAAAAACCGTGTTAGATTTATTTCTACCAGGAGTATGACAGAATACATCTAGAAAATTGTGAAAATACTATGCCAATTCCTGGAGATTTTGTATTTTAGTTCCAGTTATGTCCTTTTTTTACTAGTTTTTTTTTTTAGATGTACCCAATAGTAGGTACGTCGATGTCCAATATTGGTGTTATTAAAAGGACTTGAATTATTTTTATAGAATTGGTAAAAGGCGTTTATTTTAAGATTATTTTAACATTCACTGCAGCGAAGCCCTTTTAAGGTCATTAAGTGTGAGTATTACTACTAATTAAAAAAGCATATTTTAAAGTTATTTAACCAAGAGATATACAGATGCGTGCTTTTTCTACAAGCAACAATTTAATGCTTTTCAATGGAGCATTTTCCCAATTTTTCAAATAAAACATCTTGCATATTATTTTATTATTAAATTGACACATTAATTATTATTATTATTGTGAAATACGTCCTTTATTTGAAATCAATATTTTTACTTTTTCAGTACAATTCATGAAATTATTATGTTTAACATATAAAATAGTAACGGAGCAAAAATATACAAAATATGCTTCTATTTTAAAAAGTCGAAGCTATTTTGAACCTAATTGAATCAAATAATTGCAACGTCTCGAGGTGACCTCCTACTATGTCAATGTATAGACTTTAGACAATTTGAATTGCTGACAGTTTTTAAAATGTCTACAGCAATATTATGAAAAATATCTGATATTCGGTATTTTATAGTTGTAGTCCCATTTTGTTCACTTGCTCCCTGACATAGAGCTACAAATAGTCCATTATATACAATGCAGGGCTTCTGGAAAATGATTCATAAAGTCTTTCTGTTCGTATCCAAAATCATTCGGAAAAGTGGCGTTTAAATATTTGTGAATAACTACATTACAAATTTTTTTGTGGTACGGATGAAGTTTGCTTTTGAAGGGGTTTGATAGACTGATTGTATCGTTGTATCCGAGATTTTACCTTACCAACTTTCATACTCCGATGAGGATCTATCTTCTGCCATGCAAGTCACATACAGAGTTTCACATTTAAACGTCATTGGACTTGCTGCCTTTGCTTAGATTGGAGAATCATTAAAATCCTTTTTTAATTACTTTTTTACTTTTAACTTTTTTGAGAGGAATTCGATTCGATAAAGGTTAAAAATTAAGCGCTATATATACGATGTTTAGTTGATAAACCGGTTTTATTAAAATTTTGCACCTTGAGTATTGCGGATATCATATCGATATAGTTTATTATTGTACGTATGGCTACATATCTGAATTATGTATCCAATAGAGTAATTCGTTATTAAACTTATTAAAGTACGCCTTTATTTACTACATGTTTTTAGTTGTTTTTTCCATTTTCCCCGTATTGTCAATTTCTCAAATAATTTTTTAGAGTCATCTTCTTTCTTGAAATCGTTTCATATAAATTTACAATGTCAATTGGCAATTTTTGGCACTGGCACCCAAACCCTAATCAATCGACCATTTCTTCTAATTCTTCTCTTAAAAAATATATTATTGAAAAGTGAATTTTATAATAATTTAAAATAAGTGCAAATACTCAAACACTTTATCACAATGGTTAGTAATTAAAAGTCAATAAGATAACTTTGAAACATTGCGCCAGAGATTAAGTATAAATAATCTTTGTTGTCATTATATAAAATTATTGGCTACTACATCAGTTAGAAATAAGTATAATTAACTGTTTATACTGAAAGAGTGAAGATATATCGGAAAATATCAATTTTAGGTATAGACTATTATTCACAAAAATTAAAGATAGTGTTTTATTTGTAATAACTGAAAAGATGCACTTTAAAATGTTAATGTGATACTTGTGCAAATTACATGAGCAATATCTTTGTATATGTATTACAAGGGCAATATCATCATTATAATCATCACCTTAAAAAAGTGCCGTTTCCAATTTAATAAGTAATGACAATATCCAAAAGTTAACCTCAAAAAAGTGTAAGCTTAACGTGTCAGCGAAAAGCTGTAGCACTGTCTACAAAAACCGACATAGACAATATCACAATCGTATCCACTGAGCCCAAAAACATACTCTTGCCAAATTTGAAATCGATGCGAACAGATCTAGAGATAAAAATTTTGATATGAATATTTCTGCATCTTGAAAACGAAAATGTTCCTTTATTAAATTAAATTGACTTGGTTTGATTTAAGTACCCCATTTTTTTTTGATCAACCTGTATAATACAGCATGGTCTAATTCAAAAGTTTTTTGAATATTGGAATATTTGTGCTATGGGCTCAAGGTTACAATGTACACAGAGGCTTTCTTTAGTGTTTACTTATTCAAATTAAAACGCTGGACCCAAATCGCGGCCAGTAAATATACAAATGAATACTATTGAATACCGCAGATATTCAAATTAGACGATGCTATATAGTACAGATTCATTAGGATCACTTATGTTTTTAACAAAAACTGCGCTGTTCATTACTTGTTTGAATTTTAATAAGGAAACTATGCCTATTGAATGATTTACTTCAAAATAAATATTAGAGGATCATGGACGCCATACATTGATAAGTTCTTGAGACCTTGCGCGCGGTATTTATCATCAAATAAACGTACACATCTGCGCTGTATTGTATACGTATATTCTAGAACAAAATAGAATTACCAAAAACTATTACGCAAAACGCTTTATTTTTATCAATTTTATTAATTGTAATGTATTTATAACGTCGTATTTGCTTCATCTATAAATAAATGTATCTATTTATTCAAGCTTCTCTCAAAATAATTTCCTTTGTATTGATCGTAAAGTGAATGTGTTTACAGTTAGTCGAAATATTTTTTACAAAATATTATTAGTATTAGTAATCTTAGTGGAAAATGGAAATAACGTAAAGATTAAATATTTGTAGTATCGTTAGAATAAACGTTGTGGATTCAACACTTCTAAGATTAGGATGGGTCGTTAACCTTAAGCCTTTCTTTAATTCAGACACGTTCAAGTGCGTTATCTCTCTTTATCTCGCTTACACTTAATGGCGTCTCCTTTTGATGGTTCACATGCAAATGAGCCACCTACATCATTTTTAGGGTGTAGAATTTGGGAGTGGAGCGCTCGGGTTGCAGTCGAATATGTGAATGACTCACATGATGAAAACTTAAAAGTTCCTGCTGTACATGTGAATATCAAAATAACAGTTTAGGGGTATCCCATGGCCTCGAATGTGGGAATACGATATAAACGCAGGGTTTGGTAAAAAAATACACTTTTTATAGTGTTCAAATTTTTTTGACGCTGAAAAACAAAGGAAATTGTTTAAGGAGAAAACACACTACCACTTATATCTATCCAGTTTTCATTTAAATTGTTTTAAACTAAGATCATTAACCTACCTCAATTCGACTGCAATTTCATTCATATCTATCCGAATTGTGAAAACTGGCATTATCTGACTAAACGAAAGAGACGTAAGTTTAATAAGAAGAAATTTTTAATTTTTTGAATAAAAAATTTCACCATCTGAAAATTATGCCAAATTATAAATTGAGTGAGTCTGCCAAAATGTATTTGCATATTCCAAAGGGTTCTTATTATTATTATTGTCATGATAAATAAACAGACCGACCGTCAAGTAGTTGGTCTTATTCGTGAATATATGTTTTAACTCTTGTTCGAATGGTTAAAGTGGTATAACCATGTCATATCTGATGATATCTGGTAGGGCAGAAGTCATGCGTGATGTTTATATTTGATTTATAGTTCAATAATATGTACTTGAAAGTGTTTTCAGTGTGCTTATCAGTTGTATATTACCATGACCAGATTCGGCCAGATATACATACATAAACTAACGCTGACCTCCTCACTTCCCAGTTTGGTTGCCTGGAAATTTCCAGTCACTAAGTATTTCTGCACTTTTTGGGCAGTTTCTTAGGTCTTCCAGGCTTTGAGATTTTCAGGATGGAACATCGAACAGGACAGAAGAACTAGGACCGGTGTGAACTTGGCAGGCTAAACCTAGCAGGCGATTTGACGGAAATACCCGAACACCCATAGACGTGCAGGTAAGTGAGAAACGGGCAATAAAATATGTGTAAAGTTTTATATTGACCTTCAACTTGATCAAGTTTTCAAAAAAAAACCTCCCCTATTATCTTAAAAAAATCGAAAGCGGTAGAAGAAAACGGCGGCTCAAAATGAAACTTTGTGGAAAAATGTGTCTTATAGTGGTGAAACTTATGCCAAAAGCACAATTACTTGCAGGCCGTCCAAGGGGTTGAAAACCTCCCTTATTATCTTAAAAAAATCGAAAGCGGGAGAAGAAAACGGCGGCTCAAAACGAAACTATGTGGAAAAATGTGTCTTATAACGAAACTATGTGGAAAAATGTGTCTTATAGTGGTGAAACTTATGCCAAAAGCACAATGACTTGCAGGCCGTCCAAGGGGTTGAAAACCTCCCTTATTATCTTAAAAAAATCGAAAGCGGGAGAGGAAAACGGAGGCTCAAAATTAAACTTTGTGGAAAAATGTGTCTTATAGTGGTGAAACTTATGCCAAAAGCACAATGACTTGCAGGCCGTCCAAGGGGTTGAAAACCTCCCTTATTATCTTAAAAAAATCGAAAGCGGGAGAGGAAAACGGAGGCTCAAAATTAAACTTTGTGGAAAAATGTGTCTTATAGTGGTGAAACTTATGCCAAAAGCACAATGACTTGCAGGCCGTCCAAGGGGTTGAAAACCTCCCTTATTATCTTAAAAAAATCGAAAGCGGGAGAAGAAAACGGAGGCTCAAAATTAAACTTTGTGGAAAAATGTGTCTTATAGTGGTGAAACTTATGCCAGAAGCACATGGACTTGCAAGCCGTCCAAGGGGTTGAAACCTCCCCTGATCGACTAGAATTACTGAAACTTGTAGAAGGGAACGACAGCTCAAAACGATACTTTGTGGAAAAATGTCTATGAAAGTGGCGAGACGTATGCCAAAAGCACATCAATTATTTGCAGGCCGTCAGGAGTTGGAACCTCCCCCGAGATATTAAAATAACTCCCTTTTGTCACCCTCTATAATGTCTTGAAGAGAAGATCCTCTAAAAGTGATTATGAATGCAGACAATTGTTTTAAATGTACGACGTTTTAATTAAAATTTAATTAATTGATCAGTTAATTTAGTCTGCTCTCTCGCTTTCGATTTTTTGAAGATAATAAGGGAGGTTTCAACCCCTTGGACGGCCTGCAAGTCATTGTGCTTTTGGCATAAGTTTCATTACTATAAGACACTTTTTTCCACAAAGTTTCATTTTGAGCCTCCGTTTTCTTCTCCCGCTTTCGATTTTTTTAAGATAATAAGGGAGGTTTTCAACCCCTTGGACGGCCTGCAAATCATTGTGCTTTTGGCATAAGTTTCACCACTATAATACACATTTTTCCACAAAGTTTCATTTTGAGCCTCCGTTTTCTTCTCCCGCTTTCAATTTTTTTAAGATAATAAGGGAGGTTTTCAACCCCTTGGACAGCCTGCAAGTCATTGTGCTTTTGGCATAAGTTTCACCACTATAAGACACATTTTTCCACATAGTTTCGTTTTGAGCCGTCGTTTTATTCTCCCGCTTTCGATTTTTTTAAGATAATAAGGGAGGTTTTCAACCCCTTGGACGGCCTGTAAGTCATTGTGCTTTTGGCATAAGTTTCACCGCTATAAGACACATTTTTCCACATAGTTTCGTTTTGAGCCGCCGTTTTCTTCTCCCGCTTTCGATTTTTTTAAGATAATAAGGGAGGTTTTCAACCCCTTGGACGGCCTGCAAGTCATTGTGCTTTTGGCATAAGTTTCACCACTATAAGACACATTTTTCCACATAGTTTCGTTTTGAGCCGTCGTTTTCTTCTCCCGCTTTCGATTTTTTTAAGATAATAAGGGAGGTTTTCAACCCCTTGGACGGCCTGCAAGTCATTGTGCTTTTGGCATAAGTTTCACCGCTATAAGACACATTTTTCCACATAGTTTCGTTTTGAGCCGCCGTTTTCTTCTCCCGCTTTCGATTTTTTTAAGATAATAAGGGAGGTTTTCAACCCCTTGGACGGCCTGCAAGTCATTGTGCTTTTGGCATAAGTTTCACCACTATAAGACACATTTTTCCACAAAGTTTCATTTTGAGCCTCCGTTTTCTTCTCCCGCTTTCGATTTTTTTAAGATAATAAGGGAGGTTTTTAACCCCTTGGACGGCCTGCAAGTCATTGTGATTTTGGCATAAGTTTCACCACTATAAGACACATTTTTCCACATAGTTTCGTTTTGAGCCGTCGTTTTCTTCTTCCGCTTTCGATTTTTTTAAGATAATAAGGGAGGTTTTCAACCCCTTGGACGGCCTGCAAGTCATTGTGCTTTTGGCATAAGTTTCACCACTATAAGACACATTTTTCCACAAAGTTTCATTTTGAGCCTCCGTTTTCTTCTCCCGCTTTCGATTTTTTTAAGATAATAAGGGAGGTTTTCAACCCCTTAGACGGCCTGCAAGTCATTGTGCTTTTGGCATAAGTTTCACCACTATAAGACACATTTTTCCACAAAGTGTCATTTTGAGCCGCCGTTTTCTTCTCCCGCTTTCGATTTTTTTATGATAATAGGGGAGGTTTTTTTTTGAAAACTTGATCAAGTTGAAGGTCAATATGAAACTTTACACATATTTTATTGCCCGTTTCTCACTTACCTGCACGTCTATGGGTGTTCGGGTATTTCCGTCAAATCGCCTGCTAGGTTTAGCCTGCCAAGTTCACACCGGTAGAACTAGGTATTAATTATTATTATAACTGGCGTTAACCACCCAGGATGAACGCATCTATGAAAATTTTCAGTAATTACCTTTCAAGTATGTTTATCTTAATATCCTAAATGGTGCACAATCATCAAAATATGAACGGAAGTTTCTTCCACTTTGCGCTTACGTGAAAGTACTAATAATAATAATAATAATACAGTCTATTATCCGGCTTATTTAACCTCCAACAGTCACGTTAGGTACAATTGAAAGTCCATTTTTATAAGGACTACATTGTTTCATCCCAGAGTCGAGATCCCAAAGATTGTTGACTCAATTTCGTAACTATGAATAGTCGAGCATTTTTCACAGACATAGGACCAAAAAAAGATTTTATTGCCACTTCTATATCCTACAAGAACCAAATCATGCGATAATTCGATAACAGTTTTTGAGTCACTTTGTTTGAGTTGGTTTGTTAATGTATCCTGTGGTAAAATGTTCACTTCCGTGTATTAAAATGGAGTAAGCTTTAATGCTTGGATACCACCTACCAAGAATCGCTGAGAATCGAGTCTTAGGTTTGTAACCATGCACTTCAACGCCAGTTAGTCCTTGAGCCTTCAAACCATCTATGTGTATATATAGTTCCAAACTCCCAAAGCTCAATAGATGCCTCCTGTTATGTTGGCGGTCATTACCGCTAGGGAATAACTGTGTCTAAAATAAAGGAATAGATATATTGGAAGATATGGACTGGACCACTCAACTCAATTGACTATCAATTCAGTCCCTTACAGATGGAGCTAGAGACCTTGTGTAGTTGCAATCCCTGACTTGTGGCAACTGTTGGAGTAGTACTCATTCCTAAACAGACTAGTCTCTGACATAACCGAGAATAAGCTAGAATTGTAAAACATTTTATGAGGGGTTTCACCAAAGCAGTATACTTCCAAGAGTCTTTGAACTTACTCCCCATTAAAATCAAATGATTCAGAAATTTATTAAGTGATGGGTATCAGCTAATTGAACATTTTACATATACAAGGGTTGAACTTAATGACACATAACACAGACCTACAAGGGTATCCTCTTTTGAGGACAAGGGTCATTTCCTACATAACTCGATGTGCTGAAGCCAAATCTGCCCATCAAAATTAGCTAACACGTCAGAATTTTCAAATATGCTAACCTAGAAGTGACAACACGGCCATTTTTGGATATATTTGGGCTTGGTTTTTTCAGAAACCAGAGGTGAGAGAGAAATTTGGTGAACGAATTTGAATTCTATGGGGATCGATCATGAAACCTAGGAAAGGACCTGTTGTAACAAAACCCATACACTCGAAAAACGAAAATATACGAATTTAGCCTTTTCGTTTGTGGAAGCAACTCACAAGTCCTGTGAATAATGTAGTAGCAGATAAAACTGTCCTTAAAATCACTATTTTCAAATCCGAGGTTAGATTTAAAAAATTCAAAATGGTGGATGCACTATGGTGGGCGGATCAAAATTACAAAAAGCCATCATTTTGGAAAATAAAAGACACTAACGTATTTTTCGAAAAATTTCGCATCAAAGTATTTTCTTGTAATTTTTTATTTAACTTCCTAAGAATCGAAAAATTTTGGATTGGTAGCACTTGAACAACCAAGCACTCCATGTCGTACTTGAAAAATGTCGGATCAAATTAGCAAAAATTGAGAACCTTGTTTGAAAAATCTTAAAATTTCGGATTCACGTGATCGCGCGAACAGTTCGGCTTATAAAACCAAAATTTCCTTGCTTCACGCCTCCAATCTTGTTGCCTGTTCCCATTTCACATCGACCAAGTGCAATCCTTAAAAACTTATCAAATATTATCGTTTTCGTAGAGCACCTTTCTATACACGAAAAGGTTAATTTCGGAAGCCCAGCCTCTTGACTTTTATCCTATAAAGTCGAAATCTTATTTGCGGGCCTAAAAACCCAAAAATTCACCTCCCTAATTTTCCAAAAAGACAACCAATAAACTGAAAACCCTTTAGTACAAAAAGGTTTCATGATCGGTTTTTGTATACTTTTTAATGTAAAATTCAAATTCGTTTAAAGAATTTCTCTATCACCTCTGACTTCTGACATATTGCAGCCCAATATACCCAAAAATGGTGATTTTGTCACTTTTACGTTAGGATATCTCAATATCTTGACGTGATATCCAATTTTGGTGAGCAGATTTGGAATAGGGTTATTTCATGTTAAAGAAAAACTTTGTTTTTGTTAAGATTCCTCACTAGCAATCTAGCAAGAAAAGCGGTGGTTGAGTCATTTGACACTTTTGACAGTTTGCTTTAGTTTGTGTTAGTTCATCATTTTTTACTATTATGGAGCCTAATTTCGTTAAAGCTAGCAGTGAAAATTTACCTGAAGTGAACTACGTTATGATTCAGGAATTCTTTGCGAAAAATATGGACTATCTCAATGTCGAGTTTAAGAGCGTGAAAAATGTGAGGTTAGTTTTCTTGAGATATTTCATCTACGCTATACTGCGCATGCGAAAACATGTACGTCACGACTGTTGGCGGGAACTTAATATTTTCAAATTACAAAAATACGTAGGCGCAAAAAAAATACTTTTTTTCCAAATATACAGTATTTTTAAGTGTTCCTGATTGTACATTTAACATAAATATAAATTGTGAAATAACCCCATTACCGCATCGAATTACGTAGGAAATAGTCCTTGCCATCAAAAGGATTCAGAACCCTCAAATTTGTAGGTATTCTGCAATGTTCTGTTCTAGGCCCCATATCAATGACATAGATGCATATTTAAATAGTTGCTGTTGAGTATGAAGAAGAAGAATTTTCGTCTTTGTCCAGTAATCGCAACTAAGCTTATATTTGTAAATTAATGTTGAAAAAATATTTTTCGAAGTAAATATAAAATAATTAGAGCTGTAACTTAGCTACTTAATACGTATCTCTATCTCTAAAAAACAATCAATTTTACACATTTAATTAGTTATATTAGATAATTATTATTGTATCCAAAAATGATGTTTAATGTGGTACTTCCTGAGCGAGTAATTTTAATAGCCGTCATATAAATTGGCGTACAGTTATTTTCACGCACACCAAGATATGCCTTCTACCTTCTACATTATGGATAATTAAGAGTCAGTGAAAGAATGATTTTGGGGCTGATGTATTCATAAAATGGTATATTAAAATTTATGCCTAAATTGAATTTTATTCCTACGTTATCTAAAAATTAATAATTATGCTATAATTTTAACCGTAATATTTTCACACTTAGTTTATTTTAATGTTGTGGGCCTTAATTATTTAATATAATATTCTCCATATTTACAATAAATTATTTCTCGAATAATACTTTAATAAAACAGTAATTGACACAATTCTATAATGATTTCATTTCATGGCATCTTTAATCGTATATTTCACGGGACATAAAAATGTTAATACCCTAAAAAGCCAACGATCCTATTTGTACTTCAACATCACGCTCCTAACTTTAGCTCATAAATCAGCGAATTGGCCAAATTAATAAAAGTTGGTGTCATACACTATGTAGTTTTCGACAAAACTAGCAAATAAACTCACCAAATTCATATTTGTCCATTATTAAATAATTATTAAAGAACGTTGAATATTTTTTAATAGTCTAATAATAGTAATATTTGCGGTCTAGTCTACAATAAGTAGTTAATAAGTGATTTACACATTTAGATATCTTTTAATATGTTGTAGTCATTGTAGAGATTTATTAACAAATCGCTCGTACGTACAAAAGGCAGTTTAAATCAATAAAATGAAAATAAATATACGTTTTAAATAATTTCCATATTATATTATTGACCATTTCAACGGTTTATCAACCTGCAGTGCTACACTCGATATCAATCAAGTAAATCAATAAAAAACTTTTTAATAATATCTCTTCCATCTATTGGTCATGACAACTTGAGAATCTGCTGGAGATATTAAATGAATTTTGATAGATACAATACTCGATAATAAATATAAAAGCAGTGTGGAAATAAAATTCGTAAAACTTTAATTTTAAAAAAATGTTTGTTATTAATTAAGGCGTTCCAGATAGTAGGTGTTCAACGGAGTTTTGAAAGAGGCAACATCTACTGACAAATAGAGTAATAAAGTATTACTTCTTAGACTATGTGAAATTAGTTCATCATAATTTTTCAAAAAAATAATTCACTTCCACAAAATTAATAAAAAATTATAGATGACAGAAATATAATTCAGAAATTCTGTTCGACGTTGCACTGGCAGAACTAAATCATCGTGGTGTATCTCAAAATTTGGTTGTAATATGTTATGCAAAACCATTGTTTCTGTTGTGGTGTTTCGAGTTGTGATTTAAACCACGAGTAGTTTAACTTTAGTTTAACATATAAACCAGACTCCATATTTTATAATAAATATCTAAAGAGATGAACCAATTTCTTGTTTTTTCACTTTCTTATGTTAATAGTTATATTTCTGAACAAATAACTAATAATGATTAATATTTAATATTTGTGCATTTAAAAATTATACAGTTTTTATTTTCAATACCAAGATTTACACCTACATAATTATATTTTTGATTTTATATTCTAAAAACGCTAATAAATATATATATATAATATACATTTTTTAAACGGTACCAAGCTAATATTTACGTTTACAAGTAATATTAATATTGTTATTGTTGCGGATATAGTTTTTATTATGAAAACACGTAATTATGCGCTTTTTCGTAAATATAATCATTCATATAATGTGACATAACATTTAGGAAGACTTTATTTTTGAAAATGAAACCAAGCTAATATTTACATAGTTGAAAAATAACATTCTTGAACGTCTGGGTAAACTTGGGACTTGATACTACGACTAGGGTAGTGAGATAAACTTTAATGTGCCAATAAACCTGACTATCAAGAATACTCCGTCAACTGCAATTTAAACTTTTTATTAGGTATTTGGCGTTTAAGTTTTTAAAAAATATTTTACAATAACACTTTCTTATTGATCCAAGGCGCAGTTCAAAATAAAATAATAAAATTTAGATTGCGTTTTCGTTTCCCTAAATAACCCCTTTCTATCCCTTTTTTTAAATATATCCATTTAGCAAAGTCATAAAATTGCATTTGAAATCCAACCCTACCATTAACTACGACTTTTATTATCGGCTAGGTAAAACCGAAATAGAATAATAAAATTTTGCCGCAAATAACAATAACGTCTAGTTGTAATTGCGATTTTTATAAATAAAATTTTTTTATATTATAAAAACTGTGAGTTTTAAATTTCAACTTATGTATAAAATTCACTTGGAAATTCCTCTTCTAAACATTAGTCATATCACTTCCTAATTATTCTGATTTCTGGGTATTCGGTATTCCACAGTGTACTTAGAGTCATCACGTGAAAAGTCCACCCTAGTTTAAGGGTATATTTTTAAAGTTATAAATAAAACTAAATATGAAAAGCTAAAAACAACAAAGTCAATTAAGTTATCGAGTAACTGTAAAAATCAATGAAGCAAATCCATTTTGAAGAAATTCTGTGAAATAAAATAAGAATTTAAAAATTTGTAAGAAAACCTAACATTAACAAAAAAGTTAATATTATCTCTAATTACATTACATTTTCTTAACAGAATAGTAAAATTTCAAAGTATGAAATGATAATACACTTGCAACATTTTTTCTCTCACTTTTAAAGTTCAGTTACATGAAATAATGTTTTTGATTTATTATTTTATTTCCATGAATCGCTTGGTAAGATATAAAATTGGCATTAGTTTTATGTATGAAATTCTGTTCATCACGTGTTGCAGTTGTTTCACATTTTACTGCACTTCAAATGTTTCTGTTACAGATTATGTTGCGTAGAGGGAAAATTAACCATAAATCCACCATTTAACCAATTTAAACTTTAAAAAACGGTTGTGTGAGAAATTTTTAGCTCTGGAATCGTAAAAAAAACAAGTGGTCACTTTCGATAAAACGGGATGTGAAATAATATTTGCCAAAGTGCTAAAACAAGTGTTTTCCGATCTTATTGGATCTAGGGTTGATAAATAAAGACATCATCTTACATAATGGCTTTTAAAAAGTATTTTGTATTTTTAGTTCCTCGACGAACGTAAAAAGTTATAGTTTTACATTCTTGTTTTCGTTTAATGTTATTTTATATTTCAGTCCATCTGTTACGTGACTAAGATGTACGAATTATTTCACAAGTAAGTACTCTTGGTACAAGAATTAGCTGTAAAAATTTAAATGTCAGTTCGACCATGGATGATGTTTTAGACAGTCACTTTTGCAAATATAAATATCAAATAAAATTAGTTGCATCATTAATCAATGCATTATAGGTCATCATCATCAAACACCGAATTAAATTTACTTTTGTTGACTTAATGTTATTTTCAGTGCCTTCATTATTGAATCGCTTTATGAACTCAAACCAAATTGATTTCGTTTAAAATACTATTATATTAATATAATGCAATATTGAATAAACTATCTAAATAATATGTAAATTAATGTCAAAACCACAAATTTTATGAAGTGAAAGATTGCAGTATCAATACAAAACAACAGAGGAAATTGCACGAATTACCCCAAACTGCAACGAGTAGCTACAAACACGTGTCAGCAGGCGTTATTGTTTTTTTGTGGTAGTTTACGTGTTTCTCTTGTTTTTTTTTTTTCATTGGACACCAAATTTTTCACTCTCTTTTGTTCATCATCATGGTTTGACGCAGTGTAGATAGTAGCCCCTACTGACTGGATATGAAGGCGTAGGTACTCAACAATTTCCTTCTATATTTGCTATTTATTCTAGTTCTACTTGATTTAAGTGTTTTTCCTTACGCAGTGCTACGCTAATAACGAATAATAATTACGAACCATGTATCCGTTTTTTTTGAGGTAGTTAGCGTGATTTACCTTATTGATATCAGTTTTCAATGATAGGAAAAAGTAGTATTTGTCAGAAACCTCTTAACTTTATAAAAAGAGGAATTGTGAGAAGATTTCTTTCTACCATTTCACTTATGATAAAGAAAACAGTTAACTATATTGCAAGAGAGAGTTTCTAGAAAGAAATATATGTAATAAATATTACAAACAATAATATTAATTATAAACCATGTTATCAATAATATAGCTTATTCATCAATACATATTTAATTCTTGCGTTGAGGCGTATTTTTTATTTCATAAACGGTGGAGGGGGTAAATGATAAACCATATAATCATGGCATTTGCCAATTGAAATTTCGCAATGTGGGGTGTGGGTTTACAACAAATGGTGCCTCCGATTAGGTTCATATGCTTTATGTAGGTGTCGTCAATGCTGGAGATTGTATATACTGTATAATATAATGAAACTAATTAATTAGTTCGCTTGTACCCGGTGCGTTACAATTAGGTTAGAGTGAACCCTTGTATTTCTTCAGTGTTACTGAGAACCGAACGGTATTATTTCTCAAATCCAGACAATCTCTCTTCTTATTCTAACTGAGACACGACTTCTAACTTCTACAAGTCGGATGAACATCTTAACGCAGTTACCTTCTTAAAAGCAAAAACTAATTGAAAGTTTTATTTATTTAGCTCTAGGAAACAAAATCATTTCCTATTTTCTATTCCTATTGCAGAAATCAGGCAGTCATCCATTTCGAGAGAGTATGATGTAGGAAGTTCTCTGAAAATACACAGCTCTCAGACAAAATTCTCCAGTCTCCTAGATAATCTAAATGCGAAAGAAACCTACACAACCTACTCAAACCCGGTAGAGTATGAAATGCCATGAAACCATGAAGTCGTTTTAGGATTGTTTAAGGCAAGGTGTTGATGCAGAGCGAAACTATAGCTGTTGAGGGTGTTTGAGTTGACGGCAGCTCGGTACAAACTCAACTTTGAAGGAGGAGATCTTCGATTTGAGCTTCAAAATCTGTAAACTTCCAGTCAAGACAGTTTCCTGATAACTAGTATTTTCAAAAATAAAAATATATATCGCATACTAATTAATACTTAAATATTTTGTTTCTTTTTATAAACCTTAACTTCTGAAATTTTCAAAAAAAAAATTTCCACTATACAATTTTAATCTACGCTGTATATGAATTTTATCATGACCTACCTACGGGTTTGTTTATACCACCACTAACCGAATGCCGAGTTAATAATTGAGTAATCACGATAATAATCAAACGCTTACAAAATAACCAGTCAATTAGTTTGATCAATTTGTGAATTTTGTATTAAAGGAAAATAAAAGGTTGTTAATTAGAAATTAAGTAATAAGCAATGTTAATTTATTAAACCATTTCGCAAGTTGTTGCAGATGAAAATAACATATTCATACGTACTGGTTGTCAAATTTCAAATTAAAAATTTTCAATAATTTACATGAAAATTCCACACCTATATTTTACAGCCAATCAAAGGCAACTAAAATGGGTGGAAAGATTTTCTTTAACATTGCATATATCTAGATATCCTGCAACTATAACGAAATTATTAGACAAGTCATAGCACCCAGAACTTTCTAGATATAAAATTGACATTCGGAGGACATAATATACAGGGGAAAATGCAATTTTTTTTTATATTTGTCACATTTCTGTCTGTTTCCGGTTTCGCCGGAAATTACCACAACTTTTAAATGTAACACCCTGTATATTTTTACTTTTTAGATTCTAGAAATGATTTAAGATGCGACTGCACTTGAGAAATGTTTTAGATTGAATGTAAATAAAAATTTATGAATTAAGCACATTTGAAGAGTTGTAAATTCTGAAGTAGTAGAAGAAATCTGACGATTCAATTTTTCTTGGATCGTCTAGCTAGACCCAGGACATTGATGTTGGAACATTTACGGCAATCTAGATGCAGAAAAAAAATAGGTCTAAAAAATCAAGTGGGCTATAACATAACTCAAACAAGTGTAGTCGCACCTTAAATCGTCTCTAGATTCCAAAAATGTAAAAATATACAGAGTGTTGAATTTAAAATTTCAGAATTTCAGTGGCGTAATTCGGGGATGACAATGGGTAATTCGGGGATGACACTGGGTGGCAGTTGCCACCTCAGAATTATCCAAACCAGTATTTTGCCACCCCAGAATTTTGAAGCAAAAATAACAATAATTTACAAACAATTGTAAAATAAAATTTTACAAGCACGGCACTTTCTTAATTCATTATTAATCAAGTGTTATTTAGCGCAGAAAATAAAATATTTATTGGAACTTGCATATTACAACGTTAAATAGAAATAGTGGAGTAGCAGACGTGACGTAATAAAATAGATGCTTAAAGAACGAGAATATGTGTAAATAATATCTACTTTACAAATAGTTTGGCTATTAATTAATAGTATATTATTCTACAAGTGGTAATATACTAAATAACTCACGCTGATGAATTTTGCAGTACGAGCTGAAGGCGAGTGCTGTAATTCATCAAGTGAGTTATTTAGTATGACCACGAGTTGAATACTATACTTTATCTACGATTATAACAATAAATTCTAACCTTTGCAAGTCCGAATTCATCATTTTTAACACAATTATTAAATAACTTAATTAAACGTCAAAAATATTCAAGTGTCAAATCACTTTTCTCCCCTCAATAATAATGGACCTTTCTATTTCACCGTATCGGTAAAGAATTTCTATTGGACAGGCTAAGCATGAAGTTAACGGAGATTGACGTAAACAAATATTCACGCTGTGACTTTTTATGAATATAACTCAACGATATTTGTTTATGGATACTATTAATTGTTCAAAACCAGTTGATTAATTTATATACCGGGTGTAAACGAATAGTGGGCCACCCCTTTAACTTCCTCGTTTTTAAAGATATCGTGATAAAATTTTGTATGGAGGAATTAGGTAAGATTTCCAACTTTTTGAGACATAACCGCCATATTTGTCACTTCCGGTTTCACCGGAAATGGCCCCAATGGTCTTTTCTAAATGGACCACCCTGTGAAACCGGAAGTGACAAATATGGCGGATGGGTCTCAAAAAGTTGGAAATCTTACCTAATTTCACCATACAAAATTTTATCCCGATATCTTTAAAAACGAGGAAGTTACAGGGGTGGCCCACTATTCGTTTACACCCGGTATAACCTAATAAAAATAGATAAAGTAATTGACAATAAATATTTTAAGGTAAATAGAGAATGTTAGCAATTATTATTTTGTGGTGAAAATAGTCTGAAAAAGCTAAAAAAAACTAACAATTTAATGACCCCGGATCCCCTTACACGTGGGGACATTCCATACGCCCCAGACCCGGTAAAATGCTGAAATTATGCCCATACTTTTGTGCACTCGAAAAATGTCCGGTAATAATTCAAGCACTGGGTAGATTACTAGTGAAAATCATAAAATGTGTCTTGTTTACGTTAGAAACTTAAAACATTATAAAATACATAAATGAATGAAATAACCTGTTATGTATTTTTTCTTCAGATTAAGGTGTTGTGGCCAATAAGCAAAACTTAAAACTGTTTTTTCAATTTCCCTAAAAGTTGTGTAGGTTTTTTTCGATCCCCTTAGTTGTCTTCAGAAACGCTAAAAACTAACTAAGAAAACCATTTGTATAAAAATTTAATGTGAAGGACGTGATTTCTTTTACCTTCAGTTATATGTTCCCATGTCCTGATGCAGGACAACAGTATAGGTATAAAAAGAAATTATATTTGGTTTCATATTAAATGATAATTGTAGGAAGGCTATGCAAGATTTTCTTGAAACCTAATAGAAATATCTCATGAAATATAACGTTTTAATAATTGGAGAGTAGTTCATCCCGTCTCGGTGTAAATAAAATATTGATCTGCAATGCTCACTTTATTCGTCAAATACGTATAATAAAGACACTAGGTATAAGAAGAGTAAAGGCATAAAGCAAATTAAAAAAATTGAAAACCGCCTCCAACCTTGACCACTGTTGTGGTAATAAAAAGTATCTCCATCGAAGTGCCAATAAACTATTGAAATATAATAGTAAAACCCTTTCGTTCTTCGATGCAATACTGTGCGGTACCTATTATTTGCCAAAAAGGCTTTCTAAAAAATGTTTACAACCATACTCTTTTAACCCTATTACCCCTTTTTTATTGTTTCATTACATAAAAATTTACAATGATCCTTGCCGAAATTGTACAGTCTTTGGCGTAAAAATTTGCGGTTTACGATGGTCCCAATTTTAAAAAACACCTTTTAGGAGCACCGCTTTTACGACTCCTTAAGCTATAAACCTTAAATAAGTTACAAGTTTCGCAAAGGAACAGTAGGTATCCACCCCATGCTGGGTGAGCATAATGCTTTGCAAATATTATTATTCAAATGTTTGTATGGGGCGGTTAGCAATACAATAGGCTCATTGTGATGATAATCTGTTTTCCATTTATTAACACTTAAGGATCCTTATTGAATTACACAAGCTTGATTTTGTTCACTTTAAACGACATGTGGTTTATTTTGTCGATATGTGCATATTAATAGAACACTACAATCGACGTTAACCCTACAAGGAGGTTTTTATATTAAGCGTTTCCTTCCCTGCCATATCAAAAAAGCTTGGAGTAGGCGGGGCGGGGATAAGTTTTATACATTATAATTAGGATATAAAGATAACAAAATTGCTCTGCTAAGCAATTAACATTCTTACCGTGAGGGGGAGCACTGTGAAATAGAACAATGTGTTTCCTAGAAAATTTATGAAATTATGCTCCACAATGTGATATTCTTCTGTTTATAGTTCCTTATATCTCAAGAAAGTTTTGTCTGAAGTAGTTACTTAATACCATACCACAATATATCAGTTGTGTTTGTATTTGGGACTGTACATACCGAGTGAATTTTCTAACATATTTGATATAGAAAATTGTAATTTGAAGGACTTGTCACATAGAATTATGATGTTACAAATAATTATTCAGTGTGAATGCATTTATAGTTTAACCCTACATGACATCAGATTCAGTATTTCAAATAGGAAGTCTTAGATATCTTCACATACCTATTTAAATACAAAAAAAAAAGAGAAATTAAGTAATGTATAGCTATAATTTGATTACTATTTGACAAGGATTTCAAGCTCTGATCACTGAAAATTGATTTAAATGCAGGTTTTTTCCTATACTATGATTTTTTAAAACGAGAAGAGAGAGAGAGAGAGAGAGAAAATTTTATTGACAATTTTTATACCAATCTAATACATGCATTACAATTACTTTTCTACTACTATTTACTAATGTTTTTTGTGCTTCTATTATTTTTTACCAAAGTTGTATCATTTTTGCTTCTAAACTCCGCTAGTTTATTTCATGTATGTTCATAATATTATTATTAATACTAAACAGACTCAATATTTTAGTACCAATCGGTTCATATAAGAATTATGTACTTAAAAGGGTTAATATCCCATTATTAAAAATTATTCAGTACACGCTTCTAGGTTCTAGGCAATTTATTATTCCATCATAGTCACGCTTTTTTGTTCTAGTAGTGTGGGTTCCAAACTAAAATATATTTTTGGGTATCGCAGCACTTCAGATAGGAAAACAACTTTTTCTTTCAAAATTTGATAAATCTTTCGCATTTGACTACTTAATTAGTGAAGCAACAAAAAAATAACAATTCCTTAGATAACTAGATAACTTCCTTCTAAAGTATCTTTTCATAACGCGTTCTATGTAGTTGACATAAATTTTATAGCACCATAAAGATTGAGAGACGTTGCAAGGAAAACGACACACAAAGAGAAAATAAGGTGCAAGCCGCAAGCCTATAAAATCATAAACCTTGTATGAAAATTTAAATAAAGTATAATGGAATTTCATTAACAACAGGAAACTGATGAAAAGTTACTTTTATTGAAGAAATTCTAGATCTAGTCATTCTACTTCAAAACAAGCCACTAAAGGAATAATATAATTTCGGCGAATTTATTGTTTTAATTGCCTGTGGTATGAGGAAAAATGGAGCATTTCCAAAACGTCATTCACATTGCAGAATTATTATTTGTTATTTCCCGATTTTCTCCGGTTCAAATAAATGTATCGGAGAAAAAATACCGCATCAAATTCTGACCTTGAGAAGGAATTTTGGAAAATATCTTACTTAAAATAGATAAAATCAAAAAGTAAACATATTTAAATATCTCAAGTACTAATGTAATGACATAAAAATTTGCAGGACTTTGCTTAAAGACGCCTCTTATCAAACTAAACAACTCTGCCTATTCGCAAATCAAAATAATAATTTAACACGTTAAAAAACAATAAAAAGTGCGAAATTTTAATTGTTTATCAATATAGGCAGTCGTAGGAGGGCAAACGTTAGCTGAAAATGTAAGCTTACCTGTACTTACTTTAAGATATCAAAATAATTTTTTTTATTTCCATTTAAACCATTCTTTTACGTCTGTTTAATGTTTAATGTTTTCTATTTCAAGAGTATAAACAAATAACTACATGTGTTTCTTTAGCTTTTTATTAAAATTAAAAATTTAAATATAATCCAAAAGTATACCTATAGAAAAACCTACACCAGTATAGAAAAAAGTGAAATTACTTTTGGCGTTTTGATTGATAATAAATAGAAAATTTGCTTTTTTGACTTGAAATTTGCACTTGGCGGTTTTCTACAACATCTATACTTTTAGTAAAACTTACATTTCCAGTTAACGCATAACCTTTTAATGACTTAATGCCTATAATTGGTAAGCGATTGAAAGTACTTATTTTTTAGTTGTTTAAATTAATATTTTTGGCCAAAGCACATCGCTTGCAAGGCCAAAAAATTTAAAAAAAATTAATATTTTTATTTGCAAGTTGTCGAAATGTTAACGAATTGTCTCTTCCTAAAGGACTAGTTCCAACTTTCTTCTTTTCTCGATACCTTTATAAGAACTATTGAACATAATTTGTTCATTTTAAAGGTGAAGCCGTGGTTACATTTAATCCAAAATGTTCCACGAGATTACAATAATGGTACCTATAATTACGAGCTATGAGAAATGCGTGATAAGCCGGATTTTCTGTAGTAATATAATTAAGTGCGTTAAAAATTATCGAAAATTCAGCGCATGAAAACGTGTTGCCTAGAAACCTGTACTGAAGAGCTTTCTGTCAAATCACATCAAAATAAACTCATGCGGTTTTTTAAAGGCAACACGAACACGCTTTGAATCCTGAATTTTCAGATTTTTTTTAATGCACGAAATATATTTGTTAGACTATTTCCAGAGTAAAATATAGAACACGAAATATTGATTCAACTGACGTTTTAGCTGACAGTATAACTATCAGCTATAATATCCCTAGGGCATTGATAATGTACGAGATAATTTTATGACAAACGAAGACACGTTGCCGAAGGCGGAGGGCTATTACCAAGCAACGTGCTTGAGATTGCCATAAAATGATGAGACATTTGTCAATGTCAGAGAGATATTCGAAAATTTTTTGAAAAAATAAAATCAAAAAGTCGCAACACAACAAAACAGTTATTTATTTATTAAAAGTTTATTAATTGAGAATTGACATTGCCAAAACGTGACATTTTGAAATTTATCTGGCAGATTATGAAGTTGTGAAAGTTAAATAATTTTGTTGTCGTAGTGATTGAAAATTTCTCTGGATGGTGTTATCAGTAGTAATACCACAAAAGATTGAATTTTCGCGATAAGTCTGTCGATTTATTTCTAACGAAACTGAGTTGCTTGGAAACACCGCGAGTCCGTAGGACGAGTGGTGTTTTCAAGCAACTCAGTTGAGTTCAGATATAAAAGACAGACTTATAAGATAAATTCAATCAGTGGTATTTTATTAGACTATTTCACGAACAAATATTTTGGTTGATAACTTCACTTGAAGCAGCATCGAAGCGACTCATTTTGACGTCTGTCTCTATAATTAATTTTTATTAAACTGTCAAACTTTGCTTTGCCATCCGTATCCATGGTTACGGCCATCCGTATCCATGGTTACGTCGTTGAAATCACCACGCTGATAGACCAATTAGATTTGAAAGACAGTCGGTGTTTTCGCTGTAATACAAGCTGTCTTTGGTTTGTGATTGGTCAGATTATGTGATAATTTTAAGGTGGGTGAAATAGTCGCTGTAATGTTGAAATTATTGGGTGATTTGTGTCACATGACAAGAAATAACGAAATTTAATTGGTTGTTAGAACTGTCAAAAAATTTTCTCTGTAAGTTTGTTCTTATTGGTCCAAATTTTCTAAATCTTGCTATTTTACTGGTTCTTATAATGTGAGGGAAATAATTGAAAACCCATTTTACGGAAAAAAGGCGAATAAGATTTACATTTCTCGCTGTTTAATTGCATCAAAGACATTATGGAGATAATAGATTCCAAAAGTCAAAAAATACAATAGTGATTGTAATTTGGGTTCTAAAGACCTCATTTTTTTGTAAAAATAGTCCCCAAATTAAAAAACTTAACAAGTACTATTATTGACACTCTTGGTGGCTTAATTACCTACTACAAATATATTAGGAACAACCCGAGTTAGTAAAGATAGTAAAGAATCGCTTATCATAAAAATATTAACTCAAAATACATAAGGGGCGTTATTATACCTTTCACCAAACTGATTAATTTATGCATAGACAACAAACTTTTGTCATAGTGGCTTAAAATATCAAAGTAATTTAGGTTTTTAAAAAGATTACTTAAAAGAATTGAAATCGTCCAATATCTACGTTGGGGAATATAATTCCCAGTTAAACCGGTTAAAGTGATTTAAAGTAAATATTTTTATTCAAAAAATCGAATTTTAGTTGTTTTAGGAAACAGCACACTCCAATATTCCCACGATATGAAATTAGGGTGTTAAACCAACTTAAGAATTTTTTATACAAATGTATTTAAAAAGAAAACACAACTGGCAAATTTTATATCATTGTTGGTCGAAAAACAGTTAAGTAGGTACTCTTATGATAAATTTAACGGTATGTAGATTCTGAAATAATTGAAAAGTAACTAATCTCCTGATTTCAAAAATATATACACATGTCCACTATCTTTAGTGGCTTTCTTTTTCTTCAGTTTCAAACTTTCTGCGTGAATGTTTAGAAAAGTATTAGAATTCGCTTATTTTATTACTTTATCGCATCTTGTTGCCAATTTCTCGAAAACTTCTAAAGATAAGGGACATGCGTTATATATCTTTGAAATCAGGATGGCTACTTTTCAATTGTTTCATAATATATAGGTTGTCACCAAAATGTTGTCGGATGTTAGCTATTTCCGGCTAAACCGGAAGTTAGATGTATGGATAGCATATGCCATTATAACCACAATAATATACCATATTATAATTTGGAAAATCATTTTCTTGACAGTGCCTCGTATATTAAAGGTTCTATCGCTTATTCGACCATACAATAGGATTCCTCATCAAAAAATACATGAGAGTAGATTTTGGTTTTTCATTTTGGCCCAATAATAAAGCCAGGAGATCGAGTGAGCCTCTTACGGTGGGACACTTTGTATTATTATTAAAGAGAATAAACTAAACTAATATTTTTTGAAGGAAATAAATTATTCGACCTGCAATTTAATCAGATGGTAGTCGAAATTTATCAATTGAAATCTGTTTTTGGTGGCTTGATAACATTTTAATATCATTTAATTTAATTGTTTTGATATCTGTAAAATAAAACGACTCGGCAAGCTTAACATTTTAAGCAGCACATTGATACCCTTAGCGTTTTTCGAAAATCAGTTCTATAAGCATAAAGGATTAATGAGCTGAATAAGGCAGCGAGTTTTAGTTGCGAGGCGAGGATCAGATCTTACGCATTGGGTTATCGATTTGCTTGAAATACGTAATTCCACCTCTTGAAGAAAATATACAGATAGGATATATATAAACGGAAGAGACCGTTTATATCCTATCTTCTACGGCCAAATGTGCACTTATTGTTTAGTACCTAAATATATCTTATGTTAAATAGCTATTATTGTTTATTTAGATGGACATTGATTATCACAGAGTATTTAAAATACTTACTTTAGTTAAATCATCTGTCAAGTAACCGGTATCATGCAATATTTTAAATATTAACAATTAACACCAACAACACCACCCTCAACTACTTTTTTAAAAAATAGTATTAAAATTAGTATGTTAGCGTATTTACTATTTTCTATATCGAACAACAGTTTTAAAACCTGTTCAAAAGATATTTTAAAATGATCAGATTTTGATAACCAAATGTTTATTTTCGATATTTATAACTTAAATATTTTATTCATTAAGCCCAAGCCTTCTTTAACAATAAGTAATTGATTCTGTTTTTCATAGGAAAAATTGTTATGGAAACAATTCACAAATTCTTCAAAAATAATTCAGTTTTTGATTTGAGTTTTTGTCAATTTTGATCATATTTTTTGCAAAACTCCTGCATTTAGCTGTAAGTCGAGCTGTAAGTAGTCACATTTTAAATAATATCGCTTGAGTTCCAGCCTCAATAGTAGTAACCTTGATTTCACCGGTCACGTCTGGTATAAGTCAACGCAAATTATTATGTAACTATCAAAATATATCTGTTTGGATAAAAATAACATTTGAGAATCATTCAGATGTTTAAAACAACTAATTCAAACATTGAATATTATAATTCTATTTGTTTTTTCTATCTTATATAGTTTGGAATGCTTGTGCCCAAAAACTAAAAATTCCTACTTTTCAACCAAAAAATATAGCAAAATACCAAGTCACGATTTTTTTCAAATCTATATTTGACCTAATCGATCCAAAGCATGTTGCGATCAAGTAATAAAAAATTGTATGGCGTCGATTTCATACTGCTTACTTATGTGCTCTTAAAATGTAATAATTTCAACGTAGAATATTCACATTATATACCTTATCAGGTTATCATGTGTTATACAAATATATAATAACTACATCCTAATTTTCCCTCATGAACTATCTGTTATTGTCAAAATGTAATGATAATTTACATAAAATGAGATAAATTTGCACTTGTATCCGTCACTATCAGTATCTGACAAATCAAACACGTTTAAACTTCAAAACTTAAGGTCATTGTAATTAGTCCTAGCTTTAAGGCACTGATTTAAACAACTGAAAACCTTCCGTACGCTTCATACGAAATTTAAGAAAATTGCTGATTTTTATGCATACATACGTTGACGTAGCTGAATCTGCACACATGAAAATAAAAATTATTGAGGAATTAATACTATGTACCTACTGACTTCTTAAGAGTTGAAATTAATCAATTAAAAGAAATCAAAATTTTGAAATTTGCTGTAGGAAATTGGTAGTAGGTATTTCATGTATAGGTACCTATATAAGTTTTTTACTCAGCTAGTATCAGTTTTCCCATGAAAAATAAGAAATGGTCACGGAAAAAAACTTAAGCGTTACAGAGTGTAAAAATGCTGATTGCATTATGATTTAATATTAACTTTTTAAACGATGCAAATAAAGAATATATTATGATTTTTCTGATTTTAAGTAAAAAAAATTCAGTTTTGTTAAATTTGATAAATTTGGTAAGCTATTTTAAGGTTTAAGTGGGCAACATGTTATATATTATTATTGTAGTATTTTGTCCTTGAGATATTAGACATAATGCGACACATGGAAAATTTCATTAATATTGTAAATTTAGTCGTATATGAGATAATTTAAGGTCAACACTCAACAACGACGATTACAAGATTTATATTTAGCTGACACCATGCCAAATATTTGTTGATTTTGGAATTTTGGCCTGTGGATTACTTTCAATGAAAATATTTCACCGAAATATATTATGCTTCCACGCACTTTTAAAATTGGGTTTAAAACGCTAGGAAAACAATCCGTATTTTTTATCAAGACGTGACAATTTTCTCTTTATTTAATGAAAACGGAAACGGGTCATTTATGCTAATTTGTCGACTCAAGTGAAATTTTCATCAAACTTTTATTCGAATTCATTCAAAATCAATAATAACGACATCGACGATCCATAACTAATTAATTATGGATAGGTCACAAGACACAAACACTGAACCAAGCACAATACACTGGCGATTAACACAAGTTTCAAACGGAGGACCTCGAGACCAAGCGGTACGCAAGTATCCTTCCTGCACAGCTTCCAGGAGTCAGGACGACTGTTTCCACACTCTGCGATTTGCAAGCAAGTTCGCGAATGAGCTTGCCTTGCCAGCAAGCCCCGCTAATCAAGCAACCCGCGGGTAAACAATGAACCCCAGACAGCTTCGCCAGTTCTCGGTTTTTGCACACGTCGCGTTCGGATATTTTGCCTTACACATGATTCGCAATGTTGAGGCTGGTTAGGAATTTCCTGCACCACGGCCAATGTCCTTACGCTAGGTCGGTAAACTAGCGGTATTTTGCGTCGAATCGCGTGCTTAACGGGTTTGCAAGGACGAGCGTGTGCGAATTTCAAATGACGCCGTTACTCATCTTGTGGAATTCTTCTTTGCTTGCGAATGTTGCTGGACAGGATACAGTCGTCTATTAAAGATCTGTGTGAGGATTTGGTTTAAAATGCTAAAGTAAAGGACTGTTTTCCTTATATGCGATTACGACTTTAAAAATACGTACTTAGTGATGCTTTAGATTATTTTATTCTAATCGTACCGCATATATCCTGGGGAATTTATATCAGTTATTGTTGCAAATGCGATCCCTCATGTAAGTAATAAACTTTTAATAAAAATAACTAACACTCCGAGTATCAAACTCATTTTGTTACTTATATAATTTTAATTTTGGAATTAACACAACCACATTATAGGAGAATATGTACCTAGATATTTCTGATTTATGAAATATTTGGATTTAAAACACAAAGTCATCTTTCATTTTGTTCCGTTTTAGATTGGTACTTTGTAATATTCAGTTATTAACTTCAACATTAATTTAAAAAGAATTATTTAACATATGCAGATATCAGGATCGCGAATCCATATTTAAATATTTCATAAGACCCTGAAAATGAATACCATGAAAATTTTTTCTTGTTTCTATGAAATTATCAACAAAATTTGTTTTTATGATATTATAACTAACTTAGAAAATCTCTCCATCTACCTCTATTACCATTAATACTAATACTGAGCACATAAATAATTGACGAATATTGACCATTCATGAAGCTCACAGCGTATGCAATTTATTTCAAATATATCAGATGGATGCCCACGACGAGGCTACTAAAATATAAATTTTTCTTGAATATTTTGAGAAGCGTAAAAAATAAATTCATAATTTTTTTATGTACAAACACTACTTTTCCTACCTAACAAAATGGTTTGATGTGACTTTCTAAATCCTCCAGAGACATTTCCCATGTTTTGCAATTTTGTTGAAGTTTTTTTAATTTTCGATTAATTCTATATTTAAAATCGACTCGATTTATTTTTCGAGAAAAATGCATTTGTAAATTATGACGAGCACATTTTTTGGATTTAAAGTTATCTGAATTTAGGCTCTTGGTTTAACTTTTGCACTCTTTTTCTATACAACAAGGGTACACAAGCAGTTTATATAAAATTTCCCAAATGGTTAAATGCAAGAATTACAATACCTAATTATCCTTACGCTATTTTGAAGAATGATTTCCTACTTCTACGTTGATGATTTTAAATGCATGAAGTTTCGATCATTTTCAGAAGAAGACCACGACAAAATAGTCAAAACGTTAAAGTACCTATTCAAAATATTAAACGAGAAAGAAAACCTGGAAACCAATACAATAATGAGCTCTGCGGAATACTAAAAACATTTTTGTGTTAGTTGCTTTGATGGCCACGATCACTTCTCTGTTACTGGACAACGCACAGACCTCATTCGGTGCCCGGTGGTGGTGAAATTTAACGAAAAGAGAATGGCTGGATAAATGTTCGTCATTTTATATACAAACATCCAGCCAGTGTTTTATTTCTGTCCGGACGACCATAAGAAGGAACGAATTTTTAAATTTATATCACATTATGAAGCATAAAAAGCGCTCCTACTACAAAATTTCATTAGCTTATCTTTCACCGTTTTCCAAATATTCAACAAGAGGTAGTTTAGTAAGTAGGATGTGTTCCCCCCATGAAACATTTTCGGTTTACACGAATTTTTTTACTTATTTTGATATAGTTACTAACTACATGCTCGTAAATCCCCGAAAACCCAAGCACCCAGTAAATCAATCCTATAACCCCTCCTAGATTAGCCAGTGTCGATTCTTCTGCAAACATGCTCCATGATTTTCAATTCCAATTACTTATGTTCACGAAATATAGGATAGCGTCGTACATTTTGCTTCAAAAGAGAACTTTGTCCTCATTGGTTTTTTGCTCTGCTAGTCAAAATTAACTGAAGTAAATAGAATTTCTTGTAGTTATGCGATTCTTAGTATATAAATAGATCAATAGACCAAAGTTCGTTTGCGGTCTGCCAGCTTAGTACAACGGAACTGATAACATTGGCGACTGATAGAGATGCCCTAAATATTTGCAATTTCGATTGACAGAGACATTAAATAAATATTTAACACAATTTTCGGATCCAATAAACTCAAGTATACATATCATATCCGAAAGACGACACGTCGTCAAGTTTTTATTTGAACACTGTTGACCCACAATTTTCTTTCTACTAGAGTCGAGTTTAATAAAAACAACCAGCGAATAGTTAATGGATCAAATTGATCATTTAGAACATGCAGTGAGATTTTCAGATTTTTAAGAATTGCTTCACTTACGTCATATTGTACTGTATGACGCAGTAATGTAAAGTATTCCGTAATTAGTAGGCCAGTAAAATTAAGTGAAATACACCGTGAATTCGGAACAAATTTGTAACAAGCTGTTTATTGCGTTAAAATGTCGTATTAAATATGTCAACAAAAGTCCCAAAAAATCCGAGTATCGGAACACACTAAAAAATCGTCCGCCATCTTGAAATTCACGATATTTTTCGTTTAAAGTCAAATAACTTTATTATCTTAGCCGTTATCAAAAATTATAAAAATCGGAAAATTCGAGAAAACTTCAAAATCTATAAAATGACGTTTAGAAATTCGTGATAGCTTAAAAATTAAAAGAGTTACAGCTTAAAAATTATAAGATATCAGTTGGAATTTTGTAATTTTTTTCTATAAGAGTTGATTATTCTGTTCTGGTGCCGAGTGAGTCAGGTTATATGGTAAAAAATTAATATGTGAATAGAGCATGAAAAAATAGTATTGACGTGTCTCAGGATTTTGTTATATAACCTTCAATTTTTTTTATACAGGATGTTAAAGTTGAAAATTTTTCGTTGAATTTTTTAAATATCCTTTGATTAAAAACAGTCGTTTCAATAAAATTTGGTTGGTTTATATTTTTCATAGGGCGCTATCAACTGGCGATATTAGTTTTTCAAAACTAATCCAGTGGCGTGCGATTACACTTTTTTTTTCTGATAAGAATGCCGATAACTGTGAGCCACTGGATTTTTTCATAAGTTGAAAACCTAATGCAATAATAATGAAATACTCTAAGGAAACAAAATCTTCATTAATGAAAATTTAAAAACAACTGTGACTTAATTACTATTTTTTTAAATAAATTTTCAAAATGAGACCATTAACCCCAATGCACTTTCGGGCCCGCAAGGAAATTTCATTTTATATATTCCTTATTAGTATGCACATTTACCCTTAGTTGACGTGAAAAATGTACTATTCGATCAACTAGTACTTGTTGGTTGTTAATTGATTAATTTTTAGAGAGCATTGGGGTTAATGTACTTCATTTTGAAAATTTATTGCAAACAGTAGTAATTAAGTCGCTGTTGTTTTAAAATTTTTGTTATTAAAGATTTTGTTTCCTTAGAGTATTTTATTATTATTACATTAGGTTTTCATCTAAAAAATTGTATGAAAAAATACAGCGGCGCACAGTTATCGGCATTCTTATCAGAAAAAAATGTGTTAACGCACGCCACTAGATTAATTTTGAAAAACTGTTATCGCCAGTTGATAGCGCCCTATGTATATAAACCAACCTAATTTCATTGATACTACTGTATTTAACCAAAGTATATTAAAATATTCAACGAAACATTTACAACTTTAACACATTTTATTAAAAAATTAAGGGTTATATAGCAAAACGTCAATACTGTTTTTCATGCTCTATTCACATATTAATTTTTTACTATACAACCTGACTCACCCTGTATTTATATATAATAAATGGCCACATATAATAAAAGACCACATAAAATAAAAACACATTCTTATTTAAACCACAAAGGTTAATAAAAGTAAAAACAGAAACAAAATATTAAAGAAATTAATACATTAGATGTCAATCTCTGTTTCGTCTTTTAACAAAGACACAGGTATTGCATTCGTGCAATATTGCCCAATGCAATGAATGCAACTTGTTGTGCATCTTAAATTGTATTTATTGCAGCTGCATAATTTTGAACAGTTTGTTTTGCAGTTGCAAAAAATATATATTTAATATAAATTCAGGGGCACACTTTTGTGACATTTTCCTGGTTCTAGACAAATTTTATTTTTAATCCAACCCCAATTTTCAGGATTGACGTTATTTCCTAGCCATTCTTGAAAATACACTCGTTTTATATGAAGTTTGGCTGCGTCAGAAGTCGGAGGTAAAACTTCCAATTCAAAATTATTAAATAGATTTTGGAGGGCAACAAGTTGGGTATATATTTAACGTATCTAAATGAGTTCAAATCTTTACTTTTACGACCTCCATACCAATATAAAATAAATTTCTCACCCAACCCTACAAGATGTGATATATTAGTATATAGGGATTTTTAAAATCTTCCAAATTTGAAATTTCCTTATCATTTTTTAATATACCTAGTTAGTGCTGTTTTTTTCCCTTCTTATTAGAACACTGACTTTGTGTCGCAGCCTGAAATTGCATGTAAAAATAAAATATTTTTGACCACTGTTTCACCCAATATGAACTGAAGTATAAATTAAAATAATAAAAATTAGTATGCTAATTATAATAAAGAAACATTGTTTTCTAGTGCTAGAGTTTAAATTATCTAATTTAATGCATATAGTACCCAAACTTTAGTCGCCATTATCGCAGTTATTTATTAACCGATTTAAAGAAACTTTAGATTGTTTTGTAGCTTGTTTAATGTTCTAAAATATTTGTATGATTAATTTTTTTGATAAAATCAATGTGAGATTAATTATTCAAGTTAAAGGCTAAAAAGTGCCTAATTTCAAGATGGCGGCCTAATTTTTGAAGGGTTCCGCCACCTGGATTTTTTGGGATTTTTTTCCTGTTAAATAGGACATCTTCCCCTACATATTCCCCCTAAAATTAGCTTGTTACAAATTTGTTCCAAATTGAATGCTAATTTTACTGGAGTATAGTAAACGATTTAAGCACTCTATCAAATGTTTAGAAAAATTTTATGTATTAGTAAAAAAGTTTATTTTTTTTAATTATGGTATAGCCTGGGCCTGGAGTAAGTAGTGATGTACCAGGAATTGGTTGTGCTGCGTGTGTATGTGTCCTGATTAGGTGGTGAAATAGCTTTCATTATACTTTGCCAAGACGTTAATAATATAATAATATAAAAAAATTCCTTTAGATTGTGCTATCGAAATATGCCTATTGTTTTTACCGGTACAGAACACTCATTGTGTTGAAAGTTGTTCAAATTCAGTTAGTATGATTATAAAACATCAAAAACAAAAAAACAAATTGTTTCATATTAGCAAAAATTCTCTAACTGGTAACTGGTCTTGAAAAGAAACTATAATATCCATTTAGGCAAACGGAGGAAAATCATTTTATCTCTCGCTGTGAGTGGACAAATTGAGTTTTTTTGTACTAATTCGCTATCAATCTTAACCATTTTGGTAAAAGCGAGGGTAAAAGCTTTCAGTCGTATAAAATAGATATATCTAAATAATGGTAAATTTTCACGAAATAAGGTGTCAATTTTTTCGAAATTCATAAAAGTACCAATATCTCAAAATCTATAATAACTTTTTGCCAAGATCATATTTTGATTTTCTGGTCAGTCATGAGCATCAGCCCTCCAATAGATGACGTTGACTTTTGGGACACCTTGTATATTTGACTAGCTAAAAGAATCCTTTTAAGGCTAAAACAAGAAACACAAAAAAAACAAAAAACCAAAAAAACCAATTCATAAAACAAAATGATTTTTAGGGCACATTTTCGTCAGATCAGGGTCGAAACGAGAGCATCATTCTCTGGCTGCTTGTCAGCTTAAATGCAAATAGTTTGGTCAGGTTTACTGGTTTTCATTTTTGTTTTCAAAAATTAGCTATCCTTTGAGAGAACAATCTGGTTATGGAATATAACAAAAAATACCCGCCCAAAAAAAAAAATAAAATATATCTACTTGTTTAAAGATATTTTATGACGTTTTTCCGTAGTAAACACACTTATTACTCCCGTAACTGTTCGGTGTCTTTATATACATTTTGTACATAGATCTGATATACAAAGAGATCTGTATTAAATAAATTACTTCCGGACTTCCTCAGTCAAACTTCGTATTTTTATTCCAGGAAATACAGACGAAATTATCACGATACACGTTTCTAAACTAAACTATTTTCTACTTTACTGTGATTATTCTATCCTTCGATTTGTTTACATTCTGATAGCAACTATCCTTGATTATTTCAGACAAACAAGTCCTATCTAAGAAAGTAGTAAAAATTGCATGGATTAACACAGAAATTGCAATAATAAAGTTTGTATTACTAACATTTGCAGTGCTGAATGTTGGTGATTTCTTAATGTTTACCTTTTCTTCGTTAGTCGGTTGTGTATGAAAAAAGTGGTAATTGTTAAATTCAAATTTTAATAATTGAGTTAGAAGGTATGTATGAACACCTATGAGTATTATTGGATAAAAGGTTTATCTGAAGAATTTTTATACTTAATAAAAATTATAAGCTCATCTAAAATCATGTATATAACCACCAATAAGTATATGCCATTCACACTTTATTTAAATTAGAATAGGCTTTGGAAAATCTGATTTCTGTTGGTATGAATGACTGGTTTAATTACTGAGGTTATGTTAAGAAGTCTAAAAGATAACCACAAATTCAAATTAGTTCTACATAGCCAGAGTGAGACCCTAAAGAAAGCACAGCATTATCAATAAACAATTTGGCAATTGAGCCAAAAGTAGATGACAGTGACAATCAATTAAATCTGACACTTCAATATTTTGTCAATAGTAGATAACCCTGAGACAACCTAAAGCCTGTATCAGACTATGCAATTTAGTCGCAGCGATTCGGTTGCGGCGACAAAATCGCCGCCATTTTTACTATCACACTATGCAATTCTGTCGCGGCGACAGAATTGCACAAATTAGAACTTGTTCTATTCTGTGCAATATATCTCTGCGATTCTGGGGATTTTTATAGGAACTTTGGTATTACCAACGTACAAATTGTCATTGGTAGCAATGGTACCTCTAGTTACTCTAACCTGCTATTATCTGAGATTTTGGTTTTGTTTACATGGTTCCTTGGATTGATTTCAGCGTAAATATTTGGAGTGGGTATTTTTTATTTAAATAATTATTGTTTTTGGTGTTAATATTACAGAATTTACATAACAAAAATACCATTTGATTGGTTACACGATGTTGTTTTTACTATAAACATAAACCCGTAAATAGTAATCTTTAGTGTTAAGACTGTAAAGTTGGTAATAACAGGTATTAACTAATTAATTGCGGAGACTCAATTGCATAGTGTGATAGAGCACATAAATATTTGTTGCGGCGACAGAATCGCTGCAATTTTGTCGCGGCGACTGAATCGCAAAGTCTGATACAGGCTTAAGGAAAACATATCATAGCCTACCCTTATGTTATGTAAATAAAATGTGAATGGCATATAGTTGTTTTACAAAAATAAATAACTGTATTATATCAAATATGATTAATAAGAGCAGGGAAGAAATTTTTTGCACTAAAAATCAGTTCACGGCAACTTGAACTTGATAGAGAAAATTTGAGGATCATTTATTTAAAACAATAATAGTATACTACAAGATTTGAATTTGTTACATTTGTGTCTTGATTTTTGTTACCTACCAATAAGCCAAACTTCGTGTTATAAGAAGTATCTCAACCCGGCTATTGTCTACAGTACCTCTCGATCTTTTGACGTCTGTAAATCCGCATCTGGTGTAACTAGCAATCAGTTCAGAAAAAATCTTAACTTATTTCTTAATTGTTCATACACAGCAAAGGAATTTACGAACGAACCAAAAGCAAATTTCAGTGCATGTCATCCAAATTTTTGATACCTACTATGAGTTATGTTTTAAAATTATTAGTCCTTAATTAGATATTAGAATTAATTTTTCATTTATTACTTCCTCACCAAAAGTGAGGAAAATGTATTCGTAAAAAAATTTTGAAATTTTTTTTTTGCATTTCTGGACGAATCTCGACGAACTACGATGATGCACAAAATTTCAGACAAAAACATTTTCTGTCTGTGTGTGTGTGTTGTGTGTGTGTGTGTCGCGATAGCAGCTACAGTTTATGAGATAAAGCTTTCAAATTTGGTACACATATTCTAGAGGCCAAGGAAAATATTGAATTCGTTGATAAACAAAATCGAAACAAATAAAATTTTCAAAAATTTTTTCAGGAAAACGTCAAAAAAAAATATTTTTTTTATTAACTCCACCACACGGTGAGTAACTTCTGACAGCGGTTTTTATTATTATTAGCGTTAGTTTTCAATCTTTGCAATGTTTTAAACGGTTGTTTCCAAATTTTCCCGTTTATTTTATTGCCTCATTTTGAGCAGCTTAAAACGATTTTTACGTCGCTTTTATTTCAAATTGATGACCAAGAAATTCGTTTCTAAATTTAATTGGCGTTAATATGGAACCTCTCATTCCCCTTTTTTTTTTTCTAAAGAAGTTTGGTCTATATTTTTTTTTATTGTAAATTGTCTTTATTTCAAATATTGATTCATTATGAATTAATTCAAGAAAACATTGGACTAATAAAAACTTATTAGCAAAATATAATTTAAAATTATATTTTCACTAATACAAACATGAAATCATTGAAAAGTGTAATAATAATAAATAACGCTGGTTTAAAATAATTTCCCTGATTTATTTTAATCTATGAAGCATACTGTATGTGCACAGAAACTGACAATTCAAATATATAAAGGTTAAGGCAATCAAAATAAAATGTTTTTTGTGCAGTTTTGTTTTCCAATCTGCATCCCTGTTTTCTTCTTCTTTCAACTCTTCTTCTTCTTCTTTCAACTCTTCTTCTTCTTCTTTATACTCTTCTTCTTCTTCTTTATATTTTTCTGTCACTTCTATTCCTTCGGTAATTACATTATAATTTGGAAATTCTTCTCTAATTAGTATAACATGTTAACAAGTTAGGTGTTTTTTAACAATAATATCAATAATCAGCTTTTTCAGTATCTACGTTTACGATCTTCTTATTACCTTTATTATAATTTCCGATCACATGTAGAAATAATTTTTTAAAGCACTAAGTTGATTCATTTTCAAAATATGTCAATTGACACAAAAGACTAAAAGATAAAGTTTTTAGGCTGACAGATGTAGATCCATCGATGTTTTGAATCGCACAATTATTGATCTACAAAAGCTGTCTTGGCGTCATTTCATTATTTGGATTTTCATATTTGTTCTTGCAGTGATTCAAAAAGCGTCCTATTAGAATTTGATTTTAAATTTTTCATTTTATCAATAGATTTTTTGCTGTTTAAGATAAACCTCTATTGCTTATAGTATACTAACTATTTAGTACGAATATAAGTAATAATACTAACCTTAAACACAAACTAGGTCAACCTATTTTCAATTGATAAAAATGCTTGATTAACCGTTTAATTTTGTTTACTTTGTCATGTAGTTATTCTATTCAATAGGTATATGCCCTCTATTATAAAACTGATTATGTTATCATCTCGATCACAATAAATAGATAACTTCGGCAACTGTATTTTCTCCGAGTAAATATATCAATTTGTGAATTATCCTCGCATAATATCCATTGTTGATTGCTCACAAACTATAAAGCTGTATATTAAATCGACGAAAAGTACAATTAGTTTTTTAGCTGGATACAAAATACTTATACATTTAAATAGCAACTCTTAAATTAAATAATTTTCTACCCAACAGGATGAAACATATCACATTTTGCCAACGTCTTCCAAGACAAATTTTAACGTTAAATTGTAATAAATGCAGATTTAACTGGCAAGTATCACTGTTGTTATATACAGAGTGAAATTTGTGAGTTGTCACGTAGACCCCAATTTTTCCCGAAACTGTGACATTAAAAGAATATCAATTTCTAATGCAATTTAAAACAAATAAACTCTGTTTTAACTGATTTTTCAATTTTCATTGTCAGAAAAAATAATTCTATAATTAATTAATCAAGTGAGCGAAAGTCGTTTGCAAAAAATCCTTCTTCAAGAAAACCGGCTCTGTTATTTTAACACAACCCTCATTTTAATGTGGACCACACGAAACAGTACCGAATAAAAAAATAATCTTGCCCTGGTTGAAATAATTTCGACGAGATGAGTCCCCAGCCAAAGAAAATGTAAGACAGAACCCCAAGCGTGGATATCCCAGAAAATTACTCAATTGTGACATAGAAGCCCTCCAAGAATTACCGTCAAATGATTTTCAGAATCGACCTAATTACTGCAATCTACAGGAAGATGTTAGAACAGCCAGATGTGCTGAACAAATTTATTGTAAGTGATGTAGCAAAGAAATAAAAGATATTGTAGATATTGAGAAACTCAAAGTCCACAGGAGTGTTTAAAACACTGCATTTTCCAAAGGTGACGGTTTGATGAGAAGTATCTTCTTTCAGTATTTTTTGTCCAGATTTTGCTTAACTTACTTAATTCAAATTTTCGTAATGAAATTTGGTTCGACACAGCCTAGAACCTTAACAAACGTTTTGATCCATTTATTTCCTGGCTGCCTAATAGTAGAGTCAATAAGTCGGCAGAGACCTGCAAAACTTACAAGTATTTCCGAATGCAAGGAAAGATACTTCTCTCGTTTTCGCGGGTGCACGAATATCACAGTTAGAGAATTTTTGTATCCACTCCTACCCCCGCAAACGGCCAAAAACCACCCTTTTTCACGACTTTCGGGCAATGCCCGAGAATTTAATGGAATAATCTAGTCGATGAAAGGATGAGGACATGGGAGGACCATGAGGAACCTCGAGGTTCATTCTACCCTGCGTGGAGTAAAAAATTTATTTTCTCTTTCCGAATAAAATACTTACCCTCCTCCCGTTTTCAAGGATGCTGATGAAGAAGAAATATTGCGGGGGTAGGTGTGGTTTGCCACTCCTGAAACTGTTTTTTTTCTTGTTTCCTCGAAAACGGACGTAAATGTTCAAAACAGCGGTATCAATAATATCATTTTTCCACCCCCAGATAGGGTAGATCAGCTTCCAAGGTTCTTACGCGGCTCTCCTTGGCATCACCCTACTCCCTTCATCATCCCCGACGATATTATCACAACACAAGATTGAGAGATGGCAAGATTACCTAACCGTACAGCATACCATTATTTCTTGGGCTACCTAAAATCTACTGTAGATGCTAATCATCTAGAACTACCCTAAAAAATAACATTAGAGCTGAAGTTATCATACTATATATATCTAACCATTATCTAAAAGTTATTTTTGGCATCGCTTAATTTTCTTTCGTTTTTGGGTGGGAATTATTACCACATGTTCTTGAATATTTTGATATTCCAGATAATGTTAATATCTGGCCCGTAGGGCCGAGGCATATAAATCACTTGAATGATAAAAAGGAACTTTAATGCCGCGGTGCATATTACAGTAAAATTAAGATTAATTAACTCTATTTTTTAAATAATTTTCAAACATTAAGAAATGTCATAATTAATTTTATCTACGCTCGTTATATAATGACAGTAATATGACACTTATTTCAATGTCATAATGACGTTGTTTAAGTACTAGTGCGATATATTATATTTATCGCACGTATTTTGTAAGAAAAGCACGCCACCACCGGTTGCTAAGGAGACATCAACAAACAGCAATTGTTATTAACTTAGTTATTACTTACTTGATAGATATTGTGTGGTGTTTACAATAAATAATATTAATTCATTAGTAGCTTTTTATGCATAAAAAAATTAATAAGCCGAGCGTAGATAAAATTTTGTATATTATGCGTGCCATATCTGTATTTTATAGCACTCGTTTGTTTACGAAACTCACCTTCGGTTCGTTTTGTAAACTTCAAACGAGTGCTATAAAATATATGGCACTTATAACATAAATAACTATTAAATGTCAAATCGGAATAAATTTTTGTAAGAAAACCATTGTTTTTAGCAATTATAATAGTGATAATACAATTCTGAATATAAAAAACTGTATTCATTTACCTTTTATTACAACACAATTATTGTTACAAGCAATAAAAATTTAATATTTATCTATCACCTCTGCCAGGTACAAAAATCGCACAATAATGGATTACTTCAATGGCTATTTCTATTACTTTAATAACGATTTTGAGGTACTGTAATACCGATTTAAAAAAAATAATTTTACCTCTGTGACTTTACATCAAAGGAGCAGTTAAAGCTTTGTTTTACATAAAACATAAATAAAATAAAATTAATGAACTTTTGCAAAGGTTTCGGAAACTCAATCTGTTTACTTTTTCCATGCTTAGATTTTGTCAAAAAAACATGGAGTGTCTCCAAGCAGGAATAATCATTTGGATCCATGACGTCACCAGATCGGTGACCTTCTGTTAACTACCCACGACACTTATACTTGTTTTACTCACATCGTGTCAGTGGTGCTATAGCCTAGCGGAAACGAGCCGGTCTGGCGTGCAGAAGGTTCCGGGTTCAAATCCTACACCTTTTTGTTTTTTTTTTTTATTAAATGCGTCAGGCACGAGGTCTATTATTGCACAGGCTGTTCTCACCTGTGATAATTGCGAGTTAGAAGCCGGAGGCAGGTTAGATATGTGTGTTATTCCCCTGATAAAGGAATTTTTCTTAATAAGATTAAAGGAATTTTTTTTTTATTAAAAGTTTTGTTGTGAGTTAGAAGCCGGAGGCGATAGCCGGAGGCAGGTTAGATATGTGTGTTATTCCCCTGATAAAGGAATTTTTTTTTATTAGATTAAAGGAATTTTTTTTTATTAAAAGGTCTGTTGTGAGTTAGAAGCCGGAGGCGATAGCCGGAGGCAGGTTAGATATGTGTGTTATTCCCCTGATAAAGGAATTTTTTTTTATTAGATTAAAGGAATTTTTTTTTATTAAAAGGTCTGTTGTGAGTTAGAAGCCGGAGGCGATAGCCGGAGGCAGGTTAGATATGTGTGTTATTCCCCTGATAAAGGAATTTTTTTAAATTAGATTAAAGTAATTTTTTTTTTATTTTATTTAAATTTGCCATTTTAGTCAAAATTACGTGTTTTTTGTGTTTTTATGATATGTATTTAGGGATAAACTAATGTTCCTTCTTTAACATAAAAGGAAACTGCACCTGCCCGCGGTCACCGATCTGGTGACGTCATGGATCCAAATGATTATTCCTGCGTGGAGACACTCGTAAAAAACACCCTCTAACTGTTCCTTTGACATCACGTCAAAGGCGTAGAGGTTATTTCCCAGATTTAAACTGGATAATTTGAATATTTTTTTGTATAGGAATTTGCAGAAATGTGGCAATAAATCCCAAAAAAGAAAAGGAAGAGAAAATATATCTTCATAGTCCACTCAGTAAAATATATTAAGTAATTTTTTGACACACATCGTGATGACGATGAACTAACTATTCCACCATAAAAAATAAAATGTGTCTATAATACCAATATTAGTGGCTTTAACTAAAAAACAAATGGCTGTGGAAATTCTTTGGTAAGAGTCCATACAATATTTTTATTATAGGGTCGGTCACTGATCGCCAAATTAGAAAAATAAAAGACATTTTCTTCAATATTTTGAAATTATCTTAAAAATAAACTATGCCAAATTTAAAGACGTTATCGAAAATATCATCTTTTCTTCTTCATCGACTTTATATCAAACAATAACCAAAATACATGCATCTCCAATTTGGGACACACTGTATATTAATTTCACTACGGATATGTTAATAGAGGAATACAATTGCTTACTTTTTTAAAGGAATACTATTTGATCAATAAAATAGTATAGAACGTTATAGTTTCGGAAAAATTAGCTTTTGAAATTGAACACCTCTTTCTGTTAAATCCTGTCATTTATAATTCTAAGATTCTTCAGATGAAAGCCAATATTCCTATATAACCTAACTTTTTCTTGGTGCCTACTAGATGGTTTACTCCAGCCCTCATGAATTTGAACCAACTTCATGAAAAGATTGAAATAGAACTCGATGAAGCAAAATAAATTAACAATTTAAAGCATGGCCCGCAGAATCAACAAATCCAATGCGAATTCGTGTTCAATTTTCCACCGTACACAAACTACGTAACATTGTATACATATATACAATAAGCTTAAATCAACTGATTATTTGGTATACCAAATATGTTGCATCCTTTATATGGCAATCAGGCATAAAGATTAAATTGTTCAATTTTGATTATTTTGAAATGATAATAATTAAAATTTCTTAAAATAATTGGTTTATATCTCGGAATACTACTTTACAACATTATGATAAATTATTGCTAATTTAACAATATATTTTATTTAATTCTGACAGCTTCCTGCTGTATACGCCTGATACCTTTACTGAAGTTAATGACTTTAAAAATATGCACCTATTAACGTTGATTACGTAATGAGTTACACCAAATAGTAGCCAAACCTATAGCATTTATACAAATCGTCATGATTTCTAAGCATGCGTCTACGGAAATTTTTAAAATCAGTATTTGACAAAATAACACATTCTGTGCAATCGTCTGGCTCCTATCTTGGTTGATAAGAAAGTTGGTCGCGCTGTTTGTTAGTTTTAGAGGTCTAGAATGCGTTTCACGCATCGCTATTTTGAAATTTCTATGAAACTCTCTCAGCTATGCTTTACTTATCGGTTATTGAAACAAACTTCTGACTTATGAACTTTGTAGCGCTGATAACATTTATTCCTAGTGTAGTATGATTTATACTGAAATTATATATGAAAAAAATAAGTGTTGCCATAAAAAGTTACAGAATAGAAGATTTTAATGCCTTTCCAGCGATAAAACTGACGAGTTAAAATTTAAATAGATAGTAAATCAAAAAAGCACGTTACATATTTTATAGGACAGATTAATTGTTTTATGCTTTTTAAATCTTGCCTAAATATTGTAAAAGAGGTTAGATTTACTTGTTTAGCATGTACTTATTCCTACATTAGATATTCCGATGATGTAGTGCTAGTACTTATTTAGGGAAACATTTTGTATACATAATATTGTATAAAGGCGTATGGAACTGAATTCTCATGTTTCATTTTCTTTTTGGTTTTTAAATTCATCAGTTTCGATATTTGTAATTATTCCATCAGGTTAAATTACTGGAACTTTATCTGTAAAGTACAGATCTACAGTTTTGTAGTGCAACTTTTACAGATCAAAGATCTATTCCTCGGTGAATTGAAGAAACAGAATGGACCTTTTGGTCTTATACACCTGCTTGTAGAGTATTTCTTTATACTTAAATATACGAATTGTATAAAATGAAAGTGCAGAAGATATAGAGTTTGACAAATGGTAAAAGAGTGTCGAAGAATTTATCTACGCTGGTCACTTTCAATTTTTCGATATAAATGATTTGCAAAATGTTTTGTATTTGTATAGAGTTGTTGTTGATGCTAAATAACGCAAATTTTAGTTATGTATATAATCAAATCGAACAGAAATATCAAAGACCTTTTAGTTGGCCGCTTGACCTAACATGGCATCACCATTTGCGATTAACGCCATAAATAATACCCGCACTACTAGACTAATTGACACATATTATGTTGCCACCCTAAAACACTAATTGCTGAATGCTGAAGAAACAAAGTAAATGGACGTATCTTTTGGAATTTAGTACATTTAGTGTCATTTTTGGGTCACATTGGATTCAGGGTGGAAAATCACTTAAAAATCAAGCGAAAATACACGTGATTTCACATAATATTTGGATTAAAATAGGTAGAATATATAAACATATTTACTTATCAGTTGATGTTATCCTTAACTTTACACTCATAAAAAAATGGTATAAGACAGAAGCTTCTTTTTTAGATAATATTCCATCAAATATTTTTTGTCTAGACATTCAACCAAAATGAATTAGTCATTAAATAATCTAGCTATTATATTTTCCGCTTTCAACATTTCTCTTTATCTAAAAGTACCATTAATTCCCTTTAAAGGGCCATATCTAATATTTCCAGTCAATTTCATATTTGACCATATTTATATTGTCGATTTAGGGGTGTGGAGTGAGCAAATCTTTCCGATTTCACACATGTCAGTTTTAAAACTATACGATGATTTATCTCTCGCTGTTAAAAATAAAATCAAGGGTCAATGCCTCGATTTTCAATACATTTTGATATAGTTTATCGTATTTATGTGACATTCCATTAAACAAACGGTACCTTAAATCTCAAACCATTCGTTTGAATGGTTTTTTGTTTCTTGTTAAATTGTTATCGGTCACTCAAAAGAGACTGAAAATTTATAAGGTTTTTGATTTAGTTTGTCAGAACTTTTCAAATGATTCAGTGGAACTAGTTATAAATATCGTGTCACCACGTGTTTTGTTTCCATATGCAATATAAGATTTGACCGGTTTTAAATATATTTGACCTGCAATTAAAAAAATTGCTCTCTAATATTTAATTTTACCAATACATATTAAAATGTATCTAAAAAAATTATTATAATTACCTACTTTCATCCATTTTCTATAATATAGTATATTTTGTACAACATGTAAAATAAATAATGTATTTATGAATTTATGAATTAATTGTAAATAATAAGTGAAATAGATGAAATAAATAAAAAAAATAATAATAAATAGAGTAAATAGAATAAATAGAGCAAACAGATAAATTTAATAAATTGCACAATTTAATAAAATATGTAAATAGAATAAATTAATAAATGAAATAAATAGAATAAGTAGAATAAGTGGAATAAATAGAATACATAGAATAAATAAAATAACTAGAATAAATAGAATACATAAAATACATAGAATAAATAGAGTAAATAGAATAAACAGAATAAACGGAATAAATTTAATAGCATAAATAGAATTACTAAATAAATAAAAAATTGAATAATACGATAGAATGAATAGAATAGATTAAATAAACATAATAAATAGAGTAAATAGAACAAATTAAAAATAACACAGAGTAAATTTAATAAATGTAATAAATCAAGTAAATGCAATAAATGGAAAAATGGAATACGTAGAATAAAGCTAAGGTAAGCTAATTATTATGATGTATTATGATATGTATTTATAATGATGAGATTTAAATCATATATAGAAATGTATAATGTTATAATGTTATAAATAAATATTTTTATTATTATTATTATTATTATTATAAATATAAATATAGAAATAAATAAAATTAACAGAAATTTTCGAATAAATAGAATTGAATAAATAGAATAGAATAAATATTGTAAATGAAATAAATGGAATATGTAAATGAAATAAATCAAATAAATTAAATAATAAATAAAATTAACAGATTTATTGGACTAAATAGAATTAAATAAATAGAATAAATTAAGATAATTATATAAATTCAAATTAAATAACTTATATAAATTAAATAAATTAAACTAAATAAATTCATTAATGTTTATTTGTCAATCCGTCATGTTGCCATGACAACTAATTTTTTTAATAGCAACCCTATTTTTGCGAAAAATCTCGTAAATTTACTGTGTATAGTAGTATATTGTATTTTTGAAAGGGTTGCGTAAAAAATGTTTTAAAAGACATCTTAATATTTTACCTACTGACGTGATTGTTACATTGAAATTAGAAATTTTAATGTGTTTATTTCGACTTTCAAAAAAATTATTTTGCATCCCTGTCATAAACACCTTTCCCCATACGGATAAAAATGTACAATGTACAGAGTTGCCACAAGAAACCAAGGTTGGCAACAAAAATTTTTAGGTGACTTCAGTTATGATGAATAGAATTACTCCAAACAATATTTGTTCACTGCTTAAAAGTTATACACAATAGTTCACTATTTTAACACACCCTAATATGTATAGTATTACCGCATTTCTTATCGAAGCACTTTATTTTAAAATAACATTTCTTCCATGCGGTAACGGATTAACACAATAGTCTGTATCTAGTAGATAATATCTATTTTTTGAGGATAAGACAACAATTAATATACAGTTGTTATGACCTTTCACTTACTTACCACCCACTGTCTCATTTAATATTTGTGGATTTCGATCCCCATTCCACGTGGCTCATTTTCGTAATTGTAATGTTTATGCTATATTTTAGACTGTGTCCGGAACTTGACACGCAATGTGTGCGTCATTTTTGCTGGTAATGAGATCGATAGGTATAATAAAATATTCCGGGATCCGGGCAATACACACAATGGATGTTTAAGTGAAAGCTATTACTAGATAAGAGAAACAAATTATTGATTAGTTCAAAATAAATGTACAGGAAAGTCCAATCAGCTGTATAAATATTTCAATTTCTGATAGGGCGGCTCGAAGACACTTTTAATCGGATAAATTTAATGCGAAGCAAATTGTTGTAATTCTGTGGTCAAGTCAAATTTACTAATGTACAATAAAAAGTTTTATGGCTGCAATTTCTGTAAATGTTTTGAAACTTGAAATAATAATGTCCATTATATTATAATGTCCCGGATATATAAAAGCAAGTTGAGGAAAATACAAATTCTATGAACACAATTAATATGTAGCTATTTATAAACTTAATGTTAATGTAATTGGAGTCGTTTATTAAAAACTTAGCACCAAGACGGTAGATAGGTATTAATATTTTTTATTGTTGATTGCATAAATACTATATTGGCTTTCTGTAATATAGGGTAGTCTATGAAAGTAGAGGGAATCTTTACTATTTGATGTCTTATGGCAGTTAAGGAATTAGTTCATATAGATATAAGGTACATAAATAGTGTGAAAAATTGCTATTTAAGAAGGTATTTTCGTTAACTGACGCTAATATAAAAGTTATTTGAAGTAATTCAACACACTTGGATGTCTCGACAAATTAAACAGACTTAAAACCACAAAACTGGATTCTCAATCACCAGTTTGGGTTTAGAAAATCACTTTCAACAACACAACAAAACCACCGTATGTAAATATAATAAACACATCAATAGAATATTAACAATACTGCATATATGCAATTCTGGTTATAAGCCAAGTCTTTGATAAGGTGTGGAATCCAGGTCTCTTCTACAAAATAAAAACAATTCCCCCAAATGACCACTTTAAACTGCTGAAGTCATACCTACAGGAACGTCAATTTGAAGTGAAAGTTAACGAAGAAACCTACAACCGCTTACCTATAATATCAGGTGTACCGCAAGGAGCTTACTAGGACCACTTTTATACCCACTATACACAAACGATTTACCTATTACAGCAGCAACAAATACTGATGACACTGCCATCTTCGCTACTCATGATAATCCTGCTCCTCCAACTTACAACATCTCCTAAACCTACTAGAGACTTGGTTAAACAAATGAAGATCAAAGTGAATGAATCCAAATCATCACACATAACCTTCACTCTACGAAAGAAACATGTTCACCAGTATACATTAATCAAAACAATATTCCTCATAGTGATAACGTTAAATGCTTAACTTAGGGTTAACATTTTACAGCAAACTAATTGGAAGAAGCATATAAAAAAAGAGAACTCGATTAGATATGAAAACCTCTATTGACTTGGAAGGAAGTCCCATTTATCTAAGTCTTTAAACCGATTTGGACTTACTGACTACAAAATCTGATGAGGGCGTCATTTCCACATAAAAAATGTACACTTGGTAGAACTTGATAACTCCAACCGTTTTCGAGGAAACTGCCGTTAAAGATTTCAAAGAACAAATTCAAATTTAATGAAACAAATTGTAGGTATTTATTGAAAAAAGTACAAATCATAAGTAAAACTTACAGCAAATGTTCGATGTGGTCTCCACTTACTTGATTGAAAAATACATTTTTCTGACCTCTAATAAAATTAGCTGCGTTTTGTATTTATTCCCACAGTTTATCTCTTGTATTGATAGTATTTGCATATACTAAGGACTTAATAATATGTCTCCACACATAACAATCCAAAGGACTCCTTGGCAGCCAAGCAAATTCGCCTCCTCGACCTATCCATCTGTGAGAGAAAGTCTCATCAAGAGATTTTTGGCTTCAATGGAGAAATGAACATTCTGCCCCTTATGTCTAGCATGATAGCATGTAGTATATCAGCAGGAGTATTTCGAAGAAGAAACAGATAAGACTACCCATTCAAAAGAGGAAGGACAAATGGTCCCAGTAACTGATCGCCGATAATACCACACCAAACTTTAATCTTAAATTCGTACTGAAAATATCTTTCTTTAACGGCATGAAGATTTTCTCTTATCCCAGTAAAGGCTATTTCTCCACTTATAAATACCTCGACGAGTAAAAGTTGCTTCATCGGTAAATGTTTTGATTTCTGTTGTGTTCGTTTAGAAGAAATTGGCAAAATTGTAACCTTTGTAGAAGATCCCTTCGAAGTAAGTTATATACCTACATACAGGAGTAAAGTGATATGGGTAGAAGCGTTCTTTGCATAAGACTCTTAGAACAGATTGTTTACTCACTCCTGTTGCCGCTGATAAACGACTTGAGCTGATATTTCCTCATTTGAAGAATTATTATGTCGAAACATTTTAAATAAAGAAGTTAAAGAACTTAATAAATTAACACGAGGAACACAAGAACAAAATAAAATGACTAATGACGTAAATGATAGAACTAAGACGTAACCAAAGCACACGTTTCAATAAATACAATTTGTTTCATTAAATTTTAATTTGCCTCTCAAAAAATTATTGAAATCTTTAACGGCAGTTTCCTTGAAAATGGTTGGAGTTATCAAGATCTACCAAGTGTACCTTTCTTTTACGTGGAAATGATGCCTTCGTCAAAAAAAAAAATATGAAAAAAATTCATCATAAGATACAGCTCCTGCGGCGCCATCTATGGTCTAATGTGATGTGATGCAGAAATTATTGTTTCTTAGATTAAAAAATATTCCTCTACCAAATTTTGTGAAGATCGATCAAGTTGAGTTATTGGAAAAAAAATGAAAAAATAATTTCAACTTTGACACCCTTATCTTTTCCACAGCAACATTTTACTAAAGCATATTGAGTTATATCCTCATATTTTGGTCCAAAGAATCTACTCTACCCATTATTAGTGGTCCACCCTGTATAAATTAAATAAAATTTACACGATGCATTTATGCATTTTGTAAGGTTCTTTATTCACTATTCTCGACAAAACTATATTGAGGACATTAGTGATGCTTTTCTTACTATTTAACTCTTACACTATGACAAACCAAAGAGAAAAAATTGCCAAATCGAAATTTGGTGTCCTTAAACCAGAAAGTACATAGTCTAAGAGGTAGTAAGCTCGCTTAAAATCACCCTAGTATTTCGTACGAATTCTCCATCATGGTACTGAAATTGTTTCATTATTATACTCGAAATAGAGTGTCCGTGATCTCTAGATATCTATCCCCCCCTCCCGCACAAACTATCTTTACTATTTAGATATAAAGATAGTCGTATTACCTGTAATGTTTAGTTTAATAAAAATAAAAGGTTATAATTGAACATATCTGATACTCATAGTCTCATCGTCCCTTGTTCGGTTTGGTGCCTATAGTTGCTGTCCATTCTGTATATATGTTTCACTTTGTGCAGAATCAATACATATTTAAAATATTATTTAGAAATAGGTAATGGCTATTAATATGACCATTTAATGACAGTGCTCTTAAATAATTAAAAATATAATCCAGCTATTCCCAAGGAGCCATGTAATTTTCCACAGGCACGATGTAATTATATTTTATAGAAAATCTGATATTCAGCGACATATATAACTATCGTGTATGAATACTAGGAGTTTACACGACAGGATTTCTATTTTTTAGGAATTTTTTATACCGATAAAATCGTCCCCAGTTAAATAGAGCCAATAATGATTATACGTTAGTATAAAAGTTTAATAATAAATGAATTTATCTGAACAGGATTTCCGACAGACGACAGAAATTAATTAATATACCTTCTTTTTGAATTCAATTTACTATATGGTTAATAAAAGTATAAAACGTAAATAAAATGGCGATAATATATAGTTTAAGGGTGAACAGAGTTTATACTCCTCTAATTTAAACTGTTAAAATAGAGCCACCGTTAGGAATATTTCAAAAATATTCCCAAATAATGCATTTTTGTACTAGTAAATTGAATTAATAGCCTTATTTCAACTATGAGTATGTGGTTACGCCAATATCGATGCCCAGTCATGAGCAGACGTAGAGTGGTCACGCGCCACGTCTACAAATGACGTGGAAATCAATAGCCCGCATGGTACACCACGCCGCGTTACCGAAACAAAGTCACGCCTCCTGCCAAGCATATATAGAGAAACTCGAACCAGCCAAAGTTTACTTCACCTCAGAAAGGGGGAACTAGTTAGAAAAACATAATAATTTTGCCAAAATGTTTGGTAGAAGAAAAACAACTAGGTTATGTTTAGAAATCCAACAATACCTAGATTCTACTGCTTCAATTGCCTGAATCAATTTTTCCATCAATTTAATGCAGTTTTTCTAAGAATTTTGAACCATTTTAACTTTAGATGGCATAATATTATCTAGGATAATAAATAGTATATTCTGTGACTATCTTGATAACAATCCGTTTAGTCCAAGAGCTCTTGACAAAATATTATTGGAGAAAGTCATAATTTTTTCTACAACTTCCTCTTTTTTTTAAATTCAATCGCATTTAGTAAATTTGTGTAATTTTCGATTTTGTTTCCATCAAAGGAATGCAATAGGAAGTATAATAGACATTCTTAATAAAGCCTGAATTCATTTGACTTTAATGAGAATAATTAATTTATTAATGAAAGCCTATTGTTAGATTTAATATAGCAACGTGTTTTGTAGGGTTATTCATTGTTTGCTAGAATTAGTAGTTGAAGCATATAATAGCATCTTTGTGACTTATGTAAATACTATACCCTCATACTTGCAGTGAAAGCTCTAAGTTTTCTTTAATAATTCTATAACGTTACCTAGAAAAAGATTAGATTAGATTATTTCGGTTTTAAAGGGGTTAAGTTGAGTTGGCGAGTCAATAAAATTTTATTATACACCTTAAGGGGCAGTTGTATGAACGCGATTTAATCAATGTTCAGCTGAACCAGGTTCAACATTTACAGGATGCCATTGGGTCGGGTCTTACATATGTGACCTTGGATTTTGAGGAATAGTGCAGTTGGATTTTAAATTTAAACCATCTCCATGCAACTGACCCTTAGTCCCGACCAAGAGATTCGCTTCCTGTCTTGTGTTTGTCAATATGCATAATTTGCATATATCCTGCGTTCAACTGCTTTATCCCTGGCTGGGACTTTTTTGTTGTCGAAAATATTTGTTTAAATTTAAATTAAACGCCACCCGTTTTATTCTTTAAAAAATATTACATATTTAGTGACAACGAACGCACATAATGTCCAAGTGTATTGAGATTAATTTCTGATTTTTTTCTTCGATTTAAGTAAGAACGAGGCCAATAATTAAAACAACAACTGTTTTTTAATAAAGTGAATAGTTTAAAATAATTTGATTTATCATTAGAACAATTTAACTTTTATTTATTTTGTCGCTGCTTTTATTAATAAACTATATACTGGATGATACAGACTCATGGTACATCCCCCTTTTCCCCTTTAATTTCCCAGCCATTTTTCCGAAATTTGAAACATGGGATTAAGAGGCACTTTATGACATACTGGGGGATTCTTTCCACTTCCGGTTTTACTGGAAATTATATCAACTTTCGATTTTTAAATGGAACACCCTGTATATTATTGCATTTTTGAAATCTACATAATTTTCTGATTCCAATGATACTCCATAGTTGATATTTCAACTGTCAGAACGCTTATTTTATTTTTCGATCTAGAGAGCCGCATGATCCCTAAAAATTATTCCAAATGATAAAAAACACGTTATGGTATACTTTTTTGCACCTGTTTCGAACTACAAGACCTTTTTCAGTCGAAATTTCACTAGTGTAGCATTATTTTGATAATTTTGAATAATTTTAGGGATTCATGGCTCTCTATAGCGAAAAATAAAATGAGTGTTCTGATAGTTGAAATATCAACTATGAGGTATCATTGGATTCAGAAAGTTATATAGATTTCAAAAATGCAATAATATGTCCATTAAAAAAATGAAAGGTAAAACCGGAAGTGGGAAAAATCTCCCAGTATGCCAAAAGACGCCTCTTAGTAAACATATCCAATGTTCTAAATTTCAGAAAAATAGCTGGGAAATTAATTGATGATTCAATTTTTTTTAAATGATGGCATGTACAAATCCGCTAATACCTCATAGAGTTTTTCGTAATCATGACATAGAATTAGATTAAGGTCGTAATAACAACCCGAAGTTTTCCAAAATAGTTTTAAACATGCTGTAATCACCAATAAATGAAACCATTGGAAATTCATTTTTTATGCAAAGTAAAAACACATGTGCTATTTTAAATATCTTCTAGACTTATTATGGTATACTTATTCAATACATATATCCATTAACTAAATTCACAATAAAGTTAAAGAGATATGTTGTAGTTTTATTTTGGGTGTGGATTATTATTTTCTGGAAATGCATTTCTGTCTTCTGAAATTAGCTAAATTAAAGACACTTCTCTAAAGAGTTGTTCGATATATTTCTCATAAATAATAATGCAGGAGAAAATGCGATGAAATGAAATAGACGGCAATTTGACCTATACCTCGGTTCCAAATTCCAAATTGCTATTTGTAATCAGCTTGTATTGATTAAAACGTAATAGTGAATGTTTTATTAGTGGTAACAATTACACCCTGTCGGCATGTTATTCATATTTATTGCAGGTGAAAAAAACTGGAAAAGTGTACAGTGTACATAATGCGATTATTATTGAAAATTGGGGACATGTAAGTATTTATTTAGGGTCCTTAAATAAAATATTTTGGGTTTCTAGAGTATACGCTATGTATTTTCTTTTAAAATTAAAAATAATTAGTATATAAGAAGTATATACTCAAAATGTGATTATTTTGACACAATCAACTTTGATATTGCTCAATGACGTGCGACCCTGTGGGGAAAATTGGGGCCGATTTTTCAGAAAGAAAAATTAGCGATTCTTTTATAGAAATTTTTGATTTTAGATTCATATTAAGCATCATCAAAAACCCCCTTATACCAAGTTTGAACAAAATATTTCATTGACTTAGCGTATTATTTCTTCATGTTCTTCTATTTTATTTGTTAAAAATGTCTCGTTATTACAGGTATCATTTATTAATATTTCACATTTCAACGGACTGAAAAAAATAAAGAAACGAGACAGCAGTTTTTGAGTATCATCAAACAGAAATAACTAAAAAGAATAGAACGAGACAACTGATAAATCCAGAAGAAATTACATCCGTTTCGAAGCTAATATTCTTTTAGTTTTACGTTTGATATTTTTGCAATAAAGTGCGCGTTTGCACACACCACGGGAGTAAAGTGAATTTTAGTCCCTTACGTCTCCAGTTGTTCCTAAAGTAAAACATTTACTTTACTCCCATGGTGCATATACCTACATAAGGTTCATAATTGTGGAAAACAGAAATAATATTTTTGATCGTATAAACTCCCTCTTTGACGTTGTTATACATACTTTATTAAGAATAAAGAGTAAAAAGAAAAAAATCATCACTAAATCATCCTGTGTAATTCTAGAAATTATTTTAAAAAGTTATAAGCAATACATACTTTTAGACTATTGCTAAGTGTCTCAAAAAGGACGCACATATTTTTGGGGGTTTGATTAAGAAAGCTGAAACAAATCAAAAGTAGACATTTTTTTCATAAATTTCCTTCTTCAACAAGTCATTGAAATCAAAATGAAACAATTAAACTTTCTAAAAAATGAAACTATGGTAATAATAATAACTCGAATAATAATATCCACAGTCCCACAGCCTTATAGATCACTGGACAGTGGATCTTAATCGTTTAATTTTTTTCTGGGGGAATTTATGAAAGAAAAGATTTACTTCGAAACTGTTGTAAATGTCGGAAATTGTCTAACTCACATTCAGGCTGCTGTGAATTTATAAACGAAAATATGCTACAAAAAGTTTGTGCCTCCGTGTTACATCACATGCTAATGTCTGCATTGAAATAAGAGAGAGGCCATTCGAGTATATTTTGTAAAAATATTTTTAATTTGTTTCAGCTCAAAATACCCTGATACTTTTGAGATACCCTGTATATTGGCACAATATTTGAGTATTTATTAAAAAATTTGTGTTTTTATAAGATGGAACCAATATTTTGATTTACTGCAATTTCACCTTTACCCCGATTCCGCCTCATTTTCACCATTTTTACAAATTAAAAAAAAAGTACATATTTTAAATTGTACCAAGTTATCACAGACAGCGGAACAGACACAAAAATTAATGGGAAAATATTTTTGTTTAATATAAATCGTCTCGACTTGATAAAAATTAATAAAAATTCATGTTTTAGAACTCACTTACCAATTTGTTTATATATAAATCCAACCACTTGAGAACCTTTCGATATGCTTCTTTGGTATTTAATTCATAGACAACAGTGTAGTTTAAAATATTGTGGAGGTTGTCCGTTTGTGGCAATTTTAACCACATTGGCAGTCTCTGAACCGATGCTGCGGAAACGCCATCTATTGCTCGCTGCCAACAATATTACTGCGTTGCGGCTCTTTATAATTAATTCTTTCAACGAGAGCACCTATCATATTTAACTATTTCCGCCAGAGGATCACACCAATAAAAATTTATATATTTCAAATTTTGGGACTGGCCTTGTCACCACAAAATTTCACCCAGCCAAATAGGTGGATTTTTAATTACTTTTTAATTACAGTTTTCCACTTTATTGTATCTTAATTGACAATATCAGAATGCATAATTATAACTTCCACTATATGTGTTAAAAACAATTTTTGAAAGCGCCTTGTATATATCATCAACGAATCATGGTTCATTTGAACGAAGATAGGTTACTTTACCAAAAACAGTGATCGTAGATTATATGATACATGTTCACCCTGGTCACATAATTTACAGCTCTTACTGGGTGTGGCATTAAAACTAACAAATATAAAATTATAAATAACATTTTGTAATAAATTACAGTAGTGCTGATCCCTATTTGATATTAAGCAATACCCATTTTTATGGGAAAATGGGCATGACTTCATACGCACACGCGATGAGTAGTCTAGAAGCTCCTAACAAATATATAGATACTTAATTTAACTTCTGACGAACTTAACTAAACGTGAAAATAAACTTTTTACTAATTTCATTTTAAACAGGAAATTTTCTCCAATTGTATACCAATAGTTTTCTCTATCTCTATTGCACGAAATTGCAATTAAAGAAATTAAGAAAATACTAATCAGAATTCTTTATTTCTGATAATTTTAATTATATCGACATTATTGTATATTCAAATATTATATAGTTCCCATTTTTAATTCTGCGAGCCCCTTGTGTAACAATCGAATCAATAAATTCGATTACTTACTCTCACTTGAATACTTTGTCGGTGTAATAAATAAATAAAGCGGCAGTAGAAACTATCTGTAGGGGCTTTATAAATTATAAATAATAGATAGGGGCAGTTTGCATGCCTGTTCGAGTTTTTAAACACGCATCCCCCACGCAACTATGATTTGCGTGAGCGATAGTAACTATGATAAAAGTGCTTGCAGAATGCATATTTACCATAGTGGGGGTGTATTGTTACTTTTAGATGCTTATTTTAGGTTTCGTTTGGTCGACTGTATAATCGCAACTCGCAACCCCCTCATAATACCGATCAGGAGTTAAATATACGCTGTTAAAATATGAATGCTTAATAGAGGTTGATAATTTTTGTATGATTTTATGCTAGGTATGTGCATAATTTTGCTGCTTGGTTGTAATGCTTATAAAAAATATGCCACGTTCCAGTTTTCCGTTTAAAAATAGCAAATGACCTAATACGAGGATTTAAAATTCTAGTTCTTCGCGGAGGCCACTCTGTATTATACTTTAATAACAAAAACCGGACCCATCGACTGCTAGACGCTAATTGGAGGACACCAAATTAATTCTGAAAATTTTGATAAGTATTTACGTCAATCGTGCATATTATTAGCTCTATTTTGGTGATATAGATGTCTGATTTTGCCATCCATTAAAAGTCTATTTAACAACTCCATTACTAATTGGTTTTTATATTAAGTTCAATTTAGCAACTCATTTCATTGACACACGTACAAATATGTATTACTTAAGTTTGATTACGAGTAAGAAAGAAGGTGATATAGAGAAAAATATTACTATATATTTTATTAATTTTGATGTGAAGTATAGACAAGGTTATCCTACCCCAAACTTGTATTATAATTAGTTTTTTTTTTTAATTCGAGATAGTTACAAATATTTTTTGGTGCAGTAGGTAAGTCACCAGATGTGTACATATTTCCTTAAATATTTGATTTTCGATTTGTTTTTTATCCACCACAACCCTCTATTCGTTGGCCAGTATTCTCAATTTTATTACTAACTTACCTAAAATAGCCCCAGAAATACGTTTACCTATATAGAGAGAGACAATTGTCACTTCTTGGATTCAGTATACGGCCAAAGATATTTTCGCAAACAGCCAGTGTCAATTCTTTACAAATATACCTCATGAGTCATGGTTCTTGAAAGTGCAATATATTACACTTCTGAAATATGCCAATTCAGACATGATGAATTAAAGTGTAGAGCCTCAGAAATAGTTAAAAAGTCACCTATTCCGATTTTGATATTAAAAATAAAGAGTGCATTGTCGTGGCATCCATGCTGGAGGAAATTTCCATGAGAGGTTCTTTAGATAATAGCTACAGAAGTCTGGCCATAATCGGTTAATTTTTCGATCATAGAGATTATTAACATTTTTATTTAAAATTGATGAGGGTTCCAATCATGTCTTGATACCATTCTCATCCGACGCACCATTGTGGTAAATCAACAGAGCAAACTTGAATTCGTCTCGAATTTCAATGAAAAATTAAGTTTTTTGCATTTTGCTAATTTATATTGCGTGTTATGAAATCGAAATAACATGTTCCTAATAGATATTTTGCCTTTGAAAATTGCTCTCGAAAGTTATTGTGTTACTCTCATAATATCCCAAAGAGCAGTTTTTCTCAAAAAAGTTTTATTTTCTTTGTTTTCCACAGAATTTTCTTTTTTATAGAATCTTGGTCTTTCGGTCTTTATCGCATCTCAGTATTTGATAAATATCGGTGCAGAAGCATTCCTCGTACAATTAACGATAAGTTCACTATCATTGTTAAAGATATATGCTATTATTAGTAACTTAAAGATTATACTCAAATTGCAATTTCAATTGGATCATCACAACAGAAGTAATAATCTTGCGTAACGAACAACTGAATTGCTCAGTTTCTTGGTAACTATACGTATCTCCCACATTGCGCCTTTTATTAGGGTGATTGTTAGACAGTTTTATACGATAAATACTGTCTAATGTTGAATGTATGAGAAACAAAAGACATGAGACTCATGAGAGGAGGACCTATGGCAAGGCACTGTGGTACAAAATACTTTTGGAAAGCTTTCAAAAAATGAAAGTTATTTCTTTACCTATATTAAAGATACTACCAAGTACTGTCGAAATAATTACATACATTAAATCCTACATATCTATATTTCAATGTCTTGCCTTCTAATTCAAATGAGTCAGAGTTAGATATGGATGTGATTTTGACTTTAAACTAACCTGTAAGACTATCTTTGCCTAACACAGAACCTTTGATTTTCAGGTAGTTCGGTAACTTTGGAGGTGGTTAAGAAACCATTTTTCAAGTGATTACAGTCTTGTTTAATCGTTTCACGATTTAAGCGCTTCTAAGGCTAATGATTTCTGGGATTTCAGCAGTTATCGAAAATTGATGAGAAATCTAATATTTCAATACAAACGTGTGCAGGTCTTCTGCACCCAAGGATATAGATCTGATCAATTCTTTAGATATAATATATTTTATGGAAATCATTTTCATCATTACCTGTGTTTTTCCTGATAAGTTTAGGGAAAATGCAAGTTGTACATATTTAAGTAGGAAAAACCAGTTGCGAGTGGCTAAGAGTCCATCAAAGATATTTGATATTAACGATTTTTTTATGATGAGTGTGGGGTAGATTATTTTAGTCTTCAACCGACACGCTATTGACGAAAAATAAAACACATGAGTAACATCCTTGCAAACTTCTTGCTTTTTGAAAACATCATGGCATAATATTTTAATAAAAGTAAAGCAATAAAATTCTCACTAATAAATAGGTACCCTTTATATTTTGACCGTCCACATCTTCCATAAGGTTGATTATAGTAATCTATTGGATAAGACAGAGATAGAAGAAGGAAGGGTAATCGCCCTTTGCCTGTATATTTATTACTCTCTATTTCCAAGTTAGTAGCCAGCTATTTATTTAAAAATGTCTCAGATTTGTACTTGAAGTAAATAAATACATTACAATATAAACAAATGTGTTATTTAATAGCCCATAAAATACAAAAAATAGTGCAAGTTGCTTCAGACAAACATGGGACTTGGACAACAAAGAAATTGATGACCTTATTTATGATGAAATTGGCGAATTGTCCTATTTTTCGAAAATTTTTTCATAAATTTTAAATCAACATTAATTGTGTGTGGCTACCTAACCTAATTAGCTGTAACACCACCGACTATTTTAAAGGTTATAACTGATCTGTACTAACTGTAAATACAGAGTGTCTCATAAAAGAATGAACCAACTTAAATTCACGAATTTATTCACCAACTCGAAAAACAAATTAATGTAAAACTAACATTAATAATAATTAATACATGAAATATTTTCCCATCCAGCATAAAAAGTTATTTTTATGATTTTTATTCCTTTAATATAAAGTATACATATAATAAAATATCTTATAATTTAACAAAAACAGTGAGGTCCAAAAGTAAGGAACAAATTCAATATCTTCAAAATGCCTCAGTTTTGGAAAAATCGCTCGGACAGGTCGATTTTAATTTCACATTAGGCATATTTTAAAAATATTTTTTACTCTACAAGGTGTCTCAAAGAAACTGAGCTGTGATCAACTTTGATTTTTCAAATGGCAACCCCAATTTTTTTTGCATTTTCAAATTCCTTGTTTACACCCTATATCTAAAATCGATCGTTTCTGAGTTATTAACATTTATTACATAATTACATCAGAAATGGTTGAAAAAATCAAGAAGAATTTATCGAATGTTTAGGTTATTGTCAAGTAGCCAATAGGAGGCATTTTGAACACAAGTAGAAATAATTATAATTTGTTGCTAACCCAAAAATAAAATACATTTAATATTAACAACATTTTCTTTTTAAAAAAATTTATTTTTAAATACTAATTCTTTAAATATTTGTATATACAGGCGTGTGCCAAAAATCTTTGTATAAGGACTATATCTGAAATGACTAAAGGTAAAAATTTTAATAAGCATCTTCGTTATAGTAAAATCTACATTTTTTGCATAATTTTCATTTTATTACACTTCTTAGGGACGGGCCTATAAGATATTGTATGGGTTATTTTAAATATATTATAAAAAGTTTGTATGCAAACTGAAATTAATTACGTTGATTCCATCTAAAATATCAAAAAACCATCCAATCAATTATTATTAAGAAATTACAGTTCTATACTTTACGTTGAAATGTTTCTTTTAGTAATTTCTAAGAACTAAAGGAATTAAACGTATTGTTACAGTAGTCAAATAACGAATTTTTTTGTCGTTAAAAAATCATTTCCACTTGTTTTTCAAAAATTATGTATTCTAAATCAAAGGCATAATTAACAAAACCAGTGTTTTTTTTATTTTGAACGGTCAAATACTTAGGTATTTTTTATTTAAATCTTTTTATTTCGTTCTATATGTTTTAATTGTTGTATAAAAAATATGCTTCAAACAAAAGAAAACCTTATTTTTAATCTTCTTCTAATCAAATGTAGACAATTCAGTTCGTCTATTTGTCACAAAAAAGTGCCCGAAACCTTTAATCGATGTCTATCAAATTTCCATTAATGAAAAATACTCACAAAAACGAGAAATTGTTGGCTCATCAGAAGTAGAAATGTTAGAAAGTAAAAATTCAAAAGCTGCTCAACCGAAAAATGGTCCTTAACTAGCTTATAAAAAAGGAAATGAAGTTCATTCCAAAAAGTGAAAAAAATTACTTGTGGAAAATTTTAGCGGTGACTCATTAACTTTGCAATGCAATGCAATGCAATGCAATGAATTTTTCAATTTAGATGCAACTTGGTAAAAAGGAAGGGCCGTAAGTGGAGCCTATTCTTGGATGTTCAATTGGATCGATCAGAAGTGAACTTTTCATGGCTGGCTATATTTAATTTTCGAAAAAGTTGAATAAATCACGAATGGCAGTTCAGATTTTCAATTGTAAAAACAAGTTTAATAGAGATTTTACAACGAGCAATATAAAATGATGTGTCGCAATCAATCATGAATACGGAATAGAAATGGTATCAGAACCGATGGAAAACCTGATCAGTTTCTAAATAAAAATATTCATCATTTATCTACAGGGTGTTTCAAAAGTAAGCGTAAACCTTCTGGGGGCGTAATCCTCGGATAAAAATAAGACAAAAAGTTCCTATCAATATGGGTCCGGAAATGCTTTCTGAGGAAGTTACGGCCCTGCGAATGGGGCACCCTGAAGATGGTTTTTCCGCAATATTTCCGAAACCGTTAACAATCAAATTTCGAAAATACATACACTGTATAAACTTTTACCGCTGAACTCGATTCAGAATTTAAAAATTTTAGTCAGGGGCGTCACATACCGGGAAGGTTAAGGGCTAAAATAACCCCATTTTTTTTCGTTTCAGCTTATTAAGGTTTTCGTTGAAAATTATAAAATTTCAAAGTTTTCTACGTAAAAAAGGTTCATCCCGATAGAATGAACCGTTTTCGAGAAAATTGATTATGAAAAAGATACAACAGTCGATCATACAAACGTTTGTCATTGTTTTCAAGTAATTTGAAGTTTTACTGATACTGATTGTCATTATGACATGTGATTTAATTTTGGTCCAGTCTAGTTAGTAAATATTAAAATTAAAAGATTCAATAAAATAAGAACCTTTTTTATTCGCTAATTAAAGGGCCGTAACTTTCTCAAAAAGCATTTCCGGACCCATGTTGATAGGAACTTTTTGTCTTATTTTTATCCGAGGATTACGCCCCCAGAAGGTTTACGCTTACTTTTGAAACACCCTGTATAATAAAAATAAGAATGTTTCTTAATACATATTCAATGACTTTCAAATAAGCTCTTTTCTGTTTTTTAATTTTTAATTTTTTAATTATTTTAATTAATTTTTTTTAAATTCTTCAATTTATAATTGTCATTAATTTATTTCATTCAGAGAATGATTTATATAGATACAAAATTTGTTTAAAATAAATAATTGTTTATAATGATTAACGTCTTTTTAATTAATTGATTGATTGTGTTTATTATGTATTGATAACATTTTTTTTTTATTTTAAAATTGTTGTACATTTAAAGTAATTTGTTTGTTAATGTTATATTTATATTGGTTCTTGCAGCCCCGAAGATGGTAGTAAGCGATTACCGAAACGTTGGCCTTTAAATTGATTCTTTAGTCATTAATAAAAAATTCTTTGTCCAAATTGCTTGTGATTATTCGCCTTAACTTACTCTAATGTAATTGATTTTTCAGAAATCATATTTTAAACATATACCTACATATATCATATAATCCATAGAATTAGCAATTGGTAATAATTTGTGTGAATAAGGAGATAGAGGTGATATAATCCTTATATATTTAGGTAGGTTGTTCAAGATATGTGCCAAAAGTTTTTTTTCTGAATATTGGCCTTACAAAACCAAAGGGACCAAAATAAAATGGTTTTTGGGAAATATTAGTTAAATGTCTACATTGAATTTGAGGAAGAAAGAAGAAAGATTCTTCGTAAAATTGGGATTTGCGAGGCTTAAAAGATATGGCAACCATATGGTGCAAACAGTTATTTCCTTTATTTTAAATTTTAAAAACATAGGAACTAAAAAGAAACATTTTGTTTTAAATGTTTTGTTTCAAACATGCTAACCCTGATTCATAGAGAGCCAGGTAAAATTTTACATACCTAACTTGAGTTAAAAAATACTTTTTTGAATTATAAATGTGCTGTGAAGACACACGCGGGTAACGAAGATTTAATTTTTAAATAGTACTTAACGATTAATGAGGCACAGCAGCTTTATATGTATTAATATTTTTTCGGACGATGTGTCCTAATAAAAACAATATTTCGGCTTTGGCATTGTTTTCGGAACAATTTTCGGCACATTGAAATAAATTGATGCAAAATATTCGAAATAAACATCACCACCTGCCATCTGCGTATGAAGGTTCAATACCGCTGCTAATGTTTCTCAAAACCTTGTCGCTCAAGTTTTCAATTCCTTTCTTTAAAAATGTATTCTATTTCGATAGGAGTAATGAGTGAATCATCGTGATAAAAAGCAAATTGAAGTCAATCTGGTTGGTTTGGTGATGATCGTACAATCACTAAAATTAGTAAACCGATTTATAAATACGTATTATGTAAATGTTTCAGAGTCCCTGTCCTACTTTTGTTACAGGCCGAGCATACCTTGTAATTAAAGTTCGTCGCCCAAAATAATAACCGATCTTGTGCGGATGTGCTTAAAAGTACGTCGATTGGGACTAGGAGGAAGCGCTATAAAAATGCAGCGACCGGTGCATAAAGTGGCTGTCCTTGGCCACTGAAGCCACACTCAACTTTTCGTGGGTTCTTTACACTTTGATATTGCCTGCCCCTCACCCTCCTAGCCGACTATCAGTATGTTGCCCTTCCTACGGCCCTTGTTATTCACCACGTATGCACACATCTATTCCGAAGTAGGTAAAAACATGATAATGATATTTTTGCTGAATAATTGATTGCCGTGATGTTGCGCAGACAAAGTATTGTTCGTAATATGACTGGCGAATAGTCAATTTATGGGTTGTGGTTTGGAGCGGGAAAATAGGGAGAAGTTAGTGCGCAAATACTTTTGCCTTCGCCCCCACCTTATCCGATTAATTTTTAATAGTTTGTGTATTTTTTGCTAGATATGTTGCGATAACCTATATTCTTGTTGCTGTTCAATAAAGTCCCCGGATTAAAGCGCTGAAATGAGACATATGTTCAATTTCAAAGCCAGCGATACTAGACTGCAGCATAATATTCCAACGAAACAGAACACGATTCAAATGAAGGGTCATTTTTAGTTAGTTTAGTATTTTCTTGGACGCACAGGAACACTTTAATTTTCAAAATGCAATATTAATTATGTAACTGATTTTTTCATGAATTATGAAACTTTCCGGGACAAACACCATTCAGTATCAAAAGGAAACTTCCATCTTCGGGAACACCCATAATAAAGAAGGGCTACTTTCATTACAAGGAAGTAAAAATCAATACATTGAATTATGCAAAAGTTGTTCTACTAACACATTTTAATTTCACATGCCATTTGAATTTGCAATCGTAAAATATGCATTATGTATGTTTTAGATAAATTGTTACTGTCTATATTATACAGGGTGTTCGTAAAAATGTGAAACGCAATTGGAAGTATAACCTCAATCATAAACTTTTCTTGCGTTTGTAGCTGCAAAAGTATGAAAGGTATGTGGTATTAAAGTCATTTTCTTCAATGGGAAAATTTCAACAAGATCGGTTTATTTTTAATATAAGTAAAAGTAAGAAATAAAACAAAATATCAAAATAGGTGGAAGGCTTTAAAATTTTGCAGTATTAGTCAGTTATACTTTCTGAACAACTTCTCTTAAAATAACATTTTGTCGTATCTCCCACAAACAAAGCAACTTCACTAGCGTGAAAAATAACTTTTTTGTAAATTTCCAAGGTATACTTAGTTTTTAGAAACTAAAATTATGGCACAAATTAGTTTCTATCCAAGCAAGGCTGAACCCCAGAAGATGAAAATTCAACTAAAAAATTTTCGATCCGGGGACACACTGTACGTAAAAATAATAGAAATTTATTAATCACATGCGACACCAACGTTATATTACCTTAGTACCTCTCAAACTTCCCTATATTATATAGTTGTTAGTTTAATAAAAATTAGTGTGTTTTTACTGCAATAACTTTAGTGAATACAAAATTTAGTACTTATTTTTGTTGATCTGTGACATTTGATGAAGTTTTAATTCTACTAAATATATACAGAGCGAGTGCAAGTAGGCGCAGCAAAAGTGAAAACGCCATAAATAAAAAAATAAGTAAATCCACGTATTTCGATTGTCAAAAAATATAAAGTCCTGTCCTGTCAGTGTGTGCAGTGAGGAGCACCGGTCAGAAAATTTGTAATATTTTTAAACTTTTTTATAAAATTTTCATATTCAGTTTTTGGCATATCAACAATTATCGTGTTGATTAAAGGTTCTTAAAACATATTTTACTTCTCATTTCAAACAAGTGTAGCAAATAACATATGTAGCATATTTAAACATCTGAAATTATTTCAAATACTTTCTATACGTAGAATTTACAGCGACTCTTGAAGTTTTCACCGACTTTTATTTGAATAATAAATTAAAAATATAGATTGTTTATTTTTAGCTTAAGCTTTTTGAATTTCCTGCTTAAATAATTATAATATCCATCAAAAGACATGAAGTTTAACAATTATGATCCCTGAAATGTGACCCCCAGCATAATTAAAAATAATATTTACTGCTTTTTTGTTCTTTTAAGAACTATTGTATGTTAAATAAGTATATGCAAATAATCAACGCTACCGATGAAAATAAAGTATGAAAATAACGTATTAAAATTTCAGCATTCGTAAATATGTACATTCGTAATAAAAAAATGTTGTGTACACTGTGAAGAATAAACAAACAATAATTTAGTTTTCAACAAACGATAGACAGTTGCTACTAGTAGTTAATTAAATTTTATCGGTCATTTATTCTGTTATATTATAATTCCTGCTTCTAATACAGTTTATTCGTAAACTTTAATTACTATATTAACAAATACCTGGCGATTTTTCACGAAAAATAAAATTACAGTTGTGACAATAGTCAATGTTACCAAATTTACCAAAAATTTATATAAATAAAAGGCGAAATAAACGATTATTTCTACTCGCCAGACTAGATAGAGTAAACGTTATATTTTCATTATTGTTACTGAATCTTGCCAAATATGGTGTTAATTTGTTTTGAAAATATTTTGAAAAATAAGAAATACCTATATCTCTATATTTTCAAATTTGTATTGTATTGTACACTCGTAGTGTACAATGGACACTGTACACTCGTACAATCATACAGTGACCTGTAAAAAATATATCCGAATTTTAATAAAATAGTTTTCAATATATTTTGCTCGATGATTTAAAAAATTTCTGTTTTTATTTTTCTTGTGATTTGGTTTCGAGGCATCCGACAATGGCGATTTAATTTTTAAGGATTTCACAAAAAAACAATAAAAATGTAAAAAAAAATCTAACAAATTACATATAATAATTTATAAACTTGCATAAATTAAATTGTCTAAAATTTTAAAAAATTAGGCAATTTTTTTAATTATTTATATAATTTGTTTATATACAAAAATAAAATTGTAGTAAGAAATTCTTCAGAAATACACTAATATGTGTTATTTTTACTTATAAAAAACCTGTCTGACAAATGTTTTAATAGAAAATTTCACACAATCCCTCAGACTCTGTTTACTGCGTATAAAAAACATAAAAAATGTACTCCCGGATGCATCGTTTATGATGTTATTTTTGCTGTAACTGTACACATACGCAGAGCAGAGTAACGCATATAAACTAAGATAATATACTAATTAGACTCCCAAAGTTGTCCTAGTCAAGTCTAGGATAGGCAAATAGACAAAGACAAAGGCCTAGACTAGAGAGAGAACAAAACTTTGGCCCTTCTGCGATGCCAGCTAGACACCTTACCCCGCGACTATGCTACTTGCCCCCACCCCAAATCGCGAGCACCCCCGCACACCCCGCCTTTGCGTGTCTATCATCCCCCTCTAAGAACTCGGTGTCCCGAATAATATTTTTCAGAAATCGCTCGCACGTTTTGACGAAAAGTTGTGTGCGTGAAAAAAGTGCGCGGAGTGCGTGTGCATTCAACTAGGCAATCGCATTTTGGTATCATTTCATTAGTTAGAGTTTGGCCCACTGCAACGTCATTACGTTCATGCAACAGTTTGTTCGACACTTTGTTACAGTGCAAATGACTTTTGAGAAAATTTTGTGATTTTTGTGCATCGTATTTTTTTATGTAAGTGTCTATAATTTTTTATTTTAATTTTTTTTTTTTTGTAAAAACGCGCATCAAAAATTTTACATTTTTTACAAGAAAAATATTAAATTAATCGGATTTATACAATTTTATATATTTTTGCCCTTTTATGGAAACTAATAGGTATACAAATACAAATACGTGCAATAGATCCTCCATTTTCAATTAATCGAATATTATTCAATGTCGAATTAATTATTTTCTCGTCTTAAATCTAACGTAAAATTAGGTCGAACTACGTCCTATTTTGACATGATAGCCAAATAAGGGTTACAATAGGCACTAATAGGCGGGCGGGGTGAGCGGAAATATTTCAGCCAATGGGAGGGTTGTCCGTGAACGGGACAGGGTGAATTCGTGCCAAAGCTAAACATAGCAAAACTGATCGCCTGTGCGTGTGGTAGTGTGGGGCTGTGCGTATTTTAAGGTGCGTTTTTACTATTTTTTTAACATGCCAGTGTAGTGTTTCCCTGACTAATAGTGATTATTTCTATAATAAAATTTTTTTGCTATCTATTCCGAATTTTATTTGTTTTGGGGTAGTTTATCTGTCATATCGCTTTAAAATATCTTCCTTAACAATTTTGTTTTAAAAGTTTTAAGTTTCACTAACAGCTTTATTATGATTATTTTTTTATTGAATTTTGAAATGAACGATTTTTATTAAAACTATTTTGTGCGTTTCTAAACGTCTATCTTGTTTTGAACAATTAATAGTTCCTAATTGCAAAAAATAATATTGGTTTTTGAAAATTATCTTATAGGAAAATGGGGAAACAATCATGCACATTTTATTCCATAGAATAATATATGTACATATATAGGTCAATGAAACTATGAAATTTACATCACTTGAGCAACACCCATTAATAATATTATTTTATTAACTATTTACTACATTAGTATGTTTATACTTATCTGCCAAAACCTCTCGATAGATCAATATGATCACGAAGTTAAAATTTAAAAAATTTAAACCGGTTTTAAAGCGGATTGCTCTATTCCTTGTTTATTTTTTCATAAATCATGAATAAAAATATAAACTAAAACTTTATATGAAGTACAATTCAGCTCATTTTATATGCATTTTATAAAAAAAATATATTACGCGAATGAATTTTGACTAATTTTGTTTTTAATAATTCAGCTCATAAATCTGGCACAAAACATTTAATAAAATTCGAATTGCAATTGTACTTCTAAATAACACATTTTTATATTCCTCATTCATTGTAGGAAACAAACTTTACACTACATTAGTATATCAGTTGATTGTTTTAATTATTTTTAGTACAACAATAATTATTTATTTCAGCCATTTGATTGCTTTCCAAAATGGGTACGGCACAGCAGTACTGCCTGAGGTGGAACAACCATCGCTCAAATCTTTTAACAGTTTTCGACGAACTCCTCCAAAACGAAGCATTCACCGATGTGACGCTAGCGTGTGAAGCAGGTGGTCCGATTAAATGCCACAGAATGGTTTTGGCTGCCTGTTCCCCATATTTTCAAAATCTGTTCACTGATCTCCCTTGTAAACATCCAGTAGTTGTTTTAAAAGATGTCAAGTATTCGGAAATCAAAGCAATACTAGAGTATATGTACAGGGGAGAAGTTAATGTTGCCCAGGATCAATTAGCTGCCCTATTAAAAGTAGCCGAGGCTTTAAAAGTAAAGGGTTTGGTAGAAGAAAACAGGTCCAATAAGAGCCCAAAAGACGAAGAACCAATTGACCATTCCCCATCAATTACTACGTCTAATTCAGTTATGCAAAACACTGTCCACAGTAGCAGTAATAACTCACCCCCACACTCCACGAATTCAATATACAAGAACCCGTACCATTTATACAACAGCAAATCTCAAGAACCAAATCCTAGAATGAATTTACCCATGTGGGCGGTACCTGGATTACCTTTGCCGCCCCATTCCTCTTCTGTACCAAATCCTAACCACCCCCATGCCGCCGCCACTGCTGCCGCCGCCATGTTAAGCAGTTGTTATGAAGCTGCAAGTTCCGATATGTCCCCGCTCAAGAGAAAAAAACTATCTAGCCTGTTGATGAACAGGGATACACCTATTTTGAGGACGGTTCTTGGTCAAGGACAAGCCGACTCTTCCCAACCAGTTAGCCTTGTTTGTCACCCAGATAGCGCTGAACATTCGAGTGGAAACGAAGAACGTATTAAGGTAATATAACAATTCATAATAGACACAAACCGTAACAACGTTGACCTTTACGAATCGTAATTATGTTAACTGTTTTTCTTCTTTTCTTTTTCAGCACATGAAAAACGAACCATCTGAAGACGCTCAATCACCTTACACCGATTTCACACCAATGAACGACGAAGAAGACAAGTCCAAACTAGCTATTCCGTCATCTTCCCCTCAATCATTCAGTCATGAAATGAGAGGGGTAAGTACAGGCATCGCAACATATGTCCCGACACAAAAACCGGAATGGAAAAGATATAAGCAGTATACGAGAAACGATATCATGTCAGCTATAGAAGCAGTAAGGAATGGAATGTCTGCATTACAAGCTGCGAGAAAATACGGCGTACCCTCCAGAACCCTCTACGATAAAGTAAAAAAATTAGGCATAACTACAAGCAGGCCTTTCAAACGAGGAACTAACGGAAGTTCCGCCTGCTTCCCATATAGTACTGGATCTCCTTACGGTGGACATTTGTCGGAAACCGATGACGGGCCGATGAACAACAATTCCGCGTTGATCGAAGCCAGCACCTTCCTGCAACATGCCTTGGACAGTCGTGGAGGTGATGAACGGGAAGCCCTAGCTGCCATGGCAGCTGCTGCTGCGGCGCACGCTGTAGCTTCAGGCCACTCGACAAGCCCCAGCAATCACGGTCGTGCAAGAAGCCCAAGTCCCAGTCCAACTATGTTAAAGTATATGAGACATAATAGTTTGACCCCATCCCCCGCCCCTGGAAGCGATCACCATAACAGCCACAGCGAAACAAATGGAAGTTCCGAAAGAGATCACGAGGATGACGAAGACCAAGTGGAAGATCTGTCAATTGGTCGCAAGGAGTCCAGAGAGTCTAGAGTTATCATGCCACCAATGAATCAGGTCTCCGCCATCATGAAGAAGGAGGAAATGCTGATCGACAGTATAAAAGAAGAGGCGCGGAGAGAGGTAAGCCTTGATGGAGACGTGGAATGAATTTAGAATGTAAATATTTACAAGAGAAACTGCTGAAATAGTTTTAAACCAGTGTTAAGTTTTATTCTATATATTTTATGTATAAACTTGCAACTACAAATTGACTGAGTTCAGTGCAATATCTATAATATCTGTGGTTGTCCACCCGTACTCACTTACATTTAAGGTTTTTAGATAAGTTTTAATAATAAAAACCGAGTGCCTATTCTATGCTTGCTATGAGACCAGCTCATTCTTTGCTACAAGTTCCTTGTTTAGGAATGTAACTCATAAGACTGATAGATTTTACTACACTTTATATGAGACTGATAAAGACAAGCAAAAGAAATGGTCTCCATACTTGCATTTTGCGTACAACCGGTGTTTGTTAATCTTTAAAAAGATGTAAATAGTAACATTTTATTGCTGAGGGGCATTAAGCCTGATCGCAGAGGTGCTGAAAATAATTGTTTCTACTTGTTATCCAATTGTTAATATTGTTTCGAAATAATGAGGACAAGTAATCTAGTTCAGCCCTCTTTAATTAAAATTTTTAAAGAAATATTGTCAATGTGATTATATTATTAAAATTATATGTGGTTTTGGGGTTTTTAGGAGTGTATTTTACTTCAATAGAATAAGTAAAGTGTAAGATATTATTTAAAATAAAATATCGGCTCAAAACGTTTAGCCATATTAGTATTGATAAATATAAAGAGTTGTATTTTGTGTCAGAGTGTTCTTGTTGCACTATTGTTATTTGAAACATTGCATAAAGTACAGAATAATGGTCGAGTTAAATGTTCGTTTGTTGCTATAAAATCGTCTAGTTTCACTTTCAGACATTTTAAACATTATCTTCTAATTCGGGCTTTAAGTTGCTGTACAATTGGAAGAATTAAATTTTATTTATTAATTTGTTTTCAAAACAAGATCCAATAGATCTAAAAAAATTATATTTTTGTACTATTTCTTATGAGTTGAAATCAAACAAACATTCAATGGGCTATTACAATGTCCACCAATATTGTTAGTTGCACGTTGCCATAGGTCTTACAAATGGCCATTTTTAGCCATAGCTGTGATTTTCTAGACTGAATACACATAACCACTGACCAATACTTCACATATGTTGACTGACTATCAGGTCTAGTCCCTCAATTTCATGCAGCTCATTCATTACTAACCAAAAGTGCAATTCATGTTGCTACACTGTTATTTATTATTAACAATTATATATATACAAGACTGAAAATGTTTTTATTTTAATTCTCTTAATATATAACACAACTAAAATAGAGGACCAATAATTAAGTAAGAAGTAATGTGCCTTTTTTATCGAACGCAAATCAATATATTTTAAAACATTCCATTAGTTTTTATTTTTATGCATTTAGAAATTGTACACGTTTAATAACTGCTCTCATCGACCATTGAATAATTTGATTACACGTAATTTTTAATGTATCAGTTGTGTTAGAATATTTTGCCATTTAATTTAAGACTGATTATTATTTGTTTATTGTTGTCGAGTATTTTTAGAATTTTGTTATACCTTCCTAATTTAGTATAAAGATCTCTTATCTTACCTACAGAAAGCCCAAAGTGCTGATGAACTACCTCAAATAAACATTTTATTTACATAAGAATTTCAAATTGTATATATCGCAGAAATATATATGTTTATTAATATGTTTTATAATCTATTGTCCATAATATCAAAGCATTTGTGTGTTCATATTTTTATTTTTGATGTAAACACAAAAACTACTGTTGAAATATAACTTTTCTATAATTTAATTATACAATTTCTTTTATGTATATGTTATTATTGTTAGAAATAGTTCTATTTACGGATTGCACTGCACGTATGTAATGCATTATTATAAGTGAAATAAAATTCTATATTCCATGAACGTAACTATTATTTTTTTTATGACATTATTCAATCCCTTAATGCATACCTGACTATTCTCCATAATATCCTTATTTATAGGAAAAGATAAAAAAAGTCATGTTATTCTGTAAAATGAATGTAATGCAGAAAAATTGCACTACTTTTTGTAATTTTCATTTTTCCCAATACAGGCTGTCACCTAAAAAACGCGGCAAGTCATAACTCCGTTATTTATAAACTGATTTTAAAAAAACAAAAATTAAATGAAATACCACTATAGAGGGAGCCAACCGCAGTATTCTTAAACTTATTTTTTTTTTTTTGAAAAGCGATAGTAACCTTTTTTTAAATTGGGAATTTTTTTTATTTACTATTGTGCAGATTTATTTTCTGAATCCAACGATATATAACAAATTGACTTTTGTGAACATTTATCACAGAAAAAGAGTCAAAATGTTTGTCGATACCTTGCGCTATCGATAAACATTCTTTTTCTGAGATAAATGTTTCACAAAAGTCAATTTGTTATACATCGTTGGATTCAGAAAAGAAATCTGCATAATAGTAAATAAAAAAAACCTATATTGCCCTTTGAAAAAAAAGTTGACTATCGCTTTTCAAGAAAAAAAGTAAGAATACTGCGGTAGAACATTTCATTTTATTTTTTGTTTTTTTAAATCAGATCATAAATAACGGAGTTATGGCTTGCGGTGTTTTTTAGGAGACACCCTGTATAAACTAAATATTCCTTTAGGACCAATTTAATTAATGCTTCGTTTCATAATTCTTTGTATTATTTATTATCAATTCTCCTTTAACCTCGTATACAAAAATAGTAAATACTCCTGCAAACTATCACGACAGACAGATGAACGCATCAACATGGAGATATTTTTTTTAAATATATTTTTTGGATTCTAAAACCAAGTTATAAAATTTATGATTCCGTTGAAATCTATTTTTTCATATTTTTTGCGTTCCACGAACGTTTCATATACTGACCAATATTACAGAGAAACCACAAACATTATTTAAACATTTTATTACATTCAGTAAGGTCGAAACTATCACAAAATATTCTACATGTTGCAAACTATCCAAAAACAAATTTTTATCTATGGGATGCCGGATGGGATGGTCACAAAAATTGAATTAAACATTATTAAATTGTAGACAAATTTTTGTTTGAATTTTCTATGAAAATATTAACGATTACATTACTTCATTATAGATATATTAATATTACCGTTAATAGAATATAGGTATTTCTTGAGGATTACATTGCCCCAGCCAAACAAATTTGGCAAAAGTCGAACAGGTCGAAACAATTGTCTGTTGTTGGTAAAAGTGTAAGAAATGCACAGTGATAGTTAAATATCGAATATATCTTTTTAGATATATAGGTTAATAGAATAGAATTATCTCTTTTAAATGCCAAAATAGTACAATAACAATGGGTACAATAGTTTAATCAACGTTTGTGACAAAAAATTCCGTTTGCGTTTTTCGAACGCAAGAGAATATTTTGTGAAGTTCGAAGAAGAGTAATAATTTTACGCATTTTTATTTATCTAATTGGTTATAGTGACCACCCTGTATATACTAATTTGAATTTGAGTACCTACGCTCTTGCGAAATTTAGGGCCAAGCAGAATGTTTTACTAAGTATGACATTTCCCCATAAAGCCACAAAAAAAAAGAATTTCTTCTCTTAGAGACTTTATACGTGGACACGCTGTATATACAGGATGAACAAAAATGTCTGCCTTCGGAATACTTACTAAAAAATTAGGTTTTATATTGATATTAAGTTGAGATTTTCGGGACATAGTGAGTTAACTCAAAAATATTACGGCACATTAAAATTGTTAAATGTGTTAAAATTCGTCCATATTTCTAAACACATCGGAATTCTAACAACGCGGCGTCACCCCGTGTTTTTTAATAAAACGGGATAAATATTATTTTTTAAATATCTCGTGTTCTATAACGCAAGAGCAATTTTTCAAAAAGCATTTTAAAGTTCTTTGAAAGTTCTAGAAGTCTATTTATTAGCACCGAAGTCGTTTAATCATTATTTAACAAGTTATTTAAATAAATAACAATTTTTATTTTCAACTATATTTTTTGTTGCTATTTATGTTATTTTATGTTATAAACTGTATTTTTTAATTGAGGAACTTAAAAATATAGATAGGTATATAAACGATTTTTAACAACAAAAATGGTTATAAATAGGACAAATTTTATAAACACTAAATTTTCGGTATTATAGTTATAAATAAATATATTATTAATAAACATATACAAACACAACGTTGAGGTTACAAATAGAACCAAAATATTTTATTATAGAAAAAACAAATACATATCACAATTTTTGCTGCATATGTGGCATGTGCATCATATCATATCAATATAAATTTTGTTTCATTAATAGTAGGTACTATTTTTTATAAGTAAATACGGAGAACAATGTGGAGCCGCCATTTCGTTTTTTGAAAAATAATTAATGCTGGATTCGTAATCGCCATTGTAAAAAGAAACACATTTGGGTCATATATGCTCATATATGTTCATATATCTTCATATATTACCCACCATATACCGGGTGACCACGAGATGAGGTTACACTCTATAACTTCTTTGTTATTAAACCGACAATTTCGGTATCGCTGGAACTACATTCTTGTTGATTGCTGCTCAGGAACGAACAGTCCTTTTCCTGAGTTTCGGGAAAAATCTATCATTAATGGTACTGACAAGTCGATATCGTTTTCTTCTACTTCATCAGGAACATCTCGGTATTCAAAGTTGAAACCAGGTGAAAAAGTTTTAACCATTTATCACAAATTTAGCACACCTTCAATTTTGAAACGAATATCTATTAATAATATCCAATAAGTTTTTTTAAAATATACCTAGTTGAAAATAAAAATTGTTATTTACTTAAACAACTTGTTAATTATTGGGTTTAATGATTTCGGTGCCAATACACAAACTTGTAGAGGTTCCAAAAAGCCTTAAAATGCTTTTTGGAAAATTGCTCTACCTGTAAACTTGAGTTCTCGTATTCCTCTGATGACTTGTAGTTGAGAAATTGTCTGATTTTCTGTTTCACATTGGATAGATCGCTATTATATATTTTCTTCTAGCACTTTTCCAATCTTGTCTATACGAGTTCGTATATATAGTAAATAAGTTACCAGAGAACCAGGAGATCACCAGGAGTTTATGGTACTCTCTTCTGTTCGTGTGAATAAGTCTCCCTCAAGGAAAGAAACTAAAGACACTAAAAAATGACGTGCGCACTAATTGATAATAATTTTGTATTATACTTAGTATAGTAAAATTCTAAATATTTGCCTTTTTTTAAAGGTGATTGATATTATATTAGTGATGATTGTATTTGTTTTTTATGCGCAGAGTAATGTTTCTATTTATAGGTTTGCTTTTATTATTTAGTTACTTTTTTTAATCTAGTTTAGTATATTAGAAAGCTCAACAAAAATGTTAAGTTTGTTTTATCCCTTCAATACAAAGAAATTTAGTTTTTAATTTGTAGCCGCCTTTATTACAGTGAGTAACCGACAAAAATCTCAAAAGCCGTCCTATGCCAAGAGAGATAGAGGCCAAGGTCAATCATAATATAATTAACAAATTTACTCTGTTTTTTAACTTTTAAACACATTAGAGCCTTTTGCATGAGAAGAGTAATTCATGCAGTTGCGACACTGGTGTACCTAGCTCCTTCACCAGAATCTGCGATTACGATTTACAATGTGTTAACACTAGTTACTACCAACGACCAACTAATAAACCGCTATCAAGGGATTGATTCTTTAATGATTTATGCAACGGATGATATTCTGAACATTTGCATTGAGGCATAGTTTCTTCTGTTTCAGTTGTTATGTAAATAATCAGAATGAGAGCCTTTGAGGAACATACAAAAACCCTCACAAAGACTTCTTCCCTCAAAGGAGACAAAATTATTATTATAATTATTATTCATGAAACGTTAGTGCAAATTTTTATATTCAACATACAATTTGTTCAGGTATCTAGTAATTACATCATCAGGAACTCATTCGAAAGTATTTTTAACAGAGCAAAGATACAACAGACAAGGCAGATACCATAGTCCGGCAATACAGGATGTCCTGAAATTAATTTGAAAAATTTTGTCATCAGTTTCTACGTCCAAAAATAGTAAAAAATAACATGGGCCCAGAAACAGCTCCTAAGGGGGCTAGAGCCTTTTAAAGAAGAGTCTTTGATTCTGGTTTTTTGTAAATATTTTGGAAACTTTTCAATTTAAAATTTTCATTACCTGTCTAATAATAGTCTTATTACCTGTCAATAATAGTCTATGTGAAAATGTAAAAAAGCATGAATTTAAAAACCCAACTAATGGCGTGGAACAGAATTCTCAAATGAAAATAACTCGAAAGCCATGCCACTCTATTGAAGTTAGACAATATTTCCATTTTTAGATAGAAAACTTTAAATTATCATTTTCTGTAGTTATATTGTGAAAAATTCCACATGCAAAAAAGTTGAGGCTATAAACACACCATTAGCCCCGTCCGATTACTACGTCCCTGATAAAATTTTACAATAATTTTTACATTTTTGAATCGGGAACAAAAAAATTAGCAATCGTAAAAATTTCATTGCGTTCTCACAAAAAGTTTCCAAAATATTTACAAAAAACCAGCATCAGAGGCTATCTTTTAAAAGGCCTTATCCTCCTTAGGAGCCATTTCTGTACCCATGTTTATATGAACTTCTTTTACTATTTTTGAACGTAGGTAGAAACTGATGGCAAAATCTTTCTAGTTAATTTTAGGACATTCTGTATAATAGTGGATAGAAATGTATGTATATCCTGTTCTCCTAATTTTTTTCTATAATGGCAGGGAACACTCCGGACTTTTACTTGTTTGAAATTGGAAATATTTTAGTTAACGCAGCTTTAGAATTTATGTCAAAATATTCTTTGATCTTTAATTCTTGCATGGCGAATTAAGATAAATTTCAAGTGCGCCGCCCTTAGAAAATTAGTGGTAGCGGCGCCCTTGTCTTCCTTCTTGTTCTCATTCGCAAAACCAGATGGCTTATATTGTGCTTCAGTGTTAACTATTAATAATTATAATATGACACCAAAAGTTGTAAGTTGTAACTGTTAATGTAAGTCTCCTTCAGGATCAACTTTTTTAATAAAATATTCCCTAACTTTATATTTATTTATCGATTTTTTTTTTCAAAAGCCGTAGGATTCTTCTAACACTTAGTTTCATTTTTAATTGGATTGGAATTTTCATTCTTGAAACTGGTACCTACTGCGCATTGCTGGCTAATGTAAAGTCTGTGTCATATCTATACAGCACATAAAAAGAGCCGGCTTGTTTGAAACTTTTATGGGCATCAAACAAGCCGCCGGTTTTTTATGTGTCTTACAATTCTGAAGTCGACCATACAATGTGTAATCTATAAAGAATATGCCTACATATGCTGCCCTCTATGTATGAGTAGATGTAATAAATATATCATTGCATAGTTCACTTGAACACATTTAGGTTTCTACTTTAGAACCAGTGGTGCACGTGATGGGAAATTTATTACTTGTGTTTTATTTTATAGTAAAGCAAATACCGCGAACTGAGATTTGATTACAATCGACAATCAATTTACAGTTTAGTTTAGTAGAGATTATAAAGTTTATTTAGTCAAGTTCTGCAAATGGCAAAGAACGGATAAAATAAAATACGGTTAAATAGTTAACTATTCAACACAAGGATCGAGTTATTGTCTGAATTTAGGTGTTTTCCTTTCACCTCCACTAATTACATTTTCGTCATTTGGTGCAGCCACATCAAACACTTCTAATTCAAGTGCACCCTAGTGTAGGTGTAAAAGAATATTTTTGTGTTCAATGAAAAAATGCGATAACACCGAAATGAAATATTAAAATTTTCATGATTTATGGCAAAACTACCCAAATTAAGCGAATTTCTAAATGTAATTAGTTACTAGATAAATAGATTATGCTCAAGAACGGTAATTCTTGGATTATGCTTACTTTGTTATTTGTGTGAAAAATTCTAAAGGATCCGACGACTTATCATGGCGACTAGCATAGGGGTATCCGTATTCCAAACTCTTATGGAGTCCATTTCAATTTAAGAAGTAAATTTACGATTTTTACTGAAATTCTGCAAAAAAATATCCAAGTGAAACAATAATTACTAACAAGGCTATCAAGAAATGCATTTGTTTAATTCATTTTAAAGACCGTAGATAGATGGCTCATAATTAATAATATAAAACCTCAACGTTTGTATGGTGTAATGTGTCTACTTAAACATAGAGGGCGTATAAAAATAATGTCCGAAATTAAATACTAAAATACTAAGAATTTTATAAATTACCATCAATAATAAATAATTAAATAGGTACTATAATTTTAAATGACGCAATGCACGAGGGAATTGAATGAGAATGATTTAATTCATTTTCCTGATAATTAACTGAACAAATAGTGCGTAGTTGCGACACATGCGCATAAGCTGTTCCATGTTTCTGTCATACATACATAACCCGTGCAGAATTCTTTACAAACGTTGATCAGTGCTTGTAAGGTGTGTGTTAAATTTATAGTTACAAATCTTTAATCATCCCATTAAGATAGTACTTTTTTTATTTATAAATAAGTAAAAAGTATCTCTTGTTTGTCATTTTCTTCAAGTTCATCTGTATTTTCAATATATTTTCCAAGATGATTGAACAATTGTTCAAAATATAATTTGCTAGGTTATGTTATCATTATTTTTCTTTATTTTCTGCGCCCTTAAATTTTATGGGTCAATGAAAAAACATGTTAATAATGTTAGTATTTTAATTTTTAGCTGTAATGGCCAAACAAAAAGGTGAGAAGAAAGGAAAATCCGCGATTAATGAAGTTGTCACGCGAGAATACACAGTAAACCTTCACAAAAGGTTACATGGGATTGGTTTTAAGAAACGTGCCCCTCGAGCCATTAAAGCGATCCGCCAATTTGCAGAAAAACAAATGGGTACCCCAGATGTTAGAATTGACACCCGACTGAACAAACAGTTGTGGTCGAAAGGAATTAGGTATGTTTTACTTTTATTTTATTAATAAGAATAGGTAGGTAAGGTAATTATTTATTGTTTGTCTTAAACGTATTTGTTGAGGTTTTAGAAGGTTAACAGAATGCTAAAATTTATTACGTAATTTACAAAATTGAATATTAAGAGTTGCTATAATGCGATAACAAGTAAACGTAGACATCAAAATATGAAACAAGTTTTGCACGGTATAATTGATAAATAAATGTTCAATAAATTTGACCGGCATATTGAAACCTTCTGTGTAATATAAATTTAAGAAATACCTATAAATTATGCGTGTCTCATTAAAATTGATTTTTAGCTACTTTTTCTATGCGAACCAAGTTAGAAATCCCACATTCTTCATTCGTCTAAAAAAATGAACAGTAGTTTTTACGTTATACAACTCTTTTTAACTCCACTGTTTCATATAAAGTCATCCTATTGGGAAATTGAATAGAAGTTAATTTTTTCCGAGATTTACAGATTACTTTCTAGTTGTAGAGAACGAAATTTCAAGTTAATGCCGTCGACCATAATAATTATTTATGAGACATGGTTATAAAATAAAACATTACTTAAGTATCATTTTTGTTTGTTTGAAAAGCGTCATCTTGTACTGAAAATTAATTATATTATTTACCTAAAAATATGAATTCAAGTATTCCACTTTCCCGTTCTCAAAAAAAAATGTAGTTTCTAATTAGTAAATCCTATTATTTAGTTAGGAATTACCTGAATGCATAGTACCAAGATAATTAACTACACTAATATTTATGATAGAGTTGTAGGTATTTATTGATAAGCCAAAATTGGTATTTGTCTATTTAAACAATTTAATTTATGTTTTTAAATATTTAATGAACGTTATTCAGGGAATATTTTATTATGTATGTATGTAATGTATTTTCTGTGAAGTGTTTGTTATCATGTATATTAATCTAAAGGATTAATAATTACTACTACATTTTGGCATGAAGGAAAACAAGGTATCCTAGGTGTCCGGCAAAATGTAATGTTTTTGTCATAAATAATTTCCGCACAGTTAAGGTATAGTCTATGGCCTCTATGGCGTTTAACTGAAGCGATTATGCTACAAGATCGGTTAAACGCTATGATATGTCCTATGACTCCTATGTTGCAACAAAAGATATATTCCTACCAATAATTGATATATTAGTAATATATTACTGGGAAAGATGCTATATTATTCAGTTTATCCAAATCATGTGGTAGCAAATAAAATATTGCTGTGTGGAAAAAAGGATATTATAATAGCTGCTTTCTTTCTAGTTGAAAATCGGATCACAATCAGAAAAGCACTAATGGAGGTGAGACGTTTATTATAAGCTGTACTCACAAAATCCATCATTTTCAAATTGAAGCGACTAGTAGCACGCACGTGATTAATTTAAAAAACTTAAGAGTAGCTGAGCGTTTAATTGCATTGACTGAACACCGTAGATAGATTACCTTTTAATAAATATCATTTTTTATTTTATTATCTTTTTTACAAATTTTTACTATACAGAGTGTCCACTTTTCAATGGAATTGTATGGGTAACTCCTAAGAGATAGAAGATCTGTTAAATTAGAGAAAAGTTGTGCATTTTAAAGCTTGTTAAAGTGCCTTTTTCAGACTTGAAGAATATTTAATAGTTTCCGTGATATCCTGGAAATAGTGCAAATCACTATTTTTAATTATTGCCAATAACACGCAAATAATAAGATTTAGAAAAAAAATTTTTAAATAGAAGTTGAATGGTGTTCAGTTGCCTATTTAAAATTCTCAAATTTGTTATTTTTATCGTTTCAACTGTAGGCGCCGCAACGCACAACTTTTGTTTTTCTTAGGCGTCTGATTTTTTTTTTAAGGAAATTGATTTGGCATCATATTACAAATTCTAGTCATATTTTTTCGTAGATGGACCTGCACTAGTGTTATTATCACTCGGTACAGCAAAGTAGGCCATGATAAACGATTAACTATTCTAGAAGTGTCATCGCTAGTAGAACTATCAAATTGTCTTGTTCAAAATTTGACTTGGTTGCATTATTCAATAATCAATAATAAAATAAATGAAAAATAAACAAAAATTGGGTGTCGCGGCGCTTACAGTTGAAAGGCAAAAAATACAAATTGTAACGGTATAAAGGATGGGATGGTCTCTTTAGTTTAAGTAAAACACTACGTACTTTTAGCTCCATATATTTTACGTGCCTCACACTAGAACGGTTCTCCACATAATGCCTAAAGTCTACCTAATTTCTTATCCTACCGTTATAAATAATTAGATATCTCAACAGAGAAACGTACATAGGTAATTCCTGAGTATTTCCATTTGGTTATGTAAATAAACCACAATTACCGTCTTAATGATATATACTAACTAAACCAGATAAATACTATTTGAAATTATTGTATTTAATCATAATTTAAATTTAAAAGGAGCATTTTCCCTACAAAATTTAAGAATTTTAAATAGGCAACAGAACATCAATCAACTTTCATTTGAATTTTGTTTTTTTATTCCTATCATTTGCGTTTTATAGGAATAATTAAAAATGATGATTTGCACTCTTTTCAGGATATCTTTGAAACTACTGAACTTTTTAAAGGCTGTAAAAGGCACCTTAACTAGCTTTAAAATGCAGAACTTTTCTCTTCTATCTCTTATGGTTTAGGAGTCACCCATACAATCCCATTGAAAAAGGGGACACCCTGTATATATATATATATAATATCTATTTATATACATATTATGTTTTGTATCAGCAAATAAGTAACTTTTTCCTTCATACGTTTTAAGCATGTACGATTCCAATTGTATTGAATTGAAATTATTCATAGTAGATAAGCACTATTTTTCTATTGAGAGCCCTTAGTATCAATCTTAGATTTATTATTCTTTTAGAGCTGTTACTATTTTACCCTAGATGTTATCAGACAATTATTGTAATTTTAAATTAACAATTTCATTTGGTACTGAGCATTTATGATTTAACTTTATTTATATATGTTGTTTTCATGTATTATAATTATGTATTTTATAGAGTATTGAAATGTAATATTTTATCGCGTATAAAGTAACATATTACATGAATTTTTTATTGATGTGGGATATAGTATATGCAAATGTTTAACTTGTTTCACCTTCTAGGTGTGTCCAAACAGTTTAGGACAGATAAAGCAAGATGTCGAACGCGGAAAATGTGTAAAAAATTTAAAAAATGAGAAAGATGAAATTGTACTAAACCGTTTTATGCATTACAGATAATCACTTACATACACTGTCAGCAAATATTTATGTAGAGATTTACCTAGGCAAGTTAGAAAATAATAAAAATAGTAAACCACGTGCGAGTTCGCAACAAAGCAACAGGATTTGCTGCCTCAGCTGGCATTAAAGTTTAGCCAAGGTAGTTAATCTACATTTTTTGCTGTGTTGATTTATAATTTTTTCGCTGAATTAATCCTCCTGGGAATTGATTGCAAAATATTTTATCATACCATGATTATCCCTTGTTACTAAAATACTGGCTACTAATCAGTCAGGAGTGTTACGGGATTAAACAATAAGGCACTTGTTAAATTCGGTTTACTCATTGTTCATCTCAATTTAATTGAATTCTATTATTAATCCAGAAGTCGTATACATAAGGTTAAATTTGGATTAGTTACATTCAATTCAATTAAATTCCTTTATTAATCCAATAGATCATGTACATGATTTAGGACAAGTAAGCAAAATAAACCAGATTAAAATACTTGGTACAAAATAAAGATGTAAATAGTTCCCAGGAGCATTGAATTACAAAAATAGCGTATACAATAACATGTACATATTATGATACTAAGAATTCATCAACAGATTACTCCTTATTCATTCTTTAATTTAAATAGGAATTTGTTTGCGCTTGATATGGTTTTTAAATTACATCTAATTTTTTATAAGTGCCAATATAGTTGCATAGCGCAATCTTTTCAAAGCTAAATACATACTAGCAGATTTGCATCAGTTTATTGAAATTGCATCTTTTTTTGTTATTTTTAGATTTTTATTACTAAAAGCGTATCTGATTTTGTTAACTTAAATCATTTACCTTAATCTTTCTCTTTTACACACTGGACATAACGTGAGTAGAAAAATTGGAAAATGCAATTATATTACTTATATATATATTAAGAAATAGTCACGGTCCCGAAGCCCTACCCTGCAGTATGCCGATATTAACAGGTGATTGTTCAGAACTGGCAAATTCAGTTCTGTTCGTACCATATCAATCAAAATTGCAGCAACGGTATTACCATGATCAAGAGCTGTGCAAATTATTATTATTTTATAAATAGGAACCCCTTAGATGTACTTATCGAACCTATCAGGATTGTCAAGTTATCCATGCTATGGATTTTTTTTCTCAATATTTTTCTGATGTTTTAATTCTTTTTATTGAGAATCTTACAACGAACAATATTCGGCGTCCTCAAAATTCAAATGTTCCAAGTTTCGTTGCATTAGGTCAAATAACTTTTTTACAAAGCCTCAAATTATGGAAATTTAGTTTAACATTCAGGAAACTGATAAATAACAAAAATTGTCGAATAACGCACAGTAGGAGACGTAATGATTATAAACGTACAAAATAATTTGCAATTCACCCTTTAAAAATTAAGAATGTCACATATAAAAGTAATTTCAACTTGATAGTATTTTTCTTCATTTGTTGAAAATTCTTTAGTGATGGACCTAACAGCTGACGAAAATTTGCCATTTTGCTATTTTGAAGACTTTGTTATTTGTTATTTTTTGACCTGATAATTTCACAAAATTTTAGATAGTTGGGTTGTGGGTAGCCGAGTAATACGGACATGAATTTGGTAAACATGATAGGTGGGATAAGTACAGCTGAAGTGTTCCATTCCTATTTATACAAAAATAATCATCGAAATTGTGTTAATGTTTAAAATTTCACAAATTAAAACACTATTTGATCGTGTAATGACAACAGTCATTATAAAAACAAAAATATTTCTTGAATTACTTCCCGTTTCCTTTTAACCAAATTTAAACAAATACTGATGTCAGAGCTGGTAATCAAATTCAGTCTTTTACCACTGTATGTATCTCCTGGGCTCGAAGCATAACTGAGATAATTGACAATGCCACGGGGATTGGTTGTTTTAGCTAGCATTTATTTTTTCTTTTTTGCCAATATATCATACTACTATTGGTGAATTTTCAGGAAATCTGTATAGACTATTTATTATGTGCCAAATTTATCTAGAAATAATAATTAACGTATACAGGGTCTAGCAGAATGCTCTCCCTATTTTGAAACAGTAATAAAAAACAACAAATGATCATATTCAAAATTTTATTTCGCTATAAAAAAAAACAAGGTTTGCCATTTTGCTTTCGTCTGGTAGAATGATCTACCTATTTTGAAACAGTAATAAACTCTTGAGATCATTCTACGAGACGAAAGCAAAATGGCAAACCTTGTTTTTTCTTATAGCTTATAGCGAAATAAAATTTTGAATATGATCATTGTTATTACTGTTGGAAAATAGGGAAGCCATTCTGTTGGACCCTGTGTTAAGTGAGGTTTATTGCCAAAAGTAAAGTATCAGGTAAAAATTTAATTTCCAGGAAATTGTATAATTCAAAATTCTAATGATATTCTGTACTGAATAGATAGTATATTTAGACATATAGTAATAAAATTCCCTATTTACAAATAAAAAATAACATCCTATATAAAAATGGTTACACATTAATTAGCAATATTAACACATATTTAATTAACACGTTCACAATTCACAGCTGCACATATTCCTGTTTTGATTGATGCTACTTAGTCACCTCACGTTGTTCAAGTACATTATAACTGATGACCAAAACACGATTTTTTTGTCTCGTCATTTACAAATTTAGTATATTAGCAAAATTTCTAATTGATTATAACCTCAGTTATAATTATGTCCGCGTGGTAACAAGTTAAAACAACAATCATTTAGTTGTGTTTCGACCACATCTTGAATCTGATTTGTGAGTGTATTAGGAAAATGGTATATAGGTATAACACAAAACTTCTTAACAATTTTATGCGACATAAACGAGACAGAAGTAATCAAATTATTTTGTAGTGTAAATGGAATGCCCTTTAAATTTTTATCGAGTAATTTTTTTACCTATTTTGGTTTCAATCCATTTTTATGTCTGAAAGTGTGCATTAAATGCAGTAAATGCTCTTTTGTTATAATTAAGCGCTTTATGGGGAATTGCTGCAAAGGCGCATTCATTTTTGAGCGACAAATAATCAAGTTATGGTTGTTTTGATTTTGATGGCTGATTGGTAATTATTTTTAAGATATGTATCTTGTGTCAGTAGAGAAAAATCACTTTTTTAGTTTCTGTATCAAAAATAGAAGTCGATAACATTTGCTTTGTGATTGAACAGATGTTGGGATTATTGTTTGATTGAATGACTATATAAATGTTCACGCTTATTACCTATACGTTTAAATATTATTATATTATTAATAATAATACCTAGTTTGTTATATAAATGCACATTTTTTTGTTTTAGGAATGTACCCTTCCGAGTACGTGTTCGCCTATCCCGTAGGCGAAACGATGATGAGGATTCAGTAAATAAATTGTACACCCTCGTCACATATGTTTCAGTTCCTACTTTTAAGTTACTCCAAACTGAAAATGTAGATGCCAGTCAGGAATAGACCTGGAATAAATTTTAATATAAGTAATCTGTGTTTTATTTCAATGTAGTATTGAAAATAAATATCTTTTTCTATTAGTTGTTTTTTGATACGCACAACATAAGAGAAACAATTGTGGCGGTAATATTTTTTAATTACCGTTTAGTAATTTGGGTCAAATAAAATAGTATGTAGGTACTAACGAAATTATGTTAAATGTAACATTTAAAAACAAATTGAACCTCTTTGATTATTCCCTTTGAAAAACCTATTATTACAAATGAAAATGGGTACCATACACCCCAAAAATGAAATGTGATGCTGTATAATTTAGCTTGTAGGTAATAAATCTGAAATATGTGAGGAACAAAATTACTGAAGGATTGAATGTACGATTCAGTATTCAGACGTGGCATAGGTACCTTTTAACTTACCAAGTATTTGGGGAGTCGACCAAACTACCTCCCCACCCGTTTTCGAGTATGCTGAACACGATGGTGTTGGTTATGTTCCCCGAGTTGACTCTACCCCCTTTTCCAAGCGGCCAAAAACCACCCCCAAAGGGGGAATCGCGTATATTCGACGCCTTCCACCGGCAAAACTTATATGTCGCCCTCCGTTTTTGAAGATGCTGAACACGTACGGAGGGTGATGTTGCGGCGATGCTTTCGAGCTCTAAATCTTTTTGCTCCGAGCTCAGAGAGTTCATCTTAAGGAGGATAATCTCATTGGCTACAAGACAAGGATAAAATACTCCGTGGGTTGCTCTCACAATTTATTGGTAAATGTTGAGATAACGGAATCTCCGATTTTCGGAATTTTTTTGCTTTTAACATACGTAGTTTTGTCTCCTGAACAATAAATTCAAAAAAAAAATCGCCGCTCGGCAACAGTTTTCGAGATATTTGGCCCCAAAGTCTCTGAAAGTCGTATTTTTCCACTGCCATAATCACTTATTTTCACCAAATTTTTCATTTTATGCTTATGAACACCTCTAATACGGACTTATTTAAACACTTTTAAATCATTTCAACACATTTATTTCAATCAATAACTATTTTTTGAACCTTCTTATAAAAGCCATGAAAACATAACCTAAAATTTCAAACAACACTAAGATCATTCGAGGTTATGATAGTGCCGTAAGATCTAAGGTACGGTATAAAACGAATATGTTCCTTCTTTGATATAAAAATATACTGCACCCGCCCGCCCGGGGGCGGGCAGGGTTTCCCCTTTTTGTAAACTTTTATGAGGTATCTGTCGTGTTAAAAGAGAGGTGGTCACCGACTTTAAACGACGTACTCGTATGCATATCCCAGCGTAACTTGCAGAGTTGCAGCGGATTATGCATCTTAGTGCATCAACTCAAAACGTATCTAACCGGAAATGAGTTGCTTGTAATTTCTATACTATGTTGCAAAAAGAAACGGTTCAAAACGAGCAAGGATTAATAATTTTAGGAACGAATGATTTTTATTTCCGACTCGGTCATTATTTACAATAATTCTCGGATTTTATTTATACGGGGAATTGTCGAAAATTACTCAATTAATTACTTGACTGTTTGTTTACCAGCAGACTTTTTAACAACTCATTAACAACTTAATTAGAACATGACTTACTTACTAAAACAGTGGCAAGGTGTACCCAAGTGACGGCAATATTTAAAGCACAAATAAACATTCCTTGACTGGAAAAAAATCACTTCGTTACAGTGTCATAAGCATAAAATGAAAAATTTGGTGAAAATAAGTGATTATGGCAATGGAGAAATACGACTTTCAGAGACTTTGGGGCCAAATATCTCGAAAACTGTTTACGAGCGGCGATTTTTTTTTTGAATTTATTGTTCAGGAGACAAAACTCGTATGTTAAAAGCAAAAAAATTCCGAAAATCGGAGATTCCGTTATCTCAACATTTACCAATTTATTTACTAGGCATTTACGATAATTGGAGCGGGTAATGTATCCTGTATTCTATATGTTTTATTTCATCCCGTCCGGAAAGTACAACAGTACAGTATTCATATGCGGCCGGAAAATGAGACATTACGGTATCAGAGCCGGTAAAGTACCGGAAACCACCGGAAACTTATTACGAACCAATCACAAACTGTTATTCTACCTTTTGACAGTTGTTTGACATATAAAAATCAACCGTAAATTAAAAAATAGTGTCAAATGACATAAGAAAATAACCAAGTGTCAAATTATACAAATATACTAATATACCAGAAATGACGGGATGAAATAAAATATCATTCGACACACGTCCGTAAGGTGTTGTTCCAGCCTCGTTTAGATATTCTGGACTCGGCTCCTGACGTCGCCTCGTCCATAATATCTACTCGACTGTAACAAGTCACCTTCCGGACTTGTGACGAAAATTACTATTATGGTACCCTGAGCTGCTCTCCAGTGCCACGCTGAACCGCTCCTGTACAGCTCGGGAGCGCTCCAAGAGCGCTTTGTACCACTGCTAAGCGTTCCAGTGGTTTCGGATTTGACGTATCTGAACTGTTCAAGGTCTGCATACCCCCGTCCCCTCAAGCACCAAGAATTTTCTGGTGTTTAATGTACTAAACGGGAGGGGGAATGTCAAATTTGAATTTTGTTGAGTTTAAAGCGTATAAATACAATTAAAATGAAAGAAAAATTAGTCTAATGCCAATGACTATGACATTTTATCATTATTACCATCATCTTTATTACGGTGCACACTTATTATAGTTATTGGTTATTTTCAATTTATTGGAAGTAAATTAATAATTAAGGATGCACCGTAATAAGCCGCAATATCAATAACTTCATTAGACATCGTTAGTTTTTACAGAAAAATGCAGCATATATACCACAAATTATTATTGCTTTCAGAGGTCATGTTATAATAATCATAAACCTTACAATTTTGGGCGTTCCAGTGGCAAGCTCACTGATGTGCCAAGCACCTGAACTCTGAACTGTTCCGGGGCTTGATGCACTTTGTACCGGTGACACTGGAAAGCAGCCTCGTACCAAGGCTGGTAAACTCTAAAGGTTACCCCATCTGAACCTGACCCGCTCAACATACGTCACTTGGAGACCTCAGACCGGGATCGTCGTTCTCTGTTCTACAACAGCAGATCAGTATTAGTGTCTCTTTTTAAGCATATACAATCGCGGTCGCCAGCTCTTCCTCACCCCGCATTTTCCTTGCCCTAATGCTGCTCATTGAGGTAACCTGTACAGTCTAGAAGCCTTGGCCTCGTACATTCATAGACGTAGTCACTAGGCATTTACGATAATTGGAGCGCTACATACCGCAATGTATCAGAGCGTTCGAAAATAACAACATATCTACCGAACCGCGTTCGGTAAATGTATCGAATGTATTCGCTACATCTACCCGATCCAAAATTTATGGATCGACTACATCGGTTGGTAAATGCGGTATAATCTTAAAATATGATTAAAAAAACAATTTTTGACATTTTGTGAGTATTTGAGAAAATAATGAAGTAATTTTAGATGAGGACGGCAACATATATGTATACGTATAATGAATTAAGTAAGTAAGTAGGTATACCTAAATATGCAATACATATAAATGATTTTTTACTTTCCATTTTGACATGTCGAGCAGTATCGACTTATGAATAAGCATAAAATAAAAAAGTAATTCAATTTTCAATTATTTATTAATTAGTCAAGTGATGCTTTAGGTTACATTTGAAATTTTGCGTTCGGTAATTCTTAGCTCGGTAGATGTATTGACATAAAACAGCTGATTACCGCAATGTACCAGGATACATTACCCGCTCCAATTATCGTAAATGCCTTATGCGTACATTGCGGTAATCAGCTGTTTTATGTCAATACATCTACCGGAGCTAAGAATTACCGAACGCAAAATTTCAAATGTAACCTAAAGCATCACTTGACTATAATTAATAAATAATTGAAAATTGAATTACTTTTTTATTTTATGCTTATTCATAAGTCCATACTGCTCGCCATGTCAAAATGGAAAGTAAAAAAACATTTATATGTATTGCATCATATTTAGGTATACCTACTTACTTACTTAATTCATTATACATATACATAAATGTTTCCGTCCTCATCTAAAATTACTTCATTATTTTCGTCAGTGATGGGTTTCATTTTTCTCAAATACTCACATAAAGCCGGCGCCACACATGCGGCATTCGGCGAAAGGCGAGCGGTTACTCGGCGAAAGCCGCGTGTGTGTAGCTGACGCTCGCCTCGGCGTTCGCCATTCGCCATTCCCGCTTCGCGTCGATAAATTGACGCGAATCAAAGGATTCACGCGTCATAAATTCGATCGGTACACACATTCGCCCAATGTTTGGGATTGTTTTTTGCCAGTCTTGACACTTGGCAGCGTTTGTGTTGGTTTTCGATAGTTGTTTAATAAAATGGAGTGGTTAAATGACGCTCGCCTATCAAAGCTTTCGCCTTTCGCCAAATGCCATTCGACGAAAGCCAAAGTTCGCCTTTCGCCGAATGCCGCATGTGTGGCGCCGGCTTAAGGCATTTACGATAATTGGAGCGCTACATATCGCAATGTATCAGAGCGTTCGATAATAAGAACATATCTACCGAACCGCGTTCGGTAAATGTATCGAATGTATTCGCTACATCTACCCGATCCAAAATTTATGGATCGACTACATTGGTTGGTAAATGCGGTATAACCTTAAAATATGATTAAAAAAACTTAATTTTTGACATTTTGTGAGTATTTGAGAAAAATGAAACCCATCACTGACGAAAATAATGAAGTAATTTTAGATGAGGACGGACACATGACGGAAACATTTATGTATATATGTATAATGAATTAGGTATACCTAAATATGCAATACATATAAATGTTTTCCATTTTGACATGGCGAGCAGTATGGACTTATGAATAAGCATAAAATAAAAAATTAATTCAATTTTCAATTATTTATTAATTAGTCAAGTGATGCTTTTTACATTTGAAATTTTGCGTTCGGTAATTCTTAGCTCGGTAGATGTATTGACATAAAACAGCTGATTACCGCAATGTACCAGGATACATTACCCGCTCCAATTATCGTAAATGCCTAATATGTCAAAAATTAAGTTTTTTTAATCATATTTTAAGGCATTTACCAACCGATGTAGTCGATCCATAAATTTTGGATCGGGTAGATGTAGCGAATACATTCGATACATTTACCGAACGCGGTTCGGTAGATATGTTCTTATTATCGAACGCTCTGATACATTGCGGTATGTAGCGCTCCAATTATCGTAAATGCCTACTATTTAGGTCTGTGGTTGCTGATTATCTAACCTCACTATTGCTGTATTTAGAATTTTCAACTTTTCTACTTACTTAAATAAATGATGGATCGATTGGAATTTGGAAATACAATTAGTGACGACAAATAGCACAGAATTAATAACAATCAGAACCCAAACTCAAAGTCGGCACCTTTTATCACTTGTAGCCAGATTCGGTGACCTCCAATATGCATCGGCCATATTCTTAGTCAAAACGTTCAGGACCTTACTCGAATAATTTGTAGCTCTTTCATAAACAGTCTTATATGGTTGTATCATTTCCTCCATTGAGCATAATTTTTTTTCATAGGCACTTCAATTCAACTCATACACAATAGATATCAGGGTTCTGCTATTTAGGAAACACTATTACCGATGAAAAATATTTTCCTAAAATTAATTTACAGTCGAAATAGTCGAATTGGTTCATTCTACCACCACTTTTATTACGCCAAACACTTTAAATAACTGATTATAGCTTGACAAAATTGTCTAGAGGCTTGCGAACACTAGTTGTATAAAAATTATACTAGCGGCGTACTGTCGGCTAATACTGGCCTGGCACATTCATTTCTTAAGAACATGGCGGACTAACGTGCGCGAAGACGGTGCGCGAACTTATAACTTATAATAGTAGTTTTTATTCGAATGTGTCAAAAAATGACGTTTCTCGGTCAGAAAACAAAAACGAAAAGTAGAACTTTTCTAGCTACTTGAAGTAAACGACCTGAAAAGACTTTTCAGGTCTAGGCCGGAAAAGTGACAGACAAAAAGATTAAGCGTTTTTAGTTACCTACTTTTTAAAATGCTGGTCCTTTTTTCTACTGTAAAATGGTAAAGCACATGTGAATAAAACTTTTATTGTATTTATTTTATGTAGTATATTTTCGATTAAATTCGATATTATAATAAGTATATATAAATTGAATTCGGTACTAATTTCAAGCAAACTGATATGACAGCAGTTTTGTGCAGTTGTTATTTATTATATCTGGCCTTATATATAGTTCACAGCCGTCTTTTACAAAAAAAACTTGAAAATTGTATCATTTGCGGGGTAGCAAGTAAATCTTATAAGAACGTAATATTTTATTTTCCCTATTATTTTAATATCCATAAGCACATTCGAATAAAAAATATATTGTATGACACACAGACCAAAAACTGTTTTTCGGACTTCTACGAATTGCCAGCCTCGACTGCGTCTCGGCTGACAATATTTCGTAGTCGCCCGAAAAACTAGATTTTTCGTCCTTATGACATAAAATAATGGTTGTTCATGAATTTCAAACATACTTGTCTTGTCAAACTTGCTGTTGTTGCTGTTAACCAAAAAATTATACATATACAACAAGAAACGAAAAAAGTACTTGATAACAAGTAAATACCATGAATAGTGCTTATGTGTTGAAGGTTTTACAACGTAGAAGAATAATTATAACTTAGTATTTAATCAGAAAAAGAAAAAAAATACAGAGATATTGTTCAGTGAGAGAAATTTTTATGAAAAAAAAAGATCGGGGCTTAAATGCAAAAAAGATATAGTTCATCGCGGTATCTCTATGAATGAATTTCGCGATAATCGCGAGAAATAGAAACAATTTCAATTTTCCCGCCCCCCAAATTTAAATTTTGCGATTCTGGCAATAAATTGAATTACAAATAGTTGTGTCTAACATTTTTGAAACTAGCCAATCAAATTAAATCCTGAAAATCGCAAATCGCGAGTGCATGACTTACCTTAATTCTGAATTATTTCCTTGTGTGTAAAAAGTTCTGTGGTGTGTAGTTATCCTTTAGGTTTTCATTTATTCTTAATCTTATAATTCTTATAATAGGCATTCTTAGTGACATGTGGACTGTGAGTTGTGACTTGTGACCATACGATACAAAAACAGGCTACAGACGCTACAGTCTGCTACAGTACTCTGACACAGCTGACAGCTCTGACTCTGAGTTGTGTTCTGTTGTTGTTATTCCGTGGCTCGTTGCAGTTGACAGTTGAGTTGAGTTGTCCCTTGACAGTTCTTTTTAGGTTAGGTATGTCAACGCCTGTCGTCAGTAAATATTGTAAATAAAATTAATAAACACATTATAGACTTTATTAGTATTCCAGATATATAAACTGTGTCAGTATTAAGTTATAATGGAACTTAGAGATATAAACTACAATAAAAGTGATTACGTGGAGACTGTAAGTAAATATTGTTTTTTTTTAAATATGTATACAAAATTGATTTTTTTCAGGCCTCTGGAAACAAAGTATGTCGACAGACTGTATTATGTGGTTCGCAAAATATTATTTTACAGGGCAAAGTAATAGTACAGTCTGAAGCAATTATAAGAGGTGATCTAGCCAATGTAAAAACAGGACGTTATTGTATTATCAGCAGAGAAGCTGTCCTTCGACCACCCTATAAAAAATTCAGCAAAGGGTAAATCTTATAGTACCTAGTATTTAGTAACTTGTTTAGAATGTTTAGTGTTTTAAAGTGGACTTCCTACCTTTATAGTGATCTCTCAGACCTCTTGTTTTATTTTCCCCTGCTTAATTGAAGATTTTAAGAAACGGTACCAAAGAGTAGATAAAAAATATGTAATAGAAACAAACTACATTTCCATTTAATGATACAATTTTCAGAGTTGCCTTTTTCCCACTTACAATGGGTGATCATGTGTATGTTGGAGAGAGGTCTGTGGTAAATGCAGCAATTGTCGGAAATTATGTCTACATTGGAAAAAATTGTGTTATTGTAAGTATTATTAAATAATATATTACAATATTATATTAAAAATATTCGCTTTCTTTCTGATGTAAAATGAAGATTAATTGAAATTATACGTTAATCATTAATTAGTTAAACTAATGATTATCGCCATCGGTAATACATCATTGTCAAAATTCTAGGCTCTAAATAAACGTGAAGTGGGTAAAAAATCAGTTTCAAAACCTACCATGCAGAGAAAGTGATTAAATAAGAGCATGTAATAAAATCCACTAAATTTCACTCCCAGAGATATGTTGACAACTTTTGTCAATCTTTTTGTATTAACACGTTGAAGGACACTGACGCCATTCAGCGTCCTACTTGATATGTCAAACGTGGCAGAACGCTGTACAGTGTTGCAACTTTTTGTCTAAAGTATTAAAAAAAGAATTAGTGACCAAATTTACAAGTTTTTAAATTGTGCTGTGTCCTTCAACGTGTTAATAGCAATATTCAGTAATCTTAATTATCCCTAAAACAATCTGTCCATATTTGACACTTTTTAATCTTCTGTGGTTGTTTTTATTATCTGTATATTAGTTCGAATAGTTATGAAAATACTGTAATCTTTCCAAATTGTTTGTAAGAAAATCGAACTGAGAATCCGTTTACAGCCTGTCGTGCCAATATTCTTCCATACTTAAAAGTAATTTGTTTTACTGTGACTACCTGCACAAAAAAATTATTTTAATACACGTAGCTACTCTCAAAACGCAAATGACCCATTTATGCATACAGTAACCCGCAGTCAAGTACTGACATGTACGAAACTTGTGTCTATCTAGACATTTCATATTCACGGGTGCAACAGATTAAGTGTGTAACAATTTAAAGAGTGGGGAAGCGAACACTGGCGTTAGTAAGATCACGCTGCAAGCCAGTTGTCCATTTATTTCGCATGTAAATCCAGCGCCATGTCCGTAGTTGGCTGCCGGTTACTCTATAACTGCCCCTACATAAAAAGGAACAAAAGCAAACTTATTTATGCTAGAGAAATTGATATAATATTATCTTCGTTTTAGGGTCGACGTTGCACTCTCAAAGACTGTTGTGTTATAGAGGATAATACAATATTAGCTCCTGAAACAGTAGTTCCACCTTTTGCAAGATATGGTGGGTCACCAGGGACTCAAATTGGTGATCTGCCAGAATGTCAGGCCGATTTGATGGTAGATTTTACGAGAAGTTACTATCAACATTTTCAACCAACTAAACTAATTTAATAATAATTAAGCTTTACGTATATAGCGGAGAAAGTCATGAGTATTTATACAATAATGATTCTAATCCTTTTAAATGCATTCATTTTTGCTAGCAGCACTTTTTATTTATAAATAAAAACTTAATCCACATAAAACCTTTATTTACATATTGGTTTGAAATTTTTCTTTAAATGTATGGAAATATAGTAATTAGTTAATTTTTATAATATTCAATAATTACAAACAATATTTGCTTTAATTATGGTAAAAATACCTTTCAGAGCCAATATTCCAGGTACAATAATAATTATTATTCATGGGGCGGTAGCACAAGAGCTTGGTGTTGGGTATACCTAAGAAAATAGGTCCTAACCCTACTTAAAGTAAAATAATCTTTTTTAATGTAGATGATTTTTTATCTTCCCGTAAAAAATATATTACTGAATTAAAATATTCTAGCTGAAAACTATACTCCAAAGAATTAAAATTCAATCATTATAAAATTCAGAAAAATATTTAAATACGGAAAAGTATTGCAATTGAAATATCAGAGTTAAATAAAATTTTATATCTATATTATACTGTTGAATTCATAACGTGTGTAGGTACTTCGTAATTTTTAGAAGAAATAAATTCAAGGTCATATAAATATATCTTTTATTTCAGGTATAAAATATAATTTTTATATAAAAAGTATATATACGAGTATATTTTAACAACGTTGAAAAATAACAACAATAAATATAAAAATGCATATTTTACATGAAATTAAACAAAAATCAATTAATGAAGTATATGAAATATTCCATGATGTTAAAAAATCTAAATCAGTCAACAATTTAGCAAAATTACATGCCATTATAAGCTGGGCCACCACCTCCTTCAGGGACGACCCAGTTGATATTTTGACTAGGATCTTTAATGTCACAAGTTTTGCAGTGAATACAGTTCTGAGCATTTATTTGCAATCTTTGACCTTCTCCAGATTCTAGGGGAACAAATTCATAGACACCTAAAAATAAACCATTTATAAAAATGAAAAAATGTATACCTACAAAACCAAAAGAACAGATTATCCACGATTAGGTAGTATAGTTTTTATTAACCAAGCTTTCCTACAATATAAGCCATTTGCAGGATGAAATGTTTAAAAACATTAAAATAAGTTCTTATCCCTTGGGCTTAAATAGCATAACATTCCTATTTTCAAGACTAGTCACGGATAATTCTAATAATTTTAAATACCTATGTATCAAACGAGTATGCAAATAATTTATTCTTTATTTGGAAAGCTTCTATGTCTGGAGAGTACAAACGATAATAAAAAGTCCTAGTTTTGTTGTTCATTTAGGTATATTCCCTCTTCACTAACCTGCAGGGCAAAATCTTGCTTCAGGCCCATCATAAACAGCTAAATTAGTTTTTACAGGTACTGTATCATCTTTAAGAGTTAAATGAGCAGGTTGATCACCTTCATGGTTTGTTCCAGTCAAAGCAACCGATGTAAGGAGATCAAAACTAATTTTACCATCTGGTTTAGGATATGCTATAGGCTTACATTCCTTCGCAGGCTTCAGTCTTTTGTTATCAGGGTCTAAAAATGTTTTAAATTTAGTGGATAAATATTGTACAAAAATTAATACGACATAAATTGAGTTAATTATCATCTCTACAAATATTTATTAGTACTAAATGTTTTTAGAATTCTTGAGACAAATTTACCTCCATGTTTGAGAGTCCAAGGTTCACGTCCTCCAATTACAATAGAAAACCCACTGTAGGCTATACCTCCATAAAGCCCCAGTGGATTATGGAAACTTGGCCTCACATTCCGGACAGCTTTTAATTCTTTCCAAATCCAACTACTTTTTATTTTATCTTCATAAATTTTAGGCTCGAAACCCTCAGTTTCTTGTTTTTCTGCATTAATAACCTCATAAACGCTCTCAGCTGCTAACATCCCACTTTTCATTGCATTATGTGTACCTTTGATTTTAGGAACATTTAGAAATCCTACAAGAGATATATCGAAATAAATAATACTTTGTTTTAAATGGCAATTAATTTTTTAAAATCACTTTTTAGAAAACACAAGAAAATCTTAGCCTTGCGTTTCCGCAGGGATATTTGTTTATCTCTACTTACCAGCAGAACATCCCACCAAACAGCCTCCGGGAAATGTTAGTTTTGGTATGCTCTGGAACCCTCCTTCAACTATGGCACGTGCACCATATGAAATTCTACTACCGTTTTCAAAATAATGTTTAACTGTGGGATGATGTTTAAATCTTTGAAATTCTCTAAAAGGGCTTAAGTATGGATTGCTGTAGTCTAACCCTACTACAAAACCTACAGCTATAAGAGGTGTTGGTTCATTTAGATGATACAAGAAAGATCCTCCATAGGTGTGTTTATCTAATGGCCAACCTACAGTGTGTTCTACCTGGCCAGGATTGTGCTTGCTTGGATCGATTTCCCAAATTTCTTTTAGACCTAAATTATACAAATGATGAATGAAACTTAAACGAAAATGACTATTTAATAATAAACTATAGAATAAAACTATTTCTTACTTAGAACAGTAACGTTTCAATAAAACAAACTCGTAATTCAAGTTTAGCTGTTTTTTTAATATGTATTTGTAAGTAATTTTACTTATTTTAACAAAAATTACCCAGAGTTGTATTTGGATTGGTAGCCGTGACACTGCATAATGAATTTATTTAAACCTTCCGAGTTCATGAATATTTCTGTAAGAACAGATGGAAAAACATTCTTCTGTTTATACAGGGTGAATTTAAAATACACTGATTATTTTTAATCTGTAATTTCTTATAGCATAATTTTATTAATGAATTCGCAATGTTTTAATTTCAAAATTCCATAGTTAATGTTTCAACAAAAAAACCCTAAACTCGTCTCACTGGGGATACACTGACCGATACAGTGACCGGAGAACTTGACATTGACTTGGTTACGAACAAATACCTCTATACGCAGTATTCGCAGTGTTTACCAAGTAAAACCAAAACTGAGATCTAAAACACTAGGAAAAATTCACACTTGATATCATGGATGCACAGGCTGAACTACGCGGGCAACTTGGTAGCTACGAACAAAAAACTGAAATCTAAAACACTACGAAAAATTCACACTTAACATCATGGATGCACAGGCTGAACTATGCCAACACAACAACACGATAGCTAAGAAGAGTGGGGTACAGGCATTTATGTCGCTACACACATCAGCTGTTCTGCTCAGGAGCGTCGTGAATATTTAAAAATTGTTTTCTTGACTGTATTTCATTTATTTTTGCAAATGACTATTTTTAAGAATTTATTATTATTATTATATATTATTTAAAATTCACCCTGTATAATTTGCAGATCACGCGAACAAGATGTTAACTTTGTTTAGACATACAGCTGGATATTTTATAGCACGTATTTCATAAACGTGACAGAAAATATACTATTTAGCAATATTTTAATTAAACTTTTAGTAAACATGATGAAAGTAGACTACCTACTAAAAATGTTATTTGGAAATGCACTGGCTTGTAAAACACTTGAAAGTCCACTACTCTATATCTGCTAAAACAACAAAGTAAAGAATGTGAATGTGCCTCTACCTCGTAATTAGTTCAAATGTAAATAAGATAATTCTATTAACATCAGCAAAAATATGAAACTTGCATAAGTTTGTATGAAATTCTCGAGGAAATTCTAAATATTAGTTTTTTTAACAATTACCTACCTCATAATAAAAAAATATTCTCACAATATATCTTTAGATTTGAGGCTGTTGAGGCTTACCTATTCCATAAGTTTGAGGGTCTGAATTCTTCCTAAGATTAAAATTTTGTATAATTTGCTTAGAAAGATGTCCATGGCAACCTTCGGCAAAGATCGTACATTTAGCATGCAATTCCATTCCTCTTTCAAAATTATCTTTAGGACTTCCATCTTTTGCTATTCCTACATCATTAGTAGCTATACCCTTCACGCTACCATCTGGATGATAAAGAATTTCAGACGCTGCATAACCCGGATAAATTTCCACCCCAAGCGCTTCAGCTTGTTCTCCTAACCATCGTACAACATGACCTAGCCGTACAATATAGTTGCCGTGGTTATACATTGGTGTACCTAAAAATATTTAAACTGAACTACAATTTAGGTTACGGTAATAAGTAATGTGTCACTCATTCAATATACTTTTTGATTCCCTTTAAACATAGTATCCCTTATACTTGTGTGCAGTTTTTAAATTATCTAAGTTTCTTTATAGAAACTGCAACCATAAACTTTTTCACACTTAGGAGATTATCTCGCTCTCTATTTAACAAAATAACAAATATTTCTGATATTAGACTAATATTATAAATTGCCATTTTCATTTAGCCAAGTACTAGTGAAATACAGGAAACAGAGAAAATATATACTTATGTAGGTATTTACAAATATTTTTTACCTGGTAATACTGGAAGAGGTATTCTGCCGCTTGCAGTCAAAAAACCAAACTTATCTTGTTTTACTGGAGTATTAAGTGGTGCACCCTTTTCTTTCCAATCAGGTATCAGTTCATTAAGTGCTGCTGTTTGTATTACAGCTCCCGACAATATATGACCACCCACTTCTGAAGCCTTTTCAACAACACAAACTCTTAATTCTTTCCCATCTTTTTCGGCTAATTGTTTAGCTCTTATAGCTGCACTCATACCAGCAGGGCCACCTCCAACTATTAAGATATCTGTCTCATCGGCAAAACGTTCCATATTTACGTCTGAAATTTATAATATATGTTAAAATATAAAATTATAATGGGTAACATGAAAAAATATAAAAACTTTATTACCCACAAAAATATATAGGTATGTGTTAAACTGTACATCAGGGTGTCCCAAATTGCTTGATTTTGGCTGGTTTTCCTATTTCCAGACCAGGTAGAGAAAAACTGACATATGAGTCTAGAGCTCGATTTTTGTGAAACGCCGATTGGTGAAAACCACATTTCGATATCTCTAACCGTTTCCGAGATATCGGCAAAAGTTGACATTTTACAGATTCCGAAAAACTTTTTTTAACGTTAAAAAATGTTATTTTTAAAGAGAAATGTGTTATATTGGCAGCAAGGATGACTAGACATATCTTTGGAAAGCTTATTTTTTTTCCTATTTTCTAAAGTCAAAGACAAAACTATGGTTTCCATTTGAAATAACAGTTAGCTTTAATATCAAACAATTGAAAAGCGATATATTTTTTTTGACAAATGCATCTTATTCTACGTCAAAAAGTTTTTACCGTTTGAAAAAATATCCAAAAATAAAAAAGTTGACAGTTTTTCGGAATCTGCAAAATGTCAATTTTTGCCGATATCTTGAAAACGGCTAGAGATATCGAAATGTGGTTTTCACCAATCGGCGTTTCACAAAAATCGAGCTCTAGACTCATATGTCAGTTTTTCTCTACCTGGTCTGGAAATAGGAAAACCAACCAAAATCAAGCAATTTGGGACACCCTGTACACTGTAATAAATATTTTTAATTAATACGATAAGGGTATTAATGTCTAATGCAATATTTATCGAAAAGACTTATTTGCCAGAAATACTTGTTTTGTTTTTGAGATCCATTTTTTAACCAATTTAGTTAATTTTGTATTAGAAGGAAGGTCCAACTCTTATTATTCATAAATAACAGCACAAATTTGCTGTACGCAGACACTTGTTAGTTATATCAGGTGGAAACGCTCACTAAAATTTAAAAACTGTGCTCTTGAGCACGTATAAATTTCGTTAAAATAGAAAAACCATTTGACACAAAATAAAACGTGTAGGATCAACATTTGTAAAATATAATATCGTATATTTAGTTACAAATGCCGGATGTCGAAAAAATGAGTCGTCGATATATTAGTTTCACTAGTATTTTGGTTTTTATCATTTTGCAAATATCCAATATACTTACCCTTAAAATGATTTCTTATGCGCCTCGCAGGTTACCAAACTCCCGAGATATTCTAGAATTTTGCTTTAGGTAAAGAGAAATAAGGCACTATTGTGGATTTTGAACCACATCTAGGTTATCAAGAGTTTCCCCTGCCATATTATAGGTTCAAAGCAATTCATAAATGAGTACGCTAGATGCAAAACTCTATATTTGAATCATAAGTGATTTTGAGATATGGAGGGAAAACTGTTTTCTTTTTTTTTGGAGCTTCAAATGTGTGCTGGGTTTTTTCATGTCATGGCAGCACCTATATATGCTTAGGTGAATCAGCTCAGTGTTTTTGCTAAAAAATGCATAAGTTTCTCACAAAAAAGAAAAAAATATGCAAAAACAGAGTTTTGCAAGTGAAATGTGTAATTTTTGCAATTGAAATGTGCAAATACATGATAAAAATGGCAAATTTTGGAAAACAATATTTTGTAATGTTAAATCATTTCAGATTTAAAGTTATTCGACTTAAATAAACATTATTTTTTATATTATTTATTGTAATAAAAATTATTATAATTCGTAGAAAATTTTAAACACATGGCCGATCACATGATATTATACCCTGCATTGTGATTGGTTATCGGCATAAATACACAGTTTTGCACTTGACATTTGTTCATGAATACATCTGCATCTGAGACTATATTTCTAATGCGTTTTACATAAAAAATATCAAGTTTTGCGCCTGACTGATCTATTGCAACGCTAGCTATTGAAGCAATATGTGCGTTAGCATTACAACTCATTTTCTGACATTTTGGTAAATACAGAGTTTTGCATCTAGCGTACTCAAATATATTTCTTACTTCTTCACGATGGAATCGAACCATCGACCTTCGCAACCAAGTAAATATGTAATAACACACTACCCACTCGGCTGCTATAAGGAAAATAAATTTCATATTATACTACAGTATGTTTTAGAGTTTTTAGTGCCTAATAAAGAATATCGATGGTACAGATAATACAAAGCATAAAACCGAGATTGTTTATTGGAGTAGTCAATACAAAATACATTTAAAAGTAAACCAAACGAGAATAATCCATGTTTTTAAAATTAATATATTAAGTACTTGTTTCTTGTTTATATAAGAGAGTACTCTCACAACATAGAATCACCAACCTTTCCATCTTGGATCGTTTTCCCTTGGATGAATGGTATAATGGGTTGTAATTTTAGGAAACTGTTTTGAATAATTTCTTGATATAATTTTAAATGGTTTGGCTAAAAAAAATGAAAAACAGCATTAGTGTTGTAAATTAAGGAATAAACCCATTTTCTGAATGAATGATCATAAGGTCTAAGGTCCAATAGTACCTACATATATTTTTATTTATAAAATATTGTACTTTGTTTAGGTACAAAGTTCAATTTTATTCAAAAACAAAAATAGACGCAATGTTTAATCAGTAATATCTACTGTGATTTAAATAACTAGCTAATACATAAAATTATAATAAATTGTTTGGGTAATAAAAATTAATAATAAATTTACTTATAAATTAAATAAGAAAATTTTGTGTGATATAATTTGACTAAAAAAATGTTAATATTTACCAGTCGTAAAATTAAATTTGTTAAATACCCTTTAGTATTTTATGATTATTACTATGTTATTTTCAGTTTAAGAGGTTTTTATTTTATCAATGCTCGTATGCTCACCTATTTTAAAAGTTGTTCCTAAATTTATAGCCATGTTGATTATTATTTCCGATAATGAACCAACCAGCTGGGTACTAATCAATCACAGAACAGGAACAGTGTAGACTACTAATAAGTAAAAGTCGAGTTGGTGATCCAGTAAAGCCGGCGCCACACATGCGGCATTCGGCGAAAGGCGAGCGGTTACTCGGCGAAAGCCGCATGTAGTGTTGTGAACTGTGAAAGTTTCCTGGAGAATTTATGAAATATTCTCGGAGAATTTATGAAATATTTCATTTAGGCAAAAATATGCGAGAATTTTGAGAATTTATGAAATTTATGAGAATTTAAAGAAATTTCCAAAAATAATGGAAATATACTCATAAATTTCCTTAAATTCTCAAAAATTTTTTATTTGCCGCGACTTTTCAAATTGGCGCATGCGTCGTTTCGTAGCAGTTGTCAAATGTTGAAATGTTCAAATGTTGTCATTTGTCATTTCCATTGTCATTTTTTTATGCAATGCATTTTCAAATTATGTAGTAAATTGTTGCTATAAAGAATATAAATCTGGCGTTTGGTGGTTCTTTGTATTGATAAAATATTCCAAATTGTGGTTCAAAATTATTTGATTTTTTTTATTAAAATTTCCTAATTTTCTTCGGTTCCCTAAGTTTTCGATACAATAAGTTGGGATATAGATTTTAATGTTGTGATTAAGAGTCCAGTGTCTAATTTTTGGAAAATAAATACTGACCGAAAAGTAAGTAATATTTAATAATATTATATAATGTTATTAATTTTCTTTCTGTTTTTATTTGGGATTTACGGCCACACTTACAGAAAGATGCCACAAATAACTTTTAGACAATTATGTTATTAATTTTTAAAATGTTCTGTTAGTGACGTTAGTGTTACTATGTTACTACACTACTAGTACTGTTTTGGTAGCATTTATTTGGAGGTTCCGGAGGTTCGCATTAATCGCATTAATTCTCGATATGCTCGGAAATATTTCATATATTCTCGAGAATTTAGTGAAATTTCCAAGATGACGTCATTAATTTCCGGAAATATTTCCAGAGTTTTTAACATGAAAAATTTCCATATATTTCATAAATTTCCAAAATTTCACTAAAATTCTGAGAATTTATGAAATATTTCCTGGAAATATTTCATTTTTTTAAATTCTCGAGAATTTTACATCACTAGCCGCATGTGTGTAGCTGACGCTCGCCTATCGGCGTTCGCCATTCGCCATTCCCGCTTCGCGTCGATAAATTGACGCGAATCAAAGGATTCACGCGTCATAAATTCGATCGGTACACACATTCGCCCAATGTTTGGGATTGTTTTTTGCCAGTCTTGACACTTGACAGCGTTTGTGTTGGTTTTCGATAGTTGTTTAATAAAATGGAGTGGGACGCTCGCCTATCAAAGAGTTCGCCTTTCGCCAAATGCCATTCGGCGAAAGCCAAACTTCGCCTTTCGCCGAATGCCGCATGTGTGGCGCTGGCTTAACACGGCAAAAGGCAAACAAAAAATAACAGGTTAGAAAAGAGAACGAGTTTTTTGATTGAATAGTGTTATTTGATGGTTATTTGTCATTTTGTCAACGCAAACACATCTCCTTGTACTATACCTAGATAATGCGCAAACGCAGGTAGGAAGTGTTTTAAAATAAAAGTAAAAATTATGATGAACAATAAAACGTTATGCAACCCAACATTCACTTAGGCAACCAAACATACTTAAACACATACATATTTTGTATATGAAATAAATATAATCAGTGACATATGGAACTATAATATATCGCTGATATAATCTAATGAGCATATATGGCCTATATGGGATTTATGGGAACGGGACTACCCATAAGAGTAACTAAATAAGAGGGTTTAATTGGATAGGGCGGACTGGAAGTGCCAGCGCCAGAGCCATCTCGTGTCGTCGTGGAGCCAACATTAGAAATTGTTGCACAGAAATCTGTGACTACCGTTCACATAATTTTAATGATTGAAGTTCAATCAACGCGCAGACCATAGAGTAACTAAATATCTATGGTGCAGATGATTCAGGAATGGTTTTATCTCCCTTTAGTACACCTATTCCGAATTTGTGGAAAAGAGAAACCTATATTTTGGCTTCTTTGAAGTGGATGGCAATCCTTGAAAATATAATTTGAGGTTATAGCACAGCAGCTTTGACACTTGACAGTAGTAGTAGTTTACACGGGTATGAAACTCGCATTACAGATTGGTCAACAATTTTACTAGGCAATAGCGCATTTCAAAGAAGCATTTGGTTACTCCGGTCGCAACTGTTTTCATACCGTTTTGTATTTTGCTCTTAAATTTGGATTACAAATAATGCTTTTTTACATTTATTATTTGTTTTCCGTGTTCATTTAATTTTACAGAATTGACATATTAAGGAATAATTTATATTTTCTTAAAATGGTAGCTACCAGAAAGACGTCTCTAAAAACAATAATCACATATCATAAACGAGCCAATAGCATTAAAGCATTTTGTCCTGCTCAGAAATCAGTATTATTATTGACAGACAACTTTTAAGAATTCTTTACCCGTTTTCTATTTTAAAATTTAGTCAAATTTAATTGATGCTTGTTGATATGTTTGTGAAATTATTATATTTGTGAGTCATGTTCAAGCAAAGAATAATTAATCGTAAGTATTGCACTGAATATTATAGGTTAGAAAAATAACTGAATCCGATTAAAGCCAAGTTTCATCTTAATTTGCTAGGATCTTTTGTCTTCTACTTCTATATGAAACCAGAAATTATTAAACCTACCTACTTTTGTACAAATGAAAGTATTTAAAATTGTATAAAATAACGAGTAACAGCATATAGGTTTTCTTCTCTTTGCATTTTTATGCCCTAAAAGCATCTTTATCTCTATTCTAAGTGTGTTAAACTAAACATAATAAAGATACACTGAAGACATACAAGTGCAATGAGACAGGAGAATCGTTGCTGTACTTTTTAAAGTTAAATAGAATATTCGTTTGTTTTTTAGACATGTGACTGCCGTTCAAACTGCCGACAAACACCTAGAGGATTATAAGAGTACTTTGAAGTTCCCCTGTGAAGGGGGAAATAATTGCGAAGAAGTTCACTTCTTTAGGAGACTTAGGTCTGTTTTTGCAACGCCACTCCCCAAGAGAATTTTAATTCAACAGATTTGAGGGAAAATGATTGTTGGTCTAGATCTGAGCGATGACTTTAATGAAGACAGGCAAGCAGCCAGTGTTGTTGCTTATTATCTTAAAAAAAAATTTTTATTAATGTCTAATTTATTTTTTATAAAGCATTTGTATATAACGTTTAAAGAATTTGGTGACGAAAACTTTATTTTATCTAAATGTAATGTAATCTTTTGGTATCGCCAGACCCTAAATTGTATATTATCAACAAATTTTTTATGTGAAAAATATTCTCGATTACAACTTTACAAGGTAACAATGTATATTTGGTGGAAGATTACATTCAGGACTCAGGAGAAACAGAAATTGTATGGAAATCTTGTAAATATGAATGAATATTAACTTCGTTAAATTAATGTAGTAATTAATTAATTTTTTCTGTAATCTCAAATATTTTGTTATGGTGAGTAAATTATTGTTCCTTATTTTCAGGTTATTGATATATTTTCAAACAGTTTCTATTAATATCAAAACCACTGTAATAATTAATTTGTTTATAATTAATAAATAATAAGTATAAAATGTTGTATTTTAGCGTTTTCCTTCAAAGAACCAATATTTAAGCAGCAAACGCAATTTTGTTATAAGAAATTGTGTTTGTCGTTTAAATACTGGTTTTGACCAAACTGAAAACATTAATTTGAACAGGACGTGAAATTCAAGCAGCCCGCCTCTGTTTGTAGTTCATGACTAGGCGAGTAGTTGCGCCACATGTCACTTCTTGTCAGTGCTGTTGCCTTCTCTTTCTTAGGAGCTCTCGTTTCTTATTCTATATGTTTTGTGGTAGTTTATGTTCAGCAGCGTGTGTTTCAGCCAGGTGAGTTGTAGCGGTTTGTGCATTAATAACTTGTTTTGTTTTAGATTAATGTAATGCAAGGGATTAATTATTAAATCAATAATCTGAACTGCCTTACTGTTTTTCTTGCTTTATTTTTTATCCAAAATGAGTCCCACCTGGTAAAAATTTACGTAAATGTTGTGCACCAAATTGCAAAAGTATTTACTACGGAAATGTCACTGATGTGTCCTATAGAAATAGCCTCAACAAAAGTGCTGTGCCGACATTATTTTTTGAATCAAACACAAGTTCATCTATTAACTGTAATAATATTGACTCGAGTAGTATCCAACAGTCGGTGAATCAATTTGTTAATGTAACATTACAGAATTTTCAAAGTACTAACTGCCAAACATCAATTTCAGATGATTTCTCACCTCCTCCTTTTAAAAAACCAAAATACACTTATTCAAAATTTTTTTTTCTGTGTTGCACGATGAGTATTTCAATTCCCACAGATAAAAGAAATCAGTAGTACATCGTACTGATGAGAACCAATTAGTTCGAAACAAATGTATCTTAAAGTAGGATTTATAAACTTGCCGTTCGTTCTGCCGTTTGCCGTTGGCGCCGCCGTTCACCGTTCGCCGTTCGTAGAAAAGAAAGTTCGATATTTATAAACTTTCCGTTCGCCGTTCAACCGCGCGTCAAATGTCAAAACAATAATAACAATAACATAACCTATAATTTCTGTGTTATTATTTGCTCTTGTAGTGGGTCTTATTTAATAATTTATTTATTATGGATCGCGATTATGAATTACTTGGTGTATTTGGGCTTATCTTGTGTACCTATGGTATTCTTAAACTCCAAATGGATCGAAGGCAAAAAAGAAGATTCAAAGTTAGACCTATCAACAGGGCCCGAAGGTCAAGTGGCAATTACCAATATTATAAAAAAATGAAGTCTTGGGATGTGCCACAATTCTTTAAGTTCACCAGGATGACGATCCCAGTGTTTGAGAAATTATTGTCAAAAGTTAAACCAAAAATTAGACGACAATATAGATCTGATGGAATAACATGCGAAGAAAGGCTCGTCATAACTTTGCAGTAAGTTATTTCAAGAAGTCTTTGTTATTTTGCGAATTTTAAAATTTTAATAATTATTTTATTTCAGATATCTATCGCAAGGTACCAGTATGCAGGCCCTAGCATGGACGTTCCATGTAGGACTCACTACGGTACACAAAATTATTCATGAAACTTGCCTAGCTCTGTGGGAGGTGTTGAGCTGTGACTATTTAAAAACCCCAGAGTCAGAAGAAGAATGGCTAGAGTTAGCACAAGGATTCGAAGAACGATGGAACTTTCCCCATTGCTTAGGAAGCATTGATGGGAAACATATAAATATTCAGGCTCCAGCTAAAAGTGGTTCCCTGTTTTTCAATTATAAAAAAAATTTCAGTGTAGTCCTATTAGCATCATGTGATTATAAATATAAATTTACAACGGTTGACATTGGAGCCTATGGATCGCAGAGTGATGGAGGAATATTTAGACATAGCGTCTTTGGACAAAGATTGCAAAATGCCGATATGAATATTCCTGCAGAAAAATCTTTACCAGGAACAAATGCTGCAATGCCCTACTTTTTTGTTGCAGATGAAGCTTTCCCATTTGTTGAGACCGTGCTCATTTTTTCTCGCTGACTATTTTTAAATGAAAATACTGTTGCTGTGAATAAGTGGACTGTATTTTAACTTTGATAGATACACAATACATCATAATTTTAATCACTGCAAAGTAGCTAAACGTATGTTCTACGCTCGCACGCCATGATGCTTACTTGTCTTGTTACTGGACCAGGTTGCCGGTACTTCCGTCATCTGAAGCTAGGCAGTGTTGCCACTTGGTTTTTTTTAAGTATATTTGCGTAGAACACATAAAATAAGTTTGATTACGGAACATGCCGCCCGCCTTGAAAGCAGCGGCTTTCAATAATATAAAAATAACAATTTTCATGAGAATAAACACAAAGTAATAACTATTAGTTTACAAAAACAAGTAAAGATAAAAATAATTATAACTAAGCAATACATTTTAGTTAACTTCCATAGGCAAGATACATAATTTTGAAACTGCCCTTTTAAAAATACCCTTGGATGTCTTTACGCTCACTACGCGCACCACTTTATCATCACCAGGATGTAATTCTATCACTCGAGCAAGCTGCCACTTTAAGGGAGGCAAGTTTTCGTCACGGATGATCACCATGTTTCCTTCTTGGATTGATTTGGTATTTATCTGCCATTTGGATCTCTGTTGCACTTGGGAAAGATATTCTCTTGACCATCTGGTCCAGAAATGCTGGACTATTTGAGTTAAATGTCTGTATCGGGTAAGTCTTCCTGGGTTCTGGTCTCTTAAATCTTCTTGTGGTAATGAAGTAAGTGCTGTACCAATTAAAAAATGTCCCGGGGTGAGAGGGTTGAGGTCATTTGGGTCCTCGGATAAAGGAGAAAGGGGTCTAGAATTAAGACATGCCTCCACCTGGGTAGCAACGGTATAAAATTCTTCGAACGTCAATATTGTATTACCAATGACTCTCTTGAAGTGGTATTTGGCTGACTTGACAGCTGACTCCCAGAGTCCACCGAAATGTGGGGAGCGGGGCGGAATGAAGTGCCACCTGATAGAGTCTTGCGTTAAATATTCTGTGATTCTGTTCTGGGTGGCTTGCAAATTTAAAAAAGTTGTAAGTTCTTTTAGACTATTGTTTGCCCCTACAAAATTGGTAGCATTGTCTGAGTAAATGTTAGAACATTTGCCACGACGTGAAATGAACCGCTTTAAGCAATTTAGAAATGATTCCGTACTTAAGTCGCTGACAATTTCAATATGAATTGCCTTTGTAACAAAACAAATGAAAACACATATGTAAGACTTTAGAATTTTGTGTCCCCTTATTTTATCTACCTTAATGTCAAAAGGTCCTGCATAATCAACGCCGCAGTTATTGAAAGGACGGGTTGGAATAATGCGAGATTTGGGTAATTGACCCATTAGGTGTTTATAAACTATCGGTTTTACTCGAAAGCAAGTCACGCAGTTACGCAGAATTCCGCGAATTGTACTTCTTCCTGCCAAAGGCCAATAACGCAGTCTGATTGTTGCTAAAAGAGCTTGAGCTCCAGCATGTAATTGCTTGTGATGCTCTTGCTTTATGATAAGTCTAGTCAAGATATGTGATTTGGGTAGAATGATTTGATGTTTCTGCTCGAAGTCTATATCCGAATATATCAATCGTCCGCCCACTCGAAGCAAGCCTTCCTCATCCATGAATGGGTTAAGAGAAAGCAGTTTGCTGGTAGATGGTGCTGGTTTTCCATGTTTTAGTAAATGAATGTCATGAGCGAATTCTTGTGACTGTGCGATCTTGATAAGTTGTTTGAGTGAATCGTCAAGTTCATTAACTGTAAGTGGACCGAATGTTCTGTTTGGCTGAGGAATGCATGAATTTTTTCTGAAACGCATGCAATATGCTAAGATTCTTTGAAATTTTGAAAGTGTTGAGAACCTAGTGAACAAATCTTGCGATGTTGTGCTGCTTAATGTGATAGAAGTATTTCTTTCTTCTGGAATGTTCTCTGTAAGTTTCGTATAACTTGACTTTGGCCATAATTCTTGATTTTGTCGAAGCCACGAAGGTCCGTTCCACCATAATTCTGACCTTGCTAACTGATTTGGGTTAAGCCCTCTGGATATTATATCTGCCGGGTTGTCACTGCTATTGATGTGTTTCCAATTTTGAATCTGGGTCAATTGCTGAATTTCTGACACCCTGTTGGCCACGAAGGTTTTCCATTGTTTTGATTCTGCTGATAACCACGAGAGTACTATTGTCGAATCACACCAGTAAATTATGTCATCTATTTTCATGTCCATTGCATTAATTACTTCGCTGGATAATCGAGACAAAAGTAGAGCTCCGGATAATTCTAACCTGGGAAGTGTGACATTCCTCAAGGGAGCCACCTTTGACTTGGCGCAAATAAGTTGAATATAGTGATTATTTGAAGTGTCTGTAGATCTGACATATATACACGCTCCAAAGGCTACTTCAGAGGCATCGCAAAAACAGTGTAATTGAGTTTTCCGTGGGTTAGAACAAGTGATATATCTGGGTATCTTTATCTCATTAAGGTCTAAGATATGAGCTTTGAACTGAGACCAAATAGTGTATAAGTCACCTGGAATTGATTCGTCCCAGCCTGACTTAAGCTGCCATAATTTCTGTAAAATGATCTTGGCTTTGATGATTGATGGTCCCACAAGTCCCAAAGGATCGAAGATCTGTGATATAATTGACAAAATGCTTCTTTTCGTAGTTCGTTTCTGAGCCGCCATGTTAACTGTGTACTGCAATATATCCTGTTCAGAATTCCATAGAAGTCCCAAGGTTTTTGTGGTTTTATCATCTGCTATAAGATGTGTAATTTCTTGAGTATTGTCTGACATGTCTTCTAAAACTTCCTTGTTGTTTGATGTCCATTTGCGCAGTACAAAACCTGATTCGCTGAGAATTTTGCATAAGTCATTCTTGAGTTTCTTCGCCTCCTCTACTGTGTTTGAGCCGGAAAGTAGATCATCTACATAAAAATTCTTGAAAATGGATTTACATGCTTCTGGGTAGTCCTCTTGATGTTCTATGCCTATCTGCTGTAGACATCTAACTGCCATGAATGCAGCACTAGCCGTTCCATATGTAATAGTATTCAATCTGTATGTCTGTGTCGGTTCTGCGGGGTTTTCTCTCCAAATGATCCGTTGCAGATCTCGATGTTCTTCTGTTACTAGTACTTGCCTGTACATCTTGGCAATGTCTCCTGCTATTACTACGTTGTATGTTCTGAATCGAAGCAAAATGTTAAATAAGGTATCTTGTATGTTTGTTCCTACCATAAGCTTATCATTTAGTGAAATGCCAGAATCTGATTTCGCTGAAGCATCGAAAACGACGCGTAATTTAGTTGTTAAACTGTCTTCTTTATAAACTGCGTGGTGTGGAAGATAGTAGATGTTTGTGTGATCTTGTACATCATTCTCAGTAGCTATTTCAGACATGTGCCCCAAATTCTTGTATTCCTGAATAAAGTCGCAGTATTGTTGTTTAAGGTCCTCATCTTTAAGCAGTTTCTTCTCTAAAAGAAAAAATCGTTTTAAAGCTGTCTTGTACGAGTTTCCTAACTCTACAACGTTGCTTCTTATAGGTAAATGTGTTATAAACCGACCTGTTTCGTCTCGCCTGGTGGTTTTGATAAATATATCTTCACACTCTTCTTCTTCCTTTGTCATTTTTGACAACTGCTGACACTCTTCTATTCGCCAAAATTTTTCAAGTTGATCTTGAATATTAGCCTCTGATGAAAAATGACAAATACTTGATTTATTGCTGCTTGCCTGAGAATCATTGCATGGTATGGAACCCGAAATGATCCAACCTAGTTTTGTTTTCTGCATAATTGGCTGCTGATTATTAATTCTTATCTGTCCTATACATAAAAGATCCCAGAATAAGGCAGCTCCTAGTAATAAGTCGATCTTGCTGGGTATGTTAAAATTATGATCTGCTAGCGTAATATTTTCTGGTATGTTGAAAAAGGTTATATCCACTGTGTTGACTGGTAATCGTTCTGTTATATTATCTAGTATTAAAAAAGATGATTCAACCTTAAATCCGTTAAATTTAGATTTGATTGTTGCCATTATCATTTGAGTTATGCTAGTCATTGTTTGATTGATGCCTGCTACTGGTAAGTTTATTTTTCGCTTATTTAATCGCAATTTGTCACACAAGTCCCCTGTAATAAAATTTGATTGCGAGCCACTGTCCAGTAATGCTCTACATTCATGATAATTGCCCGTTTTATCGCATATAAGAACTCTCGCTGTCGATAGTAAAATTTCTGTTTTCTGTTTAAATGCGCAATGCGTTAAGCTTGGTGCTGATTCTTGAGATTGAGATATATCTAAATTCGTTTGAGTGGTTGAATTTTCGCCTGATTCTTGAAGTGACGAATATGCGTTTATGCTATTACTTGTACCCTGACCACGACCCTGACTATAATAATCATCAATGTGCAATAGTGAATTATGCTTTTTGCCGCATTTTTTACAACCGCTTGATGTACAAAACTGATTAGTATGTCCACGTCTAAGACAATTCCAACATAAATTTAAGTTTTTAACCTCTGCCATTCTGGATTTAATCGGTAAACTAAGAAATTTGTCACAAAAATATATTGAATGCGACTGTTTGCACAAGGCGCATGTATAATGTTGGACTGGCTTGTCGGTAATTTCGGAATTGACTTCAGAGGTAGCAAATGATTTTGAAATATTAGATTTTGGAAAAAAACGTGTTTTATTGACATTTTTATCAATGGTTACGGATTTACTGGTTATGTTTACTGATTTCGTTGTCTGCAAAGTTTCTAATAGTTGACACCTGTTACATAAAAACTCTAAAAAACCATCCATAGTCGGTAAAACATGTGAAATATTATTAGCTTTCCATTCGCGTTCTGTAATTGTATCTAACTTGTTTGTAAATAAGTAAATGAGTAAAGTGTCCCATGACTCGGTTGGTTGCTTTAATGACTTTAATGCTCTAAGATTTTTCTTGATATCATCTACTAATTTACGAAGTAAACTTGCTGATTCTTTTGTGATTGGTTGAATGTCAAATAATGCCTTTACATGTTTATGAATACTTAATTGCTTATTTTCGAACCTTTCCTTTAATAATGACCATGCGTAATCGTAATTCTCGTCTGTAACCTCGATCGATTCAATAACCTCGGCCGCATCCCCCTTGACACATGCTATCAAATAATGAAATTTTTGTGTATTGTTTAGACTGGTACTGGAATGAACCAATGATCTAAACGTATCTGAAAATTGTGCCCATTTGTCATAAGCACCATGAAAGGTTGGTAAATCTAATGAAGGTAATTTAATGCTGCTAGATACTAAAGAATTTTGTTGGTCTGTGATTGGACTTGAACGAGGCAAACTTTGATGTAAACTTTTGTTTGCCGCCGCAGTAAGCCCGAAATATGTGTCTTCAAATGTTTCTCTTTCTACTTGTTGTCTATCTGAATCGTCTAAGCACTCTATTTCTACCTGTATACTGTCATATTTGTGCCATAACTCCTCACATTTCCGCAAACGCTCGGGTAGCTGCTCTAATTTTTCTGGTGTAAAATTGTTCATAAAATTTTGAAAACGAGTTAACTGAGCTTTGATAACACCGCGCCTTGCAATTAGAGCTTTTAGTTCCGGAGATTCGTCTTCGTTAACCATTTTTATTTACTTTAATTTTGTAAACAACCCAAGAAAAATGCCTGTCTTAATTTGTGTAAAGGAATGTATGTAAAGGAAATTAATTGAGTACTCACTGTTTGCTGTTTCTGACCTTACCACTCGTGCTACATGAATGCCGAACGTGTCGTGTATGGACTGCTTTACTGCTGCTAAGATGCCACCTGTTGTTTGTTTTGTTATGCTACAAAAATGCTGACGGGCTGATCCTCGATGCGCCGACTGCACGTTGTCGATTCTCTTGATTTGCTGGTTATTTCACACTGGCTGCTGCTAACTGATAGTTTTTTGATTTGTTTAAATATTACAAACGCCTTTTACTGATGGCTTTGCTGCTGATTGCTGACTGATTAATAGTTTCAACTAGGTATTTTGCTGTAATTGATTATTGATTTGATCTTATTCTGATGCACAAACACGACACACTAATGTTTTATTGTTACTGACTGTCTTTTATCACTGTGATTTACTGATTTTTCATTCGGATGAAGGACCATTATGTTGAGACCGTGCTCATTTTTTCTCGCTGACTATTTTTAAATGAAAATACTGTTGCTGTGAATAAGTGGACTGTATTTTAACTTTGATAGATACACAATACATCATAATTTTAATCACTGCAAAGTAGCTAAACGTATGTTCTACGCTCGCACGCCATGATGCTTACTTGTCTTGTTACTGGACCAGGTTGCCGGTACTTCCGTCATCTGAAGCTAGGCAGTGTTGCCACTTGGTTTTTTTTAAGTATATTTGCGTAGAACACATAAAATAAGTTTGATTACGGAACACCATTGACAAAATATATTATGCGACCATATCCTGGAAAAAAATTGTCTGAGAAGCAAAGGATTTTCAATTACCGACTCTCTAGGGCTAGGCAGGTAATTGAAAATACATTTGGCATTTTAGTGGCGAGATGGAGAATTCTAAAAACACCAATCAACGCTAAAATCGAGAAAATTGATAATATCGTAAAGGCAATCGTAGTTTTGCACAACTTTTGTCAAACAGAACTTTCTGAGCGTGAAGGTGAAAATATATATTGTCCGGCCAACTTCGTTGATACCAATGATGAACAAAATGGAGGATGGAGAGTGGAGCAACAACCTCTTGGGTCCGTTGGTCGCCTGGGCGCTAACGTATCAAAACGGTACATTTATTCCCTCCGTGATTCATTGGCTGATTACTTTATATCCGAAGAAGGACAAGTCTCTTGGCAAGATAAGGTGCTTCATGCAAATCTACTATAAGCAGAGGGTTGTTCACCTCACATTGACTTGTATTTACTTGACTACATAATTATTTGGTAAATAGCATATTACACATGCTATTATAATTATAATTCATTTTCCGAGTGTTAAAAATCACAGCAAAAAGTAACTGGCTCCAATGTATATGACGAGACGATGAAATAAAAACATACTTTTGTAAAATGTTACACCATGTATAGTATTGCATAGTTTTAGTGTTTACTGAGGTTATATTACAACTATAAAATAGAAATAACTGCCCAATATTTATATTCAAAAACAAATTATTTTATAATTATTAATAATTGATAGTTTCTTCTGATTTTTTTTTAAGTGTATCTCTACTACTTACATTAGTTTTACTTCAACTTAAATTACTTTAATGTATTGTTCGACTAACTATATTTAATAATAATTATTGTTGTTTTTATGATTTAAAAAAATAATACCAGGTTGTTTTCATTTAACCCCTATTTATTTTAAAAGTCTTACATGAAATTTATAAATAAAAATAGATATTTATATTTACATATGTATTATAAATATAGTATTATAAAAACATATTAATATTAACATTATCAACTACTCATCCTCCATTAGGGCTAACAGCAATTTTTTTCTCATAGCTTTTGCCTGCGCCTCGGGCAGCTTTTCTAGTTCCTGGTAAATGTATTCAGCCAATGCACTGTTCGCATTTTTGGGTCTCTGCATGAACTGGGTAGCAATTGTATTCGCTACTTCCACCAGGTCGCCCATTTGAGACTTCTGGGTGTCATCAGTTGCCCGTTTCCTTTTTCTTTGTCCTATAAAAAAAAAAACAATGTGTACATCTATTTTCTCGTTTATATAATTTATCTTAGCAGTCCCAACTGCAGTGAGTGTCTCGACACCTGGCTGTGCCTGTCGCCCCTCGTCTTGCTTCCTTTGGTCTAGTAGAAATTTATGCAACAAGTGTGTAAAGTGACCCTTTTTTGATAAATGACAATTAACAGTACTTTAAGGTCGATTGTAGAAAAAAATTATCTCCATATTTATAAACAACTTGTCCTGTTTTATATCTTACCAGTGGCAGATGTTGACGGTGTCTCACGTGCCACCTGTTTTAGTGCACTCTGCCGCTTCGGTGTTGTTTGCTCTGGAGTGGCTCTTGATGTTGAAGGTATGGGCTCCTCGTCTCCCTCAATATTTATCTCGTCCTCCAATATGGAATGAGACTCTGGAGACGTAATTGTATCCATAGTTATGTTGCTCCAAACGGATACAGACGAAGACGCTCTGCTGGACGGGGCACTTTGGGGAGTGTCTTTCGGCTCTGTCTTCTTCGTGGTGGTATATGTTCTATAAATAAACCACAAATCAGTTACAAACAATACATTATACGATACATAATATGTGTGGATGAATGTCACTGTACTTGTACTTACTTGCGTGGCTTTGAATAGTTGCCATAAAATACCATGGCATCGAAATATGCCCAATTTGATTCGGGTGCTGCGGAACCTGAAGATAGCTTTTTTTTTTCTTTAACAAATCTATCCCTCAGATTTTTCCACGTTTTGACGCAGTCTTCAACTAAAACACATATTTTAGTTCTATGAAATAACCATGATCTACTTTACTTACCACTACATTTAAGAACATCGCTGATTTGTTGCCATACCTGCGCTTTTAATTTCGTGTTTTTATACGATTTATGTGATAAATCGTACAAAAACGGAGAGTTTTGAATTAATTCAATTAATACACCACAATCGACTCCTCTAGCTTCCTCACGAGGCTGTTGAGATTCCTCATGTTCTAAAATGAAAATACTTTAAAGTATATTTTTAATATTAGAAAAAAATATTTCTTACCAAGGACGTCCTGACTACCTTCGTCATAATCTTGAGATTGATACTCCATTGCACTTTTTCAAACACGAAAAAACGACTCCAACAACACCGACGCCGATGCATACAAATACAATTACCTCAAATTTACAAATCCAAGCCACCAAAACAATTGCATCACATGACCGCAGTCACATGACATTCCAGAACTGTTTTGATTGGCTCTTTCAACTTGCTACGACGCCGTCTACGAACGGCCAACGGCAAAAGATAAAATTGGTTCATGTTGAACGTCACGAACGCCAGCGCGAACGGCCGACGGCAACGTCAACGGTATTTATAAAAGGTCTTATGGATTTTCGTAGTTTTAAGTTCCAACGGCGAACGGCGAACGCAAACGGAAAACGAACGTCAAGTTTATAAATTGACCTTTTTTTTTTATTATTAACAGGTAAGTAATTGTGCAATATTATTTAACATAAAGGCAGGTAAGTACAATTGTTTCTTTAAAATTTGCAGTTATTTAATGGTTTCTTAAAAATTTTAAACTAAATTAAATAGTCTTGTACATTTTGTACCTACATAAATAAATCATAACTCTTTCCATAACAGAAAAAATTTATATATATGCACTTAGAAATATTCTTCGCTTTAACTTTTTCATCTAAACCAGTGAAAATTAGTGTTTCATGAGTAATGGGTCACAGAATAGCTGTCAATAGTTTAGGTTAATTTTAATATTCAACCTGAACTATTAGTAGTGTTTGATGGCCTATTACTTACGAAACGCCCCTAATTAAATTTATTGCTTTTACTACAGAGGCTAGAGGCTTTTACTATCCTCTTGTGGCGACATCTATTGCGTAGAGTTAGAGGTTACTCCAATTATATTTTCTCCATACAGTTTCCATTGATGAATGTTTTGTCCACGACGGCAACAGATGGCGCCTCAAGTATTCGTGTTGCCCACGGAAAACATAGAAAGAAATACTCTTATTTAGTTACTCTATGGGACTACCTACTAAACCAAAATGAACAAATTTTAAATGATAAATTAATCCATGTTATTTACGTTATGATCTGTGGGTCGTAAGTTGTAACTTTTTATTACCCAACACTCCACGTATAGATAGGCCAAGAATAGTATTTATTCTTGTAGATAGACTAGATAGAGGCGACCCTACTTGAAATAAAATTATATAGAAACATAAAGTTAATTGATTAAAAAAGCTTTTATTTTAATAAACTTGTAATATAACATATAGAAATACATAAAATAAAGTTTGATGAAGAACATCCATACTTAGGGGAACGTGGGGCAGAATGGGGCCCTTAACGTTTAAATTAATTTATTTTATAAAAAACTTGATAGAAAAGTGGATTTTTTTGCTATACGGGCCTTATTACTCTATAATAAATTAAAGAAACCATTTGAATGGAAACTTGGTTAATGCAATTTTTAGATATGTCACTATTTTAAGAAATGTGTCATTTGCCCCGTACTGCCCCATGGGTGGGGTAAAACGGGGCACCTTTGTTTAAATATTACGAAATCAGAAAACGTGCATTTTGGGTTCACTGTTGGACCTGTTTCATCGCAGTTAAAAGTTCTATCCCCTCTAAACTTATAAATATCCACAACTTCTTTGAGAAGGTCGAAAAATTGGTTTACTGCAACCTTATTGAACCTCATATGGCTCGAGTGCCAATGTCGCTTCTGAATTATTTCTTTTTTTATTAACTTAACGCTCTAACGTTGTTTGGGGACTGTTAAATTGTCCAGCAGCTCTTTTGTATCCCATCGAGCCATTTACAACTTCTTGTACTACTTAGTGCATCTGTTCTTCGGTCCATTATTGCCTGTTTGATTTTATTTTGTAACACTACCACTTTAATTTAACAAAAAATAAACAAGCAATTAGAGCAAGGAAAAATTAACAATAGGAAAATAAGTTGGTGGGGCAAAGTGGGGTACCCCGTTTTGCCCTACACCATTGTGCCCAACATGTAACTAATGAGGTTATGTAGCTATAAATGCAGAATTACTGGGCAAAATTTAATATTACACACATAATTAAAAGTCCATAAGAACAGTATAACATAGAATAAACAGCTGCTAATTAAATATATAACTCGTTTTTACTTATTTGCGGTAAATTACAACTTGAAATTTGTAACACGAGTATAACTTTCCATACACCGGTGAATTAGGCAACATATGGTGCGTACAATGGTTCTCATCTCTTACATGGTAGTAGAAGGCAACATAAATAATATAGTTTGGCGAAATTCAGATAGATTGCACTACTTGTATCGGAAATAAATGGAGTACCCCGTTTTACCTCACCTTCCCCTATTTACGTTCAGGCAGAGCCATTTTAAAATTTACAAGTTAGACACAGAGAGCTGCTTTCCAGTGTCACCGGTACAAAGTGCATCAAGCCCCGGAACAGTTCAGGTGCTTGGCACATCAGTGAGCTTGCCACTGGAACGCCCAAAATTGTAAGGTTTATGATTATTATAACATACCTCTGAAAGCAATTATAATTTGAGGTATATATGCTGCATTTTTCTGTGAAACTGACGATGTCTAATGAAGTTATTGATATTGCGCCTTATTCGGTGCATCCTTAATTATTAGTTACCTATTTATTTCCAATAAATTGAAAATAACCAATAACTATACGTGTGCACTGTAATAAAGATGATGGTAAGAATGATAAAATGTCAATGTCATTGGCATTAGACTAATTTTTCATTCATTTTATAGCTATTAACATATCTAGGAATGTTATGACTATCATAACTGCCGCAGATGTCGGTTTGAAATCCGAGCTCGTAGAGCGAGGATTTTAAAACATCTAACGCTGTTATGATTCATAACATCCGTGATATGTTCAATATAGTTTATCGGTTTCAGAAAATAAAGACATTATTAATAGATATTACCTTTTGATATTCTCTTATTAATAACGTTTTCATTTCATTAGTTGGTCAAGTCTGTATGGGTTGATTTGTCGCCATGGTTACAGTTATATTTTGTTTGTTTTTATTTGTTACCTTTTTTCATTACATAAATGTTTACATTTTTAATGTCACAACGGCTACACAAAAATGGACCTTGGATTGCCTGAAAATACATTTCAGTTGGATTTCAGTACTTAATTATTATTGTTTGGAGTTTTCTGTTTGTTTGTATTAAAACTTTAGTTATGACTTGTTTACCAGCCTACTTTTGCATATGTAAACAAAGGATTAATATCCTGAAATCGATAAACTGTATTTATACGCTTTAAAACTCAACAAAATTCAAATTTGACATTCCCCCTCCCGTTTAGTACATTAAACACCAGAAAATTCTTGGTGCTTGAGGGGACGGGGGTATGCAGACCTTGAACAGTTCAGATACGTCAAGCCCAAAACCACTGGAACGCTTAGCAGCGGTACAAAGCGCTCCGAGCGCTCCCGAGCTGTACAGGAGCGCTTCAGCGTAGCACTGGAAAGCAGCTCAGGAAACAGGGAACACGCCTGCCACCTACCGTAATTAGAAAATTTTAAATCTTCTGTTGTTATTCCCCGAAAATTACCTAAGTAGAGAAGTTATTTACGAACACACTATAAACGGAAAAGTAATTATATTTATATTTGCATTTTCGGGTAGAGTTATAATTACATTTTGAAAACATGTCAGTTAATAATAATATGCCGATATTTTCGTATTTTAAACAAATTTAATGAAATATTAAAGCAATTTCTATTAACCCTTTCGAAGTACAGCTTCTATAACTTTAAAAATCAAACGATCATGTAGCCACGAGTGTGTGATTTTGACGTTTCTGTCACATAACAACAAACATCAAGTCATACCATTGAGTAAAAAATAATAAAGAGTTGCAACTGTCAAGGTTTCGAGATTTTAGTATTGTATTTCTTTGCCAATAACTTCACGATTGTCATCAATTTTTAGTGCTATGGGAAGGTATTTGTAATGTGGCTGTATAGCCCTTAAAATTGAAGACGATCATGAAGCTATTGGTGAAAAAATACAACACTAAAATCTCGAAACCTTGACAGTTGCGCCTCTTTATTATTTTTACTCAATGGTCATACACTAAACAGTGCCTAACATGTTTTTTAAAGTAAAGCCTAGTTTTCTAATTAAGATAAACTATATTTACTAGATAAACGCATTCATCACCCTCATAACAAAAATGTTCCTAACACTACAACACATCACATGCGTCTTTTCCACACTCGTGTTTGACGCTTCGCGTCGTTCGGTCAACGGCTGTCACGTGCAGAAAAGTGTACCACTTTCCGCACTTGTTAGGAAAATAACTATATTTGTACAACTAGTCTGCAGTGTGAGATATACTGAGTTCTGCAATCTTACAAATATAACATTAAATACTTTTCACGTTTCGCATACAAGCTTATTTATCTACTTAATTCAAACAGATGACTAGTGATTTTTTCCATTAGTAGGAATATTTACTCTTTCCCTAGTTACTTGGAAAAGTAGACTTTTCTAATGCAAAATTGCCCTGCTGAAGCAAAAAATTACTTGTTAGGTAGTAGCTACTCAGTCTGTCAAGTTTCAATAGTTTTCGCTGAATTATAATATAGCGAAGATATTTAAATTAGGAATACAATATATTTTCCTTTCATTTAAGTGTACTTTAAATTAATTGATTTTCAGAATGGTGTAAATATCATCTCATTGCATTGTCCCTAAAAGAAAAAGATGCAATTAACATTTTAGGCAATATCACAGGGAATTATAAAGTTTATTACATAGGTATACAAGATACTTTATAAGTTTACAAAAAACTATTTAAATATTTCTTTTGTTAACCAATCAAGTCCTTCACATAAACCATTTCCTTGAATTGCAGAAGTACCTTGAATATACCATCTTTTACTCCTTAATTTATCCAATTCTAGAATTTCCGTTATTTCACTAATAGACATACAATTCGGTATATCCTGTTTATTAGCAAAAATAAGAAAAACAGAATCATGAAAACAATTGTCCATCATATCACGAACTTTATCATGGAATTCTTTCATAAGAAATCTATCATTTGAATCAATAACAAAAATAACCGCATCTGTTACTTCTAAATATACCTTATGATAATTTCTCACTTTTCTTAGACAAGGTACATCTCTAATTGTGAATATCGTGTTATCGTGTTCTATTGTTTCTACATTTTCTCCAACTGTAGGATAGGTTTTTACAAATGTTCCTAGTTTTAATCTATATAGAATTGATGTTTTACCGGCGCCATCAAATCCAATCATTAAAATTCTTATTAATTTCTTACTAAATAGTTTATGATCAGACGATATATTCGAACCCATTTCTACACCTTTTCCTTTATACCACAGGTGTTTAACTTTACTATTCTATTTTCGCCTCAATTTTTCTGGGATCCTATTTTGGGGTCGTGCAAGACGAATCTAAACTACTTCTCCATGAAAATCACCCGTGTTTGAAAAAAAAATCCTGCAATTTCACTTCTGCATCACCTCGCACAATAAAAACAATTTAATTTAGTCTAGTTTCCTTGACGCAGTCATACTGTGGGACTCAGGATACATCTGGGGGAATATATTTGCTTTTATCCAATACGCAAAGGTTTGTTTTCCCATGGGGGCCATGGGTTGATTGGGTTGCAAAAACTTTAATTTTGTACATATCGCCAAAATAATCACACGGTCAGTTGTCAATTGTCTTCTGTCGTGTCTTGTTGTCACCCAAGGATTTATTCCCTCAAGGTCACGCAGGCACAGAATTAATAACAATCAGAACCCAAGCTCAAAGTCGGCACCTTTTATCATTTGTAGCCAGATTCGGTGACCTCCGACATTTATTATATTATAATAAATGCCTCCAATCAAGGCTTGTAGACGTACAGGTTACATCAATGAGCAGCATTAGGGCGAGGAAAATGCGGGTTGCGGCCAACGATTATCTATCTATCTTGGGTTGCGGCAGGCGACACCATAGACGTAATATAATAGACCACAAGATACTATATACGTTTACTCATTGAGTAAAAATAATAAAGAGGCGCAACTGTCAAGGTTTCGAGATTTTAGTGTTGTATTTTTTCACCAATAGCTTCATGATAGTCTTCAATTTTAAGGGCTATACAGCCACATTACAAATACCTTCCCGTAGCACTAAAAATTGATAACAATCCTGAAGCTATTGGCAAAAAAATACAATACTAAAATCTCGAAACCTTGACAGTTGCAACTCTTTATTATTTTTTACCAATGGTTTACTTAAAAACCTGTCTTCAGAGTATCCACATGACTTTTTAGCCTTATCGCTTTTCTCTACAATGTAATTCGTATCTTCCATCTCTCTTTCGGGTTATTGTTTCAGGTATGTGCTACGACGTACGACGCCTCTGTGTATTCGGTATTAGCATACTTATTGTCTATGGGTAATAGCTGATACTCCTTTTACAAAACACTGGATATTAGAAAAGAACGAACATAAAATTTATTTCCTTTCCTGTACATACATAAATGCCTTTCAGATTTCTCTAATCAACTACGTAGCTTACTGTAATTTTATGCAACTAACAATACATTCTGTTATATTCATACAACCAACTATACATACTTATGTTGAGAGTCAACTATCTGTGGCTCGCAGTTACCCAAAGAAAGATAGCTTTATACGCATCTTACATTATAAAAAGAGACGGAGCGAGAACATATCGTCGTAACTATTCTGGCCCCAAGGATATGAGTTATCTTGGAGTCTATTATAATAAGTCTATGGGCGACACAGACCTAAATAATTAGACTGATTATGAACGCACTGCGCAGCCATTGGCGCATGCAAATACCACAGACCTCTGTGGCAAATACAGGAGCCGTCCATTTTTCAATACTTTTTGTTTACACATATAAATTGAACCAATGAAATGCTATCAAGTTTGTTTTGTTGTGAGGGCTGCATAATATGACTTTAGCTGGCATTTGGGAGACGATCCGAAACAACAGTGCTTAGAAGGGGAAAGTAGTTTTGTACGTTGTAGGTATGTCCACTATGTAGTTTTTATTAGATATATTTAATTTGAGAATTTTATGGGCTTCAAAAACTAGTAATTAAATATAAACTAAGAGTAATTTTAATTTCTAACGTACCTTCTACTTTTTTTAGTCCTTTATCTGCAACTGTACAAGTATGTTGAAAAACTTCTAACTCTGAAATTACTTTTCATCGGCATGAAATACATTTGTAAGCAAACGGAAATGTGTATATAAGGATTTACCAAAGTCATCCATATACTATTATTGAAAAATTCGATTTTCTAACGTAGTTAAGAAGTACTTATACAACCTTTCCATTTCGGGCATTCATATTAGAAAAGAACTGAGTAAGTTTATTTTACTTCAACATCATAATAAAGTATTTATTCTACTTCCGTGCGTAAAGTACTAACTTTACATACGCTGTGTAGTGCCCAAAGTAAAAATTTCATATAATCGCCTATAATAATAATCATATCGTATTTCAAAAACGTTAAATATGGTTACATATTTAATTTTATGTAGTCCATTATATTAATATAAAGTTCCATTTCCGAAAAAATTTCACTTTACACACTTGTTGCATAGGTATATAACTATTTTCACAATAATATATGTTTATTACCTATTACCTAATATTATTTTTAAGGCACATTTAAAACTAATTACAGTAAAATATTAGTTATACTTTCTAAACATTCTTGACTCAAAACTACTTTCCGTTACGACTGCGATGTTATTTTTAAAAATTCCCGCTTCCAAGTATAGAAAAATGGCGGTGTTCAATATTTGCAAGTAGCTAGGCTTGAAAGAACCTTTGTGGCTGGCGACCGCGGTCTGTCATTTATTTTACATACTAAAAAGAGACACTAAACACCGCTCTGGAGTGCGTTCTAAAACTACGCCCGAGCGCGCTCCTGTGATAAAAAGTCGTTCGTGTACACTGCAGGCGTTTTACTCCAACCCGTTCGGTGACACGTTGAGGTGTACAACCAAACGCCGCAGTCAGGACCACGGCGTTGAGGACGTGACATGCGCAGTGTCTCATACACCTACCTGTTTTGTCACATATGTCGTGCATATGTCACATTGTCAAAATTCGTATTTGTGAAGTAAGTTGATGTATTTCATTTTAAAACGAAAAAATAACAGTTTCAAGCTATTAAATATTATAATATACCTACCTATTGGTGAAAAATACCTTGGGTAAAACGTTAATATTACAAAAAATAGTAAAATAGATGGATGGATTATTGAATAAAAATTGAATTGAAAAAATGAATAAAAATATACCTTCTCGCTGGGGTCTCCTCACACTTCACACAAAAATCATGAAATGGCGGGAAATAGTGACACTTGGCCGTAACAGGAAGTTAAGTTACGCCGCTTGGCCGTTCGTGTTTCCACTGGCATCAACGGTGACATTCGCATCATTACGTCACACCGACGGTCGCCTAGTGACTTATGATATATTGAGATAGGGAAGGTTCAGATTGGGTAACCTTTAGAGTTTACCAGCCTTGGCCTCCAATATGCATCGGCCATATTCTTAGTCAAAACGTTCAGGACCTTACTTGAATAATTTGTAGCTCTTTCATAAGCAGTCTTAGATGGTTCTATTATTTCCTCCATTAAGCATTATTTTTTTTCATAGGCACTTCAATTCAACTCATACCATACACAATAGAGTATTATAGGGTTTTGCTATTTAGGAAACACTATTACCGATGAAAAATACTTTCCTAAAATTCACAGTCGAATTGGTTCATTCTACCACCACTTTTATTACACTGAACACTTAAATAACTGATTATAGATTGACGAAATTGTCTAGAGGTTTGCGAACACTAGTTGTATAAAAATTATACTAGCGACGTCCTGTCGCTAATACTGGCCTGGCACATTCTCTTCTTAAGAACATGGCGGACTAACGTGCGCGAAGACGGTGCGCGAACTTTTCCCGCCAATAGGAGATGGTATTAATTCTGTGACGCAGGCCAGGCCGGTTGTGACGGCGATAACGGTACCAGTCCGCTAGCGGCTTGCACCAGTGGTCCTTTTTACAATAGATCTACATTGGTGGGATGCCGTTTTATTTTTTTAGCTAAATAGATCTTGATATTTTATGGACGGTAAAATAAAAATTGGTAGATTTTTATTTTACACAGTTTCATATGTATACATTAGGTACTTTTATGTATTATGTATACTTAATAAATAACAATTCATTTGTTTTAAAAACTATTCTTGAAATTGACAAATAGTTATGGATATGTGCCTATGGAAAAAAGAATAAAACACATTCTTTAAAATAAAGATAGTTTTAAATACTAGTATAAAAAAATATAATGAAATTTTAAATTGTAGAGAGTGTAGAGACTGACACGTTATATTTTAATTTATAATTTTATTTAATTTACGAGTTTTCCCTCTTTTAGAATCTGAGGAATTACTATTCTTCCTTTTCAATTTTTGTTTCTGGTTGGCCTGAAAATTATTGATATTTATTTTTATTATTGTTCTTAATTTACAAAATTCTGATATAATTTCAAATGGTAAACTGAATTTCCTTTTTTGAAATTTTTTTGCCAGCAGTTTCATAACCCCTGGCATTTTCTAAAACCATCAGAATACTGTTTTCTTAAATATTTTTCCCAAGTTTTTATTTTTGTAAGCCATTCATCTGTAGGCTTAATAATTAGACCCCCGAAAGACAGTTGCTGGACCCAAGAGAGGAGAAATTATTATGGTCTTTTGATTTAATTTTATAGGTGTAATTGCCCAGACTTGGAAATTCTTATTTCTTATATTTGAACTGAACGTACCAAAAATATACTGTTAGTAAGTTAAATAATAAGCAAATTGCAAAACAAAAACACCTTCAAAAACACACTTTTCATAGAGTCGAAAGAAAACAGACAGAGGCGACGCGACGTGTCGTATTGTACATACTGTAACTCGACCCGTGGCGAAATCAACTATCGCCGCACCGACAATTCAACCGTTTAACACGTCACAAACGGTACCAAATGCGTGGGGAGTGGGCAACGTTGCACTTATGGGAGATGAGCGATCCTTTCTAACATAGCCTTCTACAGTTCCAAGCCATGAAGTTTGAAATCTGGCAACGCGACAGGTAGACCACTTTGGTCGTGTTGTTTACCATCGGGGTTTGTTTAGTAATTACTTTTTAGACTTTGTACTGTTTGTACTTTAGTACTGTGTTATTAAGAATTATTATTAATAATTCATTAACTTCGCTTATTTGAAGTTTTTAAACTGGACAAAGGTAAGAAAGCATTATATACGGTCATTTAGTGAAAACGTCATCTGACAGATAATGGATGCAAACAATGTTTAAAGTTAGGAAAAACGATAATTTAATTAAACAAAAATATTTAAGCACTAAAAAGGTATGTATATATGATTGACTTACCAGTATTTTATAACCTGTTATAAATATAACATAATATAATAATGATATAGACTTATAAAACAAAAATAAAATAGTATTGTACACCTTGCAAATTGTTATTTATAAATGAATACAGTTTATTTGACAAATGTTACAAAATTACACATGTTTCTATCAGTGGATGTTATAAATTTATAAATTGTTTGCATCCAATTCTTTGACATCACATATGACTCATGACGCGCACTAAATATGCGTTTATTTTTTATATTGTAGATGCCTCGACATTGCTGTATACTATGCAAGTACTTTAAAAACTGAATCCTCAAATAGTGGTACTTATCCTTTCCCAAAGGATCCAGTGCTGCAATAAATTGGCTTAGAGCTATACACACGGAGGACTACTGCATTAGTAAAAATTCAGCTATTTGCACTTTGCACTTTGAAGGCAGAGAAGTTACAACCATGGAGCTTTATAAAGATAGGTAATACGCACGAGGCTAACTAACATATCTCAAGCGAATGTGGTAATAAATCCCAAAAAAGAAAAGGAAGAGAAATAACATATCCTCGTTTAAATGAGGATGCAGTTCTTCACATATTTTCCAATCAACCGAAGTATCTTTCTACAACTAAGCCAGTGTCTCGACGTAATCCTGAAGAAAGAAGACAAGATGCTAAAGGCAAAATATTGACCAGTTTCTTGCCGACGACATCATATCAAGCTTTGAATATTTGGTGCAGGCTGTGCCAAAAAAATGATGCTTCATTAAGTGGAATTACAAGTGTGTGTGTGAACAATGTCTTGTATTTTTACATTTTAAATATTGACTACGACAGTGAAGAATCTGATACTGATAGTAGCGAAGTAAAAGTAGTTTCAAGTATTAGCGTAAATCAAAGTTTTAATGTTAGTGTTTTTGTAAATAGTCATGAATTGCCATCAAGCAATTTAGAGTGGATTTTACCCTATTAAGTGTATATTCTAGAATTATATATTTGTAAATTATTCATTTTGGCGAAATAAATTTATAGCACAAGTTTTGGGATCTTTATACTTTATTTCCTAAACAAAATCCTTAATCAGTGCATGAAAGTAAGGGATGATTGAATTACAAACGGGACTACCATTGCCAGGAAATGCGATGTTGCCATTGTTACTTCATGGCTTGGACCTGTAGATGGCTATGTTTCTAGTTAACAATCCTTGGTTGTCAGTTGTCATCACCTCTGTGACCATAGATAAAATATTTAACATATGTATCTGTGACCACAGAATATTCTGTGACTGACAAAACACTTGTCGATATTTCTGTGGTCATCACAGGCTTCGACCCCGTTTGTTTACGTTTTCGATGAATGGAAGAATATCGGTGAGGCGGGTGAGGAACAGAGAGTAGTAAGCAATGCATTTGTGCCAAATTGTATCATTTAATGGCAATTTTAGGGAAAGTTAGAATAAGAATTTTCTAATTACTATTAAATTACCTATTGTCTTTTAAAACTTCACGCTATATAATTAGCACTAAAAAGACGAAAAAAATTCTTAGTTTATATCGTGAAAATTCATCATGATTTGCCTGTCTATCTATATACTTTTCCTACGAGCGTGCGGAAAATAATAATAATAATTTTCCGCACGCATTCTAGTTTCGAAAGTTGTACTTTTCCGAACTAATGCGAAAAAACGTATTATTCTGCTGAAGTAATTAAATTTTATGTGCATTTTTGGGTAATTTTATACAAATTTAATGAAATTTAATCATTTCTATTTATACTAACTCCTTTGAAGTAGCTCATATAACTTTAAATATCAAAAAATCAAGTAGCATATATAGTAGGGCCAAAAAAGAGTAGTCAGTAAATCAAAACATTCACCGGCAATTCTTCAAAGTATTTAGCTGTTATGGAATACAGAAGTTGCAGCTTTTTTTACCATATAATCCCATATAATTGAGAAAAATATCAAGTTTTATCCGCCTACCAGAGATGAAAACCACAACTAGTTCCCCCTGAGTTTACTGACTACTCTTTTTGGCCCTACTATAGTAGCATCACAGAATTAATAACAATCAATACCATCTCCTATTGGCGGGAAAAGTTGGCGCACCGTCTTCGCGCACGTTAGTCCGCCATGTTCTTAAGAAGAGAATGTGCCAGGCCAGTATTAGCGACAGTACGTCGCTAGTATAATTTTTATACAACTAGTGTTCGCAAACCTCAATTTCGTCAATCTATAATCAGTTATTTAAGTGTTCAGTGTAATAAAAGTGGTGGTAGAATGAACCAATTCGATTGTGAATTAATTTTAGGAAAATATTTTTCATCGGTGACAGACGCCCGGAATTGAAGACGATTGTAGGGCGGTCGTAGCGGTAAATGTCACTGTACGTACACCCATCACTGCCGGTTAGTATGCCCGCGGTCGTAGTACGACCGATGGAGAGTGTGGTCGTCGACAAGGATGATCTTGTCGAAGCTTCGGTATAGTGGTGGATGAACCGGTGCCGCCCGTTGAAGCTCCAGTACTTCCGCCGCCACCTCCACATCGCGTATATGGCGTTTAATATTGCGAGACGTCTGACGTGGAAGGATGCCGTGAATACCCCAGCGAATGTTCTGCAACAGTGATGTCGAACACCTTATGGTGAGTCTCCACGGTGGCAGTACGACTGCGAACTGCATGAGTGCACATCAATAATAAGCCACTACACGACGTCGTATTCAAAATCCGCGTGGCGCGAAAGTTGACCAAGTTCCATAGAGATAGAATTATATTCTATCTCTATGCCAAGTTCCAACTTTAGACGACAACTGTGTGGCAGTTTAACGTTTTCTGCGTTTGACGTTTATTTGTTAGGTTACTAATGGCGAGCAGTTGTAATATATAATATATAAATAATAAATTCATTAATTATCCTCATTCATAAGACATTTCAAACAGGCATGTCCACAAAATTTTAATTTCAATTGGAAATGATAGATTTATTGGTATTATGAACTAATGTAACAATAAAAAAATTTGTATATTTTCATTTTGCCAGTTATTCGCAATAGAAATCACCTAAAAGCAGAGAGGCTAAGAAACGTTCCCAAGATAGAGGCTAGTAACATGACGTCACATCCTCGCAGGCACGTTGCCGCGCGCCGGCCGGCTTGTACGGGTTCGTCATGCAGTGAGCATTCTCTTACTGTGTTAATGAGCAGTATTATAAAAGAAATATGGTGGCACGAAAATGATGTTTTGTTCCTTGCTGCAATAATACAACTACTAAGACGCCAACGAAAATATTTGTAAGCGTCCCAAAGCCAACAATAAACAAGAAAAAATGGTTTGAGGCAGTAAGACGTGATATTAAAAACGTTTCATCGACATCTACTTTGTACTGCTGCGAGGATCATTTTAATGCAAGTTAATTTACTATAATAATAAATGCTACACGATTAGTTCTCCTCATGCAGTTTAAACCCGAATTTAAATGATCTACATTAAAACACAGCTTTTTTTCGTGATTTCCTTTGGGGCTGGTTATAATCACTGTTTGTTATCAGAAAATCGGATACCATATAATTACGCTTACATTTGGCAAATTATGCGAATTTCCTTTCTGGAAACCTTCTTCCATATTTACTAATAAGACGATGCAATAAACCAACACCACAACGTCGTAAATAATAGAGCTATTGCAAATGTAGACTGCATTCTGACACTTCTGACAGCTCAGCGCGCGCCGTGCGAAAATTAATCACGTGCGTCAGCCAGGCTAGCGAGCTTGTGACGTCAAAACAATCAGCAGGCGTTTATTTAATTCAAACGGAGCAAAAGATTTCTTCGGTCGCTGTCATGGTTAGGATGAATTTTTTTTCAAAAAAATTTCAGATATACCGGGTGCCACAGGATACTGGCTCACCCCTATATTTCCTTTATTTTTTAACTTATCCATTTGAAATTTGGGGGGCATAAACTACCGTTTAAAATGTATTTCTGCACATTACAAACACTATGGTACCACTTCCGGTTTATCCGGAAATAACCTCAACTTTCGATTTTCAACTGGAACACCCTGTATATTTTTACATATTTGGATGCAGGGCAACATTCTGCATAAACCATGTAAGTTTCGCGAATTTTTGAGCCGATGTTCAATTTTTTCAAGCATTTTAAGAAATCCGTGAAAGTGGACTTTATACTTTTAAACGAATGAAATAAAATTGAAAATAAATAGCACAGATATGAAATAGATATCAATGAAATCAGAAAGAAAATTATAATTTTTCAAACACTATGAGCCACCACCTTCCTATTTGAAAAAAAAAAGTTTTTGATAAAAAAGTGATATGTTCAACTTTGGAGGCTTCGCAAACAGTTCTTAGTGAAACGAAAAGAAAAATTATATTTTTCCTTTGAAGTTTACCTACCGTATAACGAATTTTGGAATTCCAAAGCACTCTAGACGGATTTTTTAAGATGCTTGGAAAAATTGAACATCGGCTCAAAAATTCGCGAAACTTACATGCTGTATGCAGAATGTTGCCCTCCATCCAAATATGTAAAAATATACAGGGTGTTCCATTTGAAAATCGAAAGTTGAGGTAATTTCCGGATAAACCGGAAGTGGTACCATAGTGTTTGTAATGTGCAAAAATACATTTTAAACGGTAGTTTATGCCCCCCAAATTTCAAATGGATAAGTTAAAAAATAAAGGAAATATAGGGGTGAGCCAGTATCCTGTGGCACCCGGTAGGTACCAGGGGCTCCGGTGTACGATTTTAACTAATATTAATGTATATTAATTTTTTTGTGGACATGCCTATTAAACACATATTACTATTACTATTATGAATTATGGCGGTTATGCTGATAGTAAAAGAGAGTAAATAAAACGTGTTGGGACGACGACGTCATCATCTGTAGTATGGAGACGAGTACTTGCTAAATAATGGTGAGTCTCCACGGTGGCAGTACGACTGCGAACTGCATGACTGCACATCAGCAAATCAATCATAATAAGCCACTACACGACGTCGTTTTCAAAATCCGCGTGGCGCGAAAGTTCCAACTTTAGACGACAACTGTGTGGCAGTTTAACGTTTTTTGCGTTTGACGTTTATTTGTTAGGTTACTAATGGCGAGCAGTTGTATATTATAAATTTAATAATAAATTCATTATCCTCAATCATAATGACATTTCAAACAATTAAACACAAATTACTATTACTATTATGAATTATGGAGGTTATGCTGATAGTAAAAGAGAGTATAAATAAAACGTGTCGTGACGACGACGTCATCTGTAATATGGAGACAAGTACTTGGTAAATGAAAGCGTGTTAAGCGTGTAATTATTTGTACAGTTAAAACGTCGACGTTGCACTGTCGCTGTGTGTGGACCATAGAGATAGAATATAATCTCTATGGTGGAGACCCACCGTGAGTCTCCACGGTAGCAGTACGACTACGAACTGTATGACTGCACATCAGCAAACCAATCATAATAAGCCACTACACCACGTCGTATTCAAAATCGGCGTGGCGCGAAAGTTGACAAAGTGTCAACTTTAGACAACTGTGTGGCAGTTTAACGTTTTTCGCGTTTGAAGTTTATTTGTTAGGTTAAATTAATGGCGAGCAGGAGTATATTAACTGTACAAATAACTACGCTTTCATTTAACAAGTACTTGTCTCCATATTACAGATGACGTCGTCGTCACGACACGTTTTATTCACTCTCTTTTACTATTAGCATAACCTTCATAATTCATAATACGCGCATTTAGTGCGCGTCATAAAAGTCATGTAATGTCAAAATTGGATGCAAACAATTTATGAATTTATAACATCTACTGATATAAACACGTGTAATTTTGTAAAATTGATCAAATAAACTGTATTTATTTACAAATAACCATTTGCAAGGTATGTACAAGACTATTTTATTTTTGTTTATAAATTTAAATCTTTATTATATTACGTTATATTATAACAGGTTATAAAATACTGGTAAATTAATCATATACATACCTTTTTAGTGCTTAAATATTTTTATTTAATTAAATTATTATCGCTTTTACTAACTTCAAACATTGTTTGCATCCAATTATCTGTCAGATGACGTTTTCACTAAATGAGCGTATAGTAATAGTAATTTGGGTTTAATTGTTTGAAGTGTCATTATGATTATGAATGAGGATAATGAATTTATTATTTATATTAGGTGTGTTTGGTGACCCAGTCCAGAGCGTCCCGAACTAAAAGTTACAACTTTCCACTGTAGTTTTAAAATAAATATCACTTTGACAACAACTATCAAACGTAAAAATCCCGAGTGTACATGTTTGTACACCGAACAAAATAGTTTTTAAAGTTCTAGCAATTCGAGTTCAGTTCATATAATTCGCTGACTTTAGTCCAGGACGTTCTGAACTGGGTCACCAAACACAGCTATATCTGTCGAACTGCGTTCGGTAAGTAAATGTATCGAATGTATTCGATACATCTACCCGATCCAAACATTTATTTAAGTTGGTAAATGCGGTATAACCATAAACAAAATCTATGGGTATAACCTCAAAATATGATTAAAAAATACTCAAGTTTTGACATTTAGAAAGATATGAAACCCATCACTGAAAGAATATAAAATAATAGTGAACATTGTATAAGGAGAATGGTATGCCTGCGCGCAGTCACTCAGTTTAATTAGCGGCGGGTGATGTCACAATAATTAACCTCAAAAATTTGTATTTTCTAAAATTTTTGGAATATTATGCAGTCTATTTTTAATATTTTTATTTCATCCCGTCCGGAAAGTACAACACTACATTCATATGCGGCCGGAAAATGAGACATTACGGTATCATGGTAAGTCCCCACGTGCGGAAATGGCGGAAAAGGCGGAACTATTCTAGACATGTGATTGGCCAAAAGTCGGCCATATTAGTAATTGTCAATTCCCCTGATGTTCCGCCGGCTATCCGCAAAAAGTTGAATTTAGTTTAACTTTTTGCGGATTCCGTGATTGTGGAATAAGGTTATGGTACACCTGAAGGATTCTGAAGGATTTTAGAAGTTCTCTTGTGTTTGACAACGAGTGCACCTATAGCTAATAAAACCGAATCGCTTTTTATAATTTCCATTTTTCTCTGTATAATATAACTCGTATAACTTTTAGGTTAGATGGTATTACGCAGTTTCCGCAAAAATACCTCACCATTGGAATGTTCCGCTAAAAATCACGGAGTTCCGCTTTTCCGCGTTTTCCGCCCGTTGGGACTTATGGTAAGTCCCCACGTGCGGAAATGGCGGAAAAGGCGGAACTATTCTAGACATGTGATTGGCCAAAAGTCGGCCATATTAGTAATTGTCAATTCCCCTGATGTTCCGCCGGTTATCCGCAAAAAGTTGAATTTAGTTTAACTTTTTGCGGATTCCGTGATTGTGGAATAAGGTTATGGTACACCTGGAGGATTTTAGAAGGATTCTGAAGGATTTTAGAAGTTCTCTTGTGTTTGACAACGAGTGCACCTATAGTATAGTTAATAAAACCGAATCGCTTTTTATAATTTCCATTTTTCTCTGTATAATATAACTCGTATAACTTTTAGGTTAGGTGGTATTACGCAGTTTCCGCAAAAATACCTCACCATTGGAACGTTCCGCTAAAAATCACGGAGTTCCGCTTTTCCGCGTTTTCCGCCCGTGGGGACTTACCATTATGGTAAGTCCCCACGTGCGGAAATGGCGGAAAAGGCGGAACTATTCTAGACATGTGATTGGCCAAAAGTCGGCCATATTAGTAATTGTCAATTCCCCTGATGTTCCGCCGGTTATCCGCAAAAAGTTGAATTTAGTTTAACTTTTTGCGGATTCCGTGATTGTGGAATAAGGTTATGGTACAATTATTTCTCTTTTATTAGATTATTGCTAGCACCTTACGTTCGCCTTTCGTCTTCCATAAAGATATCTCTGACCCAGAAATCTCATTTGTACCTTTTCCATTTCTTCTATTTTAATATACCGGGTGACACAAGAAGTAGTTACCCCCCCATATTTGTTGGCATTTTCATAGATGAAAATTTCAAAATTTTATGGTGAAATAAATACACAGATTCTCATATTTTGACATAAATCATGTGTTAAAACCACTTCCGGTTTAACCGGAAGTGGCATCAACTTTCTTATTTTAAATGAGAACACCCAATTTTTTTTCAATATTTGAAATCTACATAAAATTCCCTTTCTAATGATGTATAACACATTGACATTTGCTTTCAAGATGGCGGCGAAATATTATTTTTATACTAAATTTAAGTTGGCCATTGATTCGCCGCCAGAAAACAAAACGTGGTTGGAAGGCTGTGGAAACAAAAAAATGATTTATTGTTGCTTTGCTGATAGCATTATTTGCAAACATTTGACATGCATAATGTCTACTAGGATTATTTTCTTTTTTTCGTGTATTTGAAAACAAAAACTGAATGTTTCACATTTTTTTTAAATAAGAACCTATGTTTTTTATGTGATGTGTGAATTCTACATCAAATTATCTCCATGATGATATACGACATGTTCCCTTTTATTTATGCATTAGCAGCCAAATTCATCTTTGTCTTAATAGAATTGAAACTAAAATTCACAATTCTAATAAGACAAAGATGAATTTGGCTGCTAATGAATAAATAAAAGGGAACATGTCGTATGTCATCATGAAGATAATTTGATGTAGAATTCACACATCAGATAAAAAACATAGGTTCCTATTTAAAAAAAATGTGAAACATTCAGCTTTTGTTTTCAAATACACGAAAAAAAGAAAATGATCCTAGTAGACATTATGCATGTCAACTGTTTGCAAATAATGCTATCAGCAAAGCAACAATAAATCAATTTTTTGTTTCCACAGCCTTCCAACCACGTTTTGTTTTCTGGCGGCGAATCAATGGCCAACTTAAATTTAGTATAAAAGTAATGTTTCGCCGCCATCTTGAAAGCAAATGTAAATGTGTTATACATCATTAGAAAGGGAATTTTATGTAGATTTCAAATACTGAAAAAAAATTGGGTGTTCTCATTAAAAATAAGAAAGTTGATACCACTTCCGGTTAAACCGGAAGTGGTTTTAACACATGATTTATGTCAAAATATGAGAATCTGTGTATTTATTTCACCATAAAATTTTGAAATTTTCATCTATGAAAATGCCAACAAAAATGGGGGGGTAACTACTTCTTGTGTCACCCGGTATAATTTATAGAGAGCTAATATTCTTTTACGAGACGCATCCTGAAGGATTTTAGAAGTTCTCTTGTGTTTGACAACGAGTGCACCTATAGTATAGCTAATAAAACCGAATCGCTTTTTATAATTTCCATTTTTCTCTGTATAATATAACTCGTACAAGTTTTAGGTTAGGTGGTATTACGCAGTTTCCGCAAAAATACCTCACCATTGGAACGTTCCGCTAAAAATCACGGAGTTCCGCTTTTGCGCGTTTTCCGCCCGTGGGGACTTACCATTACCATCAGAGCCGGTAAAATACCGGAAACCACCGGAAACTTATTACGAACCAATCACAAACTGTTATATTATACCTTTTGACAGTATATAAAAATCAACCGTAATACTATAATTAATGATAACGTGCAACTTACACCTGATTTACAGCACTTCCAAAAACAATTCCAAAACAATTTATTTAAAATTAGAATATAGTAATCTCGACAAAGAGAACCAGATTGCACTTAAATATTCGACGTAAGCAGGTGCCAAGACAGTTGAGAGATTTAAGGTGATGGTGTGCCATATGCCGGCTCAAATTAATAATAAATTTGTAAACTTTGCGGTGGGTACAGATCAGACTTAAAATTTGAGACATCTTTCAAGAATATCCTATAGGTATATTCACGTACTGGACCCTTTCAGTACGGCACTCATTGGAGTTGTTGTACTAGGAGCAGATAAAGATAGGAATCGGCTCCATGATCTACGCATGCACCACATTCAAGTGTGCCAAGTGTTTTAATGTCAAAGGATATTAAATTTAAAAAAATTCCTTTAATCTAATAAAACAAATTCCTTTATCAGGGGAATAACACACATATCTAACCTGCCTCCGGCTGTCGCCTCCGGCTTCTAACTTGCAATAAACCTCTTCATAAAAAAAAAATTCCTTTAATCTAATAAAAAAAAAACAAGAACGTGTGGGATTTGAACCCGGAACTTCTGCTTGCCTAGCCGACCACGTCTCCGCTAGGCTATCTACCCAGTGATAAATTGTGAGTAAAGAATGTATAAGTTAGGTTTCGGGTAACACGTTCTGTACACTTGGCCTTGGCAACGTTGGCATGTGGCGCATGCGTAGATCATGGAGCCCATTCCTATCTTTAGCTGCTCCTGTTGTACTGGTCAGGTCATAGACGGGAGTTTTTTGTGTTCCAGGTTGCCAGATGACCTATATATCGGCCGCAATTTCTTTACTTAATTTCTATAGGGAAATCGCAAGTTGAGTTAGGATTGCACTCTTTGTGAGTAAAATGACGCTAAATATGATAAGAAAATGTATTAAACAAAAAACATACTCTCAAAAATCATGTTTATGGACATCAATACTATTTAAAAATGTAAAACAGAAAACATACTACCGAAAATCATGTTTATAGACATATCAATACATATCATAGACATATCAATTTTTTGAGGGACCCGCACGGGCTTCGGAAGCGATCTCTAACAATACTGAACACGCTGGTCACGATAAATTGAAGTGGAACCTCGAAATGCAGGTTCAGCGAGTGTCGTATATATACGCCAGTGGCATGGCCAGTGGCAGATATATCAGACGCTCGTCGGTAGAGCATGAAAACTGAGTCGCGATATATGTGTCAGTCGTCTGTAGAGTAAGTTAATTTCTAATCCCTGTCTCATAAATCGATCGGCAGTCCAGAGAGTATGGTTAACATCGTGTCATATATATCGGTCAGCCGTCTGTGTGCCAAATTTACGAGTGGCAGGTATAGTGTAATAGAAATAGTGTTAGAGGTGGAACTAATTGGAACAAAAATGATTCTTATTGTAAATGGTAGGTAACACGCTCCTAATCAACATACTAAAAATATACATCCGTACTGTCTCGCAAAATGCGTTTTTTTGGCCGCCATCTTGAAAAATATATAAAAAATTAAAGAAAACGTAAAAAATCATGTGTGGTATGAAATTACAGGAAATTTCATGCTGAAGAAGAATATGATATTGATTTTTAAAAGTAAAATGTTTACAAAGATGAAGTAGGGGGGAAATGATACCTTCATGACCCTGTATTTACACCTTAAATGCTTATATTATGCTACATTACATTACACCTATACCTGATGCTGTGAGGCTAATTTTGATTTTCTTTATTATCAGTTTCATGTAGGTAATCTTTGTTTTGAGGGAAGAAATCTTCATAAGAAAAATGGAAGACGAAACCTGCTTTTTGTGTTCCAATGTGCGTTGTGACGATACTCCCTATGTCGCATTAACAGCAAAAGGCTTGACGGGAATTATTAACGCGAGCAAACTAAGAGATGATAAAATTTATGAACTTTTCATTCCTTTGCCTACTGGTACTGTTAAAGTACATAAAGAATGACAGTCATTCCTGTGTGTGCTTTCCAGTTTCGCGAGACAATTTTAAAACTATGCCAGTACTAGAAGTGATCTATTGGCAGCAAATGTACACGCGAGGATGCTTTTAGTCATAGATTTACCTGCCGCAGAAGCTCGATATCACCAAGTGTGCAGTGTCAATTTTAGAAACGGCAAATTAATTTCTGTGAAGTATACGCCTAAAGATAGTGGAGGATTGCTCACTTCAGTAGGCCGTCCGGTTGACACTGATAGTTCAGATGCTTTTGTAGAGACATGTGAGTACAAGAAAATTGTGAAGAGCCGATATCTGTCAGTAACTTAGTGAAAGAAATGCGTAGTTTTTTACCAGAGGGAAGTGAGCTTTACACTTCTAGACATTTGAAGAAAAAATTGCAAGACTGGTTTGGAGACAACATCATAATATCAGGCACGATGGCATATATAACATGATAACATATGGAAAAACTGTATCAAACATAATCTTTGACTATCACAAACAAAAAAGGCTTCATGACCCTAATGTAGAAAAATGTAGATTAATCGAGTCTGCAGCAAAACTGATCAGAACTAAAATAAATTTGTTGTACAAAAATAGGGAGTTTTATCCTAGTGTATCAGATATTGCATCCGTTGAAGAAAGCAAGACATATTTACCCCCTGTTTTACTAACTTTGTTGGATATCCTAATCGGTGGCAAACGCAATGATCTGAAGCAGGTTTCAATAGGCTAGGCTCTAATGCGAGCATGCAGGCCTCGTTCTCTGATTTGCCCTATTAGTCTTGCTGTAGGCATACAGATTCACAGAGATTTAGGGTCTCGTTTCCTAATTGATGATCTTTGCAGCCTTGGATTCAGTGTCTTATGATGAAGTACAGTTTTCTTGTAACCACTCACATGTCTTTACAAAAGCATCTGAACTATCAGTGTAAACCGGACGGCCTACTGCACTGCACACTTGGTGATATCGAGTTTCTGCAGCAGGTAAATCTATGACTGAAAGAATCCTCGCGTGTATATTTGCTGCCCATAGATCATTTCTATTGCTGCATAGTTTCAAAATTGTCTCGCGAAACTGGAAAGCACACACAGGAATGACTGTCATTTTTTGCGCTTTTCATAATCCGTAATAAACTGGCTACAAAACAAACAATTATTTTTGAAATTGAACGATCCAACACTTCCTCGTAGCGTTCTCGAGCTGGTCGAAGGAATATCATCTTGCGATGTTTAATTTTGATAGGATTGACGTTACACGTCGACATTCTCTATGTACTTTAACAGTACCAGTAGGCATATGATTGAAAAGTTGATGAATTTTATCATCTCTTAGTTTGCTCGCGTTGGTAATGCCCGTCAATCCTTTTGCTGTTAATGCGACATAGGGATATACAAAGCACATTGGATACAAAAAGTAGGTTTCGTCTTCCATTTTCCTTATGAAGATTTCTTCACTCAAAACAAAGATTACCTACCTGAAACTGATAATAAAGAAAATCAAAATTAGCCTCACAGCATCAAGTGTAGGTGTAATGTAATGTAGCATAATATAAACATTTAAGGTGTAAATACAGGGTCATGACCCAGTAAACACATGATTTGTGGCATTCTGTTGGCCCAGTAGAGTTATTGATGGTTTTGTGATGTTACTGATTAAGCATTAATGGCCCATTACAAGTTGTGTACAGTCCTACCAGTAGACTGACATTTTGCCATTTTAGTACCAATAATGGTTTACTGAGTTCTACCGAACCATTATTGGCACGGAAATGGTTCGGTAATGGCCCAGTAGAGTTAAGCTGCTGGCAAAATCTATGATGGCCGGTGGGACATATTTTTTCCGGGCCAGTACTGCCAGTTATGTCAGTTTGTACTTTGCCATTACTGGGCCACGTATGCTGTGTTTATTGGGGAAGGTATCATTTTCCCCTTTTCCCCCCTACTTTATCTTTGTAAACGTTTTACTTTTAAAAACCAATATCATATTCTTTTTCAGCATAAAATTTCCTGTAATTTCATACCACACATGATTTTTTATGTTTTCTTAAATTTTTTATGTTTTATTTCAAAATGGCGGCAAAAAAAACGCATTTTGCGCGACATTACGGATGTATATTTTTAGTATGTTGATTAGGAGCGTGTTACCTACCATTTACAACAAGAATCATTTTTGTTCCAATTAGTGCCACCTAAAGGTGTTTTTTCACATATTTCTATTACACTAGTATATCGGTCAGCCGTAAGGAAAGGGTTAAGTAGGTATTTGCTGTGTTTCATAACGTGTCACCGCTTCCCACGTAAGATTTTTGGAAGCTGTAATATTTACAACTTTTTAGTTCTCTCTGATTTTTATTTGTAAAATTAAATACAAGATTATTTGTGTTTCAGTCCTATTTTTATTTTTGCTCAAGTTAAAAATTTGTATAAGAACAAGGCTCGGAACAAGGTGATATTTAGAAAACTCCTCACATAAAAATTTACAAGATCGATGCCTTCTTAATCATAGCTAGGTAAAGTTAATGTTTTAAATGAGGCACCCACTGAAGAGTATAGTAATTTTTAGCTTTTTATATAAAGCTAATTAATTATATTTTAAATAAATATCTTTTTCCAATTAAGTACCTACGTCAGATCTAATCCTATGTTGTTATCATTAAAATGTGACTGATAAGATTTCTGCAATTACAAATTACAATTGATTTTTAAAATTAGTTAGGTATTGCCGCATTTACCATATATGTGCAAAATGAAACTGACGGAAATAAAAAAAATTGAAGAAATTCTATTAGTCGATAAGCCATTGTTGCGGCATAAAATTTGTAACTTAACAGCTCCTGCAGAAAATAATGGAAGTTTTCTACTGATTGTCGAATTAAGGCTAAAGAATGGAAAAAACTTCGAGGAAAAATTTGAGGTTGTAGCGAAGTTGGCTGCACCGAATGGCAATTTACAGAAACTGGAGTCATTTAAAAATGAAATCACATTTTATACCGTAATTATTCCTCAGCTGCAGCAATTTTTGAAACTACAAGGCGTTGAATCCATTGATTTATTTCCGACATATTATGGAGGTAGATTGAGTCTAAAATCGCGGAATAAGGCGACTGACAAGGATGCTGTTTTCCTCTTGGAAAATCTAAGAACTTCAGGTCAGTAGGTACTTTTGTTTTTTAAATAGTATGATAATACTAATTTATAATTAAAGATGTGTTTACATATACATATCACATATCTCGTAAAATGATAATTATTACTATTATATATTTTAATTAATTATTACTATTAGGTACTATAAAAGGAAATGTTTTTGAAATAATTGAAATATGCAAAAAATCTTAATCTCAATTTTATTTATCTTATCATGTGAGCAGTGATTTACAGTTTGAAATATACCTATTGTGCAAAATAGGAACAAAATACAATGGGTACTTTAAAATATCAGTTTAAGTAATCAATACCAAACAAACTCAAAGTTACAAGGATGTAGAAAGTGTGAAAAGGTTTAATCGATGCGTTATATAAGAGTCATCTGCTACCGTGCCACAATTTAAATTATCCAAAATAAATATGAAATATGATAGGTCATCGCATTAGAAATACCTGATAAAGTACTCAAAATAAATCATATGATGGTAGTTCATTGGTAAGACTTGAGATTATAATCAAATTGCAGTAATATACACAGTATCTGTTTTCTATCTATATTATCAGTTGCAGAGTTACGAAACAAATACGTATTAGGTTGGCATCCTGTATAAAGTGACTATTCATTATTTCTGGACCATTTCTCCTTATATCATACATAATCTTAGTTGATGATATTGCACTTGGCATTCCTAGTATTTACGTAATAATTGACCACAAGCACATTAGCCATATCTAATTAACTAACATTCCTTATAATTAGACGCTTTATATTTTATGTTTTAAGAGGAGTTATAATTGATGCTTTTGCAGTAATAAGTCTAATATTATCTAATAATAACTAAACAATTGTTACTTCAAAATTTACGTTTACCTAGAGACCGGATAAAGTTTTAGTAAATCTATTTCAGTGTCGCATCAATCCCAATATTTTTTTTATTAGTGTCAACGTAAAAAGGCTACATCATCGCCAAACTTGGAGAAGGGTGGTCGATCTCAACAACGCATAGCAAGTGAAATTAATTGTAGCAAAAGCACGATTCAAAAACTAAACAAAAAGTAGATAGAAACTCATGATCTGAGCAGGGCAGTGGGTTCTGGGCGGCCAAGAAACAGTACTCTAGAAAACGACAATACTACTGTGGTTAACTATGTGAATTTAAACCCATTTTCTAATTTTATTGAAGCCAAAGAACAAACCAACGTCCCAGCGTCTGTTAGGACAGTAAGAAAACGGTTGCGAGCAAGGTCTATTTAATTGTGCCAGTGCTAAAAAGCCCCGACTAACAGATGTTAATAAAGAGACAAGAATGCAGTTTGCAAATACCTTTGTTAATGAAAACGATCGTTACTGGGAGCGAGTGGTCTTTTCCGACGAAAAGATATTTCAGTCCTGCTACAATGGTCAACTGCGAGTTTACCGTCCCAGGGGTCATAAGTTTGATGAAGAATATTTGCACAAAACAGGTATTCTGTCTTTTTGTTTAGATTTTGAATTGTGCCTTTGCTGTAATTAATTTTACTTGCTATGCGTTGTTAAAACCACCCTTCTCCAAGTTTGGCGATGATGTAACCTTTCTCTGCTTCTCTCAAAACCATATATACTTATTAATTGTTTTCTTATAATTAAAAAATATTAACAACTTATTTCTTATTAGTTTTTTTTCAATAAATACGTCCCTACCAATGATTTCTTGTCAAAATAATTAAATGACATAACTGATGTAAAAACTCCTATTTACAAAGGAAAATTTTTCGAAAAAACATACTACTTGATAAAAAATCGATTACCAAACTTCACATAGACTGTATATATGTACCAGAATTTCAATGAATCTACACCTAATTCCACTTGAGCTAGAACCTTCGATTTGCAGAAATTCAATAGAATATTTTAATGAGAAACAAACATATATTTATTTAAGTACATTAATATCAGATAGGTACTTTTTCGTCGATCAGTTTTGTCTGTACACTTGAAACATGCAGTACATTGCAGATCAAAGCCACGTTTTGAATCTTAAGAATACTAAATGAGCATCGAGCATGTTGTAAGAAAATAAAGGGCTGGTTCTCAATCTTGGTCTGTCAACGAGGTCAAAATATGTGAAGTTTCTGATGGTCTCTTTTAGCAGTTTTCTTCTGTCATTGATAATCTTGAAAAAAAAAATCAACTCCAAAGACTTTCTGAAAGTTAAATCCCTTCCTTGCTGAAACTAAGATGGTGTTCTCAGTCAGGGTGGGTGGTCGTCTCGCTCATTCTAGGGAGAGTAAAGGGCTATAGCCCCTCAATCTGCGCATCTAGTATTCAAGAAAGGAAGCATATTTGTATAAAGTGATACGAAAAGTATCACGTTTACTTGCTCACGTTAAAATACAATTCAAATTGTGTATTTACCTACATAATTTGGATGATTGGGATCTCTGATAATGTTAGAAAGATGACTCTCTACTAGCTGTACTCGCTGGGCACCCGATCGCAGACTGTAAAGGGGATCAAGGTAGGTCGAAATCTTTCAAGCAATCCTAAATTCTTGTTTTACTACTATTCATTATATTCCACGACCTGTGAATTCGCTCGCTCATATACCTAGTCCATTTCGATAATTCAGACGTATTCAGTATCCATCCAACTATTGGCATTGGTCTCAAACATTCAGAATCAGAAGTGGAGCAAATTTCTCTTCAGCCGTGTTTCCTCCAAGGAGAACACTAATGTTTTCTCACAAATTTGAATGTTTTGTTCATGACAGGGGATAAATTATAATCTTCAATAAATAAATGAAAAATAATTGTTTGTTCTGGCATTCATTTATTTTCAGAATTGTTTCCAGCTTAAGCGTTTCAAATTTTCGAGTAGATATATCTGTTATTTTCTCTGCGTTTATATTTTGTACGTTAAATTGCATATTGAAACATTGAAACATGTAGGTACTTATATCATCGAAAATTGTCAAACTCAACTTAAATGGAAATTGTCTTAGTGTGTTATTCCAGCCCTGTTCTAAACGTTGAAAAAACTGTTTCTGAGAGTCAGAAATACGTCTGGAAGGATCGCTTCGTGTTAACTGATATATGAAAAGAAGCCAGCAGCTTGAAGATTTATTTCAACGTTTCGGCTTCGTTTTGGAGCCATGTTCAGAAGAAATAGGGAAGGATGTCTTGGACTCATAAGGAGTGGTTGGATCGGGAATTTCAAATTGCCTACTTCTTAGATGAGAAAACTGGGGACTATTATGGCGCCTATGAAGCATAGTAGAAGTACTTTATATACAGTGTGTTACATACATACTCTTATGTTACTATAATTTTTATTTGTTCCATGACCATTGATTATTTAACAATTTTATTCGGTTATTTGTAATTATTTATTTGATTAAATCGAATTGAACAGAATAATTGATAATTAAATCCTAATGTGGGTACTAATCAGTCGGTGTAAGATTGATTTTGAAACGTTATCATAAAATTGCCTTAGGTTTTAAAGTGGTACCTACTTTATTAATTCTGCGAATTATAGATTAATGATTAATTGCTATTATTCTTCACATACATTTTTAGAGTACCGATCTATTTATGGTTTCCTTATTTGTGATTAAATTAAGCGTCACAAGTGTTCTTTTAATATTTTTTTAAAGATGAAAATAAATAGGAACGTTGCAGCCTCAGTGCGATCTTATAAATGTGTAATGTGTAGATATTTAGGAAACTATTAGTTGTCAAAAACCACCCTCTAACTTTACTGATCCTCTGACATTAGGTACGTCAAAGACGTAGAGGTTATTTCCCAGTATTAAACTGGTTAATTTGAATATTTTTTAGATAAATCAACTTTTTTTTGGATACGAATCTCAAGAAATGTGGTAAAAAATCTCAAAAAAAAAGAAAAGGAAGAGAAATAATTATATGAAATGCCACAATTAACATTTAAACAATATTTAGGAAACATCGCGCATCGGTGGCAACGATTTTTCAGCGAGTACTAACTATTAAATAATAATTAGTTCTTATAAATAGGGTCCTTGCACATTTTTTTTTTATATGGTAAAAATGACCCTTTATATCTAAATATCACCTCCGCAAAGTATTTTTTTAAAGCGTTTACTTATAATAATTTTGTAAGCAATCGAAGTTTCAAATTAAATCGGGCGCGCCAAAACGAGGCGTGGCTAGTGTGACGTCACGTGGCTCGTTCCGCTGACGTCATATAATCTAAACTGGACGGATTTCCGGTAGCCAGCAGCGCAAGCCTTGCCAGCAGCGTAGTTCAACAAGTGTTTGACACTTGGCAGTCGAATTTGACAGTTCAATGTTTTGAGGTTATTAATACTTTTATTAATCTTTTTTGAAAGCAAAAAGTGATTAATTGTTAAATTTCAAACGTTATGCATTGAAAACTTCATTATTAAATATTTAAATCGAAAATACCACCCTATACATGTGGATTTCAATTCAGGTTATCCTTTAAAGTAAACGAATATTCAGCCAAGATGTGATGATGCACAATAACGAGCGCTGAGGCCTTGCGTGTTTTATTGTTTTATTTTCTTAATTTTCTTGAATGCAATTGAGATGTGTAATCCTCATAGAGCGTCATATATTGAAAGACAATGGTTTATAGATATTGCACGGTACTCGATTTTAAAAGTACAACGATTTCCAGACCAGCAAAAACATTTTAAAGTGCCATTAGACGAGAAGCATCGAAAAACGTATATGCTTCGTGACATCACCACCAATGACAAGGCGTTTTCATGTGACGTCAATTTAAAGGTGTTTGTTTGAATTTTAAATGGAAAATTAGGCTGGAATTTTTTTTTTTTTTCAAAAATATATGCGAAGAGGCTCTTAAATTTACTAAAAGATGTGGTTTATTAGCTTTTGGAAGTAAAATAAATTATATGCAAGGTCCCTATTCTATAATTATGATTTTATTTATTAACGTATTCATCCACATTAAATTAAACAACCTTACTTATTCTTGAAATAGCCAGTAAAGTAAAACTTTTTAATTTTATGTTATTTGTACTCGTATTTTATATTATTTACACAAGAATGCCAGATTCATTGAAAATTGTTTAAAAATGTTCTTCCTCATTCTACGGATCACTGCGAATAGTCTGTAGAAAATTGTAAATTGTAAAACAAAAAGAATCACCCACTTTCCTTTAACCAAGTGGCTCTGGATGAATACTGAAATGTCAATATGTTTATCAATGATCTCATCTCATTTGATGCAACGCATCTTACCATACAATATAGAAATCTTCTAACCAACATCAACAGGATTTATCCAGCTCATTTTATTTTTTTAATATATGCACAAAACTCAATAAGATTCAAATACTAATTTTTATTTTCAGGTTTTCAGACATTAGATCCCACAAAAGGCTTTGACTTAGAAACAACGAAGCTCATATTAAAGGGGCTTTCCAGATTCCACGCCACTTTTCTGGCAATAAAAACGAAAAAACCACAAATTTTCAAACATGAAATTAGACCACATATCAATTATTCTACCGATGTGCCTGATCATATATTAGTAAATGATACAAAACACTTGGTCAGCTTGATGTGGGAGAATGAGGGATGTGTCTCGTTAATTCCAAGGATCAGAAGAGCCATGCAACAGAAAGGTTTAGCACCTCGAGAGCCGTTTGCGACAATTATTCACAGTGACTTTTGGACAAATAACATTTTGGTAAAATTCGCGAATGACAAACCTGAAGAAATAAAGATTGTAGATTTTCAGGTAGGCATTATACATAATACTACGTTCTAGTAATTTTTATGAAAGAACGGCCGCACAGACTGTTCATTTATCAGTATTTTAAAGTGATAATAACAGTATCCTTTTTAATTTAATTATATCCAAATTGAAGACTGCATAAAATAAAACAATTGACGATGTCCTTTATTATTATCTGATAAAATGCAAATCAAAAACATAGTATATCAGATTAATTATTATATTTGGCAATTTAATCTGTATTAATATTAATAAATCAATCATTATCTGCTCGAATGCTTTACTAAAATGAAATAATTTGATCCGAGTAGCCGAAAGTGAAGACTACAGGAATTATTATTATTTGTTAGCATCTGCAATTTAATTCTTGCGTTCGTTCTCTCACCGAGCGAAAATAGCAAGATAATGTGAAAATTAATCTTTATTAACAATAATTATTGGGTGGTTACGCCTAAGCCTGCAAATCACCTAGGATACTATGTGTTTAAAATGTTAAAAATCCTTATATTGTTCAATTCATTGTTTTTGTATATGCTAGTTTTTCTAGGTGTACAAGTTTCATATTCGACTTTTTTTTAATGTAGCACAATACCTTTTGCAGCTTTGGATACATCTTTTTCTTTCGCTGTGGGTTTGAAGCTCTTTAAACGCATCTGAAAAATTAGCAAATGTCGATCACAATGTCTCTGGTGTTCCTCAATAATCTTGCAAAATGTTCTTGCATGGTCGCTCTAGCATCTCTCTATCTATCATCCATCTACCTGAGTATAAGCCATTTTCCTTGTCTGGTAAATTCCAAGTGATATTTTCTGAACCAGGGACTTAAAATGAAAAACTACCAGATACCAAAATTATCTACCAATACTTGGGCGATAGTTCATTTTTATTTAGTGTGATATAACCTACTGGTCACGTACTAAAATTGTCTGTGAAACTCTAGATGTTAACTTTATCATGTCTCCCTGGAGTGTCTGGAAATAGTATAGCCACATTTACAGTGATTCTCTCGACACGGGTATTTCAATGTCACATCGTTTCATCTGAGCGACATCTTTGACTCCTTTCTTGCCTCATACTTGTTTTAGTTGGACTCTATATCCTAACTGTTCTTGTCAAAATGTCTACATGGCATCTACTATGAACTTGCTGAAGTACCTAATTCTTATACCAATTACCAATCACCTGGAACTTTTGCTTCCATCTGGGTTGCTCCAAGCTCTCTTCAACAGTACAGAGAGTTTCGTTGTATAAGTACATAAAGTCACCCTCCGTTTTCAAAAAATTCTCTCTGGGTCGACAGATCTTGTTTTGAAATTCGACCAATTTTTTTCGTTTAGTAAACCTTTTTCCAAAATTTCCTTTGTCCAGCCATCAGAAACAGCGGTATTGACTCACTATATTCTATTTTTTACCTATCAACTGCAGTATTCATCACTCTGTCATGTGTAATCGTTAAATCTCACTTAATACACCATGAATCCTTCCATCGGTTTGCAGTTGATCTTCTTCAAATCTCTCTTCTTGTTTCAAATCATCACATCTTCTAAGATATTGGTTTTCATTAAGTTTGGATAGCAATAATTTTTTTGCTTTAACTTTTAAAGATTTTGTTAGTTTACAATGATAATCACGGCGCAAACAATTTACTTAAATACCATTTTGCTAAAAACTTTAGAATTAGGGTACTTGACTCTTGTAAAAAATTTAATTTTTAACTTTTCGGTTACTGTATATAATTTTTATTTTTTTCATCGACAATCGTATATTTTCAGCAAGCAATTTTTTTTATAAAGAATGACTTTTCCTCGAAAAATTAAATTTTTGATCCGTTTGTCCTCTTGTCTACTACATCGCCGGACATACTGTATAAATATGACTGATGGTCGAGATGGTAGCGTACCTGCCTCTCACCCAAAAGTCCCGGGTTCAATTCCCGGTCGTGGCAATGGAAAATACTGTGAGAGGGATTTTTCCATTATACACGGATATTGGATGTGTGTCCCTTGTCTTTAAATGTGTAGCCCCCTCCCGCACAAGGCTCCTAGAGCCTTCTGGGATAAAGGGGGTCGTAATTACATGTAGTGTATTTATTATTATTATTAAATATAAAAATTAATCACTCATTTCAATTATTTTCACTCAACTTTACTTTCCATGTTTGATATCTATATTTTTATTTTCAGTATTATAACTATGGCTCTCCTGCGACCGACTTAGTATTTTTCCTCTTTAGCAGCGTCGATATATTAGTACTGGAGGATACTTTGGACCAATTAATAACGGTTTACTACGAAAACCTGATATCTAGCTTACGAAATATGAACTGTGAAGTTACGCCATTTTCTGCTGAAGAATTTTTGAACGAAGTCACTACAGAGGCGAAGACGTCTCAATTTGTGCACACCATGAGGAAACTGAATTCAATTTTTTCATCCCAACATATCGAAGAACACAAAGAAAGGGTTTGGTACATTGTCCAGGAATTTGCAAAGCGGAATTGGATATAAGCTGACGTACATTTATAGAAATCCATAAATACGTGCAATACAATGTCATAATTTTATTTTTGAAAAATAAACACATGACAAAAGTAAAACTGTCTTTAATTGCAATAAATAATAGAAAAAAAGCTTAAGTTATCGTAGATCGTGAGTGGTATAAAATAAATTTTGATTACGTTTTCGATTTTTGTAAGTTACTATTTTTTTTCAAGTAAAGTTTCCATTCCATTCCATTTCAAATGCGAAAAAAGGTTAATCCACCAAATTTAATATAATGGTCAATCTTAAATCACCTATTTTTTAACTATTGTAAGCATTATAAATGTACTCAATTGTTTAAAAAAAATAGGTTGTATATAAGAATATTACACTAGTATTTCTCTCGAGTATAATTTGTCAGCTTGTATTATTTATAAAGTATAATAAATAATTTTATGTAAGCAAATGTAGGTACTAAAAAATAATTTCACAGTAATTACCTATGAAGTCTATATGGAAAATAATGAAATAATTGAAATTGGTTGTGTACTCGTAATACCGTTGATTGAAATTCAATCAACGGTAATACAGAGAAGCGGTGATTAGATAACAAATGTTTAAATTTAGTGAAAAAATCCAAACAGTGAATGAAGGCTCGCGATAGATATATTTAAAAAACATAATATCAACGTTAGATTAGATTTCTTACGCTGCACGAAGTGATATGAGTTATGAGCTTTGGTTTGTGTTGTGGCTACATACATAAATATTGTTGCTCAATGCTCAACCATATTTTGGTACATGTGGCAACATAGTGAAGTTAAGAATCTTTAACCGGTGAGTATAAGAAATTAATAATTAAGATTTAAGAGATATGTACAGGGTGTCAACCAGTGATGTAAAATTATAATTTACCGTGTAAATTACGAAATTATTTACCGTAATATACGGTAATTTACCAATTTTTTATTACCGTAAATTACGTCGTAAATCATAAGCTTATCTTATAAGCATATTAAAAACAGGTTTTCTTTATTTATTGTTTTATTTTAAAATATTTATATACTTTTTAAGTAATAACGTAGTAATAATTTTTTAATGTTATATTAATATTCTATGTATTAAATATTAATTCCCTGAAGATTCACTAAAAAATATAAATTACCTGGTAATTTACCAAAAAGATAAATTACTTAGTAATTTACCAAAATTACTTGGTAATTTACCAAAAAGATAAATTACCTGGTAATTTACCAAACAGATAAATTACCTGAGAATCTATTCCGGAAAAAAATAGTGGTAAATTACCTTGGTAAATTACCGAAAAAATATATTACCGTAATTTCACATCACTGGTGTCAACTCTAATTTTGCCCCCCCTTCTATTTCCTTATTTGTGAAGATATTTTAAAATTTTAAAATGTAGCCTTATCAGACATTTACCGAATTTTTCAAATATAATATTCAAAATTACCTCGCGCCAATACATACAGGGTGGTGAAAAGAAAGTTGATTTTTTTAAATGGAACACCCTGTATATTTCTTGACAGGTTTGTAGTACTCTTTGAGCTGATTTCAAAAATGTATAACTCCCTTGAGTTTAGATCAAAATCGGTCGAGATATTCAAGGATAAACATGAGAAGTAATTGTTTTCACACTTTCGAGGTGGCTTGGCATTCTGACTTAATTGTTGATTTTTAGCTGTCAAAATAATTGACTGAATGTTTTTGTGAATGTAATTTTTACATTGTTCATATTATATATATATATATATATACAAATGAACAAAATTCACAGGGATTCCCGCAACCGCAGACACGTGTTTCGGACTTATTGGTCCTCATCAGTACGGTGTAGCTAAGTTCAAGGATGTAAGTGACTTAGAAGTATCAAAAGGAAACAGTTAATTCGAAAGACATTGACCAGAATGACACAGACTACGACGATGAAGCAACAACAGCAATAGCAACAACCTCCTCCTGTTTAGAGTCAAAACCCCCTATAGCCGCCACTAGGTCAATATGACCCACTAATAAGTCCGAAACACGTGTCTGCGGTTGCGGGAATCCCTGTGAATTTTGTTCATTTGTTTATGTACTCCCCGCGTCTAATAACTACCGACTTTTGCTTTTATATTGTCCCAGGGTTGGACTTCCATGCAGGTAGTTATATTTACCTCCGTGGCGATGTTGTGTTGATGCCCTGGAATTCAGGGTCTTCCGATTGAAGCCTCAAATGTGTAACTGGCTCCTGTAACTGGTTTTCCTTTGCTTCCTTCCAGTTTTTTCTAACTGATAGGTCAGAGTGGTTTGGACTGTTGCGATGAAGTGCGTCGGCATGGCGGCAATCTTGTGACAGCTGTGGTTGGGTTGAAATCCAGTGACAACTATAGTGGGTCATATTGACCTAGTGGCGGCTATAGGGGGTTTTGACTCTAAACAGGAGGAGGTTGTTGCTATTGCTGTTGTTGCTTCATCGTCGTAGTCTGTGTCATTCTGGTCAATGTCTTTCGAATTAACTGTTTCCTTTTGATACTTCTAAGTCACTTACATCCTTGAACTTAGCTACACCGTACTGATGAGGACCAATAAGTCCGAAACACGTGTCTGCGGTTGCGGGAATCCCTGTGAATTTTGTTCATTTGTTTATGTACTCCCCGCGTCTAATAACTACCGACTTTTGCTTTTATATATATATATATATATATATATATATATATATATATATATATATATATATATATATATATGTATGTTTTGTTGTATAGTTAACTTGTATACAATTGACGGCTAAAATGAGATATTCTGTAGAAGAAAGATGTGCAATTATCAGTTCCTTTTAAGATCTCAACCATAACAGACATAAAAATGTATCTAATATTAATTATTATATAATTTTTACCGCCTAAATTTTCTCTGAAGATGGTTTCATAAAACCGAAACGTCAGAAAATAGTTTTTTATTTTACCACCTTACCGAAAACCTAGGAAACTACACATCAAATTAATATTATCAACGATATTAGAAATTATAGAAAGGTAGATCTACTGAAACTACTATTTTAAATTTTATCATAAATATACATGAAAACTTAAACAATGGCAAAAAATGCACGGGTTTATTTATGGACCTTAGCAAGGCCTTTGATTTAATAAACCATAATTTATTACTAGAAAAATTATTTCATTATGGGTTAAGGGGTAAAATTCAGGACTGGCTTAAGTGTTATCTGTTGGATCGAAATCAGGTAGTTGTAGTAAATAGTGTTAAGTCAAATCTGCAAAAAATATCGAGTGGTGTACCTCAAGGGTCGGTCCTGGGACCTCTGCTATTTCTCCTCTATGTAAATGACCACCCCATTAATATTTCAAATAAAAACAACTTAACTATGTTTGCAGATGATAATTCGTATGTATGCAAATTCCTTTACAGAGAAAATAGTTAATGCTCAAAATGAAATACAAAATTTTAATAATTGGTTCAAAAATAATAGATTATTTTTAAATATTTCAAAAACTGTGTTTATAAACTTTACACCCCACCCCGTATATCTCGAATAATGGAATATTCTCTATTAAGAATTGATGGGCGATCTATTGAGCAAGCTGAAGCAACAAAATTTCTTGGAGTAAATATTGACAATGCGCTTGGTTGGGAAGTTCATATCAACAATATATCTAAACAATTGACAGCTATCTGTTATATAGATTATAAAAAATTGCTAGTATGGAAACTGTATTATCATCTTATTACGCACATTTCCTTTCTAGAATCTCCTATGGTATAATTTGTTGGGGCTCTTCTCCAAGTGCACAAAGAATATTTCTAATACAAAAAAAAGCTGTAAGGAACATTATTGGTGCCTCAAAATACGCTTCATGTAGGGAACTATTTAAAAACTTAAAAATATTGCCAATATTTTGCATTTATATACTTTAAATATTACTTTATGTTATAAATAACTTGAATACATTTTTAAGAAATAATTTCAATTATGTCTACCAAACCAGATCAAGCGATGATTTAAGTATTCCTCATCATAATTTGTCCAAATACGAAGAAAGTCCTTAGTATATGGGCATAATATTGTACAACAAATTACCAAAGAGAGTAAAAAATTTAAATGATCGTAATTTTAATAAAAGTTTAAAAAAGCTTCTACTAACTAAATTTACACATTACGGAACTTTTAGTACCTTTTAACCCCTACTAAATAGAGCTTTCTGAATATCCGGGTGGCCCATATCATAATATTTAAAAAAAGAGTTATTTTGAAAAATGTGATTTTAATGAGTTTAGAGCACCCTGTATGATGTATTATTGGACATATTGACGTTTTCGTATTTTTTATGTGAATTACATTGAAACAAAAATAATTTTAACATATTCGCAGTCATCTAGATTGATAACTAAAATTCGAATTATTTTTCGTGCAACCCTGTATAAATTGTTCAAAATAGAATAAATGTATCCAAAATGTGATCTTTATTTCAAAAATGTAAAACCATTTAGAGTGGTCCATTTAGAAAAGACTATTGGAGTCATTTCCGGTGAAATCGGAAGTGACAAATATGGCGGATAGGTCACAAAACGTTGTAAATCTTACCTAATTTCACCATACATAATTTTATATCATCTTTAAAAACGAGGAAGTTATAGGGGTGGCCCACTATTCGTTTACACCCGGTATTTATTTTACGATTAATTCTTTGTATTATGACTTTTTTAACTTATATTTAATTTATATTAAGATTATTATACAGGGTGTTCATTAAGTATGTACAATAAATTTAACAGAATACTATTTGAGTGATTTTAAGACAGTAAGTTCATATAAACTTGGGTCCGAAAATGCTTCGGTTTCAAGATACAGGGTGTTAAACTTTTTTAAAAAATTTGGTTTTTCGTAAATATCTTAAATATCCGTTACCCAAATTTGTTGTAATTTGGCAATGTAATTTGTAGTGTTAAGGGGCTAATTAGGCACTAACTTGATAAAATTTATTAAGTCCAGTGGTGTCCCGAGAGGCACCATAACGAATATTTTTGACAAAAAAATGTACGCCACTGACTATTTTGTAACTTTTATATTTTTTTTGGGTTAAGCAACTGAAAATACAACGTTTATGTCTCTTGCATCTTTTTCGGATCTCGCTTAGTTTTCGAGAGTTATTTTCAATTTCATTGGTATGCGTGTATCTCAGTGACTTTATTAGCCTTCGTTCCAATTATAAAATGACCACATTAATTCACCTGTTTGTCTAAATAAATGCTTATTTAATTTCAGAAAAAATGCCTGATGAGATACAAAGTTAGAAGAAATTTTATTGTCAAAATATTTGGGCGAAGGAAAAGAAATAATACGATGTGATACAAAAAGACTAACAGTCCCCGGTGAAAATTATGGAAGTTTAATGTTAGCACTTGATATAAAAATAAAAAATAAGAAAGATGAAGGAGAAGATGTATTACATGTGGCCGCTAAAGCTGTTCCCCAAAATGAATTTATTCAAAAACTGTTTAAATCCCCTTTAACTTTTAGAAAAGAATTAGAGTTTTATAGAACAATTGTATCAACGATGAGGGAGTTCCAGAAGGATCATGGAATAGAGCATGTAATGGACTTTTTCCCAGAATTCTATGGAGGAAGGTTGGGTCTTGGAACTAATTCTAACTTATTTGACAATGATGCTGTAATTCTATTGGAAAACTTAAAACTGCATGGCTATGTTTGTATTGATCGTACAACAGGTATTAAAATAACCCTATAATACAATAACCATAATAAAGTTTAATACACTATTTTGTTTTCTACAACCTACAACTATCACTGATTTTAAAAGAAGTTATTACTTATTTCTAGTTTAAATATATATTTTTTATATTTATAGGTAAATTCTATTTCATTTGATGCTAAATGATTCTAGTTAAATTTGTGGCCGTTAACAATGTATTTTTAAAAATTATAAGCCAATTGTTGATTCTACACAAACACTAATATTTTATTGTTACTACAATAAATACAATAGTTATTACACATCTACTAATCAGATAGGTACTACTTTATAGTTCCAAGTGTCACGTCAGAATGAATTAATAATGTCTCTGCTCATCCTTTGGCAACCTGTTGTGGTACCCTGGTAACCGTCAGAAATGCAACAACTTTAACTTTTTCAATACGTTAAATTTAGTTATCTTCTAGGGTTTGATTTGGATGCAGCAAAATTCATTTTAAAAGATTTGGCTAGGCTACATGCTGTACCACTTGCGATGAGGCTGAAAAAACCTGAAGTTTTTAAAAAGAAAATCCTACCTTTCTTAGACAATATAAAAGTCTTTGATAGTCTTGGAAATGAAACGTTGACTACTGTGGTAATTATAAATACATTTATTTGTTTGTGGTAAAGATGTCTTTACAGTTTTTAATGAATTGAAAAATAAATATGGTCGATAATATTAGTATAATTTATACTGTTTTTTAGATTAACAAAATTGTAAAACTTGCCGAGGAGAACAAGCAATGTTTGCCTTTGCTAAGCGGTCTACAAAATGGAATGGTGAGAAGCATTAATTTTGTAAACAATCCAGCTTCACCTAGGGAACCGTTTGCCACCTTGATTCATTGCGACCTTTGGGTTAATAATACGATGGTTAAGCTAGAAGGAAACAGAGTCATTAGGAACAAAATTTTCGATTTTCAAATCACTGAATATGGATCTCCAGCAAGAGACTTAATATTTTTCATTTTTGACAGTATTCAAAATAATGTAGTAGTTAATCATTACGACGATTTAGTAAAGTTTTATCATCAAAGTTTTATTGAAAACTTACTTCAATTTGATATTAATACGAAACCATTTTCCTTAGATAACTTAAAAAAGGAAATTGATTTTGCAATGAAAGAAACGGTTTTCTTCCAATGTTTTATTATGCTTAAACCAATTTTTGCTCAGGAGAATTCAATTACAGATATTGAAAGTATGAAAGAAGATGATTTAACTGATAATCGTCCTATTTCGCAAAAATTTAAGGAGAAGTTGTGGATGATTGTAACAGAATTTGCAAAAAGAGGTTGGTTATAAGCCCTAGTAAATTATGTTTACTATATATGTATTGGTATTGCATTTTCAAATTATAAATAATTTATATTTGTGCTTGTGTCATTCCGAAAATATCATTTTTATTTGAATGTGTCAAAAAATGAGGTTTTTCGGTCAGAAAACAAAAGCGAAAGGTAGAACTTTTCTAGTTACTTTACTTCAAGTAAACGACCTGAAAAGACTTTTCCGGCCTAGGCCTAGGCCGGAAAAGTGACAGACAAAAAGATTACTTAAGCGTTTTTAGTTACCTACTTTTTAAAATGCTGGCCCTTTTTTTCTACTGTAAAATGGTAATAAATAAAACTTTTATTGTATTTTGTATAGTATATTTTCGATTAAATTCGATAATATATAAATTTAATTCGATACTAATTTCAAGCAAACTGATATGACAGCAGTTGTGCAGTTGGTATTTATTATATCTGGCCTTAGTTCACAGCCGTCTGTTACAAAAAAACTTGAAAATTGTATCATTTGCGGGGTAGCAAGTAAATCTTAACAACATAATATTTTAATTTTCCCTATCATTTTAATATCCATAAGTACATTCGAATAAAATAGTAGTTTATGTCATAAGGACGAAAAACCTAGTTTTTCGGGCGACTACGAAATATTGCCATAGCCGAGACGCAATCGAGGCTGGCAATTCGTAGAAGTCCGAAAAACAGTTTTTCGTCTGTGTGTCATACAATATTTTTTATTCGAATGTGCTTGCTTATGAATATTAAAATGATAGGGAAAATTAAAATATTAAGTTCTTAAGATTTACTTGCTACCCCGCAATAAATGATACAATTTTCAAGTTTTTTTGTAACAGATGACTGTGAACTAAGGCCAGATATAATAAATGACAACTGCACAACTGCTGTCATATCAGTTTGCTTGAAATTAGTATCGAAATCAATTTATATATTATAATATCGAATTTAATCGAAAATATACTACATAAAATAAATACAATAAAAGTTTTATTTACGCATGTGCATTACCATTTTACAGTAGAAAAAAAGGGCCAGCATTTTAAAAAGTAGGTAACTAAAAACGCTTAATCTTTTTGTCTGTCACTTTTCCGACCTGGGCCGGAAAAGTCTTTCAAGGTCGTTTACTTGAAGTAGCTAGAAAAGTGCTACCTTTCGTTTTTGTTTTCTGACCGAGAAACGTCATTTTTTGACACATTCGAATAAAAAATATTGTATGACACACAGACGAAAAACTGTTTTTCGGACTCCTACGAATTGCCAGCCTCGACTCGATTCTTCGTCCTTATGACATAAACTACTATTTTCAAAGTCTTCTTCAAATTTTTAATGTTAATCTATCTCATATTGCGTTTTTGTTTTGTTTGTTTTTGTATTAACTTTTTATTGTAGAGAAGATGATGTGAGGTAGAAATCTTCATTTAGGATTTAGGGTTTCATATTAGCTCTAGTGTTATTGTATGATATTTAAGAAATTTATATTAGTATAGATAGTAAACGGAAAGATAAAATGAGTGTTATCAGGGTCATGTTTATGAACCTTTACAAATAGAATTTCTAATAATTATAATAATAATAATAATATAATCTAATAATTCAAGGCATTTTTTACCACGATATATTTTTCTCCATAAAACATGATCTTTTTAGAATGATCCTTCACAATTACCTAAATTTTAAAAACTTGTCAACCTGTAGGTATAGTAGATAAAATTATAAATATTTTGTATTGTAATTTGTTTTCTATATTATACAACGATGTCATCTCTAGTCACGATATAATCACTCTCTTGCGATAGATTTTTACGTCAATCATGTTTTAGTAATAATAAATAATAATAATTTATTTACCTCAATAAATTTTAAAATGCATAATAAAAGTACAACCATAAATTTTTTTTTTTTAAACAAAGTAAACATAAAAAAAACACAAATTCAGACGCCTGTGTGCTTTGTTTTATTCATGACCATAATCATAGGTTCTAATAAGAATAATAAAGATACCAGAACTTTATTTCTAATTGCACTAATTGCAGTGACGTTATTACAATTTTATAAGCCGCTATAATAGTGCATACATGTTTTTGTTAGAGATTATTTTCTTATAATTTACAGTTTCTTTGTGATTTTATAGTTATTGCATCAAACCTTCTAGATGACTTATTCCTGGTGCTAATTTTTGATTAAAATTTTATTATTTTATTAAAATAAATTCTTTTATCTGCGCTCGTTATATAATGACAGTAATCTGACACTCATTTCAATGTCATAATGACGTTGTTTATAGCACTAGTGAGATAATATATCTTTATCGCACGTATTAGAAAAAAAAGAACACAAACCTCCGGTTGCTAAGAAGATATCAACAAACAGCTACTGTTATTAACTTAGTTATTACTTACTTGAAGATACTGTGTGGTGTTGACAATAAATAATATTAATTGATTAGTAGTTTTTATGTATAAAAAATTTAATAAGTCGAGTGTAAATAAAATCTTGTACACTATACGTGCCATATCTGTATTTTATAGCACTCGTCTGTTTACAGAACTCACCTTCGGTTCATTTTGTAAACTTCAGACGCGTGCTATAAAATAGGTACCTCACAATATGGCACTTACAATACAGGGTGTTTGGTAACTGGATTGCCAAAATGAAATGTCATATTTAAACTCGAATTTTAAGCATAAAACAAAGAATAACTTTTTCTCATATTCGGGATTCGTTTAGGAAATATTGAGGTAAATGAAATTACTTTATTAATTTTATTCAACACTTTGCAATGATAACAATAAAGAAAACAAATTTTTGCAAAAGTTATTACAACATAAAAAAACTAGAGTGGATTTTTAAAAATGCAAAACATTGATACCCATCTGGCAACGCAAAACAAGAGAATTGTTTAATTAGCTTAGCATAATCTAATTGCTTTAAGTTACCCCATAAGTAAAAATCTAGAGGGTTAAGGTCCGGAGACCTTAAATAATAAACAAACTTTTATTTTCATATACCTATAGCTGTCCTTATAGTTATTACATTTTTTGAAATATTTCTTAAACGAAGTCCGATATGAAAAAAAAATTCTTTGTTTTGTGTTTAGAATTCGATTTTACATATGACATATGACATTTCATTTTGGCAATTCAGTTACCAAACACCCTGTATAAATAGCTATTACAGGTAGGTATTATATTTTAAAACTAGCCATAAACGTTATGCTCGAGGTTATGCTCTTCACAGGCAATATGTCAACATTGTCAACTGGTTCAGAGGCAAAAATTCACTATTTAACACTTTGTAACGAAGCATTTTCCGTTATAAGTTTATATGAACATTTCAACTTATTTTCCTACCTCCTAAAGTTTGAACCCTAAACGTTGGACCACCTTGTATACATAATTGCTTAAATAAAACGGTATATTCTGTTTTAAGAGTATTATACGCTCTAGTATTTCCTTCGAGTTTAATTCTCCAGCTTGTATTCTTTACCGAGTTAATCTATAACCAATAATTTTATGCAAGTAATTGTAGGTACTAAAAAATAATTTCGCAGTAATTAATGACGTATAAAGTCTTCAAGGAAAAAAGTGAAATTGGTGTGATACGGAGACGTTGTGGTTATATAACAAATGTTTAAGTTTAGTACACATAAGATTCGACCAGTGAATGATAGCTCTCGCTAGTCGCTATAGATATATTTTATAATAATATATCAAGGTTAGATTAGTTACACTGTACGAATTTAGGCCGAAGTGGTATGTGTTCAATTGTTCTTTGGTTTTTTAGCAGTATTTATGCTTAATCACGGGTCATGAGATAATTCCACACAATGAGGATACAAATCTGTAGGATATATTTTATTATAATATAAAAAACTGCCCACGTAGGTACTCTATTTGATGACATGGGATTTTTGTTTAAAAATTAATTTACACCAGAATTACCGAGTATAAATACTATGTATCCGAATGAGTGTTGTTTCAGTCACCGGTTTTCTATTTACTCGTATTATGTGTGAGAATATAGTGTAGATAGGAATATTCCGGTGAGTATAAGAAACTGAGATTTTAAGAGTTAGTTCAAAATACTAAACATTTTAACAATGATCAAGGCTTAGTTTTTGGATGGTTTTTTCGCCAAATACCTAGAGTAGTTCCTAAAAAAATTGGTAAAAACCCAAAATAATCGCCAATATAGTACGTTATTGGACCTTCATTAAATAATCTACCTACACCTACCTACCTATTTTATGAATGAAGTGCTTCGTTATACAGTGTCTCTTGTATGTATGTACTCGGTACTATACCAAACACTATCAATATTTGGTCAGAAGTTGAATAATTGTTATGAATAATCAACTCTTGTTATATTTTGAATTTAGCGATGATTAGAAAGAATAGAATATAAATTAATTAGGTACGTACAAGTAACAACAATTTTACAATTTAGTTTGGTAGGTACATGTCCAATAGTACCTACCAGCAATTAATACAGAAAAATTAATATATTACATAATTAAAAAATATATATATGTATATACACAGTGTGACCCATTTGTTTGCGGGTCGTTCTATAAAATCTTTATTTATTGCACGATTTTAAAGCAATTTTTTTTAAATAGTAGAGCTTGATGAATTGTATTTCTGGAGCAAAAAGCGCCACATTCCTATAAAATCCAAGGATTAAGTCAGTTTTTAGAAGTAAAATTTTAAAAATTCATATTAGCGATTTTTTTAGAAAAAATCTTTTAAGTAATAACGAATTTGTAGCCAAAATAAAAATGCACAATATTTACCATTTCCATAGATTTATGTCAAGTTAACCATGAAAAAACATTTAAATAAAATTAAGTTATAGCAAGATGGTATTATTCTTATGTCTAGTTCTGATAAATCAAAAAAGTAATAGAAACAAAACTGAATAAAAAAAAATAGAAAGTTCGTTAAAAAAAAACTACTAAATTCTTGTCACTTCTACCAATCCACCATGTTGATAAAATTTGGTACAGGCCCGTTTCTCAAAATTTTACTTAAAACTGACGTAGTATACCTTGGATTTTGTAGAAATGTGGCGCTTTTTGCTTAATACAGTTCGTCAAGCTTTACTATTTAAAAAAAGCGGTTAAAATCGCAAATAAATAAGAATTTTGGTAGAGTGACCCGCAAACAAATGGGTCACACTGTATACCTACAGTAAGGTCCAAAAGTCAGTAACACCCCTACTAACTTTTGAATGGTTTCAAATATTTTTTTGGGACTTAGAGATTATACTCCCAGATAGATTTGCGATTGTTTGACTCTATATAAAAAAATCGATATTCCAAAATGGCGTCTGGTCGCCATATTGGATATTTCTCTATTGTTGGACCAAAGTGTGTGACACCTTGAATTAAAGGTCTATTCGTCCATATAAACTTGCCCAAATTTCCAGTTAATTCGATGAAGTATAACAAATCGAAGTTCACACAGCGTGTTATTTCTTTACCTGATTTTGTGATTCAGTGATGCCCGATTATTAATCCCAGTAAACATTTGAATTGAACCTAATGAAAATTTGTCAATAAGACAAGTAAAATCATGTTTCATTATTTATTAAGATTTTTAAAATTTTAGTAACTTAAAGTCAAATTAATTTATGATCTATCGCTAAAGCTCGATCATCTTGTACAAGGAAAATAAAAATAATGTGCCTTGAAAATGTAGAAATAAATTTAATAGGTATTATTTAGGTACCCATTTATTACATACTTTCTCAACCTCCATAAAGTGTTTTGTAATAATCTAGTCGCGAATTTTAAATAATAAAATTAAAGCTGTTTTGATATTTGGCGAAATTAAGAGAATTAATAGAGCTGTCTTTTTAACACATCTAGAAGTGGCATAACGCTCAGAAGAATTCACGAAAACTTTATAAAAATGGTGCGCTGTTATTGTGAACAAAGTGGAAATCACTTCGAGCATTTGTTAAAGTTAAAGCATCTGGTTTCCACCAGATCCAAATTAAAGACATCAAAAGACCGCTTTTACTGTTGAAAACGGACACTATGAATTTGTACGCATGTCATTTCAAAAATGCTATGTATTAAGTTGCATCATTCACTTGTGTAAGGTTCTGATAAAAAAGGCATCTTTGTGTCGTGTACCATAGTTATGAACTCCAATGTTATCGGTGAAATCGTTTATATGTCTGAAAGTGAAACAGAGGCATTCATAAACAAAGAGACCTGGAGCTGTCAGTAGATTAGAGTATCCACATGACTGATCAACCTTTAGATTAGCCAAGGCTCGCGAATGCTCTCTTTGGAATTATGAATACCTCTTGGATATGCGATCTACCCCAAAAAATTATGCCATATTATACTGTAAAATTGTCCATAATAAGGAGTAAGAAGGGTTTCATGATTTACATTTTTTAATTCCTTCAGTGAATAACACACTGTATGTACCTACTATGTTTGCTGCAAAGCGTTCGTACGTGGTCGGTCCAGCTCATATGTGCAATAATAGTTACCCCTAAAAAAATGCTGTATTTTCTGAGAAGGTAATTTGTTTGTTGCTAATGTTTATTTCATTGGGATACTGACTTTTATTTCTGCTATGTTTAAATAAATAATACATTTTTTTTGTTATTATTTAAAATTAATGAATTTTGATGAAAGTATTCTGATATTCTTTTCATTACGTTCTTTGATTAGTTTTAAAGTCTTCGTAATTTTTACTGAAAATTAGAATGTTGATGTCATCAGCGTAAGTGGTTAGGTATGTGTAATGAATCATCATTTAAATATTTCTGTAAATCATTTATATACAGTAAAAAAAGGATTGTACTAAGCACGCGGCCCTGTGGTACCCCTAATAATATATTTTTATTGTCTGAAGAAAAATATTCCGATGAATCTGATCTAATACAAACTTTTTGGTACCTCTCACTAATTGAGCCAGTCGTAAGCCAAACCTCGTATACCAATTTTTTCAAATTTGTTTAAAAGTGTGCAATGGTTCGCACAGTCGAAGGCTTTTGACAAGTCTAGCAATATCCCAAGAGCAACATATCCTTCATCTAGGTAAGAACTTTTACATTTTTTCAATTTTGTGTGGTGTGTATTGTATAATATGTAGGTATACAGTTAGCGTCTATCGACAACGTGGATATAGCTTATGCATTATTTTTTAACTGATTTCAAAAGAAGAAGGAAGTTCCCAATTCTACCCATATGTATTTTTATGGATTTGTTTAGTAATTACTTTGAATTAGTTTACGCATAAAATTTTTAGCATACTATATTCAGTATGTTTTCAAAAATGGATCGCTTATATTAAAAAGGCTTATTAGAAATTCTTTTTTTTTTTTTTATTCACTTATTTAACGTCGGCCTATTTCCGCTACCAGGGCCTATCACCAACGCCAGGAGACGAGCAACCCCCAACCTGGAAATTTTGCCGAAACTCTTATCCTACTAAGAGTAGGGATTTTTTACTTGCCTAACATTTAATAGACAAGGGACCGACTGCTTTACATCCTCTCCGAAGATGGTATATCCTCAATATACCTCTCGCCTACAGTTGTATTGCTTCTGCGATATAGCTGATATACAAGCCGCTAGAAGTAGGGAAACGAGACCGCGTCTTTCCGTGGATGGTCACCATCCAAGTACTGAACGCGATAGCTGTTGCTTAACTTCACATCGCTATGAAGTGTTTCAAGTCAGTCCGATCTGACTTACTTTTTTGTCATTTTCAGTTGAGTGTAAATGAGGCCATTTTAAGCTTAAAACAAAATATGATCTTGATCAGTACGTGTTCATTTAGATGTATATGTGTTTGTGTATGACAGTATATGAAAAAATGTATGGAAACGCAAATACAAACTATTCTCGTGTCCAACGGTTATATCGGGAACGTTATTCAAATCATCGGTGTCCTAGTGGGCGCGCATTTGTTTCGATTTTACATTTCACAACGACTATTAGCCACAGGTAGTGTTGCAATAGAAAAAAACAAAGTGATAGGACAGGATCATAATGGATTTAGCTACGGAAGAGAAAATTCTAAATTATTTGGCGACTATCCAAGATCCAGGATCCAGGTGCAAGTGTCAAACAGTTATCTCGAGCTATATCCGTGTTTTCTCGTAGTTTACTGAACACTACGGAAACCACTTGCAAAATAACGTTGAGGTGAATGAACGTGTCCTCCAGAACTGTGTGGGCGAAGATATTTTAAGCAACTAATCCGATTTTTAACATTGTTTCTGTTACTAGTGAGAAAAAGGTGTTTATTGAGGTAAAGAAAGTTAATTAAGCATATAATTTAATTTTGTATCAGTACTATCTCAGCATTGTCAAAATAACGAAGCAAAAAGTTATATATATTTGTTTAACCTAATATAACTCGTTTAGAATATCTCTCTTTTTAAAAGTTATGAGAAAATCTTGTAAATGATGTGTTCTGTCAGCCCAATAAGTAAATCATCTTAAAAAACGCTCTGTATAGGATAGTAAACGGTGGAATCGTTTTAATTTCATCAAGCTTCGCTCAATGTAAAATTCACACAAATCGAGAACAAGTTTTGCGTTTACTCTTTTTGGTCATATCTCAGCAACTAGTTAGTCGCTTTGGATACAACCTTTAGCATGTTAGTTAGAGGTTTTAGCAACGGAGTAAAAATTATACCATCCTCAAGAATTGCGTATGCTTGGTACAATCATAGATAAATCAATAATTTTAAAATCTGAGAAATTTTATAAATAATAATAATAATTTGAATGACATAATGTTTTGCCATATCCAAAATGTGAGTACAGATTTTCTTACAATATTTTCTCTCACTATGTGGAAGATAAATAAATAAGGACCAACTATTTTGCCTTTTTGAGTATTAATACATTATTAAATTCATTACGTTAAAATATAAATTATAAACGAAGTTTTACTTTGTCATTTCTTCAATTATTGTTTTTAATAAATTGACTCATGCACAATTTTAAATTTTTTATTTTTTAAATTGCATCAATAATCTTAATTTTTCTAATAATCCAGAATTTTTATTTTTTATGAATTCTGAATACATTATGCTATACTTTCCTCTACTAATTTTATGTGAGTACTGAGTACCTACTATTGTTTAATTCATTGTTGATTATAGTTATTATGTTTAATTTTCATTCATTAAATTTTTTATTCTTTGTGTTTAAAATTATATTGTTATTGTTTGAGAATTATTTATTCCCCGAAATTGGTTAAAAATAAAAATTCAGATTTAAAATGAATGTGCCTGGCCATTGTTAGGTGTATAACTGTAGAGCTTACGAAGAAATTTATAATAATTCTAAGTATTACCAAAAATTATCAAATTAGATGAAATGAATAATTCCAGTTTGTTTATTAGAAAAATATTTTATTTGTTACACTATAGCCTGTGTGCATTCCTTGCTTAAATTTGTAGAAAATATATAAATATAAAATCAAATATTATGGTGGGTATGGGTACCTAAGATGTCTTAAACATCATCAGGTTTATTTTTTTAAATTTTAAGTGCCGAATTCCAAGGCGACCTTCCGATATTTTTATTTATAGAAAAAAACGTGTGTCAATTTGAAAAGTTTATTTATTATTATAACCAATAATCACATATTTCAAGTAATAGCACATAGGTACATACTTCCAGTGGCGCAACCACGGGGGGGGGGGGCTAGTGGGGGCTGAAGCCCCCCCCCCCGACCTTCAAAAGTGTGAATGAAAGATTGCAACCACACTATGTATTTTTAATTTAAAATAAAAATTTGTGATATTTAGCTAGCCCCCCTAGAACCAAATGCTAGTTGCGCCACTGCATACTTCAGAGGTTACGGAAAAACTTATACCTAGTTGTTAATTCGTTTCGACAATAACAGATATTATGTAAAACCAGTAAAACATGACATTATACTATACAGTCTGCGACGTTAATGCATTAGCGGTAAAGGAAAACATGTACGGAAAGTTTGCTTATTAAATGTGTGTCTAATAATATCCAGGTTGTAATAATAAATACGCTTCAACGACAGGAGCGGCGTAGATTGTTTTTTCCATTGGGGCCAATTTTATTGGACAAGTATAGTATATAGTATCGACTAACGAAGTTTACTACATGCTTAAGAATTATTGTCAAATGTTACATATTTCAAAGTTGCGTGTACCCTATAAACACTTCGCTTTCATGGAACTAGCACTACATTGCAGTATCAGTAGTACCTATCAGATCGCAGAGATGCTCTTTTCGCATTTCCCTGAATTAAACATGCATGGTAATAAGCTATAAATTACTTGTGAAAGAAGACATGGATTATGAGAAAAAATTGCATCAAGTAATTAGAGCACATGGCATGGATTTGCTTTTAAATTAGCAACATTATATTTGTTAGATATACTGATTACATTTCTAGGTTTCCTAATATTCCTCATTAGTGGCACAGGTAGAGGAAGAGTGATAGTGCTCCCAGAAAAGTAAAAATTTACACTTAGTGTATATTTTGCTTCTCGATTCTTCACCTACACAATGTCATTTATTTACAGTCTTCATTAAAAAAGGTAGTGGTATTTCAATTCGTAAAATCCGTTTCTTTGTGAAAAGATTGGTAGTATCATGTGAAGTTTAAACGTTTTTTCCTTTAACTTCAATGACGAATTTTTCAGGAAAGAATTTTATTTACTTATGGGGTTGTTTTCAATCATGGTGGAAAAACCTAAAGGACGTACAACAGACCTTTAGCTTTTTCACCTTCACCGAGACATCCTGTATTTTACCTACGAATTTGCTTATAAACTAAAAATTAATCACAATTTTTCGATGTATTTTTTATATTGCTAATTTGTCTGTGATGATGTTGACGATACTATCGGTGACACGCTTACGAGCCGAAATTTTCTGTCTCCTTCCTCATGCAAAGTTAGGTATTTTTCCAGTTTGCCCGAAATATCAATTCCAAGTTTGAGTGATAAGTTGAATGAATAATGAATGGATATGTGCAGCGGCTTCTTGGGGAGATTGAACCCTTCGCCTCCACGTATTCGCCGCCTCTGATATTTCATATATAAATATTGAAGTATAGCTCACTCTGAGCAAAAGACGAATTTAAAAAAAATGTATTTTACAAGCAAACTTAAATATAGTTCCAGAAACTAAATATATTTGAACTGGACGAGCCAACTGATTGGTTAATAGATCTAATCAACTTGAATCCGTCTGGTTTTCCCAGCGGATTTTGTGTTTTCATGTAAATAATTAGTGGTTGCATGCTAGATTTTCTACTATTACCAAGTAATTAAAATCAAATAATACAATACAAGGCAAGCAAATACACGAACAAACGGACAATACCTTTTCCCCAAACTTAGCGTGGTTTGCAATTGAATGGATTGCGTAATCAAACCGTGTCTTTTCGGTGGCAATCGTGATCAGTTCAGCCAAAGGCAAATTAGCGAGAATATTTTAGTTGCCCACAAAACTTTGGAATTTTTTGTGATTCGCAATCCACCAACTGTTAGTTTCCTATAGAAGTAAATATATATCATTAGACATCAACACGCTATTGTAAAAAATTAATAGGTGAATAAAAAGTTTAAGGACTATTTTCACCAGAAAAAATATCCTGGAGAGGGCGACAATTTTAAAGTGAGCATATCACTGATTCTACAAGGTTGTGAAAACAGAAAATAAGTGCAAAGTATACCAAATCGTGTCCCTAAAACCAGTTCGCATAATCGAGAGATGAAGTAGTAATTTTCTGTTTTTACAAAAAATCTGAAGTTAAACAAACAATACCCTTTTTCCTTATATGAATTTATCTAAATACCCTGAAGTGATGACAAAAAAGCATAGGTACATGCCGAGTCAAGAATTTCTAACTTTTATTGGTGTAACCTTCTTTCGTTAATGGCGGAAGTTCGAAGGAGGTTACTTTGACGCCTGAGGGGCGGCGGTGCTTTTTAGGACGGTGTCTCGGGCGCCACTTTCTGTTTAGAGTGCAGAAAGACCACTTTACTCTATTAGCAGGATAATAGAGGCTTCAGGTAACTGCAGTGAAGACACGGTTAAGCCAGGGGTCTAATTAACCTATAAAGAAAACTCAGAATTTCGGATTAAAAACAGAACAAGTTTTATTCAGGAATTAATACAATAAATTTAATATAATTACGGTTAAACTACAGTACAAATATAAGCACAAATATTTACAGCAAAACTTAAAGCAGGCAGGCTAGGCAAAACTAAAAGTGGCAAATTACGGTTATTAAGCGGAAAAACGGCAAGCAAATAAAGCGAGTAAGCAAATGTACGGTTAAAAACGGTTAAACGGAAAGCGTGCGGCAGGTAAAAAGCTCTATCTACAAAAAGCTACTAGCAAAGCTCGGTTGGCAATCTATTATTTGACCAGACAAGACAATCTAATTTACAGGCAAAACATATGTTCGAATTAATTTTCAGCAGTTAATTTTTTGACGAGTACAAAAAAAATCATGGAAATAACGGAACACGCAGACTAATTTTCTGGCTGCCCAGGGGGAAAAACGCGAACTAGTGAAGTTAATAACAATAAAATCGACAACGCCCTGACGACAGTCCTGTTAAGCGATTACACACGTCAAATCAGGAGGCCGTCAAAACGTCGAGTTTTCTGCGCGGTTACAGCTTTTCTTAATACGGAGCAGGCGGAATCAAATATCGACAACGCCCTGGCGACAGTACTGTTAAGCGATTACACACGTCAAATCAGGAGGCCGTCAAGACGCCGAGTTTCGCGGTTATTAGACTTTATTAACGCGGAACGGAATCAAGTAGCGACAACGCCCTGGCGACAGTCCTGTTAAGCGATTACACACGTCAAATCAGGAGGCCGTCAAGACGCCGAGTTTCGCGGTTATTAGACTTTATTAACGCGGAGCGGAATCAAGTATCGACAACGCCCTGGCGACAGTCCTGTTAAGCGATTACACACGTCAAATCAGGAGGCCGTCAAGACGCCGAGTTTTCTACGCGGGGATAACTGATTTACGCGATTTAGGGCTAGGCCAGAAAATAACGACGACGACTTGGTAACGTTGCCAGTAAGCGATTACACACGTCAAATTGGCAGGTTAGCAAGACGCTATACTCGGAAGCAGAATTTTGCTCTAAACCGGAACGTTACTCGTGACGTTGTATTGACTTAGAATTAAGCCACTAAAACGTTAAGCGCGGATCATACAAAACAATTCGAACATACATAGGAAAATAATTAAAATAAAATTACCGGTCAAATATAATAGGTTACCCAAATGTCTTACTCTTTCTAGCAGCGGAGCTTCCTCTTGCAGGTACTTTGGTCGGTGCGGACTTCGGTTCAGGCGGAGATCTGGACTGGATGGAGCGTCAGCTCAACTGAACTGTAAACGGCGGGTGTGTTAGTTTTGTAGCCGGCTTCTGACGTGTACCCCTACCCAACTTGCGCACTGAACGCGAAACTGACTTCAAGCATTGCTCACTTATGTTGGCGCGGTGCAGCTGGTACTGCAGTCAATGCGTTTTCTGCATAACGCGTGATCGGAGCTATCTCTGGTTTATTGCATTCGTTGCGGCATAATTTGAAAATGCATAAACGGAAAAGACGCGGTTCAAAATGCTTAATTTGAAGTAAATTAATATTTGTTACATTTTACCTGCCTATTTTATACATTTAAAATTATATTTTAATTAAAAACTAATAATACGTCGGTACTAAAATTCACTTCGTTACACCCCCCTCTTACTTCGGTAAAAAAAAAATTAAAAATTCCTAATTTTACAATTTTTTTTTTTTTTTTTTTTCTATCCGGGGAGTCAAAATAATAACAATAAAATAAAAAAATAATCTAACGGTTCCCTACAGCTACTTAAGGCGCATACCCTATTCTGGTTACGTGAAACTTTATTTGCAGGGCATGTTCACCTTTTACAAAATAAATAAAAATAAAAAAAAACCTATCTGTGACTCCCGGATTTACCGGACTAATTAAACAGAAAAATAAACCATATTTACCAAACAAATAAATACAATAATTCTGCGGACATATCAGAGTGGCAAAACTTATGTCCCTGGGGTGATGTTGCTGTCTGAGTTGACTCCGGGGACGGCGAATGCAGCGGCGGTCTGGCTGTCCTGTGGAGGGCGGGGATAGCTAGAAATACAAAGAAATTAGTAACAAGTAAATTTTAGCGGACGGTGGCCTAGCGTAAAGCTGGCCTTGACGGTCGGTGAGTTCGGTTTTGACGGTAGAGCGGTCGGATCGGTGAAGCATCACTGGTCTTCTACGGAAACTTCCTTCTTCTTGACGGTTCGGTTTCGGTTTTCGGGTCTTATTCGGGTTTCAGGTCCTTGATGTGTATGTGATGGAGCTTTTTGCCCGTGGACGATCGCAGGTTGTAAACCACAGGGGAGACGACTTTCGTGACGGTGTACGGTCCGGAGTATTTAGGAGCTAACTTGGCGGCGAAGCCCTTGGCGGCGGAAGATAATGGATTTTCGCGCTTCATGACGCGATCACCGACATGGCATTGCCACTCGCGGCGGCGGAGATTATAATAGTGACTTTGTGTCGTGAAAGCGCGGGCTAGGTTGATTTTTACCAAGTCAAATGTCTCCTTCAACTTCTGAAGTCGGTCTCGGTGTTGATCGGTATCGTCTGGTTCAGGTACGGGATTTTCTTCTCCATCTGGATCTTGTCGGTAGATAGCCTTCGGTAGTTCCAATTCTCGGCCGAAATTCAGGAACGCCGGAGAGAATCCGGTGCTGTCATGCTTGGAACTATTCAGTGCGAACTGGAAGTCTGGAAGATACAGGTCCCATTTCCGATGATCCTGTTCGCAATACTGGGCTATCATCGTCTTGATTGTGCGGTTGGCTCTCTCTACTGGGTTGGCTTGCGGTGTGTACGGCGGTGTAAAACGGTGCTGGATGCCCAAGTCTTGTAGTAGGGAACGGAATAGACGGCTATCATACTGGGTACCATTGTCGCTTATCACAGTGCGAGGACAGCCAAAGCGGGTTATGACTTCCTCGTACAGAGCTTGACTGACGTTGCGGGCGGTGGCACTACGGAGCGGTCTGCACTGGATCCATTTGGTAAAGCGGTCTTGAAAAACTATCAAATAGTTATTCCCTTTACTGGATCGGGGCAGTGGCCCTACCAGATCGGTACTTACTGTCTCCCAGGGATAATGATTAGCGGAGGGTTGCATTTTCCCCGGTGTCTGCTGCTGAGACGGCTTGTAACGCTGGCAGCGTAGGCAGTTACGGACATATTTTGCGACGTCTCTAAACATGCCTGGCCAATAATATCTCCGAGATATCCGTGCAATTGTCTTTGCAATTCCCATATGCCCTGCGGTAGGTGCATCATGGTTTTCGGATAGGACGGCCGGACGGAGTGGAGTGGGAACACACAGTTTCCACGGATCGGACAGCTCGACTTCGGTCAAGTCGCTGTTGTCCCAGAAGTGTCGAAATAACTTATCATTGCGAATGCAATAATCTGGAAACGCTTCTGGGTTCTGCTCCACTTCTGCCTTCTTCCGCTGATACCAAGAACAATTGGGCGGTTCGGTAACGGCACACAGTTCTTCGGTGTCTGGTTCGGAAGAAGCTCCTGGTACTGGTTGACGGGATAGCGCATCGGCTATTCGATTTAAGGCTCCTCGGCGGTACTTAATCTCAAAGTCGTATTGCTGCAGAAATACACTCCACCTAGCCAGGCGGCCAGTTGGGCTTTTGATGGAGTGCAGCCAACGGAGAGATTGATGGTCGGTGATGACGGTAAAATGGTATCCCTCGAGATACGGTCTCATTTTATCGATTCCCCAATAAATAGCCAAACATTCCCTCTCGGTCACGGAGTAATTCTTCTCAGCTGGAGTGAGGGTTCGGCTTGCGTACGCTATCACGTGCTCGTGTCCTTGGATCTCCTGGGTTAGGGCTATTCCTAAACCTTGATCTGAGGCGTCGGTTTGCAACGTGAAAGGTTTCTCGAAATCGGGGCAGGTCAGGATAGGTGCTTCGGTTAAGCACGTCTTCAAACGGTTAAATGCGTCTTCCTGCTCACTGGTCCATTTAAAGCGGTGGTTCTTCTTCAAGAGTCTGGTCAGCGGTGCAACAATCTGTGAAAATGCCGGTACAAAGCGGCGGTACCAGGAAGCCATCCCTAAAAATCTGCGGATGTCTCGTGCGTTACGTGGTGTTGAAAAATTCCGGATCGATTCCACCTTTTCGGGATCCGTGTTGATTCCATCGGCGGTAACCACGTGTCCCAAATACTTGAGTGACTTCCTGCAGAACTGGCATTTTTCGGGGTTTAGTTGCAGGTTTGCGGTTCTTAGGCGACGGAACACTTCTCGGAGGTTTTTCAGAGGTTTCTCCTAGGACAATGATGTCGTCTAAGTAAGCAAACGCATACGGATCCATTTCAGGGCCAATAATTCGGTCCAAGAGGCGTTGAAATGTTGCAGGTGCGGAGTGAAGTCCAAATGGCATGACTCTAAATTGAAACAGTCCTCTGCCTGGCACAGTAAAAGCGGTGATTGGTTTACTGTCATTGTCCAACGGTATCTGCCAGTATCCCTGTTTCAAATCGATGCTGGATATATAACGGGCTTTGCGTAGTTTGTCCAGTATGGCGTTGATGAAAGGTAGCGGATAGGCATCCTTTTCGGTGACGTCGTTGACTTTTCGGAAGTCGATGCAAAATCGAGGTTTGCCATCCTTTTTGCGGACTATAACTACAGGTGAGCTCCAGGGACTACCAGACGGTTCGATAATACCATTGTGCAGCATTTCATTCACTTCCTTGTTGATAATTTCCTGCATTCGGGGGTTTTGTGGTCGGTAGCGTTGCTTGATCGGATCAGGTGTGGTGAGACGGATATGGTGGTGTACTAGGTCAGTAGTGCCATGAATATCCTGGAAGCTAGGTAATTCCTGTGCTAGAAATTCCTTGAGTCGCTCCTCTTCTCCTGAAGACAATGCTAGAGACAACCCATTTAACTGATTTTCAGTTCTGGGTTTCCTGTTTCTCTTCATCTTCCTGGTCTTCCGGCGTCTGGGGTTCCTGGCTTGATGCTTGATGGACGACGGACGTTGAGATCGGCGGACGGGCGGTGAAGCGGATTGTCTTGGTGGAGCGGAGCGGACGGTGCGGACGGTTCGGACGGTTGACGGCGGAGAACAGACGGTGGTCGGTGTCATGGCAGGTTCGGCATCTTCAGGTGAGCTAGCAGTTGTTACCTCGGTTTGAAATAGTTGTCGGATTCGATCCTCCTCTTCTGGGGATAACAGACCTTCGGCTGGATCGCAGTTGTACTTAAGATCCCAGTCATTAAGTGTCACGGTGTTGGTAGCCGGATGTATCGTAAAATTTCTTTTACTTAAGATGTCCATCCCCAGGACTATATCAGATGACAAATTTCGGAGGTGGAACAGACATTCGGAAAACGGATTTTTCCCTATTTCAAAGCTCAGCTGGTAGGATCGGTTCACGGAAGCTTGCCTACCATCTGCTAGCTGGACTCTCGGTGCAGTGACAGGGACACAGGGAATTTTCAACTGAGTACACAACTCATTCACCTGGTCACCTATGTAGGAACGGACTGCTCCGGTGTCTATCAGTGCGTTGAACGTACGTCCATACATTTGTACGTTCACATGGGGGCGGTTATCTGGTACGACGGCGGTTATTCGGTCGGAGGCGGCAGGATTGCGGAACCGTACGGGCCTCGGTCTTGTGCGGTTCCTTCCTAGTTTCCCTGTTGTGGACAGCGGCAGTCTCTTGTCATGACCCCTTGCTGGCCACATCTGGAGCAGAACAACTTCGGCGGGGCTTTGCACTGGCTGCGGAAATGTCCAGTTTGACCACAACGCCAACAGGTGTTGTTGCGGTCAAAGGTGTCGGTTGCAGCGGATGTTGACGGTCTGTTGGTACGGCGGTTGTTCTGGAGAGTACGGGAGCCATCCTGCGGTACATCTGACCTGTCGGATAATGGAGCAGTAAATGTCGGGACAGAAAGCTGCGGTGTTGGTGTGGGTTTTTCGGATGTTCGATCCCCTGGACTTGTAGCAACACGGCTGTATGTCTTGCGTGCCGTGGTCGGTACGGTGGGCGAGCGGACGGTTTGTTGAGCTTCTATTTCCATACAGAGAGCTTCATATTCGTCGATTCTGCATACAAGATCTCGTGGGCTTTTCACATCACCCTGTCGTATATACTGGCGGTATTCTGGCCGCAGATTTCCATACAATCGGTACATGGCTTGTTCGGCTGTATATCCCCCATGTCTACGTAGCAGTGTCTGCAGAGCTACTACATAGTCACGTCCTGCTTCATTTGGTAGCTGCCGGCGACTGTGTATTTGTTCTTCTAAAAAGAACTGGTAGTTGGCGGGTAGGTAAAACTGCTTAAAGTCGGTAAGAAATTCTTCCCAATTTGTCCACAAATCACGGTTATTTCGGTACCAAGCTAAAGCATTCCCTTGAAAGATTTCATACAGGGCCGGTAACAGGTCTGGTCTCGGAATATCGCTGTGTTCCTGGAATTCACACAGTTTCTCCAGAAATTCTACAGCATCCGTCTTGCCGTTGAAATGCAGATTCCATTTTCGGACCTTCTCGCATACAGTACTAATGGTCATCTGGCGGACGGGTTCTTCTGGCGGCGGTATTCGGGGAATATTGGTTGGTGGTGCTGATATTCCCAATGGCGGCGGTAAAGGAAAGATCGGTCGGTCGTTCATCGGCCTGGGTGAAGCGCATCCTTCCTTTATGAATTTTACCAGGCGTCGCTTCTTTTCGTCCACGGTACCGGTTGTAGCGAGGCTGAATTTCCCTAACTCTTCGTCAAGCTCATCCTTCTTAAGCTTATAGATCCAGCTTAATCGGATATCTCCCAAATCAGGGCCTAGTGCTTCTTCCTTAGAGCCACTGGATTGATTCTCCTGGTCTTGTAAGTTGGTCATCTTGAATCGTAGCTGTAATGGTCCTCTCTAGTTGCGGTCTGAACACCAACTGTTCTGGTAGCGGTCCTAACACCAACTGTTCGCTGCTATCTCCCCAGTGAGTCTTCTGAGCGGCTCGGTAGGTGCTGCGTTGGATTCTGCGCCCTCGAGTTACTCGAAAAGAAGGGGTCACACGTCGGGTCGGTGATTCTTCTAGGTTCTGCGCAGGCGTGGGACGGAGCGGTACGGATTCCCAAAATGTCGTGTCGGCGGTACTGGTCGAGGTCCTCAATCCGTAGACTCTGGTTCTGGTAGTAAATATAGGTTTTGTGGACCTATATTCGGAATGGCTGGTCGGACGGCAAAAATTCCAACGGATTTCGATTCTTCACCTTCGATTTACTCGAAGAGGAGTGGTCACACGGCAGGTCGGAATTTCCACTGGTTTTTGGGTCAGCTTCGGGCGGAGCGGTACGGGTCCTCAATATATGGTGTAAGACGGTCCTCGTAGTGGTTCTGAACCCGTGGAGTCGGATTCTGATGCTTGATATGGAATTGGTAGACCTATATTCGGAACGGAGAGTCGGACGGCAAAAATTCCAACGGATATCGAATCTCCACCCTCGATTTACTATAAAACGAGGGGTCACACGCCTAATCAGTTTTGTCACCGGAGCGGCCAAGTATTCCGGGTGAAGTCCGGTGAGACGACAAAACTCGGTCTAGACGGTGTGTCTGGGTGCAGGTAACTTCTTCCTCTCGGTTTCGCTCGGTTCTGGCTTCAGACGGCGGAACGGTGAACCTTTTCGCGAAACGGCTGGTCGGCGAGTGTCAGGAGTACTTGCAATCGATTCCTTGGGTCTGGTTTGCTGGAAAATGATACCCCACTTGACTATATGTTGTACGGGCAACTTCGGATAGCCTCGGGTATCTTCGGGTACAGGTCGGTGTTTCGGACGGAACGGCCGACTTGCCTGCTTGGCAGCTCGCTTGGCACTCCTCTCTGTTCGAAAATTCCTCCTTGCGCTGTTAAAAACGGTAATAACGGCTTCGGGGATGATCGGAGCGGGTCGGTGATGGTCGGAAACGGTTCCTCGTGGTTGGTTCTGTCGAAAATGACACCTCACTTGCCTCCTGGTGTCACTTGGTCCAAATTCGGTTGCCTTCGGTGCCTGCAGAATGCTAAAAATTCCAAACTTCTCGGATTCGGTCAATCTTCAGGGTCCCTGTTCGGGCGCCATTTTGTAACCTTCTTTCGTTAATGGCGGAAGTTCGAAGGAGGTTACTTTGACGCCTGAGGGGCGGCGGTGCTTTTTAGGACGGTGTCTCGGGCGCCACTTTCTGTTTAGAGTGCAGAAAGACCACTTTACTCTATTAGCAGGATAATAGAGGCTTCAGGTAACTGCAGTGAAGACACGGTTAAGCCAGGGGTCTAATTAACCTATAAAGAAAACTCAGAATTTCGGATTAAAAACAGAACAAGTTTTATTCAGGAATTAATACAATAAATTTAATATAATTACGGTTAAACTACAGTACAAATATAAGCACAAATATTTACAGCAAAACTTAAAGCAGGCAGGCTAGGCAAAACTAAAAGTGGCAAATTACGGTTATTAAGCGGAAAAACGGCAAGCAAATAAAGCGAGTAAGCAAATGTACGGTTAAAAACGGTTAAACGGAAAGCGTGCGGCAGGTAAAAAGCTCTATCTACAAAAAGCTACTAGCAAAGCTCGGTTGGCAATCTATTATTTGACCAGACAAGACAATCTAATTTACAGGCAAAACATATGTTCGAATTAATTTTCAGCAGTTAATTTTTTGACGAGTACAAAAAAAATCATGGAAATAACGGAACACGCAGACTAATTTTCTGGCTGCCCAGGGGGAAAAACGCGAACTAGTGAAGTTAATAACAATAAAATCGACAACGCCCTGACGACAGTCCTGTTAAGCGATTACACACGTCAAATCAGGAGGCCGTCAAAACGTCGAGTTTTCTGCGCGGTTACAGCTTTTCTTAATACGGAGCAGGCGGAATCAAATATCGACAACGCCCTGGCGACAGTACTGTTAAGCGATTACACACGTCAAATCAGGAGGCCGTCAAGACGCCGAGTTTCGCGGTTATTAGACTTTATTAACGCGGAACGGAATCAAGTAGCGACAACGCCCTGGCGACAGTCCTGTTAAGCGATTACACACGTCAAATCAGGAGGCCGTCAAGACGCCGAGTTTCGCGGTTATTAGACTTTATTAACGCGGAGCGGAATCAAGTATCGACAACGCCCTGGCGACAGTCCTGTTAAGCGATTACACACGTCAAATCAGGAGGCCGTCAAGACGCCGAGTTTTCTACGCGGGGATAACTGATTTACGCGATTTAGGGCTAGGCCAGAAAATAACGACGACGACTTGGTAACGTTGCCAGTAAGCGATTACACACGTCAAATTGGCAGGTTAGCAAGACGCTATACTCGGAAGCAGAATTTTGCTCTAAACCGGAACGTTACTCGTGACGTTGTATTGACTTAGAATTAAGCCACTAAAACGTTAAGCGCGGATCATACAAAACAATTCGAACATACATAGGAAAATAATTAAAATAAAATTACCGGTCAAATATAATAGGTTACCCAAATGTCTTACTCTTTCTAGCAGCGGAGCTTCCTCTTGCAGGTACTTCGGTCGGTGCGGACTTCGGTTCAGGCGGAGATCTGGACTGGATGGAGCGTCAGCTCAACTGAACTGTAAACGGCGGGTGTGTTAGTTTTGTAGCCGGCTTCTGACGTGTACCCCTACCCAACTTGCGCACTGAACGCGAAACTGACTTCAAGCATTGCTCACTTATGTTGGCGCGGTGCAGCTGGTACTGCAGTCAATGCGTTTTCTGCATAACGCGTGATCGGAGCTATCTCTGGTTTATTGCATTCGTTGCGGCATAATTTGAAAATGCATAAACGGAAAAGACGCGGTTCAAAATGCTTAATTTGAAGTAAATTAATATTTGTTACATTTTACCTGCCTATTTTATACATTTAAAATTATATTTTAATTAAAAACTAATAATACGTCGGTACTAAAATTCACTTCGTTACATTGGTTAAACGGTATATTGTTATCCTGGTGGATTTTTGATGATTGCCAAAAGAAACATACTACATTTCAGTACTGATAATGTGTCAATTGATTTTAAAGCAATTTTATAAACGTTTGGTTGTAGCATTTACGAGTATAACTCTAATGTCTATTCATAAAATATGTACCAAATTATACTGATCGTAATTTGAAGCGGCCCACCAAAAAATTTGATAGACATTGTAACGGGTGGGTATTGAATTGCTTCATGGCATATTTATATTCTTGACGAAATATGTATGGAGACCATTAAGTAATTTAATAATATATTTTTTTAATATTAAAAAAAAACTCATGCATCTATCAAAATTTATGATATACATAAATGTGCAGTGGATAGCAAACCATTTTTTACATGTCGATTCAGGAGAAAGCAGAGGTGATGCGATATCCAAGATGGATAAAATGAAAAAATGTTTAAGGTATGTGGAGGAATCAGGATTTTAAGCAGAATAGGGGAAGATGTTGGTGTGCATCAAACCTCAGGCTCAAAAGATGTGCAAAAAGTGGGAGACAAGATAATTAAAAAAATAGCCATTGGATAAAATTTCCACAGAATATTGTAGATATAATGCAAGCCAAGCATAATTGGCAATCACATAATTTTCCATGTACTCTCGGTGGCACATGTACGAATAAAAAAACCAACGATTCACGGAGATGAAGACAATGTTGCAAGAACTACTTTTGAAAATAGCCACGCATTACTTTTAGGAGATGGAGGATACTCAAGAACACGCCTATAACAACCTATTTACAAAAACACAGGAAATAATTGAAAGACGTTAATTAAACAACGATTTCTGATTCTACAATATAAAGTCCGGGTTTCCAAAAGGTCAGAAAACTTATTACGAGCTGTTTATTTTTGCATAATATAGCAAAATATTTAAACTACTTATAAACTAGGCTTAATAGCCTTTACCAGTCGATATTCCAGTTCAGCAAATGACAGAGGACGAGGCCGAAAATACTGAAAGGAGAGTTCAGCTAAAACGAATCCAGTTAGTAGAAACTATATTTTTAGATTATAGTTTAACAGAAGCATTTACTTCCTGGAATTAGATCGTTTTTACTCTTTTGAACTTGAGTATAAACTCTCTCTTTACACTCGTGCTTATAGTATACTTAGAGTGTAAACTCTTGTTTTATTCATACCACTAACTGAGTTTTTAAGGAGCATTTTGTCAATGTCAATCAATAGCTTCATGTAATTAAAGCTGCCCTGAAGACTCATGCAGTTCCACAAAATTATTTTCTTCATACTCCTGCCGTTTTACCACAATATTTCATACAGTAAATACATTTTGGAAAATTTTATGGTGATTGGATTTGCGATAACCCTATAAGAAAAAAAATTGGGCTCTGAGTTCCTCGGAGACTAATTAATATTTATCCTAATGACTTCCATTGAACCATTTTGTGCTACCACTTTGTTGGTACTTGGATCTGATATTGAAACTGTCGAAATCTTGAAGTTGGTTATCAGAACATTACTCGGGATATATCTGCAAGAAGCCATGAATTCCGAAACCCCATAACCTCTGAAGGTCCTGAAACTTAATACATTTGAATTTTTTAAAAATATTTTAATCTTTGATACAATCTAAGACAAGATTTTTTTCTTTTTTTAAAATATTAATTATTGGAAAAGTTACCAACATTTCAAATTTTTAATGGATCGAATCTTAGTTTTAATAAATTTCAAATGCTGGCAACTTTCCCAAAAATTAATATTTTTTCAAAAGCAAACAAACATTGACTTATCTTGTATCATTTGTGTCGAAGATTATTTTGATATTTAAAAAAAATTATAATATATTAAATTTCAGGACTTTCCATGGGATTTTCGGAAATTTTTATCGCAAATTGTTTTTCAAATTTTTTTCGATAATATTCTCATTTTGGATTGGTCCCAAATGAAACCTCTTACGGTTTGGTATAGGTTCCATGTCTCTAAATTGAAATATCGAGCATCGAAAATCACCGGCCCCTGTCCCTGCTATCAATTTAAATAAACGTGAATTTCATCACTAAACAAAATGCAAAAATTTCTCTGTCTGAATAATATTTCCCTTTTAAGGGGATTTCTCTATACTGCTGATCTGTGGCGATTGCAGGGCTTCATTTCTAATTAATGATCTAGAAAGGGATTTAGAACAAACAGTTGCCTCTGCAATTTACAATTTTCAAATAAAAATAATTCAACTCAGTTCCAATTTAAACAGTGGCTAGTGTATAGTACCTAGATAGTTATTCGGTTTCGTTATACACTGTGTACAGTAAGAGATTCTGTTGTATCAAGCTAAATTAGTAATGTAATTTTCACATCAGTGTTCCCTTCTTTGTAGAGTGCATTTTATAATTGACTCTTACCATCTAATTGACCCCTTTCCATTTACTAACTAAACGTCAGATAGCCATGTACTTGATTCACGAAATGCATAGAAAAACAAAAGTTTAGAACAATCATTATTTAGCAATATAATTAGTTGTTCTGGTAAGTGAATATCTTAGCAATTAAAAACGTTATTATAAATGGAAAAAATCGCGGTTTGCTTTGTTAATGTTGCAAGATAATTCATAAGTTATGAAAACTGTTTCTAGTTTGTGTAGTAATGTGTAGTTACTTTTCATAAAAGAAATTACAAAAATGTGTGTTCTGTGAAGTTAGGAACATTCATTTAAGTAATAGAATAGAATATGCTAAACTTCGCCCATGGAATGTTGAACTTTGTGCCAAACTTTCAATAAAGTCCTTTATTATTATTATTAATATTTTCACAAATTGATAAGTATGCGTCTATGTGTATGTCGGTATGTATGTATTGACTGTTTGTTCTAAGCGCGATTTGATATTAAAATTATGAATAAAAATTATTTATATTATATGAAAAATAGAATAGTAGAAACTTCCTATTGAAGTTATGCAATATCAGTCATAATTAATTGAGGCATGTAAACTTGTATGTTTTAAGTAATCTATATTTTATAATAACTTTAAAGCAAATTGTTATTAAGCGTGATGATAGTTGGAGTTGGGTCATTCCAAGAATTGTAAAGATTTTTTGGTTACAGGGATTTTATTGCTTTAATCAGCTTTTGGCATGACGAGAAATGAATTGAAGCATTTTGGTTATAACTGACCGCAGTGTTACCTTCAAAATTAACAATTTACGTTGCAAAATTAATTTCATTTGCTATTTTCCTGGTTTTCTCCTGTTCTAAAGATATCAGTAAAACAAATATGGCATTGTTCGCAATTAAATTTCTTTAGAACAAATTTCGGACAATTTATTAATTTAAACTTAACCAAAAAGAATGAACTTTTTAATAAATTTGGATATCTCAGGTAATAATGCAGGACTTCAAATATGTCTCATATCAAACTAAACAACTGCCAAATAGCAAATCAAAATAGTAATTTAAACCGTTAAAAACAACAAAAATTTCGAATATGGCTTATCGACTTTAGGAATCGAGTCGTAGAAAGGCAAACGTTAGATGAAAATGTAGGTTTTTACAGTAATTTTTTTTATTCTTTAAAATGCATGGATCTTCGTGACTTTTTCATTAAGCTTCAAAATATAGTCTGAAATGCATAATATGTACAGTACGTTCATTTTAAGTGTGAACAATTTTAAATGGTTATTTATTACGATACGACGTTATTATTAAAGATAGAATGATCGGACAAACGTCGTGTAAGAGGTTATTTATGCATTAAATAGAAAAAAAAAACAAATGATACCCGTTTTGGAAAATATTGTTAGGTGTGTTTTTTTTAATGAAACGACCTATATATTTTTGCACCATTTTATAGACGTATTTTTTCTGAATACAATGATGCGTATAATATGGTAGTTATGGATAAATAATCTCCTTAATATAGCTAAAAAACTGTTGACATTGAGAAATTACTTACAAAAGTGATATTACTGAAAGATAGCCATAACTTCAAAACAATATCATTATTATCATTTTGACAGTAACCTGAAATCTTACAAAATGCAAGGCGTCATTGTGTCAGTATTCAATTTGTGCATTGCGAAATATGGTAGACATGTAGAACAATTTTTATAGTACCTTAATTTTAGTTATAACATATTCCCTTAAAATGTCCAGTATTATACTTCCTCGATTGTTACGTTTTTAGGTAATTAAAACTTTTTTGATTTTCCGAGTTGCTTTATTTTTATTACAACAAAATAAACGTAACAATGGCATTCACTAACGTGAATAATATTGTTGATCCTTGAACCTATCAAAATGATATTGTTTTGAAGTCATGGTGGTTATCTTTCAGTAATATCACTTTTGAAAGTAATTTCAACAGTTTTTTAGTTATATTAAGGAAACTATTTATCCAAATTACCATATTATGCACATCTCATGCATGTATTCAGAAAAAATACATCTATTAAATGGTGCAAAAATATATATGGCGTTTCATTAAAAAAACACGCCTAACATTAATGTTTTCCAAAACGGCATCATTTGTTTTTTCACTTTAATGCATAAAATTATTTTTTTCTAATCCTTTCACACGACGTTTGTTCCATCATTCTATCTTTAATAATAACCTCGTAATAACCATTTAAAACTGTTCACATCTAAAATGAACGCACTGTACAGGGGTATTCACGAGAGATTTTACGTTGATTTTAAAAATCTAAAAATATACAAGGTGTTCCATATAAATAATCATGAGTAATCTGTATTTCCGAAATACGACTTTCATTTGTTTCTGCGATAGGTGCATTGAGATGATAGGAAAATTTCCTACAACTTATGTCTTTACCACTATTTTTTACTAGGATAAGAAATAAGAAAGTTAAGGAATAAGGGGGGTAAAATCTCTCGTGAATACCCCGTACATAGGTACCTATAGTTTTTTAAAAATTATGCTCTTCGTCAATACAAAACCAAATTATCTTACGTTTGGCTTTTTAATTAATTGAACAAATTGCTTGTTCATTTCGAAATTTATAAGCCCTTTTAAAGTCGATTTTAACTAAATCGAGGTGATATTCCACCTCAATATGATATTAGCCTATTTTTCACTTATAAAATGAGCGCACCACTTCTAACTGTCCAAATAAATATTTATTTTATTTTAGAAAAAATGCCTGAAGAAGTACAACAGTTAGAAGGAATCTTACTACCAAAATATTTGGGCGAAGGAAGAGAAATAATACGATGTGATACAAAAAGACTAACAGCTCCCGGTGAAAATTATGGAAGTTTAATGTTAGCACTTGGTATAAAAATTAAAAATAAGAAAGATGGAAGCGAAGATGTATTACATGTGGTTGCTAAAGCTGTTCCTCAAAATGAATTTATTCAAAAAATGTTCAAATCTCCATTAACTTTTAGAAAAGAACTAGAGTTTTATAGAACAATTGTGCCAACACTAAGAGAGTTCCAGAGAAGTCATGGAATAGAGCATGTAATGGACTTCTTCCCAGAATTCTATGGAGGAAGATTGGGTCTTGGGCCTGATCCTGATTTATTTGACAATGACGCCGTAATTCTATTGGAAAATTTGAAACTGCATGGCTATGTTTGTATTGATCGTACTACAGGTAAAAAATAACCCTATAAATGCTGATACAAGAATCATGAGGAAACTGAATGAACTATTTTACTATTTTGTTTTCTACTACTACTACTAACTTTTGGCATTAAATCTTAAAAGATTCTATACTTCGAGCATTTAGCAAAAGATTGAAGAGCAATGTTCTATTTAAATATACACAGCATGTTTGGGGTCAGGATATAAAAAAGTAAAAGCGAGGGGAGAATTACGAAACACAAAATGTAAACAACTGGCATCCATTACCGAGCCGAAGCTCCGTTCGACTTTACCAACAGGTTCAAAGAAATTATATTTGCAATGTTTTATTTATGGATAAGAAAAAAATTAGGGAAAATTCACAAACGGTAAACGGTTTTTTTTGCAAGCGTCATAATTTTGCTCCGTAATAAATAATTGTCTATGAATAATACTCATTAAACAAACTAAAACACCTTTTACGAATAATAAGTCAGTATTTTTAGAGCACACACAATAAATTTCTCTTTTTCAATGTATTACATTTATTCATCTTCTAGGGTTTGATTTGCATGCAGCAAAATTTATTTTAAAAGATTTAGCTAGGCTTCATGCCGTGCCACTTGCGATGAAGCTGAAGAATCCTGAAGTTTTTAAAAAGAAAATCTTACCTTTCATAGAAAATGTAAAAGCCTTTGATAGTCTTGGAGATGAAACGATGACTACTGTGGTAATTATAAACATTTCTGTTTCACCTAATACAGTGTGTCTCACTTTTCACCACTACACCCCAATATCTAGGCCATTTGTTGATCGATTTAGATCAAATTTGGTATACTTCTTTTCTTTCAGATTGTGTTTAAAAAGTTATTAATAAAAAAAATTTTCAAACTTAAATACGCCTACTATGATCAAAAGAAATTGGCAAAAAATAGGAATTTATATTAGCGATTGGGATAGGGTTTTTGTTTTAACAGATTCTTGTTCAGCATGACCTAAAACGCCTGTATACCAAATTTCGTTAAAAAATATTCATTCCTTCACAAAAAAAAAGTAATAAAAATCTAAGATTTCAATAATAATCACCACCTACTATTCCAGTTATTTATTGTCGGATATTTACATAACTTGGCAGTCGGGTGATATAATGACGCTAATTAAGCATTAGGACACTTTTTTTTAGAAAATATCAAATAACTCAACTTTTATTATTTTTTATTATTATTTTTATTACTTAAAAAAAAAAAGAATGAATATTTTTTAACGAAATTTGGTATACAGGCGTTTTAGGTTATGCTGAACAAGAATCTGTTAAAACAAAAAGCCTATCTCAATCGCTAATATAAATTCCTAATATTTGCCAATTTCTCTTGATCATATAGTAGGCGTATTTAAATTTAAAAACATTTTTTATTAATAGCTTTTTAATCACAATCTGAAAGAAATGAAGTATACCAAATTTGATCTAAATCGATCAATAAATGGCCTAAATATTGGGGTGTAGTGGTGAAAAGTGACACACGTTATGTTAGTTTGTGGTAAAGATGTCTTCATATTGTTTAATGAATTGATAAATATAGTCGAGATGGTCATGATAATATTGGAAATTTCGTGCTTTAACAGAAAACAGTCTAGAATTGTTTTCCATAAAACTTATATTCATATTTTATATTATTTTTTAGATTAACGGAATTGTAAAACTTGCCGAGGAGAACAAAATGTGTGTACCGTTGCTAACTGGTCTCAAAGATGGAATGTTGCGTGCTGTGAATTTTGCAGATAATCCAACTCCACCCAGGGAACCGTTCGCCACTTTGGTTCATTGCGACTTTTGGGTTAATAATACGATGGTTAAACTAGAAGGGAATAGAGTCATCGGAAACAAAATTGTAGATTTTCAACTCACTGAATATGGATCCCCAGCAAGAGACTTAATATTTTTCATATTTGACAGTATTCAAGATGATATAGTCGTAAATCATTACGATAATTTAATAGAGTTTTATCACCAAAGTTTTATTGAAAACTTACAACAATTTGATATTGATACGAAACCATTTTCCTTGGACAATTTTAAAAAAGAAATTGATTGTACAATGAAAGAAACAGTTTTCTTCCAATGTTTTATTATGCTTAAACCAATTTTTGCTCAGGATGACTCAATTAAAGATATGGAAAATATGAGCGAAAATGATTTAACTGATGATAGTCCTATTTCGCAAAAATGTAAGGAAAAGTTATGGATGATTACAACAGAATTTGGAAAAAGAGACTGGCTATAAGTCCTAGTAATTTATGACTATTGTATAGAGTACAGTCCACGTGAATGCGAAGAAGTGAAGTGATTCTGCTACAATTTATCTTTGATGTTGAAATTTGCACATGCTTAGATTTGGGCGTGTAGTGAATTTGATTGGGCCATTGCCTCTCTTATTCGCATCGTAACTCTATGTTGTATTATTAAATTACTTGAGTCATTCCTCAAATATCTATTTTAAAAATCGCCTTCAAAATTGTCTGCGTTAACTTATCCTATATTTTGTTTTTTTTTAGATGTTTTGATTTTTGTATTATAGAAAATACAATATGAGACAGAAAATTTCAGTTGGGAAACAGGGTGGTTTCATATTAGACTTATTAATCTCCAATATTATTGTATAATAAATATTTCAGTAATTTATATTAGTATAAGATAGCAAAAAAATACATGAAATAAGTGTTGTCAGTGTCGTGTTTATGAATATTTACAAATAGGATTAAATGTACAAAATAAAAATATGTAAGTATTAAATAATTTGTGCCATCTAATATTTTTTTACCGTGATATATTTTAGTCTATAACACATGATCTTTTTAGAATGATCCTTCACAATTACTCAAATTTTGGAAATTGTCCATCTATAGGATGCTCCGTTTGTTTTCTTTTCCATATCGTATTTCTGTAGTCTGAAACCGTTCGCCTAAACGTAAAGCCCTAAGTTGGTGCAATCAGCTTACATTTATGTTAAAGTTTATCGTTCTCCCAAATCCCTAAACAAATTTCGATGGGGTAAAAGTTGACCGCTTAATCCACCCCTGCATTTTTTAAATGAATTCTACTAAATGAAAAAAGTTTCATTCATTAACTAAATAAGATAAAAGTTGAGTCCGAAGAAGGATGAATAAACCCTCCCTCCCCCTTACGCTCCAGGATATGCCTCGACCGACAAACGTTTTTTGTATCTACTAATGGTTAACATATAATGTTAACCATTAGTAGATACAAAAAACGTTTGTCGGTCGAGGCATATCCTGGAGCTAAAATGCAACAAATTCCTCTAACTCGATGACGTGTAAATTACCACATACTACATAGCTATTAAATTCTTCTTTAACCATAACCCAGATATTCGATCACACAAAACAAAAAATATTTTAATAAAATAAAATAGCAAAAGTAAATTTTACTATTTACGTCAAAGTGTGAGTCTGTATCATCTAAATAGCGTCTTAAAAAGACATAAAACTCTTTACAGAGCTTATTTGCAAATTCTACATTTAACTAATGAAATCAAGTAGGTACTACGAATGTTGAAAGCTAATAATTTAATATGCAATAAGCCCCACCAGACGGATTAATCCAAAAAGGACTCCTCTGTTTTGTATTGTGATTGTTTTTTTATTACTTATTGAAGCGGTGTCATTTTCAGTCACGAAAATTTTTTATTTCACTCATGTTTTAGTAAAAGCTTTGTTTTATTCATGACTATAAATAGGTTGTAATGAGAATTATTAATAAAGATACCAGCACTTTATTTCTAATTGCAGTGGATATGACGTAGGTAATTACACTGTTTTATTTTTATAAGCCACAGTGCATAAATACGTGCTTCTGTATATTTTCCTATAATTCCTATAATTCACAGTGTTAGTGTGACTCGTTGTTGTACCAAACCTTCCAATTATTATATGACTTATTTCTAGTGTAATTTTGCATTCATTTTTCAATTAAAAGAATCACAAGAGACAACAATATTCCTATAGCATATAAGACAAACACGGAGTGGCAGTCATATATTCTAACTGACTGAAAATTTCCAGCTGCATTGTAACATTTTGGCTTCATTGAAAGACGATTTTTCACTCTGTGCTGCAACCCACCTTCTTCGGACACAAGAAGCCTAAAATAAATTCATAAATAAATTTTTAAAACTAGACATGATCGTTACAGTCAACTAACTGTCCAGATTTCAATACGATTGGATTTTTCTTTTTAAGATATTTGTGCTTGTGGAAACTGTTAAGAATTCAATAACTCATTCATTTTTCAAATTTTTGTTATAGAGCATAATAATAGTAAAGCAAATAGTAAAGTAACCTGACATTATAATAGAAAATAGATCATTTAGTCTTAGTCAAACACTGATTATGATCAAACCTCTTACTTGACTGTTAAGTGAAAATATCGTAAATTTCTTCATTCAACGTTTCAAAGTAATCTTTTTCTAGAGTTCGCAGAGAAAAATTCTCAATTTTTTTTTATGAGTAGATTCAATACGACCAATAATAGTTGAGTGACAAACATTATTAAGAAGTAGATAATTAAATATATGAACTTGCCCAGCTTTAAACAGCTTCTTGTACTGAGAAGTTTTCGGCACAGCTACGTACATTCCAGTCTAAAAAAATGTATAAACAAAGTAGGTTTCAAATTAGTGTATAAGTTTACTAACAGTACTAAGTAAATCATGTAATTTATTTTTATGGAGTATTGGTCCAATCATATGGAGGAAAAATAGTTCAATTAAATCGTGTAGTTCTGAATTTTTGCATTGAGGTAGGGGGAGTGTTCTGAAGAACCAGCAATAAAGTCCCAACGGTGGGGGTATTCAAAGGTACTTTTTCCCAGTTTTTTGCAATTATCTCGAAAGTATTGGTCCTACCGAAAAAATGTTTATATAAAAAATTAATTTATCGTAGGATCAATGGTTCAAAAGATAATGAGGAAAGAAAAATGAATATTTGAGAAATTTCCATGTTATCAAATTTATTCATCAGGAAAACTTATCTACTGTTTTATAGAAAGGAATCTACTGCTAAAATAGTGTTTTGGTATAAATACCAGTAATTTCGGAACAAATGATAGAACTAAACTCAACAATAAAAACGTTTATTGATGTGGTGAAACACGTAGTAAAATAAGTGTATGTATAACTAAAAAGCACTACGATTATAATAAATCGTCTCCTACATAATCATACTCCAGTTCTTCGTCGTCCAATGGTGCACGTTGGAGCACGTTCCATGGCAAATGCCACAGATATATGAACATTGTATGCCAGCTTTTCGGCACCCACATCTCCCTCCACAACCAGCAGAATAATGACATAATATGGTCTTCAAAATAGATTCAGGAGCTGCTGGTACCTTAGATCTCACTGTGGTGAGCAATCCATCCTCTTCTCGAGTCCAACCCCAACAGTCTGGAGGTAACGAGGCCTTTTCCGTTTTTGTGAATATTTTATGTAAGTTTACAGAAATAATGCCTGCGTTAGTAAAATTTGACCCATTGTCAATGACCAAAGGCATAATTTTCAAGATGGAATACCGAATACCTATTACAAGTATGGCGGATGTAGAGATTGTATGTACTGTAAATAAATAATATTCGAGACGATTTTATAGCTAAATAATTTCCACAAAAAGCCAAACTCCTAGGGTTATACTTCCCTCATGAAAACCGTTTCATAACTAGCAATAAAACAGCCATAAAAATCAAAATAAAAGTCAATATATGCTCATGACCATTTGACTCCAGTTACGTTTTGGTGACCAGAATATTATTCCCCATTTTGACCACTATTACGCATTTAAAACCTAATAATTAGGTTTTCATAATAGCAATTATAAGCCAATTTAGCAATTGTAACATGATGACCAAAGTATAACTATTTGTGCTGCTTGGGCAAACAATCGCAAATCTATTTAAGTCTCCAAAAAATATTTGAACCTATTCAAAAGTTAGTTGGGGGTTAACTGACCTTTGGACCTTATACTGTATACAGGGTGAATCTTAGAGTGGCGGCCATATTTTTGGGGTTAATAGTACTAGTCGTCATGAACATGAATCCGAATTTTTTTTTTTTGTAGATTGTAAAATGGCCGAGTTATGAATTTTTAAAAAAAATTCGCGATTCAAGTTTCCAGTAATTCCGGCGCCGCTGGGCAAGCACTTACTGCATTACGTGTGACCGGTCGACAGTGTTGCCAAGTGTAGATGATATAAAACTCTCGCTAGCGCATTCCACTGGCGGGGTACCCAAATTCAAATAAAAAGGGTTTAAACAATATTCATTTTTCATGGCGCGAAAAAAAAAAAAATTGTAGATTTGTGTTCCCACAGTGAACGGTGTCGCCTCCTATAAATATGGCCCCCACTCTAAGATTCACCCTGTATGTATATCACTGACACTTAGAATGAAGATGTAATAAATAAGTAAATAAAAGACAATTAACTGCATGATTGTTTGAAAGTTGCATCATTCACTTGCTCTAAAAAGTGTAAGGATCTGAAAAAAAAGGCATCTTTGTGTCGTGTACCATAGTTATGAACTCTAATGTTATCGGTGAAATCGTTTATATGCCTGAAAGTGAAGCAGAGGCATTCATAAACTAATAGAATATCCACATAACTGATCAACCCTTAGATTAGCCAAGGCTGGCAAATGCTCTCTTTGGAATTATGAATACCAACCTCTTGCATATACGATCCACCCCAAAAACTTATGCCATATTATACTGTAAAATTGTCCATAATAATAGTAAGGGTTTCATGAGTTACAACTTTTTTCAATTATTCCTTCAGTGAATAACGTACTGTACTAAGTACTGCAAAGCATTCGTACGGTCGTCGGTCCAGTTCATATATGCAACAATAGTTACCCCTAAAAATTTTTTTGTTGTTTCTGAGAAGTTAATTTGTACATTGTTAATGTTTATTTCATTGGGACACTGGACTTTTATTTCTGTTATGTTTAAATAAATAATACAGTTTGTTTTGTTATTATTTAAAATTAAAGAATTTTGATGAAAGTATTCTAATATTCGTTTCATTACATTCTTCGCTTTAGTTTCAAAGTCTTCGTAATTTTTACCGAAAATTAGAATGTTGATGTCATCATCGTAAGTGGCTATGCGCATTGAATCATTATTTAAATATTTCTCTAAATCATTTATATACAGTAAAAAAAATGATTGGACCAAGCACGCTGCCCTGTGATACTCCTAATAATATATTTTTATTGTTTGAAAAATATTCCGATGAATCTGATCTAACACAAACTTTTTGGTACCTCTCACTAAGGTAAGAATTGAGCCAGTCGTAAGCCAAACCTCGTATACCAATTTTTTCAAATTTGTTTAAAAGTGTGCAATGGTTCGCACAGTCGAAGGCTTTTGACAAGTCTAGCAATATCCCAAGAGCAACATATCCTTCATCTAGGTAAGAACCTTTACAGTTTTTCAATTTTGTGTGGTGTGTATGTGTATACAGTAGGGTATATAGCGACACTGAATATATTTCATAAAGAAATTTCAAAATATTTAGCATCTATTGACAACGTGGATGTATTTTCTTTGTGTTCTTATTTGGGATTTACGGCCACACTTCTGAACATTAATCTGATAATCTGAAAAATAGCGTGGATGTAGCTTATGCATTACTTTTCAACTGATTTCAAAAGAAGAAAGAAGTTCCCAATTCTACCCATATGTGTTTTTATGGATTTGTTTAGTAATTACTGAATTAGTTTACGCATAAAATTTTTAGCATACTATATACAGTATGTTTTCAAAAATGGATCGCTTATTAAAAAGGCTGATAAGGAATTCTTATAATAGTTTTCTTTAAATGAAGAGATTATTTCCGTATAAAAAATCGCCAATTTTACATTAAGCATTATTGTTTAGACCGATCTGACTTACTTTTTTGTCGTTTTCAGTTGAGTGTAAACTGAGGCTATTTTAAGCTTAATACAAAATATGATCTTGATCAGTACGTGTTCATTTAGCTGTATATGGGTTTGTGTATGACAGTATATGAAAAAATGTATGGAAACGCAAATACAAACTATTCTCGTGTCCAACGGGAACGTTATTCAAATCATCGGTGCCCTAGTGGGCGCGCATTTGTTTCGATTTTACATTTTACAACGACTATTAGCCACAGGTAGTGTTGTAATAGAAAAAAACAAAGTGATAGGACAGGATCATAATGGATTTAGCTACGGAAGAGAAAATTCTAAATTATTTGGCGACTATCCAGGATCCAGGATCCAGGTGCAAGTGTCAAACAGTTATCTCGAGCTATGATAGTGTTTTCTCGTAGTTTACTGAACACTACGGAAACCACTTGCAAAATAACGTTGAGGTGAATGAACGTGTCCTCCAGAATTGTGTGGCCGAAGATATTTTAAGCAACTAATCTGATTTTTAACATTGTTTCTGTTACTAGTGAGAAAAATGTGTTTATTGAGGTAAAGTAAGTTAATTTAAGCATATAATTTAATTTTGTATCAGTACTATCTCAGCATTGTCAAAATAACGAAGCAAAAAGTTATATGCTTGTCATATATATTTGTTTAACCTAATATAACTCGTGTAGAATATCTCTCTCTTATAAAAATTATGAGAAAATCTTGTAAATGATGTGTTCTGTCAGCATAATAAGTAAATCATCTTAAAAAACGCTCTGTATAGGATAGTAAACGGTGGTATCGTTTTAATTTCATCAAGCTTCGCTCAATGTAAAGTTCGCACAAATCGAGAACAAGTTTTCCGTTTACTCTTTTTGGCCATAATATCTCAGCAACCAGTTAGTCGCTTTGGATACAACCTTTAGCATGTTAGTTGGAGGTTTTATCAACGGGGTAAAAATTATACCATCTTCAAGAGTTGCGTATGCTTGGTACAATCATAGATAAATCAATAATTTTAAAATCTGAAAAATTTTATAGATAATAATAATAATTTTTTATAAATGACTTTATTTAGGCTTTATTCAAGCATAATAACAAAAACCTATCCAATTTGATATATTCACATTGATGTTTCATCTCTAAACATACAATTATTAAGTTTATTGAATCTTCTCTAATGCATGATAAAAATTGAATTAAAAATTACAAATTTCAAAACGTCTAAAAATTAAATTATGGCAAAAATTATTTTTAACTTACAAATTCATTCATTATGGCCACCAATCAAAAAACGATGTCCCTAAGAAGATGTACATGTTCTTTCGCCTATATGGCTCTTCAGAGGAACCCCAAAATCACGTTCAATTCAAATTCTACCTTTATCTTGAAAACCTATACTCAAAATTGTATTTATTGACATTAATAAAACATTTTGTAACCATAACAAACAAATTTTTTTCATTCCTTTAACTGATATGTCTTCTACTATATTTTCATATCCTTTTGTAATCTACTCTACTTTCTCTTTTGAGACGCATTGCTAATAAACAAACTTATTTAAGTTTTTTTTTATACTGGCCCTATTATAACAAAATTATCTAATATATTTATTGATGTTCCACTTCTGAACATACAAATATAAATTATGTTGAATTCAAAGAAAATCATTGAAAACATTTTAGAACGTTATTATCGTCGAATAATGTGAAAACAAAATACTCTGCAAGACTATATGTCCATACAGCATTGAATTAAATCACAAAATCCATAACATTCAAATAAAAAATAAAACATTTAAATAAAAATTATTAATTGTAAAAAAAAAATAATAATTTGAATGACAGAATGTTTTGCCATATCCAAAATGTGAGTACAGATTTTCTTACAATATTTTTCTCTCACTATGTGGAAGATAAATAAATAAGGACCAACTATTTTGCCTTTTTGAGTATTAATACATCATTAAATTCTTTACGTTAAAATATCTACAAAAATGGCGGATGATAAAGATGTATCCGTCAAAGAGCTGTGTTACTATTGTAAAAAATCAGTGTCAAAAAAGTTTATTAAATGTACAACTTGTGACAAAATATTTCATAATAGTTGCTCTGTAAGAGTGACATGTTGTGGAGTGAAACTTGGTATCAAAACATCTCAAGAAAAGGACTCTTGAATACAGTAGACGTAGTAACTGAAGATAACAATCTATCATTAGCAACTTTAAATGAAGAATTAAAAACTGAAAATTATGATCTTAAAGAAGAAAACAAAAAATTGAAACAACAAATTATTCATCTAGAAGAAAAGCTACAAAAATTACTCACAGGAAAAGTACATCCAAATAAGTGTCAAAATGACCAGAGATCTGCAGAGAACCAATACCACAATAACCAAATACAAACACTCATAGCATGTGAAGCTAAAAAGAATATTTCTCCTGTTATTGATGACATAGAATTAATAAAACTTCAATTAAATAATTTAGAAAACATAAATAAAATGGTACAAAATCAGGTAATAGAAAAAGAGGCTGCAAAAAAAGGAATTCCATCTCTTCAGATAAAAACACAAATAAATGTAAATAAACCAGTGACACCAAAACAAATATCAAATCAAAGGAATGTAAATGAACTTGAAATTAAACAAAGAGAACTGATGGAAAAAGTGATTAACTTAGAACCAAATACTTCAAAAGATGCCTCTATACAACTATTAAAAAATAGCGACCAAACACCCAGTTACAATAATAATACCAAAGACCCTACAAGTCAATCACAATTATTAGTAGATGCAGACAACAATGACTGGATGACGGAAAAATGAAGAAGGCGAATTCCATGGTCTAAATTATCTAAAGGTAATGATAATCCCTCAGCAGCAATGAGTAAGCTAAGTACAGTAGAAAGAAAAACATGGATCTTTCTTTCAAACTTCAATCCTAATATAACAGAAGAGGATATCTTAGACTGCCTAAATGAATATCCTCGAGAGAACTATACCTGTAAGAAACTGTTGCCAAAATATAATAATCAAAAAGTAACATCATTCAGAATAGGTGTCCCGTCCTACCTAGGTAATATATTCAAGTCCCTAACATTCTGGCCCAAAGGTACATTATTGTTGATGAATATCACTTTAAATCAACCCAACCTCAAACTGGGGAAACACATCAGTCTGAGAATACAGTTTTAAATGTACAGCTCCAAAATTTTCAAAAACAACCAATAATCTCAAGCCCAACTTAGGATACGGAAATAAAATAAATAAGAATCAAACTAGAAATAAAATTTTACATGTGATACACCAAAATGTGCAATGTATAACTAATAAAATAGCAGAGATTGAATTATTATTAAACGAAGAAAAACCAGAAATATTATGTATTAGTGAACATTGGCTTACAAATGGAAACGCAGGAGCAGTACAAGTTGAAAGTTATAGAATCTGCAGCTTCTATGGAAGAACCCACAAAATACATGGCGGGGTAATGATACTATCCAAGGACGATGTGGTAAGTGAGGATATACCTGATGTGCAACAATTCAATACAGAACAGGTTTTTGAGTGCTGTGCAAGCAAATATAAATAAATTAAATAACTCATCATGTTTTATAATATTTTGTATCTATAGTAGCCCAAACTCGGGCCGTACACTAAGGAATTTCTAAATAGTTTATATAGTTGCTTGGAATATTTACAAAAGCCTGGTAAAAAACACAACATTGTCTTATGTGGTGATTTCAACATTGATATCCTGCAAAGAAATAACAATGTTGATAGTTTCCTGGAAATTCTAAATTATTTCAATATTACACTTACTATAAATGCACCCACGCGATACACTACTTACTACAACAGCGACCTGTATCGACAATATTGGCGTTTATCTGACTAAAAACTATGATTATGAGAGTTCGGTAATTTTCTCTGCAATTAGTGACCATACAGCACAGCAGTTAATAGTATTCGTGCAGAAAAACAGTAAAAAACAATTAGACAGATAAATAGTGAAAATATAAATAATTTCAGATATTACCTAAGTAAGGAAAAGTGGGATATTTTTAAAGGAGATGAAATAAATAAAAACTTTGAATCATTTATGCAAATTATTGTCTATTACTTTGAAATTTGTTTCCCAACTAAAAAAATGCTAGTAAAAAAAAATTAAAGTAACAAATGGATCACGAGAGGATTAGCTATATCTTCTCGTAATTTAAAAACTCTGTATTATATCAGTTTAACAGGTAATATTGATGACATAAACTTTTATAAAAAATATAAATCTGTATATAAAAAACTCATAAACTATGCAAAAATGCAGTACTACACTAAGCTATTAAATGAATCGACCAACAAAACAAAAACTGCCTGGAACATAATAAATAAGGATCAAAATAATGAGAACAAAAATAACGTAAAGGAAGTAAATCTTCTGGCTGCATGGTCTATGACCCAATGCCAAAAAAAAACAAAAAGTAAATCTAAACTTGTAAAATGTCCTGAAAAAATAAGCAATAGCTTTAATGAATATTTTAATAATGTACCACTTAACTTACAAAATAAAATTGGGAGTAATGTATTACCTCGTTTGAACTTCAACAATAATAAAACCTTTTATGGCACCTATAACTATCCCCGAGGTAATAGAAACAATAAAATCTTTAAAAATTTCACACTCAGCGGGCATTGATGAAATCAGTTCAAATTTAATTAAAAAAGTTGGAGATTTAATAGCAGAACCCCTGGTATATCTCTATAATCAATCATTATTAACTGGCACTTTCCCAAATCAGCTTAAACACTCTAAAATAATACCAATATTTAAAAAAGGCTCTAAATTACATCTAGAAAACTATCGACCTATTTCGCTCTTATCAAGTTTCTCAAAAATACTTGAGAAACTAGTGGCAAAAAGAATTATAGAATTTTTTACTAAACATAAAATATTCACACCTCAACAATTTGGTTTTCGGCAAGGACTTTCAACTGCTGATGCGGTAACGTCTTTTGTAAATCATTTGTTTGATTGTTTGGATGCAGGCGAAAAGGTAATTGGTCTGTTCCTTGATTTCAGCAAGGCATTTGATCTCGTGGACCACGATATCGTACTATATAAAATGGAGTGTTATGGTGTTTTATTGCTTACATAAGTGGTTTAAGAGTTATCTTGGAGAAAGGAGTCATCATGTAGTAGTCAATAACGTCAAATCTGCTACCTTTAATTATAACATAGGCGTCCCACAAGGATCGGTCCTAAGACCCTTACTTTTCATTATTTACATGAATGATTTTCCTAATTCTGTGCAAACTGCCGAACTTATAATGTTTGCAGATGACTCCAGTCTCTTGGGTAGATCATTAAACAAAGAAGATGAAAAATGGGTACTGCGATTGAATCGTCCAGCACCTGGTTAAAAGGCAACAAACTGTTTTTATAAATTTTTCACTAAATCGTACGGTAACTGATCAAAGTATTCTAATCAAATATAATAGCAGAAGTCTGGAACAAAAATTAACACATAAATTCTTAGGCGTAGAGATTGATGATACTCTAACGTGGAATCACCACATAGATAATGTCTGTAATAAAATATCTAAATTGTGTTTTACCTTAAGACATTTGAAAGCATTTGTCAATATTTTTGTACTAAAAACCTATTACTTTGCACAGATCCATTCAGTAATTTCGTATTGACTAATATGCTGGGGCTCAGAATCAGCAGCCCATAGAGTTTTCATAATGCAGAAGCGTGCAGTAAGAACTATTGCCAATGTAAGCAATAAAACAACATGCAGACCCCTATTTAAACAATTTCATATACTTCCGCTTCCGTGCATATATATCTATCAGATATTAATAAATACACAGAAAAACATTAAAGCCTATAAGAGATTGGGTGACAATCTTCAATATGATACAAGGAACACGAATATACCTACTTGAAATTCCACGACACCGAATATCAAAATTTGAGAAGTGCCCAAGATATAAAGGGATTACATTTTATAATAAATTATCTGATGAATACAAAAATTTGTCCATCAATAAATTTAAGTTAAAAGTTAAAAAACTGCTATTAACACATTGCTTTTACAGTGAGGAGTTTTTGCAGCATGATTTTGCATTATAACAAGCGTATTATGTCTATTCACTGAGAGAGGTCTATGTATATATGCTCTTATCTTCATATTTTTTTCTATTGAGTAATTTTAATTCATTGTGATTGTGTTCTATATATATTATTATTTTTTTTAATGTGTAATTTTAATTCATTGTGTGTGTTTTATATATATTATTATTATCTTAGTGACCTATTGACTTGGTTTGTTTATTTTAAATTATCATTGTCTACATCCTGACTTGTCCTATAACTCTGTAAGTTCCTGGGATCAATAAATGATTATGATTATGATTATAAATTATGTACGAAGTTTTACTTTTTCATTTCATTCTTAAATTATTGTTTTTAATAAATTGTCATGCATGCACAATTTTTATACCTTCCAAATAATTTTTTAATTTTTTAAATTGCATCAATAATCTTAATTTTTCTAATAATCCAGATTTTTTATTTTTTATGAATTCTGAATACATTATGCTATACTTTCCTCTACTAATTTTAATGTGAGTACTATTGTTTAATTCATTGTTGATTATAGTTAGGTATTATGTTTAATTTTCATTCATTAAATTTTGTATTTTTTGTGTTTAAAATTATATTGTTATTGTTTGAGAATTATTTATTCCCCGCAATTTGTTAAAAATAAATTCAGATTTAAAATTAAGGTGCTTGGCCATTGTTAGGTGTATAGCTTACTAATAAATTTATAATAATTCTATTAACAAAAATTATCAAATTAGATGAAATGAATAATTCCAGTTTGTTTATTAGAAAAATATTTTATTTGATACACCATAGCCTGTATGCATTCCTTGCTTAAATTTGTAGAAAATATAAATATAAAGTCAAATATTAGGGTAGGTACCTAAAATGTCTTAAACATCATCAGCTTTATTTTTTTAAGTTTTAAGTTCCGAATTCCAAGACGGCTTTTCGACATTTTTATATTTATAAAAAAAAATGTGTCAGTGTGTCAATTTGAAATAGTATATTACGTAATGAGAGTTGTAAATAGCATATTACGCACGAATGGAAAAATTGCGCACGATGCCGCGTAGCGGCGAGTGTGGCAATTCCATGAGTGCGTAATTGCTTTACAACTCGAATTATGTACTATACTTTACCTACGATCGTATTTATTGAAATTAAAACACAATTTTGTATTATTCGTTGCTTATGTCAGTTTTGACAGAGCTAGAAAATTAAGTTTTGCACCTGCCATTTTTAATAATTTTAGCCTGGTGTCAGAAATATGAACTACAAGTGTTGTGTAAAGTAGGTCACGTGGTCACATTGCATTGCACCTCAGCGGCTGAGCGTGCGATTTGTTTACGGTGTGTAAGGTTCAATTTACGTAGGTGGCGGAGAGTGCGTTTTCAGCTATTTACGTTAGTGATCGTAGGTAAAGTTTATTTTAATGTATTATTATTATTAGTGGATGGATATTTGAAAGTGAAGTGAAGTAGATAGTGTTTCTTATTATTATACTCAATTGCTAGGGATACAGGATAACAACAAAGTTGAAATTTTGACAAGTAATAGTTAGATGCATTTTACACTAGTAACCACGGTGGTGAGTTATAAAACCTTTTTTGTTAGTGGAAAACATATGTAAACCAAATGCACGCGAATCCGCATGCCATGGAGTTACAATAATAAAAAAAAAACAGTAAAAAGTGTTTAAAAAGTGATATCTATTTAAATAAATATATACGGTGGCACAAAAATGTCTGATAGCGAATTACTTGCCAAAGTTTTGAAAGCAGTAAGTGAGGCAAACAAAATAACCATCGAAGAAGCTATAATAGAAGTCAAAGTATAGATATAAAGGAGCACATAAATAAAGAAATTGGAGAGCTGAAACGAACCCTAGAAGAAGAGCTAAATAAAAAGGTTAGTGACTGGGAACACAAATATAAAGAATTACAAAATAAATACCAAAACTTGGAAAAAGAATTAAGGAAAAATAACATTATAATATTTGGATTGGATTGTCCAGCAAAACAACCGGAAAAAACTGTATGGTCAGTAAACCGGTTGCTTAACATAAATTTAACAATAAACGACTTCAACGACGTTTACACAATAGGAAAGCAGTCAAAGAATAAACCTGTGATAGTCAAGTTTGTCTCATATCTTATAAAACGAGAAGTATTACTAAATACGAAGAAGCTGAAAGGATCTAGTATAAGCATTGCTTACTTTGGACGAACGAAAAGAAAATAAGATACTAGTACAACATCTAAAGAAAGCGCGTAGAGAAAATTTAAAGGCTTTTATCAGAAATAAAACACTTATTGTTAACGAGCAAAAATACACAGCTAATCAACTTGCTGAAGAAGAAGAAGACACAGATACAGAGGAAGAGAAACAGAATCCCGCTTCGAAAGTCCTAGAAGAAACGCAAAAATCAAATAGTGCCCCGCCAACACCGAATACGTCCAGATACACGCAGGAAAAAGAAGAGAAAAGGAAGAAGAAGTTGAAGTATTTAAAACTGCAAAAGAAGTCTCAGATAAGACTAAACTAGTGAAAGTGAACCAACCACCCCAGAAAATTGTAAGATCCTCAGCGAGGATAAATAGTGTAACAGGTATAAAAAGTTCATGTTCTAACAACATATTTAAAACACCCCAAAAATAAGTTATCCTTAATAGTCTTTCTTGCACCACTGTGTAATACAAATACCGGTGTTACAATTATAAAATAAAACTTTACTTATAAATAGGTTTTATGTTAGTAGCTCGCTCTTATGTATTTTTTTCTGTGTTAATAAAGAAGTATCCAATGTGAGATTATATTTTTAAAGTTATATTTTTTATATTTTCTATATTTTTATATTTAATAAAATACAAGAAATGAGTTCATTTGTAAGGGATTTTAAAATTGATCCAATTGAATCACATGAAATTCATGATATGCAACAATATAATTCAATATTTAACATGCAACAGTACAAAAAGTCATTTACGATGTTTCACACTAACATTAGAAGTATCCAAAAAAATTTCGATCAATTCCAGATATCAGATATACATGTCTCAATTCTCTGAGTTCTTTTGCTGTATGGTGTTGACAGAAACTTGGAAAATAACAGACAAAATGACGTACCTATCAAAGATCAGAGTAAACCAAAATTATGGTGTTCTCATTTACGTGCGAAAGGATCTAAATTAGGAGCATAAACTTATAATAATTGATCATATAAATGGAATATCACTAACCATTTACCTTAACAACAAGATAAAAATTAATATAATTGCTATATATAGGCCACCATCAACAAGTCCACATGAATTTAATGAGGACTTTAATAATTTTTTAAACGAGTATAATTATACAGCGTACGAGTACACATTCTTTTTAGGCGATATAAATATTGATATAATAAGTTCCGTAAATGTCGATTATAAAGAAGATTATCTAAATATGCTATCGGAAAAAGGTTTTGTCTCTCTAATTAATAAAATAACCAGACCTGTATCAGGCACTTGTGTGGACCACATCTTTGAAAGAAGTAAGGAAGCGAATTACCATAAAATAACACCGGCGGTCATAAGAACAAATATTACAGATCACTCACCTGTAGTTATACAATACAATGATTTAAAAAAGGACAACATCACCACCAGTAGGACTTGGGTACAAAAAAAATATTTTTCTGCAAAAAAATTTTTGAATCTAATCCAGAATGAAAGGTGGCACTCAGTATATAAAAGTACTGATGTGGACATCGGAAGCGAAATATTTGTAAGTAAACTAAAAACATATATTAACGAAGCCACGCAAACTAAAAAAGTATCAGTCTAACTAGACTATGCCGTGGATAACTGAAGGTTTAGTAACCTCCATTAAAAAAAGAGACAAACTATTTCAACACCACATCAAAGATCCGTCAAAACAAGATAAATACGAAGCCTACAAAATATATAGAAATAAACTAAATGCTTTAATAAAAAAAACTAAACATAATTATTTTAAAAATAAAATTGAAGAAAATAGTCAGATTCAAAACAACTCTGGAAAGTAGTAAAGGAATATAATGGAAACAAATCGGAGGAAACAGAAATTAATAAATTAGTACTAGAAAATGGTGAAGAGGTTATTGATAAAACTGAAATAGTGAATCACTGTAATAAGTTTTTTGCTAATATAGGAAAAAAGTTAGCATCAGAAATCCAAACTCCAAATATCTGTACAAATAAAACAAAACGAACCATATGCCACTCAATTTTTTTACCTGCAACAGATGACATTGAAATAAAAAAAAATCTTAAAAGACGAGAAACCTCCAGGATCGGATGGAATAACAAATGAAATCTTGAAACTGTCTGTTGAGTATATTACAAACCTATTAGTTATCTTATAAATTTAGCAATAAATACTAGTAAATTTCCATCTAATCTAAAAGTTGCTACAATAAAACCAGTATACAAAGGCGGTGACAGAAATAAGATAATCAACTATCGCCCGATTTCACTTACATCAGCGATATCAAAAATCTTCGAAAAAGTCATAAAATGCCGTTTAGTCAGTTATCTTTGCGATAACAACATTATAGACAATAAAAAATTCGGCTTCCAACAGAATAAATCAACCCAGGATGCCATTGCTAAAATAACATCTCTAGTTTACGAAGCCATATAGATGACAAAAAAGCATGTCTGGGTGTTTTTGTTGATCTTGCAAAAGGCATTTGACACCGTAAGTCATGAGCTTTTGCTGGGGAAATTGAACCACCTAGGCGTGCGAGGTAATGCATACAACCATTTAATCAGTTACCTAGAAAATAGAAAACAGAAAGTAACATTAGGTGGTGTCCTGAGTAATGAAGAAATAGTGACGTATGGTGTACCCCAAGGTACTGTACTGGGACCAGTTCTGTTTATAATCTATTTAAATGAACTTCTTACTATGAACTCATCCGGAACTATATTATCATTTGCAGACGATACGGCTATAGTGTACGTGGCCAACTCCTGGGATGATGTAATAGAAATTGCCAAAGGTGACCTGGTACAAATATTCAATTTTTTTAAAGAAAACTTACTTACAGTAAATCTAACAAAAGCTAAAATTGTAGCATTTACCTCGTATGAAAAATAATTACCTAACTGTAAAAACATAACACTGGATGATAACAAAATTGACTTTGTCTCTACAGTCAAATATCTAGGGATTCATCTTGACTCATACCTTAGATGGGATGTCCAATACAGTATCGACCAACGAAGTTTATTACTTGCTCAAGAATTGTCAAACATTACATATTTCAAAGTTGCGTACCCTGTCTTGTAAACACTTTCATGGAACTATAGCACTACATTGCAGTATCACATCGCAGCGATGCTCTTTTCGCATTTCCCTGAATTATACATGCATGGTAATAAGCTATAAATTACTTGTGAAAGAAGATATGGATTATGAGCAAAAATTGCATCAAGTAATTAGAGCACATGGCATGGATTTGCTTTTAAATTAGCAACATTATATTTGTTATATACTGATTACATTTCTAAGATTCCTAATATTCCTCATTAGTGGCATAGGTAGAGGAAGAGTGATAGTGCTCCCAGAAAAGTGAAAATTTACACTTAGTGTATATTTTGCTTCTCGAATCTTCACCTACAATGTCTTTTATTTAGTCTTCATTAAAAAAGGTAGTAGTATATCAATTCTTAACCTCCGTTTCTTTGTGAAAAGATTGGTAGTATCATGTAAAGTTAAAAAGTTTTTCCTTTAACTTCAATGACGAATTTCTCAGGAAAGAATTTTATTTACTTATGGGGTTGTTTTTAATCATGGTGGAAAAACCTAAACGACGTACAACATTTAGCTTTTTCACCTTCACCGAGACATCCTGTATTTTACCTACGAATTTGCTTATAAACTAAAAATTAATCACAATTTTTACAATTTCTCGATGTATTTTTTATATTGCGAATTTGTATGTGTTGACGTTGACGATGCTATCGGTGACACGCTTACGAGCCGAAATTTTCTGTCTCCTTCCTCATGCAAAGTTAAGTATTTTTCCAGTTTGCTCGAAATATCAATTCCAAGTTTGAGTGATACGTCGAATGAAGAATAAATGTATATGTGCAGCAGCTTCTTGGGGAGATTGAACACTTCGCCTCCACGTATTCGCCGCCTCTGATATTTCAAATCTTCAAGTATAGCGCACTCTGAACAAAAGACAAATTTGAAAAAAAAATGTATTTTACAAGCAAACTTAAAAAAGTCAGAAATATTGCATGTTAAATATAGTCCCAGAAACTAAATATATTTGAACTGGACAAGTCATTGATTAATAGATCTAATCAACTTGAATCCTTCTGGTTTCCCAGCGGATTTTGTGTTTTCATGTAAATAATTACTGGTTGCATGCTAGATTTTCTACTATTACCAAGTAATTAAAATCAAATAATACAATACAAGGCAAGCAAATACACGAAGAAACGGACAATACCTCTTTTCAAAACTTAGCGTGGTTTGCAATTGAATGGATTGCTTAATCAACCGTGCCTTTTCGGTGGCAATCGTGATCAGTTCAGCCAAACGCAAATTAGCGAGAATATTTTAGTTCCCCACAAAACTTTAGAATTTTTAGTGATTCGCAATCCACCAACTGTTAGTTTCCTATATAAGTAAAAATATATCATTAGACATCAACACTCTATTGTAAAAAATTAAAAGGTGAATAAAAAGTTTAAGGACTATTTTCACCAGAAAAAATATCCTGGAGAGGGCGACAATTTTAAAGTGAGCATATCGCTGGTTATACAAGGTTGTGCAAACATAAAATAAGTGCAAAATATACCAAATCGTGTCTAAAACCAGTTCGCATAATCGAGAGATGAAGTAGTAATTTTCTGTTTTTACAAAAAATCTGAAGTTAAACAAACAATACCCTTTTTCCTTATAAGAATTTATCTAAATACCCTGAATAAGTGATGACAAAAAAAGCATAGGTACATGCCGAGTCAAGAATTTCTAACTTTTATTGGTTAAACGGTATATTGTTATCCTCATATCCTGGTGGATTTTTGATGATTGCCAAAAGAAACATACTACATTTCAGTACTGATAATGTGTCAATTGATTTTAAAGCAATTTTATAAATGTTTGGTTGTAGCATTTACGAGTATAACTCTAATTTCTATTTATAAAATATGTACCAAATTATACTGATCGTAATTTGAAGCGGCCCACCAAAAAATTTGATAGACATTGTAACGGGTGGGCATTGAATTGCTTCATGGCATATTTATATTCTTGACGAAATATGTATGGAGACCATTAAGTAATTCAATAATATATTTTTTTAATATTAAAAAAGAGGCTCATGCATCTATCAAAATTTGTGATATACATAAATGTGCAGTGGATAGCAAACCATTTTTTAAATGTCGATTCAGGAGAAAGCAGAGGTGATGCGATATCCAAGATGGATAAAATGAAAACATTTTTAAGGTATGTGGAAGAATCAGGATTTTAAGCAGAATAGGGGAAGATGTTGGTGTGCATCAAACCTCAGGCTCAAAAGATGTGCAAAAAGTGGGAGACAAGATAATTAAAAAAATAGCCATTGAATAAAATTTCCACAGAATATTGTAGATATAATGCAAGCCAAGCATAATTGGCAATCACATAATTTTCCATGTACTCTCGGTGGCACATGTACGAATAAAAAAACCAACGATTCACGGAGATGAGGACAATGTTGCAAGAACTACTTTTTGAAAATAGCCACGCATTACTTTTAGGAGATGGAGGATACTCAAGAACACGCCTATAACAACCTATTTACAAAAACACAGGAAATAATTGAAAGACGTTAATTAAACAACGATTTCTGATTCTACAATATAAAGTCCGGGTTTCTAAAAGGTCAGAAAACTTATTACGAGCTGTTTATTTTTGCATAATATAGCAAAAGATTTAAACTATAAACTAGACTTAATAGAGCCTTTACCAGTCGATATTCCAGTTCAGCAAATGATAGAGGACGAGGCCGAAAATACTGAAACGCAGCAAAAACGAATCCAGTTAGTAGAAACTATATTTTTAGATTATAGTTTGACAGAAGCATTTACTTCCTGGAATTAGATCGTTTTTACTCTTTTGAACTTGAGCTTACTCTCCCTTTAAACTCGTGCTTATAGTACATACTTAGAGTGTAAACTCTTGTTTTATTCATACCACTAACTGAGTTTTTAAGGAGCATTTTGGCAGGGATCTCTAATGGTTTTCGTTTGGGTTTACCTATCTCCCAACAATTTTTTTATTCGAATGTGTCAAAAAATGACGTTTCTCGGGCAGAAAACAAAAACGAAAAGTAGAACTTTTCTAGCTACTTCAAGTAAACGTCCTGAAAAGACTTTTCCGGTCAAGGCCTGAAAAGTGACAGACAAAAAGATTGAGCGTTTTTAGTTACCTACTTTTTAAAATGCTGGCCCTTTTTTTCTACTGTAAAATGGTAATGCACATGTAAATAAAACTTTTATTGTATTTATTTTATGTAGTATATTTTCGTTTAAATTCGATATTATAATATTATAAATTGAATTCGATACTAATTTCAAGCAAACTGATATTATGACAGCAGTTGTGCAGTTGTTTTATATATTATATCTGGCCTTAGTTCACAGCCGTCTGTTACAAAAAAACTTGAAAATTGTATATCATTTGCGGGGTAGCAAGTAAATCTTAATAATAAATAATAATAATAATAAATACACCACATGTAATGACGACCCCCTTTATCCCAGAAGGCTCTAGAAGAGTCTTGTGCGGGAGGGGGCTACACATTTAAAGACCAGGGACACACATCCAATATCCGTGTATAATGGAAAAATCCCTCTCACAGTATTTTCCATTGCCACGACCGGGAATCGAACCCGGGACTTTTGGGTGAGAGGCAGGTGCGCTACTATCTCGACCATCAGTCATATAAGAACATAATATTTTAATTTTCCCTATCATTTTAAAGCACATTCGAATAAAAAATATTGTATGACACACAGACGAAAAACAGTTTTTCGGACTCCTACGACTGCGTCTCGGCTGGCAATATTTCGTAGTCGCCCGAAAAACTAGATTTTTCGTCCTCATGACATAAACTAGTATTTTATCTGCCTATCCATCAGCGTCGGCTGGAGAATTTTTCGATGTTCGATATTTAAATTTAGAGACATAGAACCTATACCAAATTATCAAATTATAAGAGGTTTCATTTAGAATCAAAATGTGAATGTTGGCGAAAAAACAATTTAATATCAATTCGCGTAAAAAACTTCCGAAACCCCATCACCCCCCTGGAAAGTCCTGAAACTTAATACATTTGAGACAAGGTTTTTTTTCTTTTGAAAAAATATTAATTATTAGAAAAGTTACCAGCGTTAGAAATTTTTAATGGATCGAATCTTAGTTTTAATAAATTTCAAATGCTGGTAACTTTCCCAAAAATTAATATTTTTTCAAAAGCAAACAAACGTTGTCTTATATTGTATCGAAGATTATTTTGATATTTTAAAAAAAATTATAATATAAGTATTAAATTTCAGGACTTTCCATGGGATTTTCGGAAATTTTTTCCGCAAATTGTTTTTCCATTTTTTTTTTTCGCCAATATTCTCATTTTGTTCCCAAATGAAACCTCTTACAGTTTGGTATAGGTCCCGTGTCTCTAAATTGAAATATCGAACATCGAAAATCACCGGCCCCTGTCCCTGCTATCAATTTAAATGAACGTGAATTTCATCACTAAACAAAATGCAAACATTTCTCCGTCAGATTGGATAATATTCCCCTTTTAAGAGAATTTCTCTATACTGCTGATCTGTGGCGATTGCAGGGCTTCATTTCTAATTAACGATCTAGAAAGGTATTTAGAACAAACAGTTTCCTCTGCAATTTAGAATTTTCAAATAAAAATAATTCAACTCAGTTCCAATTTAATATTTTTGAACGGTGGCTAGTGTATAGTGATGGTCCGTAGACAGTTATTCGGTTTCATTATACACTGTGTACAGTAAGAGATACTGTTGTAAGCTAAATTGGTAGTGTCATTTTCACATCAGTGTTTCCTTCTTTGCAGAGTGCATTTTATAATTGACTCTTACCATCTAATTGACCCCTTTCCATTTACTAACTGAACGTCAGATAGCCATGTACTTGATTGATGAAATGCATAGAAAAACAAAAGTTTAAAACAATCATTATTTAGCAATATAATTAGTTGTTGTGGTAAGTGAATATCGTAGCAATTAAAAACGTTATTATAAATGGAAAAAATTGCGGTTAGCTTTGTTAATGTTGCAAGATAAAAGTTATAAAAACTGTTTCTAGTTTGTGTGGTAATGTGTAGTTGCTTTTCATAAAAGAAATTACAAAAATGTGTGTTCCATGAAGTAAAGGAAGATTTGATTAATGTTTTCACAAATTGACAAGTTTCTATGTGTATGTCGGTATGTATGTATGTGTTGACTGTTTATTCTAAACTCGATCGATATTAAAATTTTGAATCAAAATTGTCTGTATATGAAAAATAGAATAGTAGAAACTTCCTATTGAAGTTATGCAATATCAGTCACTTTGTATAATTCATTGAGGCATGTAAACTTTAGTTATATGTTTTAAGTCACTCAGCCAGGAGTCCCGGTTTCGATTCGCGGCCGTGGCACTGGGATTTTTTCGGACAAAGAAATTAATCCTAGTATACTTGGATATTGGGTGTGTGTCCCTTGTCTCTAAATGTGTAGCCCCCTTCCGCACAAGACTTTCAGAGTCTTCAGGGATAAAGGGGGTCGCATTATCTGTGGTGTTAAAAAAAAAAGTAAACTATATTTTATAATAACTTTAAAGCAAATTATATTAAGCTTGTGATGTTATAATGATAAAAGATGTACCCATACGTAGTCGGGTCATTCCAAGAATTTTAAAGATTTTTTGGTTACAGCGATTTTATTGCTTTAATCTGCTTTTGGCATGACGAGAAATGCAATGAAGCATTTTGGTTAAAATTGACCACAGCTTTACCTTCAAAATTGACAATTTACGTTGCAAAATTAATTTCTTTTATTATTTTCCTTATTTTCTCCGGTTCTACTAAAGATATCAGTAAAAAATGTCGCATTGTTCGCAATTAAATTGCTTTAGAATTATTTTGTACAATTTATTGATTTAAAATTAACAAAAAAAAAATTGACTTTTTAACAAATTTAGATATCTCAGGTAATAAGGGAGGACTTTGCTAAAATATGTCTCATATCAAACTAAACAGCTGTGAAATAACAAATCAAAATATTAATTTAAACCGTTAAAAACAACAAAAATTTCGAATATTCAATGGCTTATCAACTTTAGGAATCGAGTCGGAGAAAGGCAAACGTTAGATGAAAATGTAGGATTTTACAGGTATCCTAAGATGTTTTCATTTTTTAAAATGCATTGATCTTTATGACTTTTTCATTAAGCTTTCATTAATATATAATCTGAAGTGTACAATATGTAAGTACATACTTACACCTATAGTATTTTAAAAATTATGCTCCACGTCAATTTGAAACCAAATTATCTTATGGCATTCTAATTAATTGAACAAATTGCTTCTTCGATTTGAAATTTCTAAGATCTTTTAAAGCCAATTTGAACTAAATCGGGATGATATTCCACCTCAATGATATTAGCCTTTGTTTCATGTATAAAATGAGCGCACCACTTTATCTAACTGTTCAAATAAATATTTATTTTATTTCAGAAAAATGCCTGAAGAAGTACAACAGCTAGAAGAAACCTTACTACCAAAATATTTGGGCGAAGGAAGAGAAATAATACGATGTGATACAAAAAAACTAACAGCTCCCGGTGAAAATTATGGAAGTTTAATGTTAGCACTTGGTATAAAAATTAAAAATAAGAAAGATGGAAGCGAAGATGTCTTACATGTGGTTGCCAAAGCTGTCCCTCAAAATGAATTTGTTCAAAAAATGTTCAAATCTCCATTAACTTTTAGAAAAGAACTAGAGTTTTATAGAACAATTGTGCCAACACTAAGAGAGTTCCAGAGAAGTCATGGAATAGAGCATGTTATGGACTTCTTCCCAGAATTCTATGGAGGAAGATTGGGTCTTGGGCCCGATCCTAATTTATTTGACAATGACGCCGTAATTCTATTGGAAAATTTAAAACTGCATGGCTATGTTTGTTTTGATCGTACTACAGGTAAAAAATAACCCTATAATCATATAATCATGAGGAAACAGAATGAACTATTTTACTATTTTGTTTTCTACTACTACTACTAACTTTTGGCATTAAATCTTAAAATATTCATTTAGCAAAAGATTGAAGTAATGTTCTATTTAAATATACACAGCATGTTTGGGGTCAGGATGTAAAAAAGTACAAGCGAGGGGAAAATTACGAAAAACAAAATGTAAACAACTGGCATCCATTACCGAACCGAAGCTCGGTTCGACTTTACCAACAGGCTCAAAGAAATTATATTTGCAATGTTTTATTTATGGATAAGAAAAAAATTAGGGATAATTTACAAACGGTAAACGGTTTTTTTTTGCAAGCGTCATAATTTTTCTCCATAATTGTCTATGAATAATACTCATTAAACAAACTAAAACACCTTTCACGAATAATATGTCAGTATTTTTAGAGCACACACAATATATTATAGCGAAACTATAGAAGCACAAAAATTTAGCTCATACAAAATATAGCGCTACGTTGAAATGTACCAAATTTAATACAACAACTAAGGAAATATATTTTTAATTCTAGTATAAACACTTCAACAGATTTTTATTTCTTGTTGCGTTAAATGAACGGTATGCAGCTTTAGTTTATAACTTACTGTAAAGCAGAATTAATGAATAGTTGTGTTATAGAACACAACTGGTTCGTGAAAGCAGATATAAATAAATTGTCATACTTTGCCAGTCCAAATATAAGTGCATCTCCTTAAACATAATCAATTATAAATATATTTAGTTTTCTGTTTTTTTAACTGCCTCCCCAGAAAATCCTACGATTTTATTTTAGGTAAAGAAAGACAAGGCCCTATAGTTCAAACCACATCTAAGACATCGACAATATTCTTTTCCAAGTCTTAAGCAAATCACGAATACATATTTAATTTACTTCAAGATGTATTCGAACCATCGATCATTGCAACTAGCGCAGTTATCTTATCCGGTTATGGATTCCAATAAATACATTTCATGTCTCATGTCTCAAACATAACTATAATGTATGTTCAGTTGCAATGTTTAACTAACAGTTGGTTAAAGTGCATCACCAATAAGATTATTATGCAGGTGCCACTAATTTCCACTAAATGTTCAACATTCAGCATTTGGTTGCTTTGTCTATGTCTATACGATGGTATACGTATTATCGAAGGTACTATATAATATATGTCCTAGATGTACCTTTATTGTACATGTGTTCCAAATATCCTAGAGAAGTCTGAGATTTGTATATTACAAGTAGCATATTTTTAGAAGTACAACTTTAATTATTTCTATGGAACAGGTGTGCCACATCTGATTTATTACTAACATATAATCTTCTTGAACTAATTATGATATATCTTTATGAATAAACCATTACTAATGGTTTTCATTACAATCTAGTCATTGTATATAGTCAAGTTTTTCTGGCACGTGTTCCGCAAATGTTAATTAGGAGAAAATATTGATCATCAGGTATAAATATACCCGAATTATTTCGTGTAACATTGGTCTTACTGGAGTCACATTTCTAGATCGTCCAATTCTTATTATATCCATAGTCTAGTTAAAAAGGGTGGCAGTACCTTTTTCTTAACATTAAGCCGCACTTCTTGTTACATATTAAGCAAACTATACCCAAGTTATTGTAATCAATACAAAAAGAAATAGAGTAACGTTTTATTTAAAAATGGTTTAGTTCGAACGTAAAATATATTATACCGATATTACAGTTCCAAATTTGATGAATATATACATGTCAACATTATCAACTATTATCGCGTATATGATATCAAATATAAGATGATGGAGAGTTCATTGTTCATATAAACGATGCTTAAGTAAATACAATAAATTTCTCATTTTCAATGCATTAAATTTACTCATCTTCTAGGATTTGATTTGGATGCAGCAAAATTTATTTTAAAAGATTTGGCTAGACTTCATGCCGTGCCACTTGCGATGAAGCTGAAGAATCCTGAAGTTTTTAAAAAGAAGATCTTACCTTTCATAGAAAATGTAAAAGTCTTTGATAGTCTTAGAGATGAAACGTTGACTACTGTGGTAATTATAAACATATCTCTGTTTCATCTAATGTTAATTTATGGTAAAGATGTCTTTATATTGTTTAGTGAATTGATAAATATAGTCGAGACCTTTAGAATCGTCATCTGTTTACGAAAATATTGTAAATTTCGCGCTTTATCAGAAAACACTCTGGAATTGTTTTCCAGAAAACTTCTATTCATATTTTACATTATTTTTTAGATTAACGGAATAGTAAAACTTGCCGAGGAGAATAAAAGGTGTGTACCATTGCTAAGTGGTCTCAAAAATGGAATGTTGCGTGCTGTTAATTTTATAGATAATCGAACTCCACCCAGGGAACCGTTCGCCACCTTGACTCATTGCGACTTTTGGGTTAATAATACGATGGTTAAACTAGAAGGGAATAGAGTCATCGGAAACAAAATTGTAGATTTTCAAATCACTGAATATGGATCCCCAGCAAGAGACTTAATATTTTTCATATTTGACAGTATTCAAGATGATATAATCGTAAATCATTACGATAATTTAATAGAGTTTTATCACCAAAGTTTTATTGAAAACTTACATCAATTTGATATTGATACGAAACCATTTTCCTTAGACAATTTTAAAAAAGAAATTGATTGTACAATGAAAGAAACAGTTTTCATCCAATGTTTTATTATGCTTAAACCAATTTTTGCTCAGGATGACTCAATTAAAGATATAGAAAATATGAGCGAAAATGATTTAACTGATGATAGTCCTATTTCGCAAAAATATAAGGAAAAGTTATGGATGATTACAACAGAATTTGGAAAAAGAAACTGGTTATAAGTCCTAGTAATTTATGATTATTGTATAGAGTACAGTCCACGTGAATGCGAAGAGGTGAAGTGATTCTGCTACAATTTATCTTTGATGTTGGAGTTTGCACATGCTTAGATTTGTCAGTGTCGGGCGTGTAGTGAATTTGATTGGGCCATTGCCTCTCTTATTCGCATCGTAACTCCAAAGTTTAGTATTTAGTAAACTTTGGTAACTCTCTCTCTCTGTTGTATTATTAAATTACTTGAGTCATTCCTCAAATATCTATTTTAAAAATCGCCTTCAAAATTGTCAGCGTTAACTTATCCTATATTTTGTTTTTTTAGATGTTTTGATTTTTGTATTATAGAAAATACAATATGAGATATAAAATTTCAGTTGGGAAACAGAGGTTTCATATTAGACTTATTAATCTCCAATATTATTGTATAATAAATATTTCAGTAATTTATATTAGTATAAGATAGTAAAAGAATAGATAAAATGAGTGTTGTTAGTGTCGTGTTTATGAATATTTACAAATAGGATTAAATGTACAAAATAAAAATATATAAGTATTAAATAATTTCTGCCATCTAATATTTTTTAGATCTTTTTAGAATGATCCTTCACAATTACTCAAATTTTGGAAATTGTCCATCTATAGGATACTCCGTTTGTTTTCTTTTCCATATCGTATTTCTGTAATCTGAAACCGTTCGCCTAAACGTAAAGCCCTAAGTTGGTGCAATCAGCTTACATTTATGTTTTAAAGTTTATCGTTCTCCCAAATCCCTAAACAAATTTCGATGGGGTAAAAGTTGACCGCTTAATCCACCCCTGCATTTGGTTGGACCGCGATACCCTCCAAGATATAATGCGGCCGACCAATTTTTTTAAATAAATTCTACTAAATGAAAAAAGTTTCATTCATTAACTAAATAAGATACAAGTTGAGTCCGAAGGAGGGTGAATAAACCCTCCCGCCCACTTACGCTCCAGAATATGCCTCGGCCGACAAACGTTTTTTGTATCTACTAATGTTGACCATTAGTAGATACAAAAAACGTTTGTCGGCCGAGGCATATACTGGAGCTAAAATGCAACAAATTCCTCTAACTCGATGACGTGTGTAAATTGCCACATACTACATAGTAGTGGAAGACCAGACCCTCTGAATTCGACACCCTCTATACAACTCGCGAACACCCACCTAAAAAACAGATTATATCAAGTAAAATGACCTACTACATTTGAATTTTGAGTTCGCCCGTTAATTTGAGATTGCGAAATCGGTCAATTCGCAATTTAAAAAAAATAATTAAAATTAGGTGTAAATTTTTATTTTGCACATAACACATCATATCTTTTTTATTTAAATTCCGATTTCGACCAAAATTTTACACATTATCCCTCCAATATTCTTGAACAGGCCGACGGCAAAAAAATAGTGTAGGTAATAATGTAGTGGCTAAAAAAAATATAATTCGCTTCTTTTGTCGCGGATTTTTAAAATTTGTAATGAAAAATACTCGATCTAGGTAACTTTTTTATTTTCAAAGATAGAGTTATAGTATAATCGAGAAAAATGTTCCTTATATTTTAAACAAACTTTTTTACAAAAAGTTTTTTTTGAAATTTGACTCATGTAACGAGATAATACGTATCAAACAATGGCGCTGTTGAATTCTGCCGCGCAACTCGTCCACATAGCATATCTTCTGTTAACGTCGCCCAGCTGTCTTGTCTGTTAAGCGATCAAGAGAGTCTAAGGATTATTTATTTGCAATCAAATATTATAAAACTATGTAGATTTCGAAATATTCACATTAAAAAATATATTTTTATTAATCATAACAGCAAGTGGGTGAAAGATTACATTTTCCTTCGCATAAACAACTTAAGTTACATTGCACGTTTGCTTTGCTGCACTTGCAGTTTGTACTACAGGTATAAAATTTGCATTTACAAAATGGAGTTAACTCAATAAAATTTGGTTTTGGGGTTTTTGAAATCATCTTTGGAAATAAGATTTCTTTCTTTAGGTATCACCCAAAATCTAAAATATTTGGAATTCTAGGCTTAATTTGGTAGGCTTTCTTGTAAATAGCACATTGCAGAAATGCCCTTTTTACAAAATACTTAACACGCTTTTATTAGCTTCACCTGTATGTTTGTTTGTATGTAACGGAATCTTTCAACGAGATTTTCACCCACTTCAAAACGTCAGATTAAACTGAAACTTTGCACACTTATCAAGGATCGATGACAATACAATAATTTTATAACTTTGTCCTAAGTCCTAATGTCCTTACCAGGACCATCAGGATAAAATAAAAATAATTTTACAGATTAGGTATATGCCATCTACAAAATGACGGTAAATGTTATCCTTCTTTATCGACACTTAACTAAAAAAACACGCTTTAAAGGGAAACCGAACTAAAAAGTAAAAAATAATGTTTATCTATTAAGATTTTGTCCAACAAAGATAAATATTCCACTAACTCAATATAATTAAATGCTTTTTACTAAGTTTAAATTAAGAATAAAGTGAATGACAAAAAATTATTTTATTGTAAAAAAGCGTGGGGTGCTAACTCTACTTTAATCAATAGCTACCAATGAAATATCTATAACAATTGTTGATATCATGCACCTAACGCTTTTTTACAATAAAATTATTTTTTGTCAATCACTTTATTCTTATTTTAAACTTAGTAAAAAGCATTTAATTATATTGAGTTACTTAGTGGAATATTTATCGTTGTTGAACAAAATCTTAAGGGGATAATAGTAGGTACCCAACATATTTTTGAAAATTCGTATTTTCGTTACTATTCATCGTAATCGTTTCAAATTTTTATGATATAGAATTATATAATCTAGGGCTGTGTGCATGCATATTTGAATAGGCCGGAAAAATTTAATAAAGGTACAAAATGCAATGAGTTTTGGAAATTTATTATACGCAAACGACAGCAGGTAAACGATTTGAATTTTAGCACCATATTTAGAATTACATTTTCTAGATGCATGTGCATGGGTTTGGAAAATTTCACATTTTTTCGATTTTTTTTTAAATTTTTCCGGCCTATTCAAATATGCATGCACACAGCCCTAGATTATATAGGGTCGTATTTAACACACGGTAAATTAGTGCAGTTTGCAGATTAAAAAATACTAAATGCTAGATAAAAAAATTAAAAGCGCAGTATAAAATAATAGGAAATGTCTTATATTTTTAATAAAATCGCAATATAAAATATACAATTTGCACGCTACGTTCTGGTCAGTATTTTAATCAAATGTGCACTAAAAAGTATATATAAATGCTCGATAATTACGTTCAGTATTCAATGAAGTTTTGCATATTACAGTAATTCACTAGACAAAATATAACTGCTCGATAAGTTACGTTCACTATTAATCGCATATTTAGCCGCTCTTGTAAACGACGGCGGTAATTGCAGGAACCCGATCCATGACAGTGCATACGCCAAGACGGCGCGCTGTCTGGTATGTTGCCTACTTGTCTTTGCGCCAAAGTGAACAGTAAAAAAAATTCCTTTAATCTAATAAAAAGAAATTCCTTTATCAGGGGAATAACACACATATCTAACCTGCCTCCGGCTATCGCCTCCAGCTTCTAAGTCGCAATAGACCTATTAATAAAAAAAAAATTCCTTTAATCTAATAAAAAAAATTCCTTTATCAGGGGAATAACACACATATCTAACCTGCCTCCGGCTTCTAACTCGCAATAGACCTATTAATAAAAAAGAAATTCCTTTAATCTAATAAAAAAAATTCCTTTATCAGGGGAATAACACACATCTAACCTGCCTCCGGCTATCGCCTCCGGCTTCTAACTCGCAATAGACCTCTTCATAAACTTTTTATAAAATCATCTTTATTGACCAGCATCAATTTTGTATTGAATTAACATTCATTATACATTTATCGAGCATTTATTACACTTTACCCAATTTTTATGAATTTGGTACTGAGCATTTCTCAAATTAATCGAGCCTCTTATTTGTTTATCAAATATTTATTAATTTAGGAAGCATCTAAATTTGGTAATGAGCATTCCTTTAAATAATCGAACTTGTATTATTTTTTTAACGAATATTTATTAATTTAGGAATTGATATCGGAGCCATCGTTTTATACATCGAATGTCTATTATTTTTATCGAATATTTATTATTTTAACAAGCATATAAATGTTATATCGAGCATTTATCGAGCGCCTATTATTTTTATCGAATATTTATTATTTTAACAAGCATATGAATGTTATATCGAGCATTCATTACATTTATCAAACGTCTATTATTTTTATCGAATATTTATTTTCTTGTCATGCATTTGGATAAATTAACTGGAAAATGTAATATGCACTGGGTATAAAATATCGAGCATTTAATTTGTTTCCGATTATATAATTCTATATCATAAAAATTTGAAACGATTCCGATGAATAGTAACGAAAATACGAATTTTCAAAAATATATTGGGTACCTACTATTATCCCCTTAAGATTTTGTTCAACAACGATAAATATTCCTCTAACTCAATATAATTAAATGCTTTTTACGAAGTTTAAAATAAGAATAAAGTGATTGACAAGAAATAATTTTATTGTAAAAAAGCGTTGGGTGCATGATATCAATAATTGTTATTGCTATTGATTAAAGTAGAGTTAGCACCCCTCGCTTTTTTACAATAAAATGATTTTTTGTCAATCACTTTATTCTTAATTTAAACTTAGTAAAAAGCATTTAATTATATTGAGTTAGTGGAATATTTATCATTGTTGGACAAAATCTTAATAGATAAACATTATTTTTTACTTTTTAGTTCGGTTTCCCTTTAAAGCGTGTTTTTTTAGTTAAGTGTCGATAAAGAAGGATAACATTTACCGTCATTTTGTAGATGGCATATGCCTAACCTGTAAAATTATTTTTATTTTATCCTGATGGTCCTGGTAAGGACATTAGGACTTAGGACAAAGTTATAAAATTATTGTATTGTCATCGATCCTTGATAAGTGTGCAAAGTTTCAGTTTAATCTGACGTTTTGAAGTGGGTGAAAATCTCGTTGAAAGATTCCGTTACATACAAACAAACATACAGGTGAAGCTAATAAAAGCGTGTTAAGTATTTTGTAAAAAGGGCATTTCTGCAATGTGCTATTTACAAGAAAGCCTACCAAATTAAGCCTAGATATCCAAATATTTTAGATTTTAGATGATACCTAAAGGAAGAAATCTTATTTCCAAAGATGATTTCAAAAACCCCAAAACCAAATTTTATCGAGTTAACTCCATTTTGTAATGTAAATTTTATACCTGTAGTACAAACTGCAAGTGCAGCAAAGCAAACGTGCAATGTAACATAAGTTGTTTATGCGAAGGAAAATGTAATCTTTTACCCACTTGCTGTTATGATTAATAAAAATATATTTTTTAATGTGAATATTTCGAAATCTACATAGTTTTATAATATTTGATTGCAAATAAATAATCCTTAGACTCTCTTGATCGCTTAACTGACACGACAGCTGGGCGACGTTAACAGAAGATATGCTATATGGACGAGTTGCGCGGCAGAATTCAACAGCGCCATTGTTTGATAAGTATTATCTCGTTACATGAGTAAAATTTCAAAAAAAACTTTTTATAAAAAAGTTTCTTTAAAATATAAGGAACATTTTTCCCGATTATACTATAACTCTATCTTTGAAAATAAAAAAGTTACCTAGATCGAGTATTTTTCATTGCAAATTTTAAAAATCCGCGACAAAAGAAGGGAATTATATTTTTTTAGCCACTACATTATTACCTACACTATTTTTTTGCCGTCGGCCTGTTCAAGAATATTGGAGAGATAATGTGTAAAATATTGGTCTAAATCGGAATTCAAATAAAAAAGCTATGATGTGTTATGTGCAAAATAAAAATTAACACCTAATTTTTTTTTTTTTTTTTTTTAATTTGCGAATTGACCGATTTGGCATTCTCAAATTAACGGGCGAACTCAAAAATCAAATGTAGTAGGTCATTTTACATGATATAATCTGTTTTTTAGGTGGGTGTTCGCGAGTTGTATAGACTACTTTTAAAATGCTTCCTACTGATTGGCTGCTCTCCGACTAATAGGTACCTAGCTGTTAAATTCTTCTTTAACCATAACCCAGATATTCGATCACAAAAAAACAAAAAAGATTTTAATAAAATAAAATAGTAAAAGTAAATTTTACTATTTACTTCAAAGTGTGAGTCTGTATCATCTACATAGCGTCTTAAAAAGACATAAAACTCTTTACAGAGCTTATTTGCAAATTCTACATTTAACTAATGAACATCAAGTAGGTAGGTACTACGAATGTTGAAAGCTAATAATTTAATATTGCAATAAGCCCCACCAGACGGATTAATCCAAAAAGGACTCCTCTGTTTTGTATTGTGATTGTTTTTATTACTTATTGAAGCGGTGTCATTTTCAGTCACGATAAATTTTTATGTCACTCATGTTTTAATAAAAGCTTTGTTTTATTCATGATTATAAATAGGTTGTAATGAGAATTATTAATAAAGATACCAGCACTTTATTTCTAATTGCAGTGGATATGACGTAGGTAATTACACTTTTTTATTTTTATAAGCCACAGTGCATAAATACGTGCTTCTGTATATTTTCCTATAATTCACAGTGTTAGTGTGACTCTTTGTTGTACCAAACCTTCCAGTTATTATATGACTTATTTCTAGTGTAATTTTGCATTAATTTTTCAATTAAAAGAATCACAAGAGACAACAATATTCCTATAGCATATAAGACAAACACGGAGTGGCAGTCATATATTCTAACTGACTGAAAATTTCCAGCTTCATTGTAACACTTGGGCTTCATTGAAAGGCGATTTTTCACTCTGTTCTGCAACCCACCTTCTTCGGACACAAGAAGCCTAAAATAAATTCATTTATAAATTACTTTTTAAAACTAGGCATATCGTTACAGTCAACTAACTGTCCAAATTTCAATACGGTTGGATTTTTCTCTTTAAGTTTTCGTGCTTGTAAGAAATGTAATTGAACACATTGGAAACTGTTAAGAATTCAATAATTAATCCATTAATGAAAAAATGTTTGTTATAGAGCATCATAATAGTAAAGCAAATAGTAAAATAACCTGAAACTATAATAGAAAATAGATCATTTAATCTTATAGTCAAACACTGTTTATGATCAAACCTCTTCTTGACTATTAAGTGAAAATATCGTAAATTTCTTCATTCAACGCCTCAAAGTAAACTTTTTCTAGAGTGCAGAGAAAAATTCTCAAATGTTTTTTATGAGTAAATTCAATTCGACCAATAGTTGAGTGACAAACTTTATTAAGAAGTAGATAATTAAATATATTATTATGAACTTACCCAACTTTAAACAGCTTCTTGTACTGAGAAGTTTTCGGCACAGCTACGTACATTCCAGTCTAAAAAAATGTATAAACAATGTAGGTATTAAATTAATGTATAAGTTTAGTAACAGTACTAAGTAAATTATGTAATTAATTTTTATGGAGTATTGGTCCAATCAATGGAGGAAAAATAGATCAATTAAATCGTGTAGTTCTGGATTTTTGCATTGAGGTAGGGGGGAGTGTCCTGAACAACCTGCAATAAAGTCCCAAAGGATGGTGGTGACGCGGGGGGGTAGGGGGGCGTTTAAAGGTGCTTTCTCCCAGTTCTTTGCAATTATCTCGAAAAGTATTGGCCCTACCGATAAAATGTTCTTATAAAAAATTAATTTACATTTCCCACAAAAATGGCCCTATTCATTTTTATCGTAGGATCAATGGTTCAAAAGATAATGGGGAAAGAAAAATGAATATTTGAGAAACTTCCGTTTTATCAAATTTATTCATCAGGAAGACTTATCTACTGTTTTATAGAAAGGAATCTACTGCTAAAATAATGTTTTGGTATAAATACCAGTAATTTCGGAACAAATGATAGAACTAAACTCAAAAATAAAAACGTTTATTGATGTGGTGAAACACGTAGTAAAATAAGTGTATGTATAACTAAAATAGTACTACAAAACAGTAATATGTAACTTTCACGATTATAATAAATCGTCTTCTACATAATCATACTCCAGTTCTTCGTCGTCTAATGGTGCACCGTTAGACGACGTTCCATGACAAATGCCACAGATATATAAGCATTGTATGCCAGCTTTTCGGCTACAACCAGCAGAATAATGACAGAATATGGTCTTCAAAATAGATTTAGGAGCTGCTGGCACCTTAGTTCTCACTGGGGTGAGCAATCCATCCTCTTCTCGAGTCCAACCCCAACAATCTGGAGGAACGAGTGGTTGTCAAGCCACTTGTTGTACCTGTAAGTACACTCTAAACGAATGTTGCTTTGCTGTGCCTTTGGTAGATGGAAGTGAAGAGAGATTAGCTTTCACCTTGGTCGATATGATTTGAGGAACGAAAAATACTTTAGTTAATCCAAACCACGTTCATTAGCAGGGGTCTGATACATCACGAGGATCATCTGCTCCCCAGCTTAAGTGATTGCTTCTGGTATTGATGTAGGATCGTAAAAGATATTAGCAATTTCTTTCATTTCATGTGGTTGTTTTTGGAAGCATTTGAGGATTGTCGCTTTGCTTTTGTTGTAAATAGCGTATGTTGTATCGCATCCGGTGAAGCTATGTATGGAGAGGATCGACTCATGAAAATGATAATTATCTTGCTGAAAATAATTTGTCTTCAGTTTTTCCCTTTCCGGAGTTTCCGGGCTTCATGAAATACATGTTTCTGACTGGTGGTGTCAGAACAACCAGTAGGACGAGCAGGTCAACATCTTCTCTGATGATTACAACAGACGGATGAGAACAAGACTTGCTTAACGCACATCTCACGATAGTACTATCGGCATTACTTGTAGCAGGGCTCGAGAAGGGATGGATTGCTCATCCCAGTGAGAACTAAAGTTACCAGCAGCTCCTAAAACTATTTTGAACACCCTATTCATTCTGTCGTTGTTCTGCTGATTGTGGAGGGAAATGTGCTCCAACGGTACACCTTTAGAGGACGAAGAACTGGAGTATGATTATGTAGAAGAAGACGATTTATTGTAATCGTGAAAGTTACATATTACTCTTTTGTAGTAGTTCTTTTTTAGTTATAGGTAGCATACATTTATTTTACTACGTGTTTCACCACATCAACAAATGTTTTTAATTTTCAGTTTAGTTTTATCATTTGTTCCGAAATTACTGGTATTTATACCAAAACACTATTTTAGCAGTAGACTCCTTTCAATAAAACAGTAGATAAGTGTTCCTGATAAATAAATTTGATAAAATGGAAATTTGCCAAATATTCATTTTCCTTTCCCCATTATCTTTTGAACCATTAATCCTACCATAAAAATGGATAGGACCATTTTTGTGGGGAATTCTTTATGTAGATAAATTTTTTATAGGAACATTTTTTCGGTAGGACCAATACTTTTCGAAATAATTGCAAAAAACTGGGAAAAGCATCTTTGAATCTATTTGTGTATTTTTTTAGCTCTGTTGATTGGACTATATGAAAATTGTAACGAAGTGATTTTTCCAATCAAGGAATGTTCATTTTTGCTTTAAATATTACCGTCACTTGGGTACACCCTGCCGCTGTTTTAGTAAGTAAGTCATGTTTTAATTAAGTTATTAATGAGTTGTTAAAAGGTCCGCTGGTAAACAAGCAGTCAAGTAATTAATTGATTAATTTTCGACAATCCCTCGTATAAGTAAAATCCGAGAATTATTATAAATAATGGACGTGTCTGAAATAAAAATCATTCGTTACTAAAAATGTTAATCCTTGCCCGTTTTAATCCGTTTCTTTTTGCAATATAGTATAGAAATTGCAACTAATTCATTTCCGGTTATATACGTTCTGAGTTGATGCGCCTAATTGCATAATCCGCTGGACCTCTGCAAGTTACGCCGGGTTGTGCATCTGAATCCTTCGTTTCAAGTCGGTGACCGCCCCTCTATCACACGACCTAGATACGTCATAAAGGTTACAAAAGGAAGAGGAACGCTCATTCCGCTCTCATTCCGAAAAAGTCGGCAGCAGTCCAGGTTCATTCGTACGACAAGCAAACGGTCCGTTTGCTTGTCGTACATAGTAATTCATTAATCCAACGTATCCGAAAATTCCGCCGTAAAAATCGCGTAAACATTCTTGATTGCCAGCTTGACTTGTTTTTAATCATTTTTGAAATAGTTTTATACACACTCGACTGTACAGGGTTATCCAACGAAAAGGCCCACCCTTATATTTTCTTTATTTTTCTAGTTATGAAAAAATGTTTCAAATAAAAGTTGTAGTGAATCAAATGAACTCATTTAAAACCCCTGCAAAGAATATACAGGGTGTTCCATAAAAGCGGGACAAACCTAACTTACATTTTTTTAAATGGAACACCCTATATTTTTTTACATTTTTCAAATCTGTGTTTTTTCGTGATTTCAAACATATATATATATATGTTGTATCGTATCTTTTACTGTTTTTTATTTATTGCAAATTCCGTGAACAATATTATTTATACCACCAGCATCTGCATGCGTATCAATCAGGTTAGCCATGGATAAAAAGTTTGCTTTTTGAATTTATTCAATTATTCTGTAAGGCATAAGTGTCAAATTAATTGTTTTTCATCCATGGCTAACCTGATTGATACGTATGCAGATGCTGGTGGTATAAATAATATTGTTCACGGAATTTGCAATAAATAAAAAACAGTAAAAGATAAGATACAACATATATATGTTTGAAATCACGAAAAAACACAGATTTGAAAAATGTAAAAAAATATAGGGTGTTCCATTTAAAAAAATGTAAGTTAGGTTTGTCCCGCTTTTATGGAACACCCTGTATATTCTTTGCAGGGGTTTTAAATGAGTTCATTTGATTCACTACAACTTTTATTTGAAACATTTTTTCATAACTCGAAAAATAAAGAAAATATAAGGGTGGGCCTTTTCGTTGGATAACCCTGTACAGTCGTGGAGGTTTTAGAGTAAATTAATTTGTTCATTATTACTACTGAATAAACACGTTATTTTAAAGACGTAAAATTCACGAGTTATTATTTCTGTCATTTATTTCTGATTAACCCGTTTGAGCAGCATGATCGAAATCCATTAGATAGATCTCCAGCTCCGACCTCTGGCTATTCCATATCTCAGCTGTTTCGCTACTCAGGGTTGTTCTCCCAATAGGAGAGCCAAAAAAGTGTAGTTCTTTGCACTTAAAAATTAAAGGACTGGCGCCCGAGATTTCCGTATAAAAAGAACGTAAGTATATTGACAAAAAGCACCGTAATAAATAGGCACCATTACAAAATACAGCGAAGTTATTGAAAATATTGTACCGCAGTATATTTATTTTTGAATTTTAGAGGAGATATAAAAATAAGAAAAGAAAAAATAGTCCTAAATCAAATTTGTAAACAATTTTCATAATTCTCGAACTGGCTCCAAGTAATTCAGTTTCGCCATTTCATTCTACTATTATTATTATTAATATTATTATAATATAACATATATATAAAAAAACAATAATCCGATGAGATAGATAATAGATATAGATCTATCTTTATTGGATGAATTTATGTTTCCAAAAATAATTGAATTAATTAAAAAAATATTGGCAACTTTGATAAATAGAACCTTAATTATATTTTTTGTCTTCTGAATTTCTCTATACACATTTTTTGTTTGGTCTTGCTGTAAACGATTTTCTGTAGTAGTCTAAGAGTCGGAGGCGTAAAATCGGTAGTGAAAAGATAATGAATTGAAATTTCACATACACACAAATTGACCCTTACTCTTTCAGAAAATCTTTGTCTGAGTGATGTATTTCTGCCGCAAGGCACTTCTGCTGGCCCCCTTTTATCGCAGCGCGCGACCCATTTTAAGAAAAATTATATTTCGAGTAATATCCGAGATGGACCAAAGAGAAATAAAAATTTCTTTTTCTTGGCCTCCGTCAAGACCTGGATCCTTCAGAAGTTTTCGTGTTTTCGCGATTATTTCGATTTTTCAAATTTCAAATAAAATCAGTCAACTATCGACATACGAAAGCAAGATGTATAACAATAGTGATATGATGAAGGCAAGGAACCAAAGTAAGTTACATTTCAACTATATATGAACCGTAACGGTATAAATCGTAGGAGCATGTGTTCAAGATAAATTTGATCAATTTGTGTTGAGGTTAATGGGGATGTTTGGATTAATGATGATGAAATGAACATTTATGAAGATCTGCCTGTTGATATTACGGAACTCTTGAACTGCCCACAGGCTGACACGGTTGAAATGAATATGGCCAACTTGCAAAATGATGGCAAGAGACCATTTATTCCGTATCGCAAAAATATCCACAACTTCATTTGGTCCAACGATCAGAATATTTGCCATGACATGACTTTAATACTTCAGTTGAACATGATTGACTGCAACATTGTATTTTGTCCCCCAACTATGGTCGTGAGTTTCCACAGTATTGCTCAGCGTTAATAACTATTGATTGAATATTGGTGGTCTCACATTAAATTGTGCATATTTTATTTGGAAGTATTCTTTAGCAAATACCAAATTCAAACCAGTATTTAAAATTCACTATAGTCGCTAATTTTAATTAATACTTTAAGTATACTCCTAACTTACGCATATTATTTTTATTTATGTTCTCCTTGAAATCAATAATTATGATACTAAAGATGAAGGTTAAACTAATTGGCCCGTAATCTTTCAGGAAGCGTAGGAGGCGTAGGACTGTTATACATTTTAATCAATAACAAAATACATAAACTAGAAATTTGTTGTGCGTGATGATAGGATACTCTTTGTATATGTCATTAACGATTTAAAAAGTGACTCTGCTTTCATCACTTTAATACTACCAACAGATAATTTGGAATTTTACTCATTGCACTCATTAGGTCAAAGTTTCCATTTTACTCATAGGGGTATGTAAGTATGGGTCAGTAGCAAAATTTCAAAATAGTTTCTTTGATTGTCTGTTTTAAGTTGCCTACAGCTTAATTATTTATCAGCAATATTTAGATATTGTTATTGGTATATTTTGGAGAAAGTCATTGGTATGCGTTCAAAAAACTCATTGAAGCGGATCCCGCGGATCCACAAAAGACTTTTTGGAGGGGGGGGGGGGGAGGGAATTGAAATTAATTAATTCTTCTTAATTAAGTGCAATGAAAACATTGTTGTGTTTAATATTGTTCTTTGCTTTGTTATCGTTTGTTTTTTATAGTTTCCCATGTATCTCATAATTTTTTGATAGTTTAAATTTCCTTTAATAACAATAATAATACTTGGCATTTTTTATTAATTTTGTTAAGGTGTTTCTACATTTTTTTGTATTGTTTTAAATTATTTTAATTTTTTATTCCACCTTGTCCTAATTTATCTTTAGTACCTAATACAAATAATACAAAACATTTACTAAACAATATGAAATAAAATCAGAGGAATTTATTGTTTGGATTACTAGCACTCATACAAGTCATACAAATGCTGAGTCAAATACTAAGCGAAAGAAAAGCAAATGTATGTGATTTCATATCATTTCAAATAGTATTTCAAACAACCTAACTTTCGCCTTACTTACATTCATATATCCTGGGAGTTCTTGTAATTTGCATATGTCATAATTTGTATATTTTCTTAGAATATAATTATAGGCTGGTCCGACAATAACTTGAAATGCAAAATTTCCATCTTGAACTTTTTTTAAACCATCCTCGAGAGAATAAAATCGATTAGGATAAATTTTCTTTTTGTAGAGGTCTCTTAACGCTCCGTCTTTAGCTGCCTGAAAAATAATGAAATTACATCACCACTGAAATGGAGCGTATTCCAAAAACTAATTCAGATTGTCGTTCTATTCCATATACCATAATAAATGATGGTTAAAATTCAATTAAGCTGTAGATACAAATAAAACGAACATCCGTTGTGTGATGTGTTCCCGAATGGATGTAGGTATAATGATTTCTCTTTGGTTTCCTATATAAAGAGTTATTTGTTATTTAAATCGATAGTTTACATGATTTTGCTTACATATGAGACCTATTTTCGTACGGTGGTTGCATCAGTGCAATCAAGTAACACAATTAATTCTAGCCTGGAGAATAATTTTTGTAATGGTAGAAAAATTTTGATACTGAATGATTTTAAATACAATATCTTCTATTTGTGTATTTGCGCGTTTCATTTCTTTAATTTGCATTATTCCTACTTACTTCATAATAAGCCATCATAAAACTGATATTTAATCCCCCACATTCCACTCTGCTATCCACCAGCTGACGTATCGAAGTGATTGCCGTAGTAGATTGAAGTAGAACAAGGATGTGCGCAGAATAGGCAGTGTAAATAAAGAGAAATGCAGTGAACAAAATAAAAATTATTGCTCTTCCTGAATAAGTTGCCGAGTCCACCACTGTACCTGAAGAAGTATGATTTTATTAAACGAGCAATTTTCACTATGTACCTATAATTTGTATTTAACTCATAATTATAATTAATTATATTCATTTCTCCGTATTGTATTATTTATTATTCTTTACCTGTGACTAATAAAATACAAAATTTGGCTTCATGAGCAATGAATTTGATAAACTCTATTAATAGATCACACTATGTAAAATATATTAAATGCGGCTATACCTTGTTGGCAAATTGCTTCCAAAGACATTAAGGTAATGTCACTAATTGTAAACTTCTTGTGTTTCTGTTGTTTACTCTAGAAAATAAATATAGATTTTGAAATCAATGTTTACATTACAGTAAAATTAACACTGTTGCTACAACACCTGCAGGAGATAAATCTAAGAACTTTTAATTGACCTATGGTTATGGCTCATTTTATCGTATTTTTTTAAAATTACTCTATTTGAGATATCTTGAGATCTACAATTTTAGACAAGCTGAAATTATTGAATTGGTTTGACTACGTACGTCTTGAGGTGTAAGAATCAATTGCAGTGTTTTGTCTATGGAAGGAAGAGCTTGGAAGAGGAGCAGTTATTGTCATCAGCAAAGCTGCATTGGTAGAGAAGGATATATTATAGAACTCATTACCTAATCATGTTTCCAGAGTGCTATTCGTCAGTTCAGAGGAAATAAAAATTTGTGCCTCAGCCACTTCAGAGGTTTAGTAGGCATACTCAAAAAAAAAAGGTTTTGTTGCTTAACATTCGAATTAGCAGAAAAAGTTTTTAATGGATACGGTGAGTTTTAATGCTAATAACTTTATAGTGTATGGGCGGGACACTTTTAAATTTACAGCTGGAGTGGAAAGGGCTAAGCACTTCATAAATTGTAGTACTATTAATTATAGTGCGTTATTTTTTCAATTCGCAATACAAGCTGATCACCTGCGTAAATTCAAAAATAGATTCTTACCAAGTGAACAGCTTCCCAGTTCAATAGAATGTACAGTACCACAGCAAAAGTTAACAATACAACAAGTGTGGCAATCCAAACTTTGTTTGTAAATGTCATGCAGTAAATATTTTCTATGTAGGACATTGATGGTTTCTTCAAAATAAATCTTGCTTTGGTTGACCAGAAACCAAATGATTTTATAAATTCCACTACCCGATGGCGTTCTTCAGACAAGATTAAAGTGGTACCTACAAAATAGTAACAATTGTTTTTCATTTAGATTGTGTTTTTGTGATTGCAATGCATTTCTTAATATAACGAAGCTTGAAATTATAAAATTATACTGGATTCAGAAAACTGTTTTTTAAAAAATGTCTATATGCCTGCCTCTATACTGGATAGATATTTGGGTGATATTTTACACCAGAATTTTCGTAGTTATGCATACGCGATATATTCATATAACTTTATATAATTTGTTTTTTAATAACTACGAACCTCCAATGTGACCTCTTTCTTCATAAAGATCTTCAACTAATCCGTCAAATTTTCCAGTTGTATAGTTCAAGTATCCGTATGTATCGAAAATTCTAAATTTAAAAGTAGCATTCAAGTATTGAATAAGAGTATATATGTTTGGGAAATCTTGAAAGAAGTAAGGCTCATCAACATTAGATTCTCTGAAACAAATTGTCTATTTATTTAATATTCAATTATTTACTGGAATCTAGAATTAACTTCAGTTTCCGTCTTAATAACCATGGTTATATTAGGCCGTTGAGTGCAGCGGCGGCTAGTGAATTTTCAATCTTTTTTAATTCAAGTGATTATATCTCTTGCTGCTTTTTAAAGAAAAACATCTATATGAAACAGGATGTGATTCAAGAAAAAAGAAATAGACCAAGGTGAAGGTGTCCATTAAAAAGGATTATATAAATATTAAACTTACTCAATATCATCAAAATCTTCTTTTTGTGTACTTGCTATATTATTCACGACAGTGCTGATCAACAGTGGAAATTTTTCGAAATTCCGTCGTCTACTTGCAAATGGAATATCGTAAGAATTTATTCCTTCCTTTATGGACCAGTTTCTATAATTTTCTATTACTAAAACCATAGGTATCAGTATATAATTATTTTTCTTTTAATATACAACATGGAAAGAGTAAAAATTAAATGCGCATTAAAACAAACAATTGAAGGATTCATTTTAAGGACTTCATGACTTCAATGATGATTGTTGGTGAAATTAAGATTAGTAGATTAGCCACATCTTAGTAGTGATCCATGGGATTGTAACTATACTTTAAGACATATATGGCTAGTAAGACTAAATGAACAAGAAACAATTTCAATTTCAACTTCTTTTCTATAAAATTTCTGCATTGGGCCTCGGTAGCCATTTGTTTATTCGTCTTTTATCTTCAAATCGGTGTTGCTTAACAATAGCATAATATCCATCTGTACCACCTATTATAGCTCTTGTCCGTATGTATGGAGATATGAAAGCGATAGCCTTTTTTTGGAATACCTGATGTGTAGAAAACTATATTGTTTCTTTTGTGAATTGGACATTATTGCACGAGATCGCTATAAAAAGAGCAAGGACCACAATGGTCAAGAACTAACTCGTGCCTAATAAACAGTACCAACTTGAATCCGTTCTGTCACCTTTACGTATTAAAAATTAGATTATTGAAACATTTTATTAATGTCTTAGATCGGAAATTTTTCTTGTAACTAAAACAGACATTGAAATTTTTGCGAATTGACAAATAAAAAAAATAATGAAATGCAGTTGAAATAAATACTTTTAAAACATATTTTCTTGAAAATGTAGCAGCTGAACATTATAAAGGCATTCTGAGTGATTTATTTATTGTCTACAAGGAAATGGGATGCCTTTAACAATTTTCTTGTTGGATTTCCATCTTGATTTTTTTGCGGTAATATTTGAGTGCAGTAAAGGAAAATATAGCAAACGGTTCCATCAAGACGTTTCTGTCATAGAAAAGAGGTACCAAAGTAATTGACCTAATTCGTCGCTAAAACCTATTCCAAATCAAAGGCAAAGTAAAAATATTTTTATACTCACTTAGGCTCTCATTTTCCCCTATCTTGTACGGTTGATACAAACTAACTGATGATTCTTCAAAACAGGCAATAACTACTTCGCTCATGGGTAATATCGAAAATGGTTCAATGAATTCGATAATATTTTTATAATCTTTTCTGTCTACTAGGAACAAATATTTCAAAGGATATCTAAATAACTTTTTCTTATTGATCTAAAATTAGAACGGTATGACAGCTTTTCAAGTAAAGAGGAAGAAAATAACAAAATGAGAATATACCTACTTGATAAGCTTTGCACAGTAAGAAATTGTTTTACGATATTTTTGAATTGCTAAATTTTTAAAATAATGGTTGTAAATTTTATACAAATATTTTGCTCCCTATTTATATGACTATAATACGTACAGTTTTTAAAAGATTATCGTAATGTTCACAGTTTCCAATATCCATTACAAACCAGTTGTCAGTACGAATATAATTGTAGAAGTTGTCCATTGTTTGAAGAGAAACATTTCTGTGAATTGCTATTTGCTTAGAATTTTCAGATTTCATATTTTCTTTAAGAAACTTCATGACCTTACCTACAAATATAGTATGTGCATAATATGCTATAGTTATATGTGTAAAATATATTTACTGTTCTCCCAGCAACAATTTATAGTAATTCTGGTATTTTTGTTGATGAAAAAGTCTTTGAGAAAAATTGTTCCATCAAAAGAACTTAAGCAAGTGCATTGTTTTAAAAATATTGAGGTGCACATCAGCATTAGAATATTTGTCTTATGAGAAATCATTGTGATTATATATCAGATTTCCTTTTGGCCCGTTTATATATACAACCAATTTCGGATTTGTGGTTAGCTTTAATATTAAAGCATATATTTTTTTAACTCGATGGCTTACTGTTGTCCAGAATTATTTATATGTGATGTGATATTATGTTATAACCACACCAAAATATATGGAACATTTGATGTCGAAATTGGACCTAATATAATATAATACTCGTATATTATATTCAAATCAAATAGTCAAAGAATGACCACAAAATTATAAGGCAAATAATTATAATACCTATTGTAAGACATTGTTTTTGTAAACCACAAAAGTGTTACTTTATAAACACGCTCAAATTAAATCGGCGATTATAATGATGAAATCTTTTCTCACAAGCTTATAGAAGCATATCTTTCTATGTAGGAAATTATTGAAAGACGATTATAAGTAGGATAACATTATTGTCAAATTTAATGATTTAACTTACGAGAAACTGAACGTGACTATTGATATTTCCCTGTTACAGCAAGAAAATTATAATATATGTAAAATTATCTGTAATTCAAACCTACATGAGTTACGCATATGTTTTAAGGGTAGACATCGAAATTGACCGATAATAAATATACACCACCCCGCAGTGATCTAGCGATATTTATGTGCGGGTTGCCGTTTTTCATTATCTCAATTAAATTTTCTTTTTATTTTTGTTCTTATGGGGAGAAAAATCATTTTCTAGGGATTAGATATTATGGACAGGACATGTTGGAATTTTGCACACACAAAATTGTTGCAGCACTATGGCACAATCTAAGTACATCTCTCAGGATATGAAATCGTGAACATGAAGACGAGTAAACATTTTAGCTCGCCAGGAGGCGAACAGGCCCAAGATAGTTAGATAAATAGATTTCCAGGAAAAATGTTAAAAATCTTAAAAATCAAATTATCTTAAAAAAAACTCTGGATTGAAAGTTAATATGACATTAATCTACTCCATACAAAAGAGTTATTAATTAAACTAAATGAATTTCTAAAAAAAAAAACAAAAATTGTAAATTATAAACTAGACTCGGTATTGCAACTTTGAGTTGATATTTATGATATATTATATATTATATCATTGAGTAAACAAATAATATAGAGGTGCAACTGTCAAGGGGCCTCTCAGCCCCTTGACGACGGTTGCCCCTCTTTATATTATTTATTTACTCAATAATTATATTTAATTTAAATAGCTTAAATTTAGAGCATAATATTGAAGATATTAAGGTAATATTTTATATTTTTAAATATTTATAAAATAAAATTTAATTTTTTTACTGACCGAATATTAACGTTAATAATAGGTAAGTAGTTCATGATATTAATATTGACAGAAGTTATCGTTAACTTCTGAAACTGACATCATAAGAACATGAACTTATACTTACTGTTTTCCCAGCAACAATTTATAGTTATTCTGACATTTTTGTATCGAAAATAATCTTGGAGAAAAATCATACCAAAATCGTGGCAAAAACTTAAACAATTAATTTTATGGAAAATAAATAATAATAAGAGGTTTAACAACAATGAAACATTTTTCACTTGCAGATTCATTTTGATTACTGATCATGTTCATATTTTTCAGCGTATTTATACAACCGAAGAGTTAGGTAAATTTTTTAGTACCTATATATGAGGCATACCTCTATGACTTAAAACATAGGTTCGTATTTGACTGACGTGAAATGTGGAGGCATAAGATGGCATGATTGTAACTTCGCTGGAATCGCTGGTCGTTGACAACAAAATTATAAAGAGTTGTTTTATACATCATTGTAAACTTCAATTTTTCAAATAAATAATGGAAGACTGCACCAAATAACATAACATAGTAACTTTAGAACGCGTTTCTAATGAATATTCATTCTGATATATTGTTCAGATCATATAAACTCAGTGGTCATTAACTATACCCTCGCGGCCATTCGGGGGTTTTTACAAATTAAATATATAGGTCGCATCTGGCTGACATTGACGTATAATATATAATGTAGGTACTAGTTTCAATGCTGAAATTGACAACAAAATTATGTAGAATAAATTACATATAAGGAAATGTCGATTACGTCAGCTCTGAAACAGATAAACTGAAAAAATTATTTTGTTATTCTCACATGCCACGCGAATATATTATGTATATGCTTATAAGATATGTAGATACCGTTTTACTCTGGCTGTGGCAAATAATATTTTTTTAAAATTAGGAGCTGATGCTGCAACTATTATTCATGTCTATTGTAGAAAAGTAAATAAGAAACTATTAGGAGAAGGTACTCTTTATTTCTATTATATTCGGCCTCGTTTCCAAACTGCAACTACGCTGCCCATCATGTTAGCCTGGAAAAACAAAATTTGAGAAAGCACGTCAATGACACCATTAACAAACATTGATGTGCTTTCTCAAATTTTGTTTTTCCAGGCTAACATGATGGGCAGCGTAGTTGCAGTTTGTTATATTCAAGATGCCGAAGGGATAGTAAAATATTATTTAAAATAAACTACCGGAGCAAACATATGACATATTTGTATGGTTGAAATCAGAAAAACGTATAGAATCCAAAAATATAAAAAAATACAGGGTGTTCCATTTAAAAAAACATAACTTGTATCGGTAGATCCGAGGGTAGATCGTAAATACGATGTTCAATTGTTTTTCTAAAAATTGGATTTTTAAGCCCCTGTCCTACAACTTTTACTTGAAACTTTTTTTTCTAAAATTACAAATTAAAAAGTTATCGGGGTGATCATTTTCGGTGAAAAACCCTGTACACAGGTCTACAACAGCACTGCTGAAATTTACACACCTGTACACCACGGGGTACTATAGATATACTGCCGCCAGTGCCGCCGCGCACCGTCAAGTCAAGTGATGCGAAAATGGCCGACGGACTCGGAAGCACCCGAATACATAAAATTACACATATATCTTTTGCTGTAACTATGCTATTTGTTGCAGCTACTAAAATGCGATTGTATTTTAGGTATCACAAATATATAAACTATTTGCCACAACTAATAATTTATAACTAGTTTTTGTTAGTTGTCCCAACAAGAACCATTTAACAGTAATGAGTTTTTATTATTAAATACGGATGTTAACAAACTTATTTAATTGCGAATAAAGATCTTATAATGTACTGGCTACTAGAAGCCAAAAATAGATTTTTTAGTAACGGTAAATAGCGAAGCCAAGTTACTACAACACAAATTAGAGAAATTTATTTATACCAGTAACTAAAAAGTGTCAACTAACTTTTTTAGTTAACAGGATTTTCTCAGTGTACTTAACAATTTCAAGTAATAAGTATTTATTTTGTTGGTGTCACTAAATTTTTAATAATGGAACGATTGGCAAGGAAAAAATAAAAATAATTAAGCAAAGGTTCATTTTGAGCCTCACTTAATCCCAGAAAATTATTTCTTTAAAACATATTTTTATTGAACAGACCAACGAACAGGTGTTGTCCATCATGGTACTATAAGTAAATAATTCGAGATTATTTAATAAAATAATTTCGTTTTGAATTACATACTACATACTAAGCAAGAATAGGAATTCAAAGAGCAATTTATATTAAAATACATTTCCCTGCACTCTGCAGTGAATATTCACTTCACTTCAGTGAATAATGAACACAGTTTCTATGACAACGTATCGGATATTTGTTAAAAATGTCATTAAAGTGGCCATGACATGTGAGTCAAAGTACGAAATTAATTATAAACAACGTTGACGTTTAAATTTAATTTATGACAGGCTGTTCTTTTGACACATAACGGCCTACTCATAAAATATGTTAAAAATAAATATTACTTATAAATTTCTTCAGTAAAAGATTTAGTAAAAAATATTTAACAGTCGTGGAAAAATAGGTTATTCTACTCGCATATAATGGCTATTATTCACTCGGATGATTTACGATACTCACCAGACTCACCTTCGGCTCGTGCTGTAACTTTCACCCTCGTAAATAATATAGGCCATTATGCTTGTGGAATAAACTACTATTATTATTTTTTTAGTCGTACCGTACCGTTGATCAATCAACGGTCGTACTGAATTATGACCACTAATTGCATAATGAAAGTATTTCTGTTAAAGTCTTTACTATTGAATGGCATAAAGTTATTATTTATGTAGTTTGATATATTTTTTTGCGTTTCGTTTAGTGACAGACTTCTCAGGCTTTTAAATTAAAATATTTTTAAATTGGTAGATATTCGCAGTGCTTCTTGCATTATCATTATATTTGTGTAATGTAATGTGTCATAACAACTAAACTCGTTGAATGAATTTAATTCAATCGACGCTAAAATTTAATGATTTACTACAGATTTTAAATCGAAAAACTATACTCGGGCCAAAAAGAGTAGTCAGTAGAGCCAGGGGCGTACGGATTTACGAATTTCATAAATTCCATAATTCGAACAAATGAAAGCGGATTGTGTTAATTATGCATGAGTATGAGTTACCATGTCTTAAATTTTAAATAATATGCTTACATCTGGCAACATTATCTCCACGAATTAGGTATAGCAACGCAGTTGAACAATGCACATCCTTTGCGTTGCAGCATATATGTGACGCCACTGAATGCGCTATCTTGGCTCTCTCGACGACCTTTATAATAGTCCAACAAATTATTGGGTATAAGGGCGGCACGTTCAAGCATGTACTATATTTGGTTGACTATACCAATTAAACATAATGACCTAGTTGTGGTTTTCATCTCTGGTAGGCGGAGAAAACTGGATATATTTCTCTGAATTATATGGGATTATATGGTAAAACGAGCTGCCGCTTCTGTATTTCATAACAGCTAAATCCTTTGAAGAATTGCCGGTGGATTTTTTGCTCTACTGACTACTCTTTTTGGCCCAAGTATAGTGTTTTTATCAATCGACCAGACTTTATTTGAATTGTCAGTCAGGTGAATTCATAAGTATGAGTGAAGAAATCATACAAAATTATAAAAACTTTAAGATGTTCTAGTTTATGGAGATTTTCAATATTTTCGAATAATTTCGCAATGAGAAAAATTTGAAGCTTATATTCCATGTCTTTTTTTTTTATTTTAGAATATTTTTACGTATTGTCAAGATCTGCTTCAATATTTTGTCTAGAAAAAGGGCCCCTGACAAAAAACAAATTGCCGCCCCTTTGAAAGTTATTTTTTTAAATTACTTTGCACTGCTATTAGTGGAGCGAAATCGACCTAAAAATGTGTCGTTTATTTTTTTTTTGCGTAGAACCAGATACAACTCTGTAGATTTTGTAGAGTAGGTTATTTGGAACCTGCAGTGGGCAATTACGATATTTTTCTGTGGTAAAGATATTTTTTATTTCGAAAAAACTTCAGAAATTGACTATTTCGAAAAGTCGTGTTTTTTTAAATTTACATCCCCATATCTTCAAATCTAATTGCGCTATCGATCTGATTTTTTTTAAATTTTTTAATTCAAGTACACACCCAAGCGCTTCCAATGGTGTTTCTGTTTCTATCGATTTTTGTTTATTATTTTTTTTAAATAACAAAGAAGTTGTTATTTCGCTAAGAATGCACCCATATTTTCACTAATTGACAAACTTTTTTATTTTTGTAAATTTTCATATACATGCAGTGAAGCAATTGAAGCCAAGATATGGGAGAAGTTTTTGAAAAAAAAATTTTTCATCTAGAACTTATACTTTTCTATTTATGAATTTTTTTGTGACGGGGCGCGTGACTACCGGTACCTAGACTGCGACCGCACTAGCGTTAAACATGATAATATGGTTGTGCTGTCGTAATATAATAGTGAATTCATGTACACCGTGGATATTGTCGTGTGTGATATAGTTTTCTGATGTTATTTTTAATATTTATTATGTATTTATAATGGAGTGTATTATACAGCGGTCAGCGTGTGTAAAAAGTATTGAAACATGACCATAACTTTTAAAATATTGATTGTAAAAAAAAACCCTTGGACAGGATTTTTATTTTCAATTTCAAGAAGAAGATAAGCGTTCAATTTAATCAGAAAAGTAAAGATCTAATGAAATGGTACATGAACACAGATGCAGTTCTATATGGCAAAAAATCACCATATGAAATGGTGGAAAGTGGAAACAATTTCATATGGTTCCGATAATCGGAACCATTTCATATGGTGATTTTTTGCCATATAGAACTGCATCTGTGTTCATGTACCATTTCATTAGATCTTTACTTTTCGGATTAAATTGAACGCTTATCTTCTTCTTTTGTATCTGATTCTCTTCGCACCTCCTGTTAGGTTTCTAATGTTATCCTTGTTTGTTGGTCTACACCATTTTCCATTTTCTATAATATATTTCGATCTTGAGTTTTGTAGTGTCAGCGCATTCTTCTTCCTTGTTCCAACTACTTCTAAGTGTAGATTAAAAACTTCTTCAAATCAGGATAAAGAAGAAAAATATGCTCAGTTTGTTTAAAGTTCATTTCAGAAAATATATATTTTAATTAAAGAAATTAAGGAAGAACTAAAAAGTATAGGTAGATACCAAATACACGCCTACCTTTAAATTTTCGATCTTTTTAGGTCCTAAATTTTTAATACATTTTTTAAATTAAACAACTTATTGAGCAATGCTCGGAGCAATGTATCCCGAATATGAGTAGCTGTGGTATCGCGTGAATAGTACCTACCTATTGATTTGTATGCTTTGCAGATAAATCTTGTGGTGATCAAGTTAGAATTCCCCTGCAATTACTGAAGGTTAAAATCAGTATAAATAGTAGATACTCTCATGCGAAACTTTTCTAATTAGTTGTTGCATAGTTTTTTTTGAATTAAAGGAAAAATAGCCAAGTAATAAATTTATTTACAGCAATAAATTTTAATTACCTGCCAACGTTTCGGTGGATGATTTCTATAATCTTGGGTTAACGAACCAATCTATTTAACTAAAAGAAGTGAACTAATTAATATGATTGCATAAAACTAAAATCAAAAATTTTTCACAAAATTGTTATTATTCTGCTGAGAAAATGTCAAGGTTTCAATTTCTATTTTCTATTTGGTCTCTCAATTGTTTAAAGTTGAACTGACACCTCGTTGCTTGTCCTTTTTTAAACTTGTGAAAATCGAAATTTGTCGTGTAGACGCTAATTGCTGTTACCAACGCAAACACGGTGCGTAAAACTGGTATAGTTCTCCATCCATCCTTCAATCCTCAATTTCTGATCTTCGATTTTCTGCTAACTAATTATCTCCTTGAATGTCCAGACTTCACCTCTAAACTTTTTGAATTAATAAGAGACTTAAAAAACATAAATTATGAATTGCTATATTTTGCTGCATCACTAGTATAGTTGACTGATCTGAAATTGAAACTATTAATGACAGACTGAAAAGCAAATTGACCAAATAATAAAATTATCTTCCCATTAAATTTGAAGTTATCAGACAATGTACAGGGTGTTCACGTGAGAATTGAACCCCCCCCGCTTAGATCCTTCCCTTTTGACACAATTTGAAAAATAAAAATTCGTTCCTTAACGATTTTTTCCGCAGTTTTCAAATATGTCCATCATAATTTCCTATATCTCATGATATACGAAGTGTTGCATTTTTTTAATTTCAAATTGTGTGTCGCCCTGTATCCAATTATCGTAGTAGGTGCAGTTTTTCATTCTGAACACAAATATATATATATAATACTAAATACTACTAGTATTTTCAAAAATAACCGTACAGAAAATTAATTTAATTGAATGAATTTTCGGATCATAGTTGGTTTCCAAAAAAAGGTGCCTTTCAGAATTTCCTGAGCTTTCATTTGTTGACGCACCGTTTTCCAAAAGTGGGTCTTTATTTGTGACCGCCCCCCCCCCCCCCCTCCTGGCTCACCTCCTACTAGAAGTCAGGACTTTTAGTATGTTCACTCCCTAAGCACCCTGAACAAGTTTCTGAAGGAATCGCTTAGGTCCCTGCTCATGCACTATACACCCCCTTTTGAGCCATTCGTTGACTGGACTATAATTGTGTTTGATATTTAATTCATGCTTTACACGATCTACATTTTTCTAGATGTATATATAAATTAAATTTGGTCCATTTGATTGACTGATTAACCACAAGATTTTCTATAAGGATCTATTCGTCCATGTTTTTTCTATGGTTTCTAATCGTATATAAAAATATCTATTTATAACAATTTTCACTTATTTTCTAGGGTTAACGGTTTCAAAGTTACTTAAAATTTAAAATATCGACAATTTTCAATATTTTCAGAATAATTCAGCATCCTGAAGATATATTACATTTCACAAAATAGCAATAAATTGCACTGACAATTCTGCCCAATTATGCCTATTAAACCAACTCTGTAGCTGTGAAAATAAAAAAGGTATTATGCAATAAGGAGGCTTATTTAAATTTATTTACGCAAGGAGGCGTATTTAAATTTATTTTTAGCGTTTTTTTTCTCAGGAAAAATCCAAAGAGAGGAACTATTATTTTATGAAATTTGCTTAAAAGGATATTTGAATTTGAAATAAAAAATTACTTTGTTAAAGATTTCGTCAGTTTCTGTCCCGAATGACACTGCTTCATTCATAATGAATCTTGCTGCAAGATAAACAGAGTATACATAACTTATAGAGAAAACGAAGTATATCATCCTTGCTCCGTCCATTCCTGTAATTGTCCACACACAAGAATCCTCTGCTTTCGGTTGTTTCCGTGGTATGATTTTTTGCGCTTGTGCACTGCGCGTCGCGCGACGATTTCATTTGTTTTGTTTGTGTTTCGGACTCGGTCAGTGGTTGACGGATTATCTAACCTGTAACCGTTGCAACAAAAATATAACCTTAAACCCGCCCGTTTATTTAAGTAATTATTTAATTATATTGTGTTAAATTTCTTGGAAATATGATTCACTTACGTCATCTCAACTATTTACTAATGATGATTTAAAAACCTCAAACATTTGCTTAAAACATACTAGATAAAAAACCAAAACCATTGTAATGCTCGTGACTGAAGTTAGTTGATAGGTGTTTGTTTAGTGCTCTTGTTAACTTATACAATACTTTTAATTTCTCATATTACAAATTTTACAAAATGACCGTTACGTACACTGCAGAAGTTGCAACAGTAAGGGGATTAGGATGTTTTCTAAAGTTGTTGGCTAGGTGAGTATTTTGATTTTTCTTGATTTTAATCATCTAATTCCATAATCTTTTGTAATAAAGGCCCTTTATGATTTAAGTGGATTATGGTTTTATTTATATGAAGTGATTCTTTTGTTTTACTGACTACGGTAGGTATGTCGCTTAGTCTTGATGAGTAGATTAAATTAAATCAACTTGTTACGTGTAAACAATTATTGTTAAATCAATTTTTAAATTGATTTATAGTTATGTATTTATGCACCAATGGTACTAAAGTAAGCATTTAGTCCCGGCATGTATGCGTTGAGTAAAGATATACAAGGAATTAAAACATAGGTAGGTAGGTACTCCATTCTCGAACAAATGGGCACAATCTTTATTTGTAAAAAGTGTAAAAACTAAAGAAAAATAACTGGTCTTGAAATTTTTCCAGTTTATTTTGAATTTATCTACTTATCTGTGTCTTGAATTTAGTTCTATTGATATATTTTTTAATTTTATCTCAGTCTCAAGTATTTTTGTTAAACCATTAAACCATAAGCAATCTCACTAAATTGTGGTTGCATTGGTACATTTTAGCGTGTCGAAAAGCTGTAGTCTAAGATATACCCTCGGATATACCACACTGGTGATGAAGTAGGGTGGAAGCTCCGCTTCCTCTATTTATTTACTAGTTTGACAACTACTGTCAGAGGTAGGTTATGTTGGATGTAAAACTCACTTCATTAGTCTTCCACCTCGATCTGTCTCCACCGAGGTCTTCACAATATTTAAAATAAATAAATAAATAATAAATACACCACATGTAATTACGACCCCCTTTATCCCAGAAGGCTGAGCCTTGTGCGGGAGGGGGCTACACATTTAAAGACAAGGGACACACATCCAATATCCGTGTATAATGGAAAAATCCCTCTCACAGTACTTTCCATTGCCACGACCGGGATTCGAACCCGGGACTTTTGGGTGAGAGGCAGATACTCTACCATCTCGACCATCAGTCATACGAGCTGTAGACAAATTTACCTTGAACTTACCCAGTTATGTTGATAACTATAATCCAGATGAAAATGTTTGTGCCATTTTTTGCTCTCCATGGCGAATTTAAATTCCATGACAATAATTTACTTCCTGTTTTGAGGTAGTATGTTACCTACCTCTATACCTATACCTACACCTATTGTGCCACAAGTGTGAAAATTTTACACACTATACTTTTTCCACGACTGCACATTTTCATGAATGAAAATAAAAGCGGTGTTTTATTGTACACATATTTTGGCAACTTGTCTAACTTCTACTCGAGCTTTTACTGCAAGGAAAATATAGGTACGCAAGTCTGGGTACAATAGGGGTAGTACGTGTTACTGCTGATCGAATGAGGTGCAGTAAACCGCAGCTAAAAAATATTACTTTGTAACGCTCTATTACTTACTTCGAATTTTAATACAAAATAATGTAAAACAATTGTTATTCTCCAACAAAGCTCATAGATGATAGATGAATTTTACATGTGAGAAATAATATACGATCATTTCTCACAATATAGCTTACACCACCCCATTTGAGATACCGTTTTCAAAATTGTCTTTTCTCTTCACGTTTTTACGTAACAGGCCTCTGGCGTCGAGTTTGAAACACTCTGTCTCGCATTCTGTACTTTACATTTTTACTTTTTTACCATTTAATTTGAGATTTAAGGCAAAGTTTTATATGAGGCATATAAAACCTGTTACAACAGCTTCCTTTTTTTTCTCAGCATAATGTGAATTCTACGTACTCTGTTGTTATCACTATTAATAAAAATCTGTTAATTTTTAAGTGTAGGCATACTAAATTGGCCTGTAACCTGTATTATCGTTTTCTTCTTATCAAACTTTAAAAAAAAATCCAGATAAAATAATATTTTTCTGATAATTGATTATCATTATTAAATTAAAGTGAGAATAGTGAGATTATTCATTCTGAAATTTTTATTTCTCTTGAAAGTATTAATATGTATCTGTAGCTACTTTTGTATATGTATACTGTCATTCTAAAAATACTGCTGGCAATACTGCTATTATTTTATTTACTTATACAGATAAGTCCAGGATGCTTCGAACACGACAGGGATTGGGACGAATATATGAGTGGCCGACAACTCGCCTCAGTTCGAAATTTGTACAGGGTCATCACGTGAAAATGTTAGATTCTACTGTAACTTTGTTGCTTTTGAATTTTTCGAAAAAGTAAAAACTGCTTTAGTGACTAATTTTTTGCCAGGAAATCAAATTTTTATAGAAAAAAACAATCGAGCATCGCATTACAGAGATATAGCTATCAACTTTGTTTTTTCTTATGTAACATCTGATTATTATATTTTTTGATTCTTCTCTTTTTCCTGATTTCATCGATAGAAACATGTAAGCTATTATTGTTTTTTTTTATTACGAGATATAGATAATTTGGAAAAAAGTTATAGGTTATGTGTAGAAAAGCAAGGAAGGCAGTTTGAACAATTATATATAAAAAATAATTATATATCTAATAATTGCTGTAATTTAAATTATGTAATTACTTATATCTCGTAAAAAATAAAAGATAATAGCTTACATATTTATATCGAAGAAATTAGGAAAAAAGCGAAGAATCAAAAGATGTAATAATATACAGAGTGCTACATAAGAAAAAACAATGCCGATAGCTATATCTCTGTAATGCGATGCTCGATTGTTTTTTTCCATAAAAATTTGAATTCCTGCCAAAAATTAGTCAATAAAACAATTTTTAATTTCTGATAAATAAAAAGGCAACAAAGTTACAGTAGAATCTAACATTTTCACGTGATGACCCTGTACATGTACATTACTACATTAAGTGAAGGGCGCTGTGGCCACTCACTGCTCGCTCAGCAGTCAGCACTGTTGTTAGTATCTCATTAAAGGCTTACACACAATGAAAAAAATAAGAGATAAGAAAATGGAATAAGAAATAAGATAAATAATTATTCCAAGTTTTAAATACACAATACTCTGGGCGATAATATATTAGTTCTTATTCGATTTAAAATTCAACTGTTCAAATTGTTCCTTGCTTTTCGGATATCATTATTTGTTAATTCTATTATTCCATATTTTTTATTTCTTACTTCTTATCTCTTATTTTTTTTTTTTGTGTTGAAGCCTTAACCGTGTTGGGATGTAGAACTCAGTTCATGTCTGAAAGAAATTTGATTTACGCTTCGAAATTTTTCTAACTTCAATAATTCATCCTAGATAGGATTAGGTAATTATTGTAATTTTAAAGAAATCTAAAAACACATTTATATATTTCCATTGTTTGTTTTTTCGCAACAAAAAAGTGATTCTACAACATAAAATTAAAATTAATTGTCGCTGCACCTCGAGTGTTGCAGGTGTAATAAAATTTATTATAAAAGAATCCAAACAAGGAATAGTAGACGCGAGAGCCATCGGCTACAGCGCGGAGTTCCACGATTACCACCATTGTGTCCGCTTGCCTACAACGGGCACAAGTAAATCGCGCAAACTAATACCCATGTTCGAACCTCCTCGGTCTTTACTGTATCTGAAGTACCTATTCCAGACTTGGAACAAATTACAATTATATCGGTAGAGATTACAGATGCATAATAAATAAATTTAATTTCTGTGGTGTGTGTTATTGATAATGAGTTGATCAGGAAATATGGTTTTCCGTTTGTCACATTTATCTGACCTATCTTTGTTTCCATTTCGTTAATGTGTGTAGTGATTAATTTAAATTTTATATTTTCCAATGTACAATGTTAGGTAACCCAAATGTGAACAGAATAAAGCACAAAGTAAGTGGAAGTCTCATTGTCATTGGTTGATTGGTGTCAGAGTAGGTACTATAATATTCATAAACAATTACATGCACCTGGTTAGCATAGATTTTAGTGATGATAAGATGATAATGTAGAAATAGCATTTGTTTTATAGCGAATTATTATTGTGTGTATATAAGTATTATAGTTCATTTTGCCATTTGCAATTGTAAATAATGGCTTTGTTAAAGGACAAACAGTAAAAGTCAATAAAGTCGGCAGAATACTTTATACCATATGGATTAAAACTATTTGTAGTACTTAACTGTAGTTAAGTTATGATATAGGTACTAAAACTGTTTTATAAAATGTATGTTATGTAGAATCTCATCTGGATACATCAATCTGCCTTTGGTTTTTGATTGACCAGTTCTAGTCTTGTTCACTAAGATGAATAGATGAATACTTCAATGCTTTCAAATGTGTTCGTTCTCGTTAAACAATTATGGTCTAAGCTCGTTCGTTCCATGGAACAGAACAGACTTTCACCTTTAGAGTTCTAATAGGGAGACATTTACTACTTTTGGTCATATCTTTTTACCTCGCTTTTTACTTAATGACTGTTGTAAAGAAATCATAACAATACCTAAGATAAACAAATACTAATTATAAAGTACTTATATAAATCAAAGTTCACTGCCCCATCTTAACTTAAAATATTATATAAAAAAAGTATGTATTAGAGTAGTAAATAATAATAAAAATAAGTAATAAATCAGATATGTAGGTACGAGTGTAGGTATTTTAGGAAACAGTCGTATGGGTTAGGCTACCTTTTCCCTACTCTATACCTATATAAAGGGGTGAGGGGATTTGTCATTGCTTGTAACGTTATTTGACTATTGGTGCAAATTTCTTTCTATATGACTATTTTAAATTCTGCATCTTTTTGAAACATATCATACACATGAGTCAATAAAATAAAATTTTTGGCATTTAATTAACCCATGAATGATATTTCTTATAGTTAGTACCTACTTAACGTCATACTAAAACTTAGACATAAATAATCATTAAATTATTTAAATGAAATCATTACTTTAAAATAAACTAATACCAATTACTACTACATTGGATTGTAATAAATTTTGAGAATAAAGACACCATTTGGTCCCCATCTGGAATCCTGCTATTAATCATGACATGACCTTCATTTCTGTTAATTTACTTAAACTTTTTATACTTGATTACACTTCTTATCTTAGCCCAGGGTACTTAAAACTCATTATATCATAATGCCGAGCATAATGCATTTTCCTCTGAATATTCACTTAGCTACTTAGTATTATTATTATTAACTTTTTAACTGGAAACTTTAGAAGGTTGTTATTGATGTTGTCAAAGTAAAATAATACTATTTGCCTGTACCATGGTGATATCGAATGGCAATACTAGCAATTAAATACAAAACATAGACTTTGTAAAGAAAACATGTAAAATATATTTTAACCACCTTCTATAATAATTCATATTCTATATAATATGATTCATGCATGCTAGTTAAATAAATAAAACAGCATAAATTATATCCAAGGTTTATTTTCTGTGATAAATACCGCTGGTTACTATCACAACTTGTTTATATACTTACTTTACAATATTTCCTCTAATGAATGAATAAAATTAAAAAAATGGAACATTTTTAGTGTCAAATTGTACTGTATTGTTAATGATACATATACACCCATTAACATTTGTTAAAACCTAGATGGGATAATCTTAGAGTTTGTAAATTGTATATAACAGTATCATAGAGGAAATACTATTTCCTCTGTAATATTACAATGCATAATTTACGTATTCCATATTTCTCAATTCTATCAAGTCTATGTAAGATGTGTTTCAATTATCAATTCAAAAAATGTACCTATCTGCATCGAAAGTACTTTTAAGATTTAATCATTATGTAACAACAGTAACCTGGAATCCATAACTTAAACCAACATTGGTAACCTGATTTTCAGTTATGACCGTGGGCCTTTAAGAAAACTTTATTAGGATTAAAATTTATATTACGATTCTGGTTTTTTGTGATATGTCAATTTTCAAAATCACTCCAGGGGATTACAATATTGCATTATGCCAAATTATTCGAAGGGTATAAATACCCCTAGAAACTTGTGTATGTGAATTTGAATTTTTGAATGATAAATGATTGTGGTTCAGAAGTTATTTAAGTTTAGACTTCCATTTAGATAATTTTATAATCAGTTTTATATTTTATTATGGGAATTCGATATTTTCATATGACCGTGGATTAAAAAAATATTAGACGATCTAAAAAAATATTTTTCCATTAACTTTTCTATTTTTAACAAGTTTTTCTATGTATTTTTAGATGTAGGATATTTTAGGTCATGTTGCCACTTTCGCTTCATTATTCATTAAGATTACTAGCTAATTACTGCAGAAATTAATAAATTTTTAATTATGATACAGTATACAGTTAGTTATCATCTCTATTTGTTCAAGGAAATAATTATAATAAATCATTTTCTGCCAAAAATATATGACAATGTTAAATATCAGACAAATATATTTTAAACAGTCAGTTATAACAATCTTTTATAAAAATAAACTCTATTTAAAAGTTGTAGCCCACATCATCATTAGCAGGTACATATAATATTCCTTTGCCAAGCTTTTATTTTCTACGACTCATTAGACTTTATACCTAAAATAATGAATGTGTTACTAGTTAGTTAAAAATACATGTATTTAAGTATTTGCGAAGCAAACATATTATTAATGAAATATTTTTTCGATAAGAAGACATTATTACCTAGATAGATTAATATAATATCAAAAAAAAAAGAGAATTCTTAACTCTTCAACATTATATTTTAGTTTTCAAAGTATCTGTAATTGAAGCTGAAATAATTCTAAGTTGGAAGACTGGGAATCGATGTGGTTATATTTTGAAATAGTTGTTTGCATCTAGGCAGCTTGAATATTGCAGTTGTTGTACGATTTTGTTTCACTAACTATAATAAAGTTTACTGGTTAAACCATTATGTAGGCAATACAAATAACATTATTATTACAGTTTAAATAAGTAGTTTTTTGATTTACGCAGCTAATTTTACCACTTATTTAACCAGCTGTGTTTTGTTGAAAATTATTTATTTGCTAAATTCACATATTCTTACCATTTGAATGAATAATATAGGTACTGTTATTATTAACTGGTATTACTGCTATGTTTTTTCCCCATCATATTTGTTAACATCTTGGCGGAGTTTAGCATAGCTACTCTACCCAGCCATAACATACAACTCAACCAATCTCTGTGATTCGTCACAACATCAGTATAATTTAATCGATCCTAATTATTGGCTAAAAAAAGATTAGGTGAACTAGAAACATTTTATGGACAATAAGTGTCTTATTCATTTCTGATAAACAATTATCTCAAATCAAGAAAACCCAGTTTACCATAAAACATAAAAACCAAACGATATCTATAATTCATCTTTATTTCTCTTTAGTTTTAATCTCGATTTTAATGCATACAAAAATGTTTTTATTTCAATTGGTAACTCAGAAGTGCATATCAAGCCAGCTAAATTGTCGTATAAAATTTATGAGTGAGTGTTTACAGTGTATTGTAATAAAACAGAGTAAAGGAGTGGCGATGACCTTAGTGGGTCAAGGTATGGTACTACACAGAGTCAAGGTCTGCTGATCAGTTTTACTGAGTTTGACTGGCACGAACATTAAAAATCACATTTTAAAACATATTTTAAAACACATCATTGGAGAATCAACAAAACAACTCCTCTTCTATAGTAGGGCCAAAAAGAGTAGTCAGTAAACTCAGGGGGAACTAGTTGTGGTTTTCATCTCTGGTAGGCGGATAAAACTTGATATATTTTTCTCAATTATATGGGATTATATGGTAAAAAAAGCTGCCGCTTCTGTATTCCATAACAGCTAAATACTTTGAAGAATTGCCGGTGAATGTTTTGATTTACTGACTACTCTTTTTGGCCCTACTATAGTTGATATTAAGAAGTGTATTACAAATTATACCATTTTGTAATATTATGAATTATAAAAAATGTTCATCAACCTCTTTTATGTTACCGAACAATTTCAATTTCAGTAGCAAATAGTCTAATATATCTACTTATAAAAATATCTATATAGGTTATTTCTTGAGGATTACATTGCCCCAGCCAAACAAATTTGGCAAAAGTATATATCTAAAAAGATATATTCGATATTTAGGTATCAAACCAAACCTGTACAACACTGATGAGACCTAACAGGTCGAAACAATTGTCTGTTGTTGGTAAAAGTGTAAGAAATTCACAGTGATAGCTAAATATCGAATATATCTTTTTAGATATATAAAAATATCAAAATCAATATTTGTCAGTTACACAAGATTAAAAAATATCTAAACTTATTTGAATGTAGGTACATAAATGAACACTGTTGTTATATAGAAACATCTTAAAAAACATTTATTTAAGAGAAAAAAAGGCTTTGAAAATAAATCTGTTTCCAGAATTCTTGACAATTTTGTAATCTGTAATACTAATTTAGTTTAAAACTAACTTAAATATTTTTTTCTAGGTGGCGTGGGAGCATATACAAATTGATTTGGATAGATCTGTTAGTTTTTTTATCTATTTATTATGGTTTAAATTTTACATACAGATGGATTTTGGACGATGAAGGAAAAGTGTAAGTGTTTTTAAATAAAGTATTAATTTCACTTAGAAATTAATATTACCAACTGGCTTAATAATAATTTAGAAGAGCAATAATCAATTATATTTATCATTAAGGTTATCTTTGGTGATGAAAAAATTCACTCTCCATTTACTCCACACGTTTAAACGTTGATTGTATAAAGGAAAAATGAATAATTATGATAAATAAGATACTGGTGTCAGAAGTAGTGGTTATAATAATACTCACAAAATTATTTTCATAATTTTGTTTTCAAAATAATAAATAATTTGTACAAATGTTTGTAGTAAACTTAAAAATGAAATTTTCTAATTCAGTGCATTTTATAAATCAAAACATATTCGAACATGCTTGATAATAGGTGTTCAAAAAGTCTGTAAGGTTTTCTTGTTTTAATTAAACAGTGTGTTTATGTTAAGGACTTACCACCCCCGTAAAATATTTATTTATTGATCGATCTGAACCAAATTTTGCCTGAAAGATAGAACACATTAGGTTAGAGTACTTAAACCATTCGCTCCCTTCAGATGCAAAGCCACTTGCGACACCAAAATAAATGGAAAAAATCAAGAAATCATATTAAGTATTTTTTTATCGAATAATTTTACTAACGAAAGTTAATCAGAATTGCCCAAGAAGCTTAAATCCAAAATTTGATCAAATTCAGAAAATATTGAAATTTGAAAATATTTAAATTGTAGATCCAAAAATATAATTTTAATGGGTTCTTGCGTTTTGAAAAGCGTACTGTGACAATTCTGTTTCATAAAATTGTCACAGCACGCTTTTCAAATCGAAAAAACCCATTAAAATCTTATTTTTGGATTTACAATTTTCAATACTGGGTGATTCATAAGGAATGGGTAATATTTTACCTGTAGATTCTATAGCGGAAAATATACATTTTTTGCTTAATAACTGGGGTCAAATATTAATACTTACTGAGATCATGGTGTTATAGCTATTAACATATCTAGGAATGTTATGACTATCATAACTGTCGCAGATGTCGGTTTGAAATCCGAGCTCGTAGAGCGAGGATTTTAAGACATCTAAGGCTGTTATGATTCATAACATCCGTGATATGTTCAATAGTTTATCGGTTTCAGAAAATAAAGACATTATTAATAGATATTACCTTTTGATATTCTCTTATTAATAACGTTTTCATTTCATTAGTTGGTCAAGTCTGTATGGGTTGATTTGTCGCCATGGTTACAGTTATATTTTGTTTGTTTTTATTTGTTACCTTTTTTCATTACATAAATGTTTACATTTTTAATGTCACAACGGCTACACAAAAATGGACCTTGGATTGCCTGAAAATACATTTCAGTCGGATTTCAGTACTTAATTATTGTTGTTTGGAGTTTTCTGTTTGTTTGTATTAATAAATAGCCCTAAATTATAGTTTCATTATTTATTATTTCATCTGTTGACAGTTATTGACAGATCTGTATTTGTAATATTATTACCGTACAAGTTTTAAATATAACTGTACAACTTTAGTTATGACTTGTTTACCAGCCTACTTTTGCATATGTAAACAAAGGATTAATATCCTGAAACCGATAAAAGTTATAAAAATAATTCAGTAATGTTATTTATTTTTTACATCTAATATGTCACTTATTTCCATAGCACACTTTCTTAAACATTTTTAGCTTACCCTTTAATTAATCAGGATGTTTGTTTAAAATTATGGGTGCGAAGGATTTTCTAAAATGTAAATATCTCGATAGGGGTGCATTCTATGAAGATGAAACAAGTGTCTCTTTTCTGTTTAAAAATAATTGTTAGATCAAAATTTTGTAATAAGATAAATGAAGTACAAAAAAGTTATGACGGATTCTGTTAAACCAAGATAGCTTACGTAGTGCCCTCTATGCGATACACCAAAAATGATAACATTCGAGTTTCACACGTCAAAAAACCTAAATGTACCGACACTTTTATGTTTATGTGTGAAAAAATAACTGAAATATAACAACATTACTGAATTATTTTTATAACTTGAACACCCCGTATCTCAGCAAGTATTACTATTTTAACCCCCTGTTATTAAGCAATAAATTAATATTTTTCATTATAGAATCTGCAGGTAAAATATTACCCATTCCTTATAAATCACACTGTATATTAAAATTTAATTATTTTTTTAAATATATCAAACCGTATTTTGGCAATTCTGAATAATTTTCGTTAGTAAAATTTTCCGACAAAAATTCCTAATATGATTTCTTGATTTTTCCATTTATTTTGGTATCACAGGTGGTTTTGCATTTGAAGGGGGCGAATGGTTTCTTGGTAGTAAGTAGACCTTATTGTGTTCTATCTTTCAGGCAAAATTTGGTTCAGACAGCTCCATAAATAACAATTTTATGGGGGTGTTAAGTTCTAAATGTGGACACACGCAGGTAAATCATGAACAGAAAAAATACCTATTGTTTCTCCTACATATATTCAGAGGAATTTTTTAAATAGTAATGTATTTTACTATTTCATAAGTTACTTCCCGTTGTTATACGATTTTTGTTGAGAAAAAAAAATAATACTTACCAAAAGTTCATGTAAATTGATGAATTGGTATATTACGTATAATCACGCTTACTTTTGTATGATTTTTGTGTGAAATTTAACCAATGTGAAATTTTCCACTATTTGATAATGGATGCTATTTTTCAGCCGATGTACTTAGCACTCACCGACTCAGCAGTTATTAACAATATGCAAATAATATAAAGTAGGAGTATTTTTTCTTTCAACTGAGTATAAAATCATCTACATTATTAAACTTACAATATTAGCTAATTGCTAATGATTAGATGCCATAAGTCATAAGTTTTCCAAAATACATTACTATATGTCTTGAACATAAGTTTTCCAAAATAAGTTATCTGTCTTAAACTATATGTTATGCCTTTTATACAAGCATAATAACAACAAACATATCCAAATTGATATACTTATATTGATGTTTCATCTCTAAACATGCTATTATTAAATTCATTGGACTTTCTTTAATACATAATTAATATTGTATTAAATTCATAAGATTCAAAACGTCTAAAAACAAATTATTAAAAAAAAAATTTTTTTTCTAACTTACCACAAAATTCATTCATTATGGTCACCAATTAAAAAAAAAAAAATTTTTTAATAATTTGTTTTTAGACGTTTTGAATCTTATGAATTTTAATACAATATTAATTATGTATTAAAGAAAGTCCAATGAATTTAATAATAGCATGTTCAATATAAGTATATCAATTTGGATATATGTTATGCCATTCTTTAATTATTATTGATGGTTTTGACCTTTCAGATTATTTACACAGATTGTGAAATATTGTTATGATTATGGTAGTGCAATACCATTGTCGTTTGTGCTTGGTTTTTATGTATCAATAGTAATGGCGAGGTGGTGGAACCAATATATGGCAATACCTTTTCCAGATTCTTTAGCGGTTTTTGTCAGTGCCACCGTACATGGACAAGTAAGTAGGTAATTATAAGAAACTAATTAATAGTATTTGCCGAGGTATTTGCTTTTGAAAGTTAAAATAAACTTTCAGATACTTTATTTTAATGCATAATTGTATTAAAATGAAATTATAGAAAATCCATTTTTCGTAAAAAAAATAACTTTTCATTCTGTTGTTAATTATAGGTGATAATCACAAAAGTAAAATAAAAGTAGCGAAGCGCTAATTAATACAAATTTATGGAAAGTGAATTTTAAAACAGCAATTTATTATGGAAGAAACTATAATCATAATTTATTACCAGCAATATTTTCAAAATTACTATTAATAATAATATTTAAATATTGACATAAAAAGACAATAGGCATTTACGATAATTGGAGCGGGTAATGTATCCTGGTACATTGTGGTAATCAGCTGTTTTATGTCAATACATCTACCGAGCTAAGAATTATCGAACGCAAAATTTCAAATGTAACCCAAAGCATCACTTGACTAATTAATAAATAATTGAAAATTGAATTACTTTTTTATTTTATGCTTATTCATAAGTCCATACTGCTCGCCATGTCAAAATGGAAAGTAAAAAAACATTTATATGTATTGCATATTTAGGTATACCTACTTACTTACTTAATTCATTATACATATACATAAATGTTTCCGTCCTCATCTAAAATTACTTCATTATTTTCGTCAGTGATGAGTTTTATTTTTCTCCAATACTCACAAAATGTCAAAAATTAAGTTTTTTTAATCATATTTTAAGGTTGTACCGCATTTACCAACCGATGTAGTCGATCCATAAATTTTGGATCGGGTAGATGTAGCGAATACATTCGATACATTTACCGAACGCGGTTCGGTAGATATGTTCTTATTATCGAACGCTCTGATACATTGCGGTATGTAGCGCTCCAATTATCGTAAATGCCCAATAATAATTAATAGGTACATTCTGCATTCTGTGATGGAAAAGTTTAGATTTGTTAACCAAACTAGGAAAAGAATGATAAAGGTATTATATGCATAAGACGCGATTGACATTATTTTTATTGACATTAGACAGAGAAGTTACTTTATAATTTTTTAGCAACACAAATATTGACTGTGTTTACCGTTAGCAATTTGCATTAACCAATAAGCTCAATAATACACAGCTATACATACAGGGTGTCCACTTTTTCAATAGGATTATATAGGTAACTCAAACCGTAAGAGGCAGAAGGTCGGTTAAATTAGAGAAAAGTTGTGCATTTTAAAGATTGTTAAGGTCCCTTTTTCAGACTTAAAAAATGTTGAGTAGTTTCAGAGATACTTATCTTGAAAATAGCAAAGCAATAGCATAAATGATAAGGTTTTAAAAAAATATTTAAATAAAAGTTAAATGGTGTTCAGTTGCCTATTTAAAACTCTGAAATTTGTATTTTCATCATTTCAACTGTAGACATCTGGACGCCCAACGTTTGTTTTTGTTATGGACGCCTGACTTTTTTTAAGGAAATTGGTTTGGCATCATCTTATTGCCAAATCTCACCATATTTTTTAGAAGATGACTCTGCATTAGTGTTATTATCACTCTTGAGCATTTCAATTCGTAGGTACAGCAAAGTAGGCCATGATAAATAATTAACTGTTCTAGAAGTGTCCTCGTTCGTAGAAGTGCCAATTTGTCTTGTTTAAAATTTGTCTTGGTTACATATTATTCAATAATAAAATAAATGCAATAGTAATTTTCGTTACAAGTCCGGTAGGTGAATTGTTACAGTCGAGTAGATATTATGGACGAGGCGACGAAGGAGCCGAGTCTAGAATATCTAAACGAGACTGGAACAACACATAACGGACGAGTATTGAATAATATTTTATTTTATCCCGTCATTAATTGTCTACTTCTATAATTTGAAACTTGCTTATTTCTTAGATAATTTGACATTTGACAGTTTTGACACTATTTTTTAATTTAAGGTTAATTTTTATATGTTAAATAACTGTCAAAACGTATAATACCAGTTTGTGATTGGTTCTTAATGAATTTCCGGTGGCTTCCGGTACATTACAATATCTAGTACCATAATACCTCACCAGAGTTTATATAGAGAAAGTTGGGAAGGCACGCGATTTTATGAATGAATTTAAAAACCCAAGTTGGGTGACCTCGCTTTAAAGTTTGGTAGATTGTACAGGGAGAGCAAATAAAATTTTACTGGGTGGCTTAGTTAATTTGCAATTTTAAATAAAATTTAAATATGCACAAGTCATTTATAATTACTAAGATTTAAAAAGTGATTTTACTTGGTCTAAACTTGCGTTTTTAACTACAGAAAAAGAAGAAATTTTATAGGTATCACCAATTTTGGCTGGAATATTCAATAACAGTATTTTAAAATAGTGAATTATTAGATTTCTATATGAAAAATACTAAATTAATTATAATTACAAAGAATTCAGTCAGATTGTATGTGCTGAAAAAAAAATATTATTTTAATAAGTATTTTAAAAAACCTACTGAACACATTTCTTACTTTCAGAAGATTTCAAAGTTAAAATTCTAAATCAAAAATATTTATTTCATGTATATAAAAAGCTATTTTCACATTTTCACTGAAGTACAGCAACAACTTGCACTAACGCAATTTTTTTAACAATAACATAGGCAAAAGTCTTCGATAAGGTACCCGCAAAAAAATATACTACGGGTAAAAAACAAAATATATTTCAAGATTTAATACAAATTAACTTATAAATAGGTACCACATGCATATTTCATTGATAATGTAAAAATAATACAATAGAAGATATACCAACATTATAGTAGATTAGGTAATTTAGCCCATTGTTGTGCTCTAAAAGAATTCAGACATTCATTTTATAACACTTGTATTCCTAATGAATTACAAAAGTTTTAGAAATTAATATTTTTATTTTTACATACCTCTCTCTCTTGGTCTTTTGGAAATCTAAAAAAACTACCACTATAATTGTCCGAGTAATTTTTACATTTGGGAACTGCACAATAGACACCAATATGTTTTCTCTCGATTCCACTCATATTATAAAGTCTCACTCTCAATCAAAATTACACGTTTAACACTACAAGAATTTACTTTGAAAAAGAAATAACTGATTATAACCATAAACTTCGATAAACTCTGTTTCGCTGACGCATCAATTTCACCTCTTTATCTTTGACGTATGAATACTATTTACGTTTGGCCGGTTTACTACGATATTCAAGGTCACTACGTTCGAGAAGAGCGGGAAACGTTACCGTCCCAACTGTTTCTTCTTAAACTGTGACCTCACTTCCCGCCCGGTTGCATATGAGTACTTTAATGTTGTACTTTCGGGATAAAATAAAATAGTTTAAAAAACAAAAACTAGGCGCCGCGTCGCCCACTGTTGAAATAATAAAAATACAAATTTGAGAATTTTAAATAGGCAACTGAACACCAATCAACTTTTATTTAAATTTTATTCTTAAACCATATCATTTGTGTGTTATTGGCAATAATTAAAAATGGTAATTCGCACTATTTTCAGGATATCTCTGAAACTACTGAACATTTGTCAAGTCCGAAAAGGACACCTTAACCAGCTTTAAAATGCACAACTTTTCTCTAATTTGACCGACCTTCTATCTCTTATGGTTTACGAGTTACCCGTACAATTCCTTTGAAAAGTGGACACCCTGTATACACACAAATACCTATATAATCAAGAATTTCCAAGAAAATGTTTGTATGAAAACGGAATGTTTTCTCTCAGTCTTAATACTGTATTTATCTTACAAGTTCTGAGTTTATTGATTAAGTGGTTAGTTTATGATTATGATAATTTTCGTACAATTTTTTTAATTCATGATTTTGAAATAATTGAAAATTGATAATTTTGTTGTCGTTTATCCAGACCGTCCATGATTTAAAATTAGTCAGTAAAATATAACACCATAATAAAATATAAAAGCATGCCGACAGCACAGCATGAGTACTTAAATGTTGAAAATAAGCTTAAAAATAGTGCTAACTAAAATAGTGGATAATTGCTTAATTACAAATCTCAAAATTAACTGGATAGGTTTGTAAAACGGGAGTATCATTATATTCACTTGTCATTGCTATGTGATACAATTATTTCCTGTTTATCGAGAAAGCACATGAATGTCATTATCAGAAGTATGTTTCCGTAAAAATGGCATTCGATAAATGCTAAACATCTATTTTAATTAGCAACTAATGTCAATATTGCATGAAGTAAATGTATACCATATCATGTAATTGCCATATTTTATTTTTTAGGATGAACGCGGAAGGGTAATGAGGAGGACTATTTTAAGATATGTTTGTTTATGCATTACGATGACTTTTACAATGATCTCACCTAGAGTTAAGAAAAGATTTCCTACTTTAGACCACTTTGTTGAAGCTGGCTTACTTCACCAGAGTGAAAAACAAATTATAGCCGACTTAGATAAACAATTTCCCAACTATACAAAACAATGGTGAGTTTTCCTTGTATGTTCTGCCGTTCATCCTTTTAAATTCAAATATTAAACTTTAACAATCGTCGAATTTTAATAATTGTATTTCTGTCTTGACAATTTGTGTCTAAATTTATTGGTGTTAATTTTAGTATTTGTATTTTTATTATTGAAATTACGGTAGAAACTCTTCTGGATGCGAGTGAGGACTTATGATGGGCACATTAACTTGATGCTCATCATTTGGCTTCACTGGCATTCCACACCTTGATGTATCCTATAACTGTAGAAGTTCCTTGGATGAATAAATTATTATTATTATTATTATTATTATGCACAGCACTTATTAGTTCCTATAAAAGCAAATAAAAGAATGAATGGTAATAAAAATATCATTTTAATTTGTTATTGATTTGATTGTAGTTGTTTCCTATAAATCCTATTTATCATGCACATTTTAGTCCATCAGGGCTAGAGGTCGCCGCTCTTGGTGCTTGCTTGGCAAGCCGCTATCGGTCACAGAGACATCTTCGATGTCTCGACTGGTAGTAGCAACTGACCACCAGAGGGATGCACTTATCCCTCACTACTTACTTGTGCTGGGTCTGCCATAGACTAGTTTGGTTTGCCTTTGTTATTTGTCTTTTCAGCTACCTGTGGCACACTGATGAGAACATAAAGAGTTCGAAACCGGTCTGTGTCTGGTGGAGAAAAGACAAATAACAAATTTGGCTACCAATTTGGATTTATAGGTATAATTCAATGGGAGTAGGGGCCTTTGCCCGTCCAGTAGTTGTTTCCTATAAATCCTATTTATCATTGATTTTTTCGTTGATTATTTTGTTCTTCAATTGAATCAAATATTCATTGTTTTGGTATCTATAGTATTATTATTTAAAATATTTACCAGGAGAAACACTGGAATTAGTTTCAAATGATGCAGGATTCACATTTGAAAATTTTTCAATTTTTTGGACCGGCCCTGTTTACATTTTATTCACTAGTATTCACCCTCGAGGAAGTGCAATATTTAGCAATTAAGTTGTTTATTGCAATATACGGAAGGGTATTGATATTGTTTTTGTTGTGGTGGTTTGAGTTATAATTTGAGTTGTTATTGTTAGTAGTTTACATTTACGACACTAAAGGAGAGACCCTATATTTTTTTAAAGGTCTAAACTAGAAAGTTTTTAAATATTATTTTTAGTTTTCCGCCTCTGCGGACATCCTGTGTAATTTACCACCTATATCTTCTTCTCATACAAGAGAATAATATTTAGTAAAACACAATTAGTATAAAAATAAAATATAAAGGATTTTTGTGTTATATTTTGTCAAACAGTTTTCTGCATCGTTAAATAGAAATTTCTAAATAATAACTAATTTTACAGACACAGATAGTATGTAGAAGTAGATAACAAATGCTTTACTGTCATATCCATAGAGTCATCGCACTCTACTATTTTGGTGTTTAATGATTATTTAATCTTTACATTACTGGATTTATTCAATAATTATATATGGTTAAATATACCTTCCTAGTTAATTTAACTGCTTTGTTTTTCAATTAGTGAGTTTAATAAATTTTTATTTCGTTAAAACACCAATTCCGACATTCAGAGCATATAAGATTGTAAATTTAAATGCATGAATATTAATTAATAATTAAAATCAAAATAGTAAAAACTAATTACGATCAAATTTAGAAACTTAATAAATATAATACATATAAAATAGGATAATAACTTCGTGTATTTTATCTACCATTCACACTACATGTATGAAGTCCTTATTTATTTTCACCTTAGTATATATTTAGTCACAATGTAAAAATATGCAATTAAATATGTACTTGTAAAAAATTTTCTTTTCAATCTGCGTTTCCTGCGCACCTACCGAAGTTTTTGTCTGCTAACATAATTAGGGTTTGTGAATAACATATACTATCTACCTATGCGGGAAAATATCGGTAATAATTCGATTTAAAGAAAAATGCCCCCTCCCCCCCAATCCGCTCACCATACCAAAAAATTCCAGAGAGAAAAAACTCTTGTATTTATATGATCTCTTTGATTTACCGGCAGTCAGACGGGAACCTTTCATCGTCGATTTTGCACGCCATTTCCCTTATTATTGTAATTGTTCTCATTATTATTCGACAATGGTGTACAGCTCAACTTGAGATTTGCCTATTAGTGACTAATTGTCATCTGAAGTATTCAGAATTTTCCACGTATTTCAATAATCGAATCATCAGTTAGTTTTCATCCGAATTCCCCCATTACTAGGTTTGGCTATACTTCCCTGTAAGGCGAATATCATGATAAATTATTGCCTTTTTAACATTTAAATTTCATGAAAAACTGTCTAACACTAGTGAGAGGCCGGCAAAATTGTAAGGCCTCCCCTGTTCAGAACCAATCAGATTTTTTTGAGGGTGCATTTCTATTGTTTATATCATTTTCACACTATTACAAAACTCAGATTTATTAAAATTTCCAATTTCAACATTCTCAAAAGCCCGGAGTTTTAGAGATGTATAAAAAAATAAAATAAATATTTACTTTAATATAGTATAATCACCAACGACTTTTACATTTCTTTATATTCATTTTAATTTTGCATTTCACAAAATAGCACAACATAGAAAACTTAAAGGTTATGGTTAACACATATCTTGCCTCTATAGCTTTGTGGCTTTCAAATGCATGTATGTTTCAAAATAGCTCGTTTAAAAACGTTACTAATGACACCTGCACCCAAATAGAATAATTTACTAGAAGACTATAATTGCATAACACCAGTTGACAACCATTTTAATCAGCGTGGGTATTTAATTAATGAAATAGGCCTCGCATGACACGTTACTGAATAATATACAATAATTACTTTCCAGGAAAGCAAAGTACATTGCTAAATGCTAAATACGTTAAATGATATAAGTATGGGTTGTAGTTATCATTCTTTTTTTTTTTTTGATATAGTAATATAAGTGTTGTTTCACAATTTGATTTGTTTTTTCTTAAATATTATGTAAGGTGCATTTAGAACGTACTTAAATTATAGGTGTGTTTCTATTTTTCATACGTATGAAATTATGGAACTTAGTTAGCTATTAGGAAAAACTCTTATCTGCAATATTATTATTGAACATAATTTTCCACAGATCCTGAATCTAGCAAGATATTAGTAGATAATAGAAAAATACGAAGAATGCGCAGAAGGCATAATATTAATTATTGTAAGCTCCTTGAGTAGGTATTAAAAAAATGTTCTTTAACATCAGAGTGCTTTATAAAAATGTAAGCAGCTATTAGGATGATAACAGTAGTTGTTTTAAAAAAGAAGCAAATATATAAAAAGTAAAATACATACTGTGCAATTTTATTTAATTTTGATTTTGATTTTAGACAAATCCATACTGTATTATGTATCATTTATTTAACCTATATGAACCTAATTAGCTATATAACTGTATTTGAGAATAAAAAGCTTAATTTTTTACCTTTGGATTTTTACCTTATTTGTTGCCAAATTTTTTATTCCATAATATCAAAATTTATATTGACGGTCTACATTATTGTACCGATGCACGGTATTGTAAATATGTTACTGTTAATGACATATTTCAGTTCATTGACGTAATGCATTTTGAGGTACTGTAATAGTGTCCTGATGAATAGTGCACCAGACAGGGAAATATTTTAAGACTAAATACTAAGAATGACTTTATCAACTTTTACCTTTCAACCCGAAGTATTATATAAAGTTGTCCAATTCAAAATATTTTTAGGTTACCTATAGTTTGGGGTTCCAGTATAGTTACAAGAGCACGCAAAGAGGGTAGAATACGAGATGATTTTGCTGTGAAAACCATTATAGATGAATTAAATAAAATTAGAGCCAAATGTGGTTTACTGTTAGGATATGATCATATAAGTATTCCACTTGTATATACGCAGGTGAGATTATTAATAGGTACCCTTTAGTTCCTGTGTGATGCATAATTTTCTACTTGTGAGAATTATTATACGTACGTAACCGTCTAGTTCGATATTTACGTAATATTTTTGCCATATTAAAAAACAAAACAAAAGAAAAATGGACTAATCCAAGATTAAAGATAGTTTTTATACCTTTTAATAGTGTTATAAAAGATTCCAAATGTTACTTCTTTTTAGGTAGTTACGTTAGCAGTATATAGTTATTTTCTTACAAATGTAATGGGCCACCAATGGGTGGAAAAAGGCAAATACAGTTTTGATTTTTACTTCCCAGTTTTTACAACTTTACAATTTTTTTTTTATGTTGGTTGGTTAAAAGTTGCAGAATCATTAATCAACCCGTTTGGAGATGATGACGATGATTTTGAGGTTAATTGGATGGTGGACAGAAATTTGCAGGTATTTATATATTTCTATGCTTTTTACTGTACTTTATATTGATATATGTTTAGGAGCAATGCATAATAAAATTGTTATAATGCACAATAAATTATTAAAATATCTTTATTGCAAGGTATCTTACCTAATAGTAGACGAAATGCATCATGAACATCCAGAATTGGTAAGAGACCAATATTGGGATGAAGTTTTTCCTCAAGAACTTCCATATACAGTTGCTGCCGAAGCATTTAGAGATACTCATCCTCTTCCCTCTACGGCTAACATTGCTGTAAGACCCCAGGAACAAGAATTTACTGCACCATCCTCACTGAAAATTGATGATATGCAATTTGCCCCTGATGGAGGACCAATAACATTTTCAGCTAAGCCTAGAAATTTTTCATCGGTCAGATCTAGACAGAGCTCACAAAATTCACTTGGTACTTCAGTCCCAGGTATGTCATTTTCTGTTGATTTTTGGTACAAAAATAAAACATTTGAATTCAATAAAATAAAAAAAGCATTTTAGGCACTGTGCAAGAACTTTTTAATAATCTCCCTTGTAATAAGGAACTGTAAAAAAACTCGTTATTTACCAAAATTGTCTTTTAAAATATTTAGTTTTACATTTATTACGTATCACTTTTCGTTTTTTAAATTGAATGAATTTTTTATGTAGAAAGTCATTCCCTTTTTATTACCTAAAATTAATTTAAGTAACTTTGAGGTCTGGTTCCTGGTTCCTTACAATTTGCCTCGTTTCAAACTTGTCGTGATTTCAGAGAGCAGATTGAGGCAGTTTGTGTTTCTTGTTACTATAGGAACATTTAGTAAAATCTACCACGAATACAGTAGGCGAAATGTGCTGTGTTTTCGAATGTTCAGCGCAGCCTTTGTGTAGCAGATTACTTATTAATGGTGTTTTATGTGCTCGTAGTTATTTCTTTGTATAAATATAAATAACTTTTTTTCAGATTCTATGTCAAGAGTTAACTCTGTCACAAATATGCTAAAACGTTTTTTTAGCAGAGAAGACAGTAGAGTTGATCAAAATAAACCAGATATTCGTACAGAAACAAATGAGATGAACAATTTAATTCCCGGTTCAGAATCATTTGGGAGAGGTAGTGTTAAAAAAATCACGGATCAGGTTATTGAGGAGGTAATAGCAATTATCGACTGTTTTTAAATAGTTTTAATAATTAAATTAAAGAAACGATTCCAAATAAAACATCAAAAATTAGTAATAAATAAATTATACGGGGTGTTGGAAATATCGATGGTATTATTTTAACACATAATACATTCGACTAAAGAGAACAAAAAATTTATTATAATTTATTTTGATATAAAGTTTGACAATTATTGGTCACCGTTTCACTGTTTAATGACAGTGGTAAGGATGAAGGATGCATTAAAAAATAGTACAATATTCTACTTTTTTTAAAAATTAAGAGTCTGTGCTGCAGCTCAGAAGATCTTATTAAAGAACTTCCATTGACTATATTAACAGTGGCGGCTGGTGAATTTTCGATGTTTGATATTTCAATTTAGAGACATGGGACCTATACCAAATTATAAGGGGTTTCATTTGGGATTAAAATGAGAATATTGGTGGAAAAGAAATTGAAAAACAGTTTGCGATAAAAAAATCCGAAAATCCCCTTGCCCACCCTGGAAAGTCCTGAAATTTTATACATTTTAATTTTTTTAAAATAACAGATTAATCTTCAATACAATCCTAAGACAAGGTTTTTTTGCTTTTGAAAAAATATTAATTTTTGGAAAATTTAACAGCATTTGAAATTATTGAAACTAAGATTCAAGCCATTAAAAATTTCAAATGCTGGTAATTTTTCCAAAAATTAATATTTTTCCAAAAGCAAAAAACCATGTCTTAAATTGTATTGAAGAGAAATCCGATATTTCTAACTTTCCAGGGTGGGCAGGGGTATTGTCGACATTTTTTTTCACAAATTATTTTTCAGTTTTTTTTTTCCCAAATGAAACCTCTCCTAGTTTGGTATAGGTGATTGTTGTAAGTTAATGTATTATGTACAAGAACAATATAGAAATAGAATAAATTTATTACATCATTATGTGATAAGATGATGAAATTTAGGTTAGATAATGTAAATAATGAATAATATCCTTAAAATAATACTTTTTAGGTTGACGAACAAACAACAATTACTTCTCAGCGATCCGCTAAAGAATCTCGACCTACTGTGATGAATTTTTTTGGACCACCTACACCGTCTGATCCCATCAATGTTCCTCAATCCTATAGTTTTCATGATGCGTAAGTAAGAAGAAAATTTAATTTGTATTACTAAAGTTAATCATGCTACACAAGTGGAAACTAGAGCTTGGATTAATATAATTGTTATCTAAAACCATTACTGTCACTGGTAAAGACGGTTTAATAAAAATCAATCTAAGTCCTTCATTCTCCTTTATATGAGTAACTTGACTTAAGGGCTCATTATACAGTAACTGGCAGCCAAGTTAAGTACATAGGGCAGAGTTTACATGCGAATTAAATGAACAACCGACGTACAGCGCACGCAGGTGTGATCTTGTAAACTGTAGCGCTCGATCCCCACCACTGTTGCCATGTTGCACACTCAATCTGTCGCATCCGTGAATATGAAATGTCTAGGTACTCATAAGTTCATACGTGTACGTACTGTATTGTAAATAGATGAATAATTTGAAATAGCAAGTTTATCATTTTCATTTCGTATTTTAGAGTAGCTGAAGTATATGAACCCTATCCACGAATATCAACATCTGCTCCTGATACTAATAACGAAACTACTACAGATACAATAGATCATGTCAGCATAGGCGGATCTGAAACTGATGAAGAAGATGACGAATTCAGTAGATTAAAAAGAAAACGTGATGAAGAGAGGCTTAGTAGGTAAGTACACACCAAGCCTTTTTTCAATTATTATTTTAGTTATATAGGGCTTGCGGTTCTGTTATTGCTTTTAACGGTAGCTTTCCTACCAAATATAATTGTGAGTGGTAAAGGAACTAAAAACTTGTGCGAATAACTGACATTTTATAAAAAAAATAGTCTTTTTTTTCATTAAAACATCTGGAGTTACTGATCAAGCACTTGACAAAAAAAAGTTTTTGGTAGTATGTATTGTTAAAGAAAAGATGATCACAGTGTTACATCAGACTATCAAACATTTTGACCTTATTTAAAATTCTCCATGTTGATAATTTCTTTGTACTTTTAAATTTATGTCGTATCAAAAAAGAATGAATTTATTTATGGGAATATAAATTTGAAATTTCGAAATTTCCATAAACTAAGTAAGGGTGAACAGTTCTATTGCACATATTCTCACACCTAATATTTAAAATTTTAGTTGTTGCCTTCCAAAATTTAGATGTGCCCAAAAAAAATTTCATATCCTTGCAAATATGTATAGATAAGACATTTAGCGTTTTATTCCTTTTTGTTATAGTAATGTTAATTTGACATTTTTTTGTTAATTTAAAATTTAAAAATTAACTTTAAGAATTGGTATTAATATTAATATATTTTAATTTTTAAAGACTGAATCTGCTCGTAAATCCTTGAACTGTGATTGTTGAAGATAATAATGCAATATGGGTAATTATATATACAATATGTATTAACAAAATATATTTGTTTAAACGTAATATTCCTTTTCTAATATTGTTTATTAACACATCAAAATAATATTGTGCAAATATTTGTCATCCTGATAAGTTGCGATTCTGTTTCATTAAACAATATTTAAAGGAATAATGAATACTTTTGCTTCAGTTTTGCATAGAATAGAGCTGATAGACATTTTAGAAAATTGATTTTTCCTTAGTGGCTTACTAAAAGCATATAAGTTTATGTTCTATTACCTTCTACCTTTGAATTAATTTTTTTAGAAAGTTACTAATTTATTGTTTAACAGTATATTTATACAGACAACGTAGAAGTTCTTAAAATCATAGGAAAATCGAGCACATTCTGCACTTACTCGGTGTCCTGTATATCATAAATATCCAAATCAACTTTATTCACAAATTAGCAGAATTGTAATACCTCAAATTTTGTAGAATATAATAATTGATTAAAAAATAAAATTCGTTTTTAAAACTCATTAAAAAATTAAATACTTTTTTAAGGTATTTTGCTTTTTAAACTTTCTAAAATTAAAACAATACAATTGGGTTGTTTTCTATCGAGTTGTGCAGTACTACAGTAAAATTGATTGACACTCGTACCTAGTCCTTCTACAAAATTGAAAAAACTTATTTAAAAAACATTTAAACATTCCTTTCATCATCCGTTGCCAATGTAATTTATCACTGGCACTTGTGCATAGATACATTTAGTATACCATCCATTGAGAATTTTGATTTTTATCAATTACAAAAACCAGCAACAGATTTTTTTATGCTAAAAAATATATCAAGTTTTCGAGTAATTTGAGATGACGTGGTCCAGAAAGGACTATTTCATATTCTATTGCCACCAATATTATGAATTTATAATATTGGTCAAGCATAGAACTTCAATGAGTCAGTGTCCAAAATGCATTTTAGAAAAAATGCTGCATGTCCGAAAAATACCTGAATTATGTCTGGACACAATGGATACTATCCCAGGCTATAACACAAAATTTCCATAACTTATTGACCGAAAAGGTGCATTTTTAGAATTTGTATAAATCATTCTTATAAAATAAATTTCATTTAGAACTCTATAGGTTATTTTAAATTTTAATTTTACTTTGTTTTATATGTCTTCTGCTTTGCTTGCTTTTTATTTAACTTCGTATGCTATCTATCGTAAAATGTAACATTGCTTTAATAATATTAATTATGAATTTATAAAAGAAAAATAAAAGCACCTACAATAAGAACATAAATTATTTTAACATACAAATGTTTTTTCTTATAAATTCACAATTTTACACACATAATTTTAATGTTGTACCTGAAATTATATTAAAATATTTTTCTTAACAGGCTTAAGCAGAATTTATCGAGATCTATTAGTGTGAAAACTGACGATACTGACCTCTTGCTTAAACGAAGGTCATCTAATATTAGTACATCTCCAGTGACACCATTGTCACCGCAATCACCCGTTACAGTACAGTTTTGATATGGTCAGAATCTGGATAATCATCTAACAGAAATTCCTCAACAAACTTCGAAAGCAGCACCAAGTAATATCCATATTATATAATGGAAGTAATTTCTCCCACAGTTAATTCTACTAATTATTGGAAATTGGGAATGCCATAACTGCACTTAATATATTGTTATCGATGCTGCACCGCTCGTAAGATTTAGCGTACTAAATAGTATATATTATATATTAATATTATATCATTATGTTTTGCAAAAAGAGAGATGCCAAGTTATTTTTATAAAATGTTCATATTGAAACTCTTGTTGAAAGTTGGTAATATGTCAGCAGCAGGGACCCATATCAAAACTATAATCTAGCAAAAACTGGATACATATTTCATATTTTCTTTCCTTAGGACTGGATCCAAAATTAAATCCATATTAGATTTTTTTAGTTTTATAGAATCGGACCGACATCTTTTTTAGGTGTTTTTATGTATTTTTAAATTTGTTAAAAATTCCGAAATGTAAGCGCCTGTCTTACCAAGCAGTAAGTGTCCAATTCAAACCAATTAGAGCCTTTCTGACTGCTGCTAAACAAAAACAATTAAAGCTCAAATTATGTATTTACTCCTTACACCTACCTAGTAGGTCACAAAAACGTTTTTTTTTTTTCAGTCAAAAAGATACAACTGTGTGAGACTGGAATCAATATGTAATAATTTCTCTTGCAAGACTATAATGGAATCAGAATCGTCATTTTTATTATAAGAAGGACCGGAACGGAATTGTTATTTGCTTTCAATAGGGTTCCTAATGAACAGTTGTAACTTTGAGAATAAATAATATACAATAGAGAAGAACTTCTTTAATGCTCAGAATGTACCTGTGGTGTTTTTCGTCAAAGAAGAGACATCTTAAAAATTAAATATATAACCAGGAAGTCCTTCTTTATTGGTTAATTTTGCTTATTTTATGATGAGACCATTTATAAGAAAATTACTAGTCCTTATTAGTTATAATAGTTATATCTGCAACATGCATTAATTTTACAAATCTATTTTATCTTTTGCGCACAAAATGATATTCTTAAAATATAAATACGTTTTTTTATTTATTTATTCATAAATAAGCTCATAACTTAAACAATTAGTTAATCTAGTAATCTTTGACCACTTATATATATAAATAAAAAATTATTGTGCCCTATGCTCTTAAATTAATATTAATGCAAGGTAATAAATTACCGCCCAATACAGAAGCCTTCGAGGAATGAACCACCTATTATGGTAAATATTCACTATCTGTAGATAAATATTTTGATATTTATATATCTATAGATAAGTGTCTACAATCAATCTATAAATCATGTCTGATTGACCCATCTGAAACCTCTTTCAGACACACCAATAATTCTTATTTAAATTTAATTTTAAGCTTTTCATGTTTCATTGTTTATTCCATTCCAAACAATTAATTTCTAGTGGTATTATTAAAAATATTGATTAAAATAAAGAGGTATTATGGTGATAATTAATAGTAGTTCATATAACAAGTACGCAAAATAAGGCTTTAGCGGACGTATCGTAATGTTTCTGTAGAAACTGTTATATTATTTTACACAATAGCTACAATAAATGTTAAAATTGCATAATAATTTAAAAACTATTTCTCATGGTAAACAATCTAGTGCACAACTGAAGTGGATATAGAAACAAACCATATTTGACTCTGTATTTTTGGAACGAGTTGCACTTCTTTGTAATCATTAGCTAAATTGAAAAATAGTAAAAATGTTGTTTAAATTGTTGTTGCCTCTTTTGTCTGTGATTTGTTAGACTTTTAAAGTTTTTCTAAATTTAATTCTCTCGAATTCGTAAAAAAAATTGTATTTTTTAAACATATTTATGATTTATAATTTTATAAGCAATTTTGAAGAACTAATTCGGATAATTTTTTACCTTTTTTACAACTCTGTTAGATGTGTAGATCAAATTATATAAAACAATAAGGGGGATCGGTTTTATTAAAAGTGTAAAACCGGTTTTGCCCAGATGAACTTGAGTTTAAAGCAAAAACCAGATTTTTTCCGTTTTGATGACGGAAGTACAATTTTGCGCAAGTTAACTTTCGCTCCACCTCTGTTTATTATTCGTTTGTGTTTATAATCTCAGTGTTTCTGTCCAGTGTTTAAATAAAAAGAAATCCTGTAAATTATCCTGTGTAATGTAATTGAAACACCGTTTTTTTTTTTTTTTTGTAAAAACTAAAAAGACGATGATATAAATGATATTTTAATATGTGGACGTCTTATTAATTTACTTTTGATTCAAGTAAAAAAAAGACATTAATTATATTTACGGAAAATAAATATTAGTTATGTGGTTTATACTTAATCTTACTTTAAAAGACAATAATATTTTGTGAAGCATGAATTAGTTCTAAGAGGACAAAGTGTGAAAAGAAACATATTTTATAAAAATATTTGCTAAAGACTTAAAGTAAGCAAAATATATGTCTTCTAGTTTACAATGCTTATAGATTATTACAATGAAACTACGAAAGGCCGACCAGGGTATGAAAAATTAAGATAATTAACTCAGTTCTCCAAAATAATGGAAATATTTGTTTATATTTACTCTTACGAGGTGAAACACATTAATTGTAAAGCTTTTGCAGCCATATTTATAAAGACTAGAGATTACCCGCTAATAATAGGTGCCTTTACTGTATATTTTTAAAGTCTTGTAAGTACTTTTATTTTATAAGTACTAGACATGTATATATTCATTCCATACAATTAGGCTTTTTGTAGGTAATTTTTTTTATTACTTAGAAATGTGATATTTCAGTATTATCCATTCAAAGTTGTTATGACCTGTAACCTGCAACTAAGAAATTTAGTTCTGCTAAGGAGTGGATTCCAACTTCTCATATATATTTTAAATTTGGTATTATTGGTACCTATAAAAAATGTAATTGTGGTTTTACGTTTTACGTTTGCCATCCTTTCAACTTTTGAAAACAGTTTAAAAGAAGTTTTCAGCGAGAAAGCAATGTAGAATAGTAGTTGAATATTGATTGCAATATTAAAGATCCTAATAAATACAATAGCAATAGAGGTCACAAAGATATTGTTATTTACAAAGAGTGGAAACTTCTTAATAGTATATTCTATAACAAGTTTAAGAATGGCCCATATTCCACACGAGCGAAAGTTTGTAGTCCGAGCCAAGGGCGAGGACTACGGTTCGCGAGTGTGGAATATGCCTTTCTAAACGTGTTGTAGACTATACTTTCTCTAAAAAGATTTTAGAAACTACACAAAAAAAATAGAAAATAAATTACAATTTAACATCAAAACTGTTATGTAATAAATATTCTACAACGGGTTAGGCTTTGATTCGTCGAAAACTGTTATGTAATAAATATTCTACAACGGGTTAGGCTTTGATTCGTCGAAAACTGTTATGTAATAAATATTCTACAACGGGTTAGAATGTCATATATTCCAACACAACTTTTAGTTGTGGAATGCGTAGTTTCTAAAGTCGTGTTAGAGAAAATGTTTTTCTAACTCACAATCGAAATGTCGTACTTTCAACTGTCATTTTAGTTTTGTGTTTTGTTTAAACAACTAAGGGAGCGACATTAATATCTAATTAACTTAATAACTATTAATAAAATATTACACATTTTTTTTCCAAAAAACATTTATAATTTGATAATTTCCTCAGTGTAATTCAGAAACAAGTAAATCGTCTGATTCTAATTTTAATGTCAAAGCTGACGTTAATAACTAAACATTACCATTTTATTTTTTTCAGGTCATAACAACTGTGAATGAATTATGTATTTTTCATAAATATTGAATCTAGTATTATAGGTATTTAAACAAATTTGTAATTATGTAGGTAGGTAATTAGGATATTTAGTTATTAATTATTATCTTACTCATTCTACTTTACTTGGAAATCATTTATTGATGGTATTTTGCAACGAAAATAAAATTTATGAAAATTTTATAAAAATAACATAATTCTTTTAAAACACAAAATTTTCAATCTGAATTGTTTATGTTTTTTATTAAAGTACATTATTGCCACAAGCGTGGCGTCAACTTCATACATAATTTGTCAGTCTATGCTGTATAATAGTAAAAAAATTGTTAAAAATCCTTGTAATAAGCAATCAATTTAAATTTCCAATACATTTTCAGCTATTTCATGATGATATGGAAATACGTTGCCCAGTACGTTGATAAATTGTTTTTAAGTAAAAGTGTAAAGGTTGTGCAAACAAAAACAAAATTTTTCTCATAAATAGATATGATTATGTATTTCATGGTTTGTGATAAATTCAGGGAATTGTTGTAACCTCCGATCAAAGAGCCAAGCTTAGGTATGTGGTCAGCCCAATTCGACCACCTCTATGACATTTACAGTCTATTTGTAAACATTTAATCCATTGTGGTCTGTTAATTGGGCCTTTCACCAGTGGTGTAGTCGCAAAATTTGCTGAGCCGGAACGCAATAATGTATGTTACGTAATGAGAGTTGTAAATAGCATATTACCTACGATCGTATTTATTGAAATTAAAAGACAATTTTGTATTTCATTTTTATTATTTATCGCTTATGTCAGTTTTGACAGCGTTAGAAAATTAAGTTTTGCACCTGCCATTTTGAATTATTTTAGCCTGACGTCAGAAATATGAACTACAAGTGTAGTGTAATATTGGTCACGTGGTCACATTACAAGACACGTCAGCAGCTGAGCGTGAGATTTGTTTACGGTGTGTAAGGTTCAATTTACATAGGTGGCAGAGAGTGCGTTTTCAGCTATTTATGTTAGTGATCGTAGGTAAATATAATTATTGTCAGGTCCAATATTTGTCTTTCTTTTTAAAATTATTTTTTACTAAAAAGCCAAACCAAAGACGAAACCTTTTATAATACTTGAAGCACAACATAAATACCCCAGAACTGCCACTTATCTCTAGCAGTTTTATGTTGAATTTTTACCGCAATAAAATATGTTATTTAAAATAGTGTCGATTGAACTGGAAGTAATATAAAGTTTTTTGGTATATCAAAAATTGTGTTTTTTACGACTTATTCAAATCTTATTTGCTCGGAGTTTACTCCCATAAACTTTCAATTCTTTATTAGATAATAAAGATGTGACGGACTGTTTACTTCTCTTCATGGTCACTAAATAAGACATGGTTTGGACTATAGACTGGAACATTGATTGGAGGCTATAACAACACATGAATAATTATATGATATATAACTAACAGTGTTAATATTAACAGTATTCCCTCTACACTTTTTGATTGTTTTGTACACATCCCTGAATTTTTTTTTAATAAGACATAATGCTGAATAATACAGCTAGCAATAAATATTTGTACAAAAGGTTATTATTGTTTTTATTTTTACTACATTAGAAATAGAGAAGAGAAAGAGGTAACTATATAGCGTGTCATAAATTAATGAAATATTATTTATAATTATTTTTTAAATACATATGCTAATTTTATTCCCTCAAATTTTAGGTCTTTTTGGGTATTTACATTCCGCTGTACCATAGACTAAAGACAGACACCTTATAAAGCTGCATGTCAGATGAGGCGGGCTAAATTTAGGGGAGGAAAAGAGTTCTACTGTATTATTCAAAGCGTTAATATTTACATATTTTTCTTTAATCGGTTAATTTATATGTGTCAGATATTTTATCAAATGCAATTCTTCTGTGAAAAAAAAGTAAAATTATCTCTGTACAAAGTCGTTAGTTGCGATTTGCGCTTGACTTGTTAAATGCAAATGGATGTTTCGTATTCAGGTCAAGTTATATTACCTATAAGTTATTGTAATTCTAAAATTTTTATTTATTATTATACTGTGTCTGTGATTATTATTTATAAAGATAATTAAATTTTCTATTTTGTGTTTTAAAAATGAATGGAGTGAGAAAGTTTGGTGGAAGTGCATTTATTTTTTCAAGGATTGCAAAACTGTAAAACGAAAATTAAACTATTATTCCACTACTAAAATCTGTTTTATTTTTAAATGAATTTATAACTAAAGAAAATCAGAAAGTAACCAACAAGCACAAGCATTTTTGGTGTTATAAGAGTGATGGTCTTTTATTTTGGATGCAGTAATAGAAAACAAAAATGTTTGTTGGGTAGCTGGCTTACCGGCTTATTTTTAGAGCAGATAATCGCATTTTATCAAACAGAGGCCAATAAAGTGATAGTTGCTATAATGCGAGTTCGGTAAAACTTTAACAGGCCATAGCAATCGAGTTTGTATTCTTTAGAACTATAAAATAGGTAACTTGACATATTTTGACGTTCAATTGAAAACATAACAGTTATTATAAAATGAAATTTCAAAATGATGATTGCGAATTAATGGCGCAATACCACAGTATAATATACTGTGACAATACTGTGTCCATTTAAAAAAATATATATTGTACGTAACACGTCCCAAAAGTGCTTGCAGGCTTCCAGGAATTTGCCAACTCGTCCAGTAAAATACCACTTTCGGGACTTGTTATGTAAACTGTAAACTACTATTATACTTTTTAGGATCTTTGATAAGTAAGTTCTTGGGTAATATAGCATAGAGTCAAATATATAATGTTCATTTTAAATTTGGTTTTGAAGCGTAAGTTATGGTAACTAATCTTTTTTTTTTTATCCAATTTAAATGTATGCAAACTATTTTTATTCTTGGATTTGTTTGTTACAACTTTGTTATTGGGCTTTGCCTGTAAGGTTGTTCATAAATAAATAAATCTGTTAATATAGGTACTGATATTGTAGGTATTCAAAATGTGTACCTTAAAAATTTCATTACGATCATTTGCCGACATGGTAATTCTTGTTACTGCAATATATTCGTACAAAAATCGTTGGTCTCTCCAAGTTGTATATTGCGACAGTTTACCTTAATTAAAATTTTTATTAGATATGCATTATACCTATTTGATACTGAAATAAAAACATTCCTAAGACTGTTTTAAATTTTTATTTTAAAATAATTTGATATAGTTCACAGAATTATGTCCTTATAGATAGGTACAGTTCAGAAGTAAATTGGTATAATATACCCCCCCCCCCACTCCCCCCTATAAAAAGTTTATTAAAGGCCAATTTGAGCTGAATTTTTTTTTTACAATGTAGATCTTTGTATTCGTTGTGATATATTAAATGTTTATAAAACATAAAGCATGAATTAATGACTAAGTAAAAAATCTCGATAGGTCGAAATTTCTTTTTATAAAATTCAATATATGACACGAACGCACTTTTCAAACATTACAAAATTAACTAATTAATTCGGCCATAAGATAAACATAGTCCCATTTAAAATGGGACTACTATATACTGTTTAAAAATTTTACACATAGTTAAAACACTGTCAAATAAATTGCAGTTACTTAAGTAATTCTGTCGAATCTACAAATTTAAAAATGTTTTGCACTGGTAGCAGTTTACCTTATCTATTTTTTTCATTATTTTGATTTAACAACTACCATATTGTGATAGTACCATACTAACTGTTATTGTGCCTAAGGTTATGTTTACTGCTACAAATGACTGACGAAAAAGATAGAATGCATATATTTTAATGAAATGTTATCGTCTAATATTGTGTTATTGTTATTATTTGATATTATATTTATATTTCCATTGCCATAATTAAACTTGATTTTCTAGAGATTAAATATAAACGTTACATATATTCAATGAATGAAAACATCATTTGATTGAGGCGAGTTAATAAAAGCTGGTAAATTATATATTATGCAATAACTACCATCTTCGAGGGAATTATGGACAACATGAAACAAATTATAAATAAATAAAAACCACAACAAATTTTGTAGATAAATCTAAAAAAGTAAGTGTATTATGGAAATCAGTTTTTGAACCTTCAACTATATTATTCCAGAAATATTAATGGAGATGTCACATAATGTTTGAGCAATTTGTTTGATTCGACAGACTAATTACAAATCACTTGGAATTTAACCGACAATTGCATTACAGAACAGTCACGTGAGTATTTTTACTACCTCTTACACTATATTTCAGTCACAAGTAATAAAGTTCATGTAATTGTGAAATTAAATATGACATAAATCATTCACACCTTTGCCCGATTTTTGTGTGATCTAATTTAATTACACATAAAAGAATCAGGTGTACATATGCGTGTTTTTACGTAATACATATTTAAACATGTACATGAAATTTTTTCTTTAATATTATTAAACCTTGGTAGCACCTTGAATCATACAAATATATATATATATATAACAATTATTCTAAACAACAAATAAATACATACATTTAATTAAAATAATTTTCAAAATATAAAATACATGTAGTGGATAACATGCAGGTGTGCATTGTTATTTGTTTATTTCTTTTTCATATAGTACTTTCAGTTCACGCCTTAATATTTTTCCAGCAGCATTTTTAGGAATACTATTTACAAAACTAATTCCACCTCTTATATGTTTATATGGTGCCACTTGACTATCTACATATTGTTTTAATTTGTCTGCTGGGATATTCGTACCTTGCTGAGGTACCACATACGCTCTCGGAACTTCACCGTGCGTGTCATGTGGAACTCCTATGACCGCAGCATCTACTACATTTGGAAAGTCTCTGATAATTTCTTCTAATTCAGCAGGAGCAACCTAAAATAGTGTTATAGGTAAATAATTTGTATGTATGGTTCAACAATGATCCTATCAATAGTCCCGTGTTCTTTACAAAAATTATTTACATCTAAAGTAGCAAATCAAAAAGTCCCATTACACGGCATGTGGAGTGACGCGCCACACGCCGTGAAACTGAAACTGGGCAATACATACCCTGTCTATGCAAAGTCTTAATTTGACAGAGGATACATTTGGAGCAGGTGTTCCTAACACCTACCAAAGTGGAAAGTGTAGCCCCAGAAAAATTTGAAGTTCCTCGGAAGTCTAAGAATTGCTAGATATAAATATAGGTATATAAATCCAGCAAACCACAAAAAATGTGAAGAGGCATACGAAAGTCTTAACTGACTGCTGTTTACTAATTTTAAATGCATTGGCAAAGATTGTTAATACATATTACAACTGGTTTTAAATTAACTGTTGAACTCTACCTGAAATCCTTTAACTTTAATCAATTCTTTTAGCCTGTCAGTAATGAATAAGAACCCTTCATCATTGTAGTACATCATGTCTCCGGTTCTCATCCATCCATCAAGAAATATATTTTCGTCTGGTCTATCAAGATAGCCTTTCATAACTTGTGGGCCTTTGACCAGTAATTCACCAATTTGATTAGGCCCCAAGGGAGTACCGGTGGTATCATCAGTGCCTATTATTTTTACTTCGGTATTTGGAACTGGTAGTCCTAAGGCGCCTACTATGTTCTTGTTACTTAATTGTGAAATTCTGGTTGTAAGTACTACTGGAGAAGTTTCTGTTAGACCATAGCCTTAAAACACGTTTGAAAATAAATTTAGACTTTAAAACAAAATTAATTTTTAGTTAGTAGTGGTGTAAAGGTAGAATGATATGCGATGCAATAATATGTTGTCGTGTTTTATTTTAATGCATTCTTACTAACTTACCTTGTAGAAGAGGAATGTATTTGTTTGCTTTTTTCAGTAATTTCGCCGCGTCTAGAACTCCTAATGGTGCAGCTCCATTTGTCATGGTTCGAACACTGCTGAAATCCTCCTCTTTTACAGACGGATGGTTAGCCAAAAATATTGCTAAAAGTCATGTTTTGATTAGCGTTACAAATTATTCTAAGTATAAAAGGTCGGTAATTAAGCAACTTTTACAAGGACCACGGAAAGAACTCAGAGAAAAAGAATAAAACAAAAGTGTTTTAATAAAAAAAAAAAAACAAAACAAGAAATCAATTTTCATTTAATAAGTTGATCGAACTAGCTACTTTTTAGATCCATTTCTTCTGATTCGTTAATACAGTGTGATCCACTTAAGATCGCAACACCCCTGTGTACCAGTTAATTGATGCTTGATTAACTTCAAACTTTGGTGGTAAGAAAAGATCGATAAGGTGATTCTTTGAACTTAGTAATATGTAATAGAATAGAATAAATTTTATTAACCATAAATCTTGTTACATGAACAATATCAATATGTGATACATGTCAGTAGCATGCGATTTTAAGGGGGTTAGAAAAGTCGATTTTTCAAAAATAAAGTATCAAGTTGTTTGAGGTACATTTTGCCAAAACTGATTATGTAATGAACAAAAGAAGAAATTATTTAAATTCTCAGAAAATATGTAAGTATAAATAAATTCAAATAACAATTGAATGAGAAATCGTGTCAGAAAGGTTGCTGGTAATTTTTTCAGCTCTATATCCACTGGTATCCTTTGGTTATTTGTGCTAATGTCTTGAATTTTTATTATTATACTATATAACATTGAACTTCAATTGAAATAATTTGTACACACCCTGTCCTATCATTATTATGTTTATCCCTTAATTTTGAAAATAAATATGAGCTCAACATGGCAAAAAGTGCAAAAAATGTACTTTTATTAGAATCTATGCAAAAATAATATTTGTTGCAATCAATTTTTGCGTTACTCGAAATAATTCTACATATACTTACCTATAGGAGGTGCTAAATAAAGAACATGGGGTTTTTGTTTTCTTAGAGTATTAACATATAATTCTGGTGTGAATTTAGGTAACGTGACAACTTTACATCCAAGTCTGAGTTGGTACATGCAAAGTATTGTTAATCCATAAATATGAAACATTGGTAAAACAGCTGGTGTGACATCTTGGTGATTTGCTGGAAACAAAAATTAATATGGTAGTGCTTAATATCTACGAACAGAAAATTTTACAACACCAACACGTGTAATTTAATTAATTCATCCATTCATTACACTATATCAGTGTATTCATATCGACTGTACGTGATGTATTATTACCTGTTGTTTTTTGACTACAACCTATTAGAGGATGTTCAAGCTGACACAAATTTGAGACAATGTTCGAGTGTGTCAGTTGTACGCCTTTTGGCAATCCAGTTGTTCCACTTGAATATGGTAATAATGCTACATCATTTGGAGATGTGTTAACCTCAGGATAATCCACTTCATTGTCAACAAATTCTGCGAAGTTTATGGCACCAGCTGGGAGAGCCTGCCCATGCTGAAAACATGACAAGTTGCAGTATGATATATCGCAAGTATAAGTATCAATACATTTTTTATGAGTAGGTAGGTAATAAACATCAAAGTTGTACAGGTAAATAAAATGGAGGAACATACAATTTAAATAATGTCAAAAACTTCAATTAAGGAGGATCTCCCGTGCATCAATGGTGTGCTTCATCAGAAACAAATATTAAGTTTCTAGGAATTAAAATTTTGGTTTAAAGGACCTCTATAAAATGAATTAGGATTTTTAATAAAATTAACCAATTAATGGCTAAAAAAATGTTTGGACTAATGAGTATATAGCAATAGAATATAGTGTGTATATTAGTAAAGTATCGAATAACAAAAGAAAATCATAAAACATCATATGGACACTGTAATGACGCTTACTTTCGATGTACAGATACTTACGTAACCTTTCTCTTTATACGGAATACTCGGGCGCCAGTCCTTTCCCTTTTTGAAGTGTAAAGAACAACACTTTTGTTTCCTGGCGGTGTCCAGGAAAACCCTAGATAGCTAACAGTTGAAGACACGGTTTTTTTGCCAGAGGGTCTTGAGATGATTATTATGTCAGTATGACTTGAACAATTTCTCAAACGGGTTAATTAGAAATTTAACAGAAATGATAACTCGGAACTTCTGATAGGTATTATAACAGATTTATTCAGTGGGAAATTCGGACGTTTAATACAATGTTTTATGGTGAAACAAAATAACAAAATAAAAATGAAGTAAAGTCTCGGTTGACTACACAGTCGGCTATATACAAAAATGTGACAACGATTTTTCAGCTGGTAAAGAAAATATAATAAAATTTCGGACAACGCGGGCTCGCAGTGCGAGAGAATCGAAATATATGCACGCTATTGAATTGATCGGCCGGCGATGACGGAAAGCAAGATATAGACACCCAAATTAACGGAGTGCGATAAATAAGGCACAGAGATTCTTTGACTTTTATTTCAGATTTGAAAACTACCTAATACACGCGGGTTTCTACGGCCTCAAATACAGAGTTTTGTTAACCAGGAATTATATTTCCTTACCGAAAAATAAAGATTTAAACTATACACTGGGACCATAAAACTACCAGACTGATTATCGAATAATTTTGCCAGTGTACGATAAATCCACGTTTTGAAAATACACTCGCTGATGGCTGTACCCAACTACCAGACTGATTATCGGAAGGTACAACCGGCGAATGTGTGATATAACATTAACTACAACTAAACGGAAACTTTAAACCGAACTCTGATTTGATTAAGTAGATTTACAATGCGATGATATTTATGCAATGAAATCAACGGTGAATCTCGGTGATTATTCAAAATACGGAGCGGCTGGATTACGGTCAACTACTATTGTTCTTACCACGACGGTTTATAAAAAACGGATAAATTGCTAGTCGGAGTTTGCTTTCTGATGCGAAGGTGTCGATAATTCGACTGATCTGGATTTTACCGTTCCCGGTGAATTTATTATCTTTCTTGCTGACGTAGGTGGGCTCATACGGTGGGTGGAATCTGGACAGGTAGCTCGAACGAAGAACGCGGTTTACTAAGTTCGAGCGGGTTATGCAACTTGTCTTATTCAACCGGGCTAACGGAAAACGGAAATGCATTGCTTATAATTTTTAAACTATATAGCAAAAAGAACCGGCTTAAACGGACACGGATTAATATTTTATCAAGTTTTCGTAACTAATGATTTTTACTTCCGGCTTGAACATTATTTTTGAACAATTAACGGATTTTAGTTATACGGGGGACTATCGAAAATTAATCAATTAATTTACCAGCTGATTTTACAATTAATTGATACCTTAACTATAACTTAAATGATAACAGAGTTACAGGGTGTACCCAAGTGACGGAGATAGTGAAATAAAACAGGCCATCCTTGACAGATAAAAATCACTTCGTAACAACACTAATTCTGCAAGAACCTAATAAAAACCAACACTGACACCTAAAAGGGCGACCCTTAGGATATAATAACCTTTACTTTATTTTTCTTAAAGGATTGGCTCGAATGCATTAACTCATTATATTTGACTGGAATGGTTGTAGTTGGGTACCTATATTCAACCGTATCTTATATTTTAGATGTTTATATTGATTTTCCTTTTTAAGCAGTGTCCCATTTTTATTAAAATATCCTGTATAAATATATACAAATTAATATCTAGTACATAATAAAAGGGTGAAACTTACCTCCATTTTAACTGATAATATTGGAATATCTTTTTTAGTTAAATTTTTTGATACAACAGCTAAAGTCCATAATTCATTTAATGTTATTAAAGCTTTTGCCGAGGAGTCCAACAGTTGTCTTGCTATTTCAGCTAAAAAGAGAAAAATGTATATAACATAATATGTACATTTTTGGAGACATATATGTCCTTGTTTTATATTAAAAAAATTACTTTCATTCATACCATAAATTTAAACTGATATTTTGTGAAAGGTATATAATATTTAGTAGAAGTTTGAATTGATGACGCAGTAAAGTCATATGAGCATGCATGAACCTATGCAAAGTGTTCAACTAATTTAAATAAATCAATTTAATCTTTAGAAGTGAAGGATTTACTTGTAATTCAATAGTGGACTTGTAATAGTATTAAACTTTAGCAGTGGCAGTAAATTAATTATAAGTATAGTTGGACACTTAAATTTTCCAAAATGCGGTATCTACTTTTTTTGTACGACATCGGCACCATATAAAAACAAATTAGCTTAATTTCTTAAATAAAATCTCGCACATATGTATATGCTTTTTGCAAGAATTAATTTTATGGACTCAAGTAAGGCGTTCGACTTAGTCGATATCATCCCTTACTTAAGGATAAACTTAGTTTCTATGTTCTTAGGGGTAAAATTTGTGACTGATTAATATCCTACCTTAACGGTAGAAAACAATTAGTCAATGGTATTTGTTCCAATAAGGTAAATATTAATATAGGAGTTCCACAAGGGTCCGTCCTAAGGTCCTTGTTATTTTTAATTTATATTAATTACCTTCCTAAACTAAATAACTGTGAAAGGAACTTAACGATGTTTGCATATGACAACACATATTTAGTAGTAATTTAAATATATTACCGAAGTGATTTCAAAAACTCAGACTATGATTGATAAATTTCAAAATTGGTTTGATATAAACAAGCTGTGTCTAAATAGGACTAAAACTGTTTTTATTAATTTTTCACCTCGAAACTTGTCATTAAATGAAAGCTATTTGTTAAAAGTTGAGGGAAAGTCCATTGCGCAGGTGGAGAACCCAAAATTTCTTGGGTTATAATCTAGAAAATGTTTAAATTGGAATGTACATGGGTGATCATTTGAAAATTCTACTTTTTAAACCCTTTTATTTCGTGCATGATAAATAGGATTTATAGGAAACAACTACTGGACGGACAAAGGCCCCTACTCCCATTGAATTATACCTATAAATCCAAATTGGTAGCCAAATTTGTTATTTGTCTTTTCTCCACCAGACACAGACCGGTTTCGAACTCTTTATGTTCTCATCAGTGTGCCACAGGTAGCTGAAAAGACAAATAACAAAGGCAAACCAAACTAGTCTATGGCAGACCCAGCACAAGTAAGTAGTGAGGGATAAGTGCATCCCTCTGGTGGTCAGTTGCTACTACCAGTCGAGACATCGAAGATGTCTCTGTGACCGATAGCGGCTTGCCAAGCAAGCACCAAGAGCGGCGACCTCTAGCCCTGATGGACTAAAACGTGCATGATAAATAGGATTTATAGGAAACAACTACTGGACGGGCAAAGGCCCCTACTCCCATTGAATTATACCTATAAATCCAAATTGGTAGCCAAATTTGTTATTTGTCTTTTCTCCACCAGACACAGACCGGTTTCGAACTCTTTATGTTCTCATCAGTGTGCCACAGGTAGCTGAAAAGACAAATAACAAAGGCATCCCTCACTACTTACTTGTGCTGGGTCTGCCATAGACTAGTTTGGTTTGCCTTTGTTATTTGTCTTTTCAGCTACCTGTGGCACACTGATGAGAACATAAAGAGTTCGAAACCGGTCTGTGTCTGGTGGAGAAAAGACAAATAACAAATTTGGCTGCCAATTTGGATTTATAGGTATAATTCAATGGGAGTAGGGGCCTTTGCCCGTCCAGTAGTTGTTTCCTATAAATCCTATTTATCATGCACGTTTTAGTCCATCAGGGCTAGAGGTCGCCGCTCTTGGTGCTTGCTTGGCAAGCCGCTATCGGTCACAGAGACATCTTCGATGTCTCGACTGGTAGTAGCAACTGACCACCAGAGGGATGCACTTATCCCTCACTACTTCCTTTTATTTCGCTTAAATATATAGCTAGAAAAAAAATAGATCTGTAGCATATTTTACCAAATTTTTGTATATGTTATGAGTCTGCATCTATCTTAATGGGGGAATACATAATGAATATACAAATAGTTACATTTTTTTTAATGACACACCCTTTATATTTTTAGATATTTGGGTAGCCCTTTTCTTCCCCTTTATAAATACATATATATAATTGTTATACAGGGTGATTCACGTTGACCGCCTATTAGAAGTATCTCGAGAAAGAAAAAAGATATCGATTTGAAATTTTGGTTATGGTCCTAAGTCATTTTTTTTAAATGGAACCATATCTAATTAAATACACCAATCGATAGCGAGAAAAAATGCGCATCTAACCATGTATCATGTTCCTATACCCAAAATGTATGATTCTTTAGATATTTGCGATTTTCTAATTTGATCGATGAAAATTGAAGAGTGCCGTTTGAAAATTGAAGAGTATGCTTGGACTTTGACTTTGGACGAAACAAAATACAACAAATTCAACAAATAGGCTTGTTCTTGTTCAAAATTTTCGCAGTCTTGCTCAATGTAAAAAATTACCAATTTTAATACACAGCGCAAGCACAGACTGACTAGAACAATCAGATATTTCACTCAATGCTATTCCCTATGTTAGAGGTTTCCGTTTTTATGAGTTGACGTAAACATACCACGATTTTGCGCACAAGTCTAAGCGCTAAATGCGGGATGATCGTTACAGGACTGGCATCAGCCAGAGATACTTTTTAGACAGGGGCGGCTTGAAATGATTTAACATAATGTGAATAAATATGATAAAATTCTCTTGGATGGTAAAACATATTCGTAATTATTTCGATACATTAATATAATTATTAGTATATATTGTGAAAATGTACTAGGTGCTTTATTGGGTGACATTGTAATATTTATCGAGATATCTACTTAACAGCTTCGTTTTATGTTACATTTGGTGAATTACCATATTGTATTAAGTAGAAACAACATAATGAATAGAAGTTATATAGATGATTACCTATTATTCTTATACTTACGCTTTATTTGAAAATATAATATACGGTAGGTAACAGGAATGTTACTAAAAATTTCAAGATGTTTCCCGCTATTCATTTGGACTTTTAGGTTCATGTAGTTCCAGTAACCACTGGTTACAAATGCTCGGTGTTTATTGGATGTAAATAGCCTTTAGTTTGAATTTACCAATCAGAATTTAAAGTATTATACTACAGGGTAGTAAACGGTACCTAGCAGTATATGAACCGAAAACACCAATTATTTTCACATTGGCATTACTTCCCTTTCCATTTGGTGTATACATTATGAATAGACACAAAATTAAATAAAATTTTTATTCATAATGTGTTCCAGAATCCTGTCGGGGGTTTTTCGGGGGCAAAATAAAATACTCGGCATAAACTTATAGACTGATTTATTATGAATGCAATATAATTCAAACACAAGTTATAAAGAATACTTGGTTAAGGTATGAAAAGTGTGGTTTTTAAATGACCGTTTTGCCCAAGAAACACTATCTAATACATGTAAGGAAATAAGAGATTGACTGACGTCGCAGTATGTTATGCTATGTTTAATAAATTAAAGTTGCAAGATATACAGGGTATAATGAAATGCTTAGGCTTTACAACAATAACAAAAAATACATAATAACAATAATATATGTTGTTTAACCTTTGTCGTAACTCGTAACAAGCTTATTCAGAAACGAGAAGCACCAAGCGGGGCACAACGTGTACCCCATGCATTTTTTACTGTAAATGGCATAGATAATAATTTTATATATTTTATGGTTGATAAATTTTATTCAAAATATTGTTAAAGAGCTAAAATAAATTGTCATTCAAATTTATATTTGCAACGAATAAGTTTGTTAGTTACGGCTAAATAAATTTTAAAACAATTCATTATTTTCAAACGTATTACAGCTGTTATAGTAATTAATTCTTTTATGTATACCATGGTTTTTACAGAAAAAGTGTTTACACTTTACGCAATAACTACGACACTTTTTATCGTCCTTTCTTTGGCGAAACAAACAATCCAACACCTTCTAACACAATAACAGCATATGTGAATCATATTGCAAGTTAGGTAAAAAAACACGGTGCATGTACAATCTGTGTGAGATTGCGCAATGCGCATTATGAGTAATTTATCGTACGACTATTTCTAACCCCAAGCGGTGTACAAAGCGTAAGACGTGTACCCCATTAATAAAAAAAGGCTCTTAGTCAGATAATTAGAAAGTAGTTATTAAGTCTTATGATTAGGAAGTTTTAGGAATATTTTTTACGAGTTATGGCTGAAGGGATTAAATTGTCAAAAAATTGTTGTTCAAATGACATGCAATTTTGTACCAACGGGGTACAAAATGTGCCCCGTTGGTACGACAAAGGTTAAATGTTAATTGGCATTTCATAAATTTTTTCTCTTCTTTTTCTTTGTTGGGGTTTATTACATTTCTTGAAATTCCTATCCAAAATAAGTTGATTTATCTAAAAATTATTCAAATTAACCAGTTTAAAACTGGGAAATAACCTCTACACCTTTGACGTAATGTCAGAGGAACAGTTAGAGGGTTTTTTTAATAAATCCCAACAAAGAAAAAGAAGAGAAAAAAATAATATATGGTTTACAAATTTTGCAAAATAGTTAACTTGTAATTTTTAACAAAACCTTTAATAGTTCCAAGGTCTCTGTTTATGTATTTTAACGTATAAAATATCCTCATTCTTATATATAAAGACAACAAATAGTCTAAATCAAATTGATTGCATTTATGTGCAAATTGAATATTTTTCAACTCTTCTTTTATTCTGATTCCAACATTTTTTTGCATTGATAAACTGGGAAAGATTTGGTAAAATTTATTCTCTAGACTATAAATAAATTCTACAAAATTTTCGCATGGCATCATAAGGTTTCCAAAGTTATCTTTATTTTTATTTTCATATGCTTTAAAATAAGAAAAGAAAACATCATCCGATAAATTTACATGTTCTTTAGCGTAATTCGTACACACATCACATTCATGTTTTTGCAGGCATTTTTTCATTAAATAGCCACTAACATAATTTAGGGCATTCTTTTTAGGAAGTTCTAAATTTATATAGTCGGCAGTACCAATTTCTAAATTTGAAAATATTGTTTTTTGAGGTAATACATTTTGAAAACATTGAACTTTCTCTGGCGTAACTGTAAGTAAAAGCTCATCAAAATCATCAATGCAATTCGTCCCCTTAGAATTTTCAAAATAATGCAAACAAAACATTTTTTTAAAGGCCTGTGCAAACTGATTTGGCGTTGGATTTCTACAATTCCCAGACTGTTGCCGGATTTTACCAAAAAAGTTTTCCAAGCAATCTTGGTTCAATCGTCTCGTATAAATTCTTGTATGTTTTTCTTTTAAAACTTCCCACATATTCAAAAATGATTTTATAGAAATTTTCCACTCATTTATAAATTTCATAGTCTTTGAGATGTCTTTCCCAGTTTTATCCAAAACTTTCATAGTGCTAAACAAAATATACATTTCATTTAGAAAAGAAATTTGTTTATCTGAACCGATAAAAGGCCTATTGAAATCTTTAACACCACCTACTTTGTATGAATTAAATATATCAAAAAGTTTATCAATTTTGTCAATGAAGGTGGCAGTGAAAGTGGCTGCAGCTGGCAATGCTCCTAATGCAACATAAGTACTAAGTGCAGCAGCAACCGTCCCACTCAACACTTGTGCAGCCAGTTTAACTTTCATTTTTTTGAAACTGGTAGGGTTCATATGATCGTCTGATAATTTTGGTGCTAAACGAATTTGTGACTGTTTATCTTTGTCATAAAACATTTCAATATATTGTTTATTTGTTAATACGTTTCCTATTTGTATTTCATACTTGAATAAATTGTTTCGTAACGATTTAAGTAAGTGAGGTATGTCAAACATATAAAATATTTTCTTGTCATTCACAAAAAAAAACGGATTTTCATCTGTTATGTTCTTTCTTTTTGTAAAATTTACAAAATTTGACCCTTGGTCAGTTGTCATACTAACAATATTTAAACCCACTGATTGTAGTCGTTCGATTGTCTGAAAAATAATTTTTTCCAGTTCCTCGCCAGATATGGTATTTACAAAAAAGTAAGCTACGGTTTGCTTCCAGTTACATGAAATACCTCTAACCATACAAACTAAAACACTCTTTGCTGGATCATAAGTTTTCCCATACAGACCTTCATGAAATCCTATAATTTCATCTCGACCTCTATTATAAAACAAAAATTTTTTTATGGACATTTCGTCTATACACAAAATGCAATCACGCTCTGTATCGTTTAAAGTTGATACTTTGGATTCTAAGATACTAAAAATTTGATCATTTAATCCGGAAGTAATATTCCAATGTTGTGTAACTCTATACAGTGTACTCTTTGACGGTAGACAGAACATTTTTGACAAAAACTTGTAGACCTTAGGCCCTAAGAAGTAAATGGTTAAAGCTAATTGTTTATAATCATTGCTGTATCTATAGCCTTTTGGACTTTTTTGTTGAAGATCTAAATTTGTTCTTATAAAGTTTGCCAGTCCTTCCGAGAAATGTTCTTGACAAAATCTTACAAAGTCATCTTTGTCCATTTTCCTCCTTTTTGACTGACCTTCGTGTTGAACTAACTTTCTTTTCAAGTTCCTCACATGTGTTCTTAGTCCTCTTTTACGTGGTGAATCAGCAGACAACGATGTTGGAGTTTGGGTTTGAACAGATAAATCTGAAAATATATCGGTCTAAATACAATTGACCCAAAAGAAATACCAAAATTCCGTGATTGTAATTCAAAACGTTTATTCTTCAAATAAATGGGCTTCCACTAATGAATTTAAATTTATATATAATACAAGAATCCCAAAAACAGATCTATATTTTTAAGTAAAACGGAACGTTTAAGGTATTTCTCAGCGAAGTGAGTGACTGAGGGTAGCTTACATATTCAAGAATAAATTCTCATGACTAACAAAAGAACATCGTAGAACAGAATACAGTATAGTATTATTTTGTACTTAAAATTTTTATATACCTACCAGTATGACACTGCTCAGTTCTCATTTCACGGGTCTCATCCAGGCTCAGTGGGGAATTGAATGTGCCAGAAACACTGATAGTACTCGAAGTACTTGGTTGAGGTTCTTCTGGTAATGGTGCAGCAGAATGAAAATTCGGTGGCAGATGTTCTATTGTGGTGGTCATCAAATGGGAAGTACTTGGTTGTGGTTGTTCTGTAATCATTTATTTTTTAATTTAGTTTTATTTTAATGTTACAAATTTATATTTTACCTGATTGCATATCATTATTGAAGGAGAAGATTGTCGGTACAGCGTCTTTCTTTAACCTGTTTTTTAGCAGACTTGAAAACATTTCATCTTCGAAATGAAAGCAGCACACTCTGTAATTATTGTAAATATGGTTGGGGTGCAGGTTTTCTAGATCCGCGCGTCTACAGTTCTTTATCCAGACTAAGCATCTAATAAAAAAATATAGGTAACGACCTACTTATCATTTTCACCACGTTATATTATTATATCTTACCTCTTATGCTCTTTGGGAAATCTGAATAAACTTATATTTGTTAATGAGGAATTATTGGAACATCCTTTCACACAACAATAAATTCCCATTGTTTCCAAATATTGTCCAAACTACTAAATTAAATTGTCAATTGTCAATATAAAAACACTTATTTCAAGTCACTTAACTAGAAAGTTACACAAAAACAGTTCTACCAGGTTCTACACGATATAAATGCTATTAATTTGTAATTCACAAAATATAACCTAGCGTCACATAACCCATCAACACTGGTAGCACGTAAACGTTCTAACGGCAGGCTGACGGCGACTAATTTCAGAAGATGCGCAGAATGGTTCGCAAATCGGGACAACCGGGAGTCGGAGGCGGATACAAGCCAAAATACGTCATAAGTGAAATATCTGATTGTTCTAGTCTGTGGCGCAAGGTTGTTTTTTCATTGCGCATGACGGGGACTGATCCAGAACTGTTCTAATGAGAACCAGAACAAGCCTAATGTGACAGCTAATATGTAATTCGTGTTATTGTTTTGGGTTTATTGATGGTAATTCAGGATACATTTCATTAAATGTTCTGCTAATTATTCTGTCACATTGTCCATATAAATGTAAAATAAATGAAAAATATCAGAGTGAGTAATTATTTGCAATTTTCTCTACAATAAGACAATACAGAATATTTATAATGAAAAACAATAACACGAGTTACGTATTAGCTGTCACATTTGTTTAATTTGTTGCATTTTGTTTCGTCCACAGTCAAAGTCAAAGCATACTTTTCAATTTTCATCGATAAAATAGAAAATCGCAAATATCTAAAGAATCATACATTTTGGGTATAGGAACATGATACATGTTTAGATGCACATTTTTTCTCGCTATCGATTGGTGTATTTAATTAGATATGGTTCCATTAAAAAAAAATGACTTATTGCTGTTTCTATGAGGTCGATAGATATCGTTAATTTTAGAAACTTTGCAGTTGAGATTTTGATAATTTTATTACATGATAGATAGCTCCAATACCTTGTCTTACCTCAATAAAAAATTCAACGTCTTCTCATTAATTGTTACTGAGATATTGATTTTTACATTATACAACTATTCCGTCAATATTTTAGGAAAAAAATTAATATCTCAGAAAATATTCATTTTAGACATAGGGAACCTTTAAATTTTCCGAGGAATCTAAAAAAAAATTAAAATAACAAAGTTAGGTCAACTTCCGGTATAACCGGAAATGCCACCATTTTGAAAATATTTTCATTAAATAGATCCTACCCACTTAGGACCATAACCAAAATTTCAAATCGATATCTTTTTTCTTTCTCGAGATACTTCTAATAGGCGGTCAACGTGAATCACCCTGTATATTTAATCTTCAAATAACTTAGTTATTCAAATAAATATTATTCTTAAAAGTTTGGGTTACAACTATATTATTTTTTTAAACACATTTTTTTTAGACAAAATTACATAAAAAAGTTAAACCTTTTTTTAGAAAATAATGGTGGGCTTTTTGAAAACATGTTATAATTTTTACGTATTTTGTATGTTGTTATTCTTATTAAAAAAAAATTTAAAATGTAAACTTGTTTTTCTTGCATTTAGGTGTATTTATTTGAATAACTCAGTTATTTAAGGATGAAATATATAACAATTAATACATATTTATAAAGGGGATGAAAGGGCTATCTAAATATCTAAAAATATATAGGGTATTCAATTTAAAAAAATGTGACTATGTGGCGCTCCCTGTATATTCATTATGATAGATGGTGATTCACAATATATACAAAAACATGCTACAGATCTATTTTGAATTTGTTTTTCTAGCTATATTTTTTAGCAAAATAAAAGGGTTTAAAAAGTAGGATTTTCAAACGATAACCCTGTACTAATTATGGTATCTTCGATTTACTGGCCGTCAGACGGTAAACTTTCATCGTCGAATTTGCACGCCATTGCCCTGACTATATAATTATTCTTGAATTTGTAATACCTGTTTTATTTTGTTTTAGTCCAATTAAGAATAAATTAAATTGGATTACGTGCATTTACTTTGCATTTACACGTCAAAAACAAATGAACAGCTAGGTGAAAAATAACCGATTATTTTTGCAAAATAATAACTCATTTAAGTCACGTGGTACAACTTTCATGTTTGTTTCTTAATTATTGGTTAGATTTATGCTGAGGGAAATAATCAGTATAAAATAGTTTTAATTTAAATACATTTTAAATTTTAAAATTTTTTCATATTTTGTGTGAATAATAAAATAAAAATAATGTATAAAATCATTAATAAAACATTTTAAAACATATTCTATACATATATCTATAATAAGAATATTTTTATCATATTCTTTATTCTATATTAATATTATTTATTAGATGATATTCTAAAAATATTCATAAAATATTTGGTTATTCTAAGAGCTTAATTTAGAGGCAATTTTTTCAATTAATCAAATGATATTCTTTAAGATTTTCAGAATATTCTGATCTTGTGCTATCTGGGATTAAGTATTGTTTAAATTATAATGTAGTTCGAGCCAACTAGAAGAAATCCCAAATGATACCTTTACCTAAAGGTTGCAATCCTTCCAGTTTAAATAATATCAATTAATACGTATTTTTCCAACATTTTCGAAAATTTTGGAAAAGTTGTCAAACTGCAATTACACAGGCTGCATACAATCGTGATAAAGATCTGGTCACATCAGTTGTATAACAGCACTCTTAAAAATTGAACATGACAGTTTTGAAGTAACTGATAAAGGTAAACTATAAAACTATACAAATATTACTTGATTATTCCAAGACCTTCGACACTTTAAATAAAGTGTTATTATAAATTTTAAGGTGTGTAGGTTTATTGAACAAACACTCAATTTATTAAATGCGCTAGTTAAAAGTTTGCAAATGTTGTACTTCGCTCAGTTTTTAATTTACAATAGCGTCCCACAATGATCTGTTTTGGATCTCCTACTCTTAGTATTTACACTTTCAATTTTCCATCAGTATTTATTTCGGGTCATAAAATTACTATGCTGATATTCAATTATGCATGTCTAGGTTGCCAACTTTTAAATACTTATAAAATTAAAGAACACCCTGTTACTAGCGCATTCACCAAATATTTAATTTAAATAAAAATACAGTTATTTTACATATAGATACATTTATTAAAAAAAACTAAGATATGAAACAAAACCAAAAAACTACCCACTCTGATATTTCGTAGAAACTTTGTTAGGAACTGGTTTATATTTATGTAGGCACACAGGAATATAAGTTACAGAACTATTTAAAATAAAAAGTTAAAAACTAATCTTTCTTATCTTTTTAAAATTTATATTTTTTAAAATGTATGTTTTTCTTGCCTTTTGGCATTAGCCAAAGAATGTTTAAATAAATTAAGAAGAATGTGTTCATGACAACTACTTTAAAAATTAAATCTGGAATGGTAAATAAAGGATTTTTGCCGAAATTTGCGTTCGTTTTATCATCAGCGCTAAATGAAAAAATGCTTGAGAATGGTGAAGCTAAATACAATAGTCATATTTTAATTGCTTCAAACATTCCATTGGCAGTTCCATTTGAATTTATATAAAAATTTATTATTTCATAAGTAAGTCCATTATGCCCAGAGAAATATTGCCCGCATATTGGAATACCTTTTTATTTTTCGTATAAAGATCAATTTGAATTGAAAAATTATAAGATCTTTTAAATTATTTAAAACTTCCTACAAAGCCAATTGCCCAAGAATATCTCTGACATACGCTTTTGATTTTGTTCTGCCACATGATAGTTTTTGTACAATTTTAAAGTCCGACAAAATTTCTTCTTCTGTTGAGTTTTAAAAAAAAATGCATCTTAAACCATACTTGAAGATGAAGCCTGACTCCGTCTTTTATGTACCGCCTGAATGCCCAGTGGATATGCTATTCAATTGAAGGCCCACAGCGTTTCATTTGGATTTTTTCCGCAACCGAATGTTCGGGCATTTCAAGCCATGCCTTATTATTGCACATAGCCTTTTTTTTGTTAGGTGTCTGTGAGTTTTCATTTTGAGATATATTTTCTAACTTTGTTTTGTCACTCAAAATACATATAAATAAATAAATATAAAAATGGATATAGCAGCCAAAACAAAATTTTAAACTTTATTAATAGGTATGCAAAACTTACGATTTAACTTACAACATATTTTTTTAATGCCATTGAAACCCAAAGCGTTCATTTATATAAAAACAAAGGGGAGAATTCACCGGTAGATTTTAACCATTGCCAACCGGGGCCACACTAACCATAGGGCTAAATGGGCTATAGCCTCGGGGCATCAGCCTTTTAGGGCGGCAGTTTTGCTTGCACTCAAATCAGTACACCCCGCTCCCACTTTCCCTCCCATGTATTTTCTAATGAAGAGGGGCGCATTATTGTTAATAGCCCACGGGCGCCAAATATCTTGACGGGCCTGTTGCCAACAGTTTGAAAATAAGAAAATATAATATATAAAATTTTGGCGCTAATGGGATATTTTTTATTTTATTTTATTTTATTTTATTTTAAATTAAGGTTTTTTAAAGGTATTGATAATTATTTTGTTTTTAAAAGACAATTGCCTGTCCTTTAACACCTCATAAAAAGTCAAAGGATAATGTCCTAAAATAGAGGACTATCCTTTGAAGCAAAGGACGGGTTGGCGACCCTATATATATATGTCCTTTAATGTAAATACAAAACATCCTGTATAAAACTATCAAGTATGCTATATCAGTGTAATAAAAAAAACCAAATCTAACTGGATAAAAATATATAGGGTGTTCCATTTAAAAAACATAGGTTATGTCCATATCTGAAAAAATCTGCAACTTTTGTATAAAACATTTTTTTCTAATTTCTACGATAAACTCGCAAAATCTGATTAAAATGTGTACCAAACAAAATGATAACACTGTACCTAGGTATATGAAGGTTGTTTTTATTTTATAATAATAATTGTACATATTGTGATTGTCTAGGGTACTGTTTTATTTAGACTATTATTTGTTGATCCTATATTTGCTTGCATTTTTATTGCATTAGAAATTACGTTCCTCACGGTTCCTCTTAAAATATGCGTTTTTTGTTCATTTTGTATTTTTTCTTCTCCAATATTGCCCCCATGCATAACGCCGCCCATGTACAGGAAATAATATTTTAAAGTTTAAAACTGCTGAACAAGTTGTTTTTCCATGGTAGAAAATAAGAACTGTAATCCGTTCAAAGTTCCAATATCTAATTTGTTTGTAAGTCTAATGGACTCATTATAAACTATCAGTTTATGCGATTAATTATCTGTTGTATCAGGTTTTTATTACGTTGCAGTTATCAGATACCTTAAATCAAAAATTGTATGAAAACAGTTTGCTGGCTAATGGCAGTGGCGGACTGACTACATTTTTTCGGAATGGCGATTTACCAAAAGGATCCTCATAGTTTGACCAACTTAGTGCCCTCAGTTAAGTTTTTAAAATTTTTTCAACGGTGATATATAATTAAATGTTATTTATATGATTTTTATTACATAGTTAAATCATAAAAATGTAAATGTGTATTTTAAATTTATGTTACCTGTAAGTTCTAATGATGGTTTGCATATTCTATGAGTGATAATTGAAGATTAATACTGATGTTAAACTTTACTCAACAAATGTAAAATGTATTGTAAAATACATATTGGAACCAGTTGCAACAATAAGTAATATGATATCTGTATTTTTGTAATGTTAAGGGTCTACGGGTTCTTGGTAGGTGGGGGCCCGGGATACAAACACAAAAGTGAACCACAACTGGCGGCAGTGGTTCACTTTGTGTTTAAAAAAAGTCTCTCTGAACTTTGAAATACCTGTTTCTGGCATCCACATCACATTTGATATATAAATATGGGTTATATTTATGGACAATTTTATGTTTGATCAAAAACCTAAGTGTAATCCTGGTTTAAATTCAGATGAGAATAAATTGATAACGTAAGGTGGATAAGCGCACCAGCTTTCGAAAGATGTTAAATTGTGATCCTAATATCTACGAGTGAGATGTATCACGTTAGATATCCATCCCTGCGACAAAGCGAATACATACGCCAAAAATTATATAAAAAACGCAGACCACTAAGTACTTTGTACTTTACCTTTGGAATTTGTCTTACTTCATATTATATTTATTTCTCAAATTATTCTTGATCAGGTCATATTAATTATTCTCACTTAGCTAATCCTTCATTGGTAAAATGTCTTCAATGGTTTTGACACTAGGTCAATTATAAGTTTTTTAACCGCAGTTTTAATAAGATGCCTCAGACGGTTGACTGATTTGCTTTCAATTAAATGCAATTTCTGTAGATTTGCATTGTTTTTTTTTTGTATAAGATCGCAACTGACTGAACTCAGTGAGAAGTAGTTAATTTTATTTTTTCCGTATCCGAATAAGCAACCTAATATTTGTCATTGCTAAACTCTCCACTGACATGAATGGTTCCCTGCAAAAATTACCACAAGGACTAGACTTTATAATGTTCCTCAAACCAATAATTAAGACAAGGTATCCAGTGACCCACTTACGTGAGGGACTTACTTTGTATTCAGCGTAAGCGTTCATAAAAATGTATGTATCTTTAATTTTTGACTGAGAAAAAAATGTGGGATTGGTCAGTAAGACTTTTTATCTTGTACTGGGATTAAATAATTTATATTTTGGATTTTTTTAGATTTTTACAATAACATGAATAACTATTAACTATATCAGATTTCAACACGGCTGAATATTAAACATATGTTACATATATGAGAAATTGCACATCTGTGGCATTTCACACAAAGTAATGTCGTTACAAAAAATCATCACTTTATTTTTGTATACTGGAACTTAAATGTACAGAAAGAATATTAATGTCACGTCATTGAAACCATGATTAATGCCTCTCACATTATCTTTCCGTTTATTAAAACGGCTAAATACCTACTAGAATAAAATTATCTAAAATGATCTTCTAAAATGTATCCATCTAAACAGTTTTAAGAAAGAATTTAAAGGTAATTTAATTCATAGTGCTTTGAATTTACTTACTTTAACAATGGTTAATCCATCAACAAGAAATTGGACAAACCAAAACATAAAGAAATAGAACTAAATATCAAAATACAAAACAACATTATGTCAGATAATAAAGAAGTTTATTTTGAAAATTCAGTTATAGTGGAGTAAAATTAGTCAAAATAATTGATGAAAAGTGATGTAATCGGGAACTTGAATTTTTTTTTTGTTTTTTTGTTTTATAGGTATATTTTATACACTCATTTGCATGAGTTGAAAACCGAAAAAATTAGCAAAATCGTGCAAAGGCTTCGCGAGAAAAGCGCATAAAAGTGCATTTTTGATGCATTTCGAATGCATCGCTACACTATTTTTTATATATCTCTGGCTCTGTTGGTCGTAGAGAAATAAAAAAAAATAACTAAAATAATCGTAAATGAATAGACTATCGAACTGTTGGGGTATAGTTACATTAAAAGTACATCCTAACCTCAAAAAATCGAAATTTCTCAATTATTTTTTTTTTACTAATAATGCAACATACTCTATTCATTTACGAGTACTTATTTTAGTTTTTTTTTAATTTTTCTACGACCAATAGAGCTGGAGATATTTAAGAAATGTGTAACGATGCATTCGAAATGCATCAAAAATGCACTTTTATGCGTTTTTCTCGCGAAGCCCTAGAACGATTTTGTTAATTTTTTCGATTTTCGATTCATTTGCATGTATAAAACAAAAAAATTCAACTTCCCGATTACATCACTTTGGTATTTTTAGATGCATTGCATTTTACATTTTAATGTATTTTAAGAAACATAGAAAAGTGCATCTGTATCCCACACGTAAAAATGAGGAGATTCACCTAGAAAAAATCATTTACGTGCAATTTAAGAAATCATCAAAATATGCTGATGGCTATTTCAATAACCCGCTGTCTGCTTACATGAAAAGTTCTTTAACCTATACAGGGTGTCCCGTAATAAAGTGCAAAAAAAGAAACCACATATTCCCGAGGTCAAAATAAATCGATTGGACCAAACTTACCTCTATACCAAAATGCTTCCTAAGGGAGCTACAGGCCCCTAAATGTGGGCCCCTGAAGACGGTTTTTATTTATTATCTCCGAAACTGTTCAAGTTAAAGTAATGAAATTTTGCACCTCCACTAAACTTTCTAAGCCTAACAAAATGAGGTAAATATCATCTCAAAATTTTTACCAATGGTGAGTCAAGCGGTAGGGGTGGGGGTAAAAATTACCGCAACTTTTTTATTTGTAAATTTTTTTGAGTTTTGACTTCAAATTATGAATTCTCATTAGTAGAGTATTTTCCAAAGAAAACGTCCTCTTGTGTAACTTCGATCGGAGGCACCGTTTTCGAGATAAATTCATTTTAATATTCAAATGCATGCTCTAAAATGATTAGATAAGTGGAGTAAGTAAGTAAGACTAATTTTTTCCTTTTCTCGTCAAAACAAAATTTAAGAGCCAGATCAAACCAAGAGTTTCTTATTTATTTTAACAACTGCTCAAAATGCTTAAATTTTGTTTCAACGCGAAAAGGAAAAAATTAGTCCACTTCCCTAATCATTTTAGAGCATGCATTTGAATATTAAAATGAATTTATCTCGAAAACGGTGCCTCCGATCGAAGTTGCACAAGAGGGCATTTCTTTTGTGAAAAACTCTGACAATTCATAATTTGAAGTCAAAACTCAAAAAAATTTACAAATAAAAAAGTTGCGGTAATTTTTACCCCTCACCCCTACCGCTTGACCCACCCTTGGTAAAAATTTTGAGATGATATTTACCTCATTTGGTTAGGCTTAGAAAGTTTAGTGGATGTGCAAAATTTCATTACTTTAACTTGAACAGTTTCGGAGATAATAAATAAAAACCGTCTTCAGGGGCCTGTAGCTCCCTTAGGAAGCATTTTGGTATAGAGGTAAGTTTGGTTCAGTCGATTTATTTTGACCTCGGGAATATGTAGTTTCTTTTTTTGCACTTTATTACGGGACACCCTGTATAATTTAAAAACATCTTAGCAATTACCTAAAGTTGCATTGGTTTTATCATTGCACGAATATATTTTAATAAATCAAAGACCAAAATAACAAATAAAAATGAAATATCATGGATGTGTATTGTCTTCAGTTATTGTTCACCTTTATGCATTTATATTATTATTTTCATATTGTTTGTGTCTACAGTGCATTTCAATGAAAACTATCCACATCCACCCTAAATAACTTTGGATATATTGATTTTTGCAAAAAACGCAAAATCGCATAAAAAAGAAATTAACAGGGCACAATTTCTTATATCTTATGCATAGATCTATTATTAGCTCTACCCCTAGAGCCATAACCCCTTCAATTTTTTTAAATGGAACACGTCACATTTTTGTAGGTCCTTAGTTTCTCTTCTATAACTATCTCACCCCAATATTTTGGTTTGTGTTTGGATATAAAACAAAAACGTAACTTTATCCAAGGATTTCGAAAATATCAACATAAAAACAATTGACAGTCAAATAAAAGAGAAAAAACAAAGCAATGTTTTTTTAATGGAATGCCCTGATGTACATTTTTACAATTCTGAAAAAAGATTTAAATTATCTTTTCAAAAATATAACATAGGTAACAGATGTATATTTGTAAGAATAAATTAAATTTTATTTAAATTTATAAAAAGAAATAACATCAAATCAAACTAGTAACGTCAAATATCTTAACGAACAAATAACATTTATATTTAAAGGAACTGTTCAAAATGTCCACTATTATTTTCGACAGAAATAGTATATCGTTTATACAGGGTGTCTCATGACATGACGGCCATAGCTTGAAGGTATGTTGCCAAAGCATTTTCAAGTCAAAAATGTCTAATGAACATAATAATGTACCCTAAACTCAATCGTTTATCAATTATTATTAACATTCTAAATCTGTTACTTCTTCTGCCGAGTAAGGCATTTTTAACTGTAATCAACGTGAGTTACAACAAACTATTTAAGTGACAATTTAAAAAACAGTATTTTACTAAATATAAAGGTAAATATGTTATATTTTTGGAAAGAGAATTTAAATATTTTGTCAAAATTGTAAAAATATACAGGGCATTCTATTTAAAAAAACATTGCTTTGTTTTTTCCCACTTTTATTTGACTTTCAATAGTTTTTTTGTTGAAATTTTCAAAATCTTTGGAAAAAATACTATAAGTTACGTTAAATATTTTTATTTTATTTTCAAAGCCAAACCAAAAAATTGGGGTGAAATTCAGTGGTATGACTTGACTGTCCTACCACTTAATTTGACCTATACATTTTTACAGCAACAAAAAGTCAATAAAAAATTTCTTTATAACTGGTAAACCGTATACTCAATACTCAAATTAATATCAATCAACATTCCTCATTTGTCTTAGATTAGTGTAGTGTCAGTAAACTCTCAAAGATTGAATGGAAAAGCAGGAAAAATTTCCCAAATTCTTCTTTTAGCATGTTCGTATACTATGAATACTCGTAATATGAATGTACTTTGTATTTATATCGTGCTAATAAAAGCATTTATTATTTTTATTAAATATCACTTATTTCGTGATATATCAGCAGGTGAAACTTGCTTCGCCTGAACTGAATCAGCCTGAGTAGAGATTTAGAACTAGGTAATTAGAAAGCCCTTTTTCGTTGTTAAATCGCGTTTCAGAAGAATCTGATGAAAAATTTGCTCTTAAAAATGTCAAGATAAGTTATTGTAGATATACTTACGTATACAATAATACTCCTGCCATGTATATTTTCCAGATAAATAGCATAACAACATACTTGGATATTACAATACGTGCTATATAATTTAATACCTATGCAATATTTGCAATATGTAAAGTAGGAGGTACTTTTTTATCGCTAAGTAAAAGTATTACCACGTGTTATATGTTCAGAGATAACTTATTTGAAGGATTTCTTAGTAATAACTGTCATAGTTTTCTAAACTAAATGTATACCTAGTTACATACTAGGACTTGTGACATTTTAACACTAGTGCAACAAATCAATCAACGATGAACATTCATAGGTATGCTTTTTGTAAGATCTGAATAATTTAAAAAATAGATTTAGTACTCACAGCGATTTATTTGACTATGTGACATCGTTGAGTGAAAGAATATAAAATTAATTAATAGTTTTTAGGTTCTCTTTATAAAATTCTTACAGCAGAATAATTATTTTAATAACTGGCACACAAATTATTTCCGATTCAATTTATTTTATAAAAATATAATAATAATAATAATATAAAATTTGTGTTATTTATGAGTTTGAGCAATTTAAATTGAACAATGTGAACCATTAAAAAAAAATCGTCTCCATAGCTGCCCATATATTTATTGACCATATTTGCATAATTCTGAACTTGACAGATTTGTATATATCTCTTATTTCACAAAATGCCTCAAAGCGTTCCTAAGTTATCCTGATAATCAAAACAATGAATCTATATGTTTTAGATTTTAGAGACATATTTTAGAACTCAAATTTGTAATTCAAAAAATCGAAAGCGGGATTCTAACACGATTAGAGATTTTATAACTTGGCCAGTTCTAAATCATATTACAACGAATATTTGTCTGTCTGTATAACTTGTTTTAAGGGCTTTTGACGCGGATTTTGATGAAGCCTCAAAATTTTTATAAAAAAGTACAGTACGCAGTGTATCTATTGCTTCAGATTTGTTGCTAAACAAACCATTTCGTAAATGTTTATTATTTGCCATTGGCCCGGTGTGACAATCTTTAAAATGATCCTCATAGGCAAGTATAGCATGGTTTTATAAACGTTGATACATAATTTTATAATGGCTAAATGTTATAGGGTTTACAATATTAAATTCAAAGTTGCTGATATAAAACTTTAAAGTAATATAATTTTCACACATAGTACAGTTACTTGGTGATCTCACTTCGAACTAATTCTATAGCTGTATTAAATTCAAATATTTTTTATTAGTTTGATAAGCAAAAAACACTGATTCTTCAAAGGTTTTAAGCAAATTATTCAAAGAGTATCACATTTTCGTAAAAGTTTGTCATAACAAAGAAGTTAGCTAATGAAATAATAAAAATAATCCATGAAATAAAAATTTGTTTAGGTTCATCATTGCCACGATATAATTGATGTTAGGTGCATTTGAACGTAGCCCTGCAAAGGTCACGCGCTTCAAACAGTCATGTCATAACTCTGGTTTAAAAACACCTTTTGAAATGTACCTTGAATCAAATTGAAGCTTATTATAGTAGCTTGATGTCTCTTGGCAAATTTTGATATGTACTAAATCAAAAATGATACAAGGAAAATTAAGGCAAAATTTTGATTTTTTACAAAAAAGTGTCCATTTTTTTGTTTCAGTAAATTCCAAATTTAAATAAAAATTCTAAATTGTGTTTTTTGTTAGTCATTACTATTATGTATACGCCCAAATTTTTTTGACCGTGATGGATGATTTTATACGCATAATGTATTTTGAAAATTTTTGAAATAATGAATTTTTTTGGCTTTGAGGTTAAATAACTTAGCAGGGAAGAATCTTAGCTGAATGTTACCGCTGACAAAAAGTAATGGCAATAAACTAAGGAAAATGCTAGGTACTGTTTTTAGTTTTTTGAGTCAGGAGATAGAAGTGTTTGAAGTTAACTCTTAACGTTTTTATTTTTAAATTGAAGCATTTAAGATGAATACCTTTGTACTCTTTTGAGTTACCCGACCTTAAAGAGGATGAAAAGACCTTCAAAATGCTTTTTTTGGATGATTTTTAGTAAAGGAGATGTGACCGAAATAAATAGCTCGCCTCGTTTTAGTAAATTACGATATTGCTCGTTTGGCGGTAATTTAGTCTCAGAACTTCGTTAATTATTGATTTTTTAACTTTAGGGGTGGATTTCATCCCCTTAGGGGTAAGATAAATTATTTTTATTATTAGGGAATGAGTTGTATGTCTCAAAATGTAACAATCTGCTAAGAAAGTCCTAATTTCTCAAAATAAACAAAAAATTATTAATTCGTCCATTTTACCCCTTTTATATCGGCCATACTGAGGGTGCAACATAAAATTTTTAATTTCTGACCTCACATTCGTGATCAGCGACTCCAAACACGTAAATAATATAAGTTTCAATAATTTATTCTCAGTACTTCGTTAATTATAGATTTTTTTATTTTAGGGGTGGTTTTCACCCTTTTAGGGATAAGAGCAATCATTTTTCTTATTAAGATTTTATGTCCTAATAAGAATTTGTAAAGAAAAAGTTCTACTTGCTCAAAACAAACAAAATATGTTTTTCCATTCTACTCCTATATATTATATCAGCCATATTAGGGGTGCAATCGCAAATTCTAAAATTTTGACTTGAGATTCGTAATCCGCAACCTCAAACATAGATACATAAATTTTTTATTAATATTGAGTCAGTAATAAATTTTGAACTTCAGGGGTGGTTTTCACCCTCTTAGTGGTAAAAGCACATCTATTACTTTTTAATATTTGAAGTTGATACCCTAAAATTTAAGAATTCGCAAAAAAAAAATTACAAGCAGCTATAGAATTAGTTCGAAGTTTGGGTACTTTTTGGCACCAAGTGACTTTAACATATTTTGTAATTAGGTATTTTTGCTAAATATATGTGTTGTACCACTCTGCTACCGTTTGGCGAAACATTGGAAGATTTTTATTTATAAATTCTTTAAATTATATGAACCCTTAATTAATACGTTGGTTACACTTGTAACACTCTACATATTTAATTTTAACCTTAGAGTAGGCCATATAGTATACATAAAAATTAATTAATTTAGCTTCGCGTCCCTACAGACTAAATTGTTATCTAATCTACCAGCCCTGCTCACAATTTGTTTAGTACCAACTGCATTTCAATTAATGCTTCCTCAATTCAATTTCTAACATACAATGCCGTGTCGCCCACAAGTAGATTTTGAAATGTGCTAAAACTTTGTGACATTTTCATAAATATGTCAGTTCGAGATCATTAGTCAGAGCACAAACAAGAAACAGACAAATTTTATAATTGAGCTTGCAACTGAACTATAGTGATCAGTGATCATAATTTGAAGTAAGAAAATGTCGGTTAGGATTAGACAACAATTATATTTTTTAATTCTTGGCAGATATACAGGGTGTCCTGAAATCAACTAGGAAGATTTTGCCATCAGTTTTTAGTCCAAAAAGAGCAAAAAATAATTCATATAAACATGGGTCCAGAAATGGCTTCTAAGGGGACTAGAACATTTTAAAGGATGGCCTCTGATACTGGTTTTTTGTAAATATTTTGGAAACTTTAATTTCAAATTTTCATTACCTGTGTAATAATAATCTAATTGCCTATCAATAATAGTCTACTATGTGAAAATGTAATAAAAGTATGAATTTAAAAACCAACTAATGGCGTGGAACAGAATTTTCAAATCAATTTAACTCCATGCATTATATCGAAGTTAGACAATAGTTCCATTCTTAGGTAGAAAACTTCAAATTTTCGTTTCCTGTAGTTAAATTGTGAAAAATTTTATATGAACTTTTTACTATTTTTGGACGTAGAAACTGATAACAAAATTATTCTAGTTAATTTCGGAACACCCTGTATATCTTCTTTGCAGAGATTGCATCGTAATTTTCCTTGCATTTATTGAATAAACAAGCGCTATTAAACCTTCGAGCATTTAGCAGAAGATAGAGGAGTCGTGCCATATTCAAATGTGCCGGCATGATTCGGCCAGGATGTAGAAACATATTTAACGTAACATTACAATGTACACGGACGCAAAGAAATAACATATGCATATTTAGAACGCTGGAATTCCTTTTTAAACGGTTTTTTGCAAGCACCACACTTATCTATAAATAATACTATAATGCTCATTAACCAGAAACTAAAACACTTTTCACAAGTAATCAAATTCAGTATTTCAGTATACAAAGTATAACCAAACTATATAAACACAACTTTTATGCCCTGCACAAATTTTACAGGAACCAACATATTGAAGTTACTTGTTATTGGCAAAGCTAAAGAGCCCAGAGCTTTTGGAAACATCGATCACTCTCCAGTATCTACAAGGGACAAAATTGGGCCTTGGTGACTCATGGGTTATCAAAGAATGTTTTTTTGAAGAATTTAGGAATTTAAGGAGAAAAATGGCTCAACTAAATCTGTCACGGACAGCTCTTCTAGATTTAGTTCTACTGACCTTCTTTGTTAACCAAACTACAAATTCTTCGCAAATGATTTGGCTCTTATGACTGAGCTTTTGAATAATTTACCTCAAGGAGCAAATTTGACTAGACAAGAAGTGATGGGATGGGCTGCGGGGGATACAGAAGAAAATCGCGATATTGCCTTTTATTTACAGATAAAGAAATAATTGTTGAAGTATTGGAACAAAAATGCATCCAAGGAGTAGATGAAGAGGAAGATTCAGCAAGGCGGTTCCTCGCTCACAAGTGCGTTCTCATTTCCAATGCATTTTGGAGAATGACATTGCTCTAAAGCAGATGATGCTTCTACGACAACTGAGAGACACTGCAATGTGGAAACATATACAAACTAATCCGTATTCTTCAAAATAGAAGTCAATAACGGATGTTTTCCAGAAGAAATAAATATGTTTTTTTTTCTTTTCTCCTTGTAACTCTATTACAAATAAACCTTTCAAACATATTTCTTGAGCATTAAATAATTTCCGATAATCCGAAAAAAGGCTAATCCGAACACCTACATCCAACAGGCCTCGATTTATATGCAATATTTCGATCATTTTAGTAAGTAATAGTTTCTTATAACTTTTGTATTAACGTCTTAGCGGAGTTGTAATCACCAACCAGTATATATGCACATACAACACAACCAATCCCTCGAACATCACTTCTTGCCTCAGCTGAGATTCTATTTCAGAAAACATCTGCGATCAAGCCCATCTTCTATTAAAAACCGTCAAAAATCGGTGTTAACACTTCTAATACGTATATTTGTTATTTTATGTACTCTAAGAAGCACTTAATAGGAAGTTGGATGTATGATTCTTTTAGTTCCGCAAAACCAAATTCTTTAAAAAAAAAACCACGAGATTTGATTTTAATTTTTTTGATTGATTTTTTTAATTTTAATTTTTTTGCCCTAAATATAGGTCAAGAATGAAGTTAGAAAATCTCCACACTTACGCGTGAGATCCAATACTAAAATAATTTGACATTATCTTAGTGTCTATTACGATTGAATTTGATGTATTTAAGATTTAAAGTGCAATGATAAAACAAGAAAATTCTGTTACGTGTTTACACCCCTAGTAAACACCCCAAGTGTGGAATCAATAATTGCAACAAGATTAACACTAAACCACTTATTAAGTAACTCACTAATTACTTACAATAATTAGCCACTTAAAACTATAACACTAATTACTACTTTTAACCACTATTATTCATTACTAATCACTGTTCCTTTTCACTTGTGTTCAGTCCACTTTCCAATATTCAATTACTTGCAGTGAATTATCTTGGCCTTTATATATCTGCACAGAAACCTTTTAGTATATTCCAGATGCTCCTCTATATGATTCCACAGTTTATTTACGTACCATTGGCGCCATCTATAGGACGATTGCTGAGCCACCACACTTAGGAACCTACTATGAGAGGGTATACTACAGACTTCTGTAAAGTGGGAGTAATTCATCACAATCACTTACAATATCAATTTATCTCGCGAATTAAATATTCGCAAAAGGAATTATTTGATTGTATAGTCAATTCTAGTTGAAATTTTATTTCCTAAAAACTGCTTGTGTGTTACCAAAATTTCAAAATAATAGTATTGGTGTAAAGGAAACAGTTTAACAGTTTATAATGGATGATAACAAAACAATAATTTTTTAAGTATCACTTTATAACGCTAATTAATGTAAGTATGTATTTTATAACAATAATAATGATGTATTATATTAAAATATTATGTTAAGCCGCGGAAAACCCTTGGCGAACACTAGCGAATTGTGTCGAAATTTTTCCGAACATATGCAGTCTCTTTTTGATAATCGGTGCATGGAAGATATGAGGCCAATGATCTAGGTATTCCATTTCAGATAGCTTCAGTAAAGTGGTTGGCGAGTCAATCAAAGTCGCTTATCCGAGTAGTTAGGGCGCACGAATACGAGATTTATATTCGCTGACTCTACTGGTGTAATGTCGCCCACTTTCTATATATTTATGTAACCTTTTTCGACGGAAAACTCGGGCGCCAGTTCCTTAATTTTTAAGTACAAGGAATAGTACTTTTTTGTCTCTCCTATGGGGAGAACGATCCGGTGTAGCTAAACAGATGGAGATACGGAATGTCCGGAGGTCGTAAGCTGAATGTCTGTTAAATGGACTTCGACAATTGCTCAAATGACTGAAATAATAACTCGTGAATTTTACCTCTTTATACCAACGTATTTATTTATTAACACATTAATGAACAAATAAATTAAATCTACTAACTCAGCGACTGATAGTCGATTATGTACAAATTTTAAAACGATAATACACAGGCGAGCTGGCAATCAAGAATCTTTACGCGTGAATACGATTTTATTTAGGAAATTTGGAATAGCCGGGATTTGTTTTCGCGGCTTGAAACGATTTCGGACGGCAAGCAAATGAGATTTTCCAACAGGATATAATATGAACGGCGGGCAGTCGGTTAGCTATAGATATTCTAGTCTATACAGAATGTTTTATAATACGGCGAACTACTGCCACAAACGTAGAGCTATTATTTATCTATGACTATTTTTCGTAAATTATGTTTTCCGGTAAAACTTTATGCATTGAGGCTTTATAGATGGCCCGAGTGAACAGATTCAACCAGCCGATGCATATATTATAAAGCAAAAGACCAGGTATTACTAATTATCTCTAGTTTGATTTAGTAGTATATTACAGCGATACTCACGAACAATAAGATCTCTATACTTAACTGAAGGCGGTACGTGCGGATAGTAGTAGTAGTAGTAGTAGTAGTGTATTCTTACCAATACCGGACGAAAACGGTGACGGCTTCGGATTGATCTGGAATTGATGACTGTCGATCGGATCTGATGCGGCGGACTGTCTCGGACTGAACCTGGACTGCTGCTGACTTTCTCAGACTGAACCCGGATTGAACTCTCCTCTGGCGTTTTATTATTTTTATGACGTATCTAGATGGCGTGTTAAAGGGGCGGTCACCGACTTGAAATGAAGAACTTACAACGTTACTTCCTGAGGTCGGGCGGATTATGTAATTAGCAAGATAGACTCAGAACATCAATAACCGGAAATAAATAAATAAATAAATAAAAATGACTTTATTTAACCTGGCGGGGTGTCAGCGGTAGAGCTGTTATAAATGCCAACTAGGCCAACCAGGAAATGGGTTACTCGCAATTTATAGACTATGTTGCAAAAAGAAACGGATTAAAACGGACACGGATTCATATTTTAACGGGTTTTAGTAACTAAAGCCGCGTCCACATTGCTCGCGAGCAGCACGAACAAACACAACAAGCACAACGAACAGAGCGAGCACCACGAATGATCCAAAAATCACATTCGTCGTGTTTAGACTGTTTGCGGCGTTCCGCATGCTTGCAATCACCCAAAACGTCTGTTTCGACTGTTCGGAATTGACCCCTGTGGTGTACCTCACATAGCCGTAGAATAATCATATTAGGCTTATCATAATTTACTTTAGTACAGTACATTTCGATAACTTTTTCATTAAAAATGTCATCTATCGTGCATGCGTCCAATAATTTTGATGTTTAGAGAAATTATATCATTTCAATCCTATTGTAAAATTGGATAGTGAATATGTAAATGTAAAAATGAGTTAAGATGTTTATTTTTAGACAAAACCACCAGGGTTTATTTGTGGTTCTGTATATTTCTTATAAATCGCAACTTAAAGCAAATCCCTATTTCATATCAGTAGTTTAAATATAAAGTTGACAGCAAAATTGTAATATCGAAAGTTTCTATTCTATTCAAAATTAACAGCGTTTTTAAATTTTTCTTCACACAAATTCATTTAATAACCGTCTAAACTCAAATGTACCAACAAAGTTTGTCTGTCTAATGTCTATATACAGGTTCGTTTTTAGTAACAAAAGTATACCTAATCTTTTTTAGGACGAAATTTGGAGAAATTAAGTTGGCGACGTCAACGTCGTCGGCGTTGATATGGAAACATCGATATCGATATCAAATCCATCAAGTGCTTCTTAAACAATTTACCCGTTTTTATCCAGTCAGTTTGTCCTTCGAAAAAAATAATATATGAGTAACTATGGACCAAATTTAAATTGAAAATAAAGTGGATTGCAAGACACTTATGGTTATATCATATCCAGAAAAAAATTTCCATTTTGCGGATCTATATTATACTTAACTTTATGTGTATATCCCATGGCCATCTCATCGATTATTCTTTTCAAGTTTCCGATGTAAATATTATCTGTTGTCTAAATATACAATATACATAACTCGTGCAAAAATAGATGTAATAATACATAATTAATAATGTCCTGATAAAGAATTTTTGTTCGATTTTTCGTTAACCTGTATGTAATATTGAAAGCATATTTTTAATATAGAACGTGGAGGAACTCCGCTAATTACACTGTCTAAATCATCTCATAACTTAACTAACCTGGAGTATAAATTGGATTTACTGTAGTGCATATTAGACCTGCCCTTAAGGCTCCCAAAGCCACAATAGCATATTCTGGAATGTTTGGTAGTAGTATAGCAATTACGTCGCCTTTTTCCAGCTTCAGTTTTTTTCTCAGAGATCCACTTAGGTTTTTTGATTTCGTTCTGAGTTGATTGTAGGTGTAGTGTCTTCCAGTTACTGCACACTCCTGAAGCAATAAAATTATCCTGAATAAATTAAAGCAAATAGCTATAGGCTATAGGTTTATATTCGTGATAATTTTCCTTTGATAACATTCAACGAGCGGAAACACAGACAAGATTATTATTGTTATGATAGGTGCGTTTTTCCTTCTAGAATCAGAGTTATATTTATTAAATAATTGAGCTCTAGAGCATAATGTAAGAATAATGGTACTGCTAATGTCAACACCCCAAAATAATCTTACGATAAGATTGGCATGTTGGGGATTTTGGATTAAGAATTATTTTATTGTATACACCGTGTTCCTTATATACTGTTATGTTTTAAGATGTAAATTTCCCAGGTTAAAATTGAATATATTCATTTATAAATGAGTTTATCTAGGTTTTATACAAGCATAATAATAACAAAAAATATCCAGTTTGATGTACAGGGTGATTCCTATAACGTTCCCAATTTTTTAGTTTTTCTTTGGAAATAAAATAAAAATGTTTAACGTAATTTATAGTATTCTTTCTAAGGATTTCGAAAATATAAATAAAAAAACAAGTGAAAGTCAAATAAGTGGTAAAAACAAAGCAATATTTTTTAAATGGAACGCCCTACATATTTTTACTATTTTGTAGGTACGTTGGTAGGTATACCAAAAATGGAAATTTTAAATTCAAAAATAACCAAAAAATTGGGGGAGTACATTGACTCGTGGCCACCCGGTATTATGATAATAATATCAATAATAATTGAAATAATTTAACACCGAGTTGGCTTAGAAAGTTTTTTGAATTGTCATTTAAATAGTTGTAACTCTTTACGTTGATTAAAGTTAAAAATGCCTTACTTGGCAGAGGGAAAAACAGATTTAGAATGTTATTTAATAAGTGATAAACGATTGAGTTTAGGTCATATATGTATTAGACATTTTTGACTTGGCAACATACTCTCAAGCTATGGCCGTCATGTCATGGGACACCCTGTATAAACGATATACTTTTTCTGTCGAAAATAATATACATTTTGACATTTTGACCAGTTCCTTTAAATTTAAATGTTATTTGTTCATTAAGATATTTGATGTTACTTGCTTGATTTGATGTTATTTCCGTTAATAAATTTAAATAAAATTTAATTTACTCTTATAAATTAATTATTTCAATTATTATCAGTATTTTACTAAATATGAAGGTAAATATCGAGGTAAATATATGTTATGTTATATTCTTGGAAAGAGAATTTAAATCTTTTTTCAAAATTGTAAAAATATACAGGGCTTCCATTTAAAAAACATTGCTTTCTTTTTTCCCACTTTCAATTGTTTTTTCGTTGAGATTTTCGAAATTCTTGGAAAAAATACTATAAGTTACGTTAAATATTTTTATTTTATTTCCAAAGACAAACCAAAAAATTACGGTGAGGTGAGAACGTTATAGAGGATCACCCCGTACATGTTCTTTAATTTTTATTGGAAATCATCAGGAGAATAGTACGATTCACTTATGTGAATATATAAATTACATCATTTGAGAACGTGAAAATAGCTATTTATGTAACCAGTTACGAAAGACTTTATTTTGTGCAACGAGTGGATGTTTGCGGGACGAGCGAAGCGAGTTCCCGCAAAATGACACGAGTTACACAAAATGGTCTTTCGTAACGTGTTACATACAAGATTTTTTCTAATTTTAAACATCTAAAAATAAAATTCTTTAAATAAAATGTTTAAAAATCATAAAAAATTAAGCATTCATGAAATCATAGTTACCTTTGTTTTTGTTATTACGCATTTAATTCTAATTTCAGAAGTGACAAATGACTAATGTTATTAATTCAGTGCATAATGCAGCACATAATATCATGGCAAATTTTACAAATAAAACTTCTTCAGGAGTTAATTTGACAAATTTCACAAATTGTATAGTTAATATTTATAATTATAAAATAATAATTCCTATAAACTTGTATTATGTTTTGAATTTACGTTGTTTATATTTCTTCTTTAGAGTTCTTTATTTTTCTTAACTGGTGATGTAACGAACATTTCCTCACCAGTTAGGAAAAGTTTAACTTTTCCTAACTGGTGATGAAAAGTAGGAACGTTTTGACACTTTGAAAAGTGTAATTTTATGTCAAAATTAGAAAAAATAATTTAGTTTAATTAGGTTTAATTTTTTTCTTAGCGACCATAATAAATATTCTTATTTTAATGCCTACTCCTTCGTGTTTTTTACATATTACTCGGATTTCTTTTTTGAGAAGTGTTGTTTATAAACAACTTTTTCTAACTACATGTTATAAAATATTGAATTAAATTTGCAGTATGCGACAATAATTGATGTAATTTATATATTTACGTAAGTAAATCGTACTATTCTCCTGATGCCTAATAAGAATGAAGGAGCATGCTGGTGATTGTTATAAGATGCCCACTCGTTGGGGGTTAATTTGGCCTTATGTAAAAAAATATTTCAATAACTGTTTAATCATTTCAAAATGATTTTTTCCCAGGAATCCAAAAATTTTGGTAGAAAAAAATTGAAAGTCAAATAAAAAAAATTTAGATGAAACTTATATTTTTAAATGTTGATTTTTTTCAGATCACAATAATATATCATTTGTCTATGTTATTTTTAACCGTTTTTGAGTTATTAATATTTAAAATCACATTGTTAAATAATTAATTAATTTTTGTGGGTCGGTTATGACTCAAAACAAACTTTATAATCTGACAGTTCTATTATTTTTTCTACCAAATTTTTGGATTCCTGGGTAAAAATCATTTCGAGATGATTAAATAGTTATTGAAATATTTTTTATATAAGGCCGAAATTAACCCCCAAAGAGTGGGCATCTTAGAAGAATCACCGTGTACATCGGCTTGGGGATATAGTTTTTTGCCTTGCTAACCGTAATGAATTAATTTTGTGGTAAATTAAATTATAAGATCCGGTAAGTTAATCAAATCACAATTTTTAATGAAGAAAATGACGGACAGAGTTACTTTCGAGTGTTTGCTCTCGTTATAGTAGGTACCTATACCATAAATATAAGTTAGAAGAAAATACGAGAGCAAACTACTGTCTGCTCTCATATGTTTAATTTCAGTATTTTGTTTGCTTTGGGCGCTGTGAATTTTGTAATTCTAATATTTTATTATGTAGTTATAAAAAGTAGGTACCTAGTCAATTTTGTAATTTTCGACAATTCTAAAGTGTCTTTAATAATTTTTTTCGCATTTTGACTGATAATATGCTATTTTACTAAATTCAAAATCGTTTAATAAAGTGGCACTTTACCATATGAAAATGTTACTTTACTATTATACAAGAGTAATGTCAGTGTTAATAAAAAACAGTTTGACAGTAGTACATTAAACAACAAGTTAAGAAAAGCAAAGTTTTACTAAACAAATATAGTGTTTGAGTACGAGCGAGCGCAGCGAGCGAGTAACTCAAAACTATATGACATTTTTTAAATTTGAAACTTTGTAATGCTTTTATATCTATCACTATTTGCTTATAATTACCAACTAACACAAAATGCGAAAAAATAGTATAAACAGATCTCGTAAGAAAAGCAGTTTTACTAAACTCATATATGTAGTTTTTAAGTTACTCGCTCGCTGCGCTCGTTCATACTCAAACACTATAATATTCGTTTAGTAAACCTTTGCTTTTCTAAACTTGTTGTTTAATGTACTATTTACGTCCAACAGATTTTATATTTATTGTAGATATGTTTAGAAGTGGAGCATGGATCATTAATGTAAATACATATATCAAATTGGATATTTTTTGTTATTATTATGCTTGTATTAAACCTAAATAAAGTCATTTATAAACAATGTATCAACCAAAGAAAAGAAATTGAATATAGTTATAATAAGATATGCATTTATGTTTATTTACAAAATATGAATTCTCATTTGCTATACGGGAACGATATTATCGAGGCAGTTGAATATTTTAATCAAATGCAGTTGATTTATATACAGTAGCCGGCAGGGCCGTCCTAAGATATTTCGGGCCAGTGGGCTAGTAACAATAATGCGCTCCTCTTCATAAGAAAGTACACAAATGATTTGAGTGCAAGGAAAATTGCCGCCCAAAAGGCTGCAAGTTGCCGCCTTACAAAACTGGCGCCCCGGGCCTATAGCCCATTTAGCCCTGCAGTTAGGGGGCCCTGGTAACCAGCAGCCAAGTACGTACACGTACGAATTTATGAGTAACTAGATATTTCATATTCACGGGTGCAACAGATCGACTGTACAACAATTTAAAGAGTGGGGACGGCGCTGAAGTCAATTTGAGTGCGCTGCAAGTAGGGCTGGGCGATTATGAAATATAACAATCGATTATAGATTATTAAAAATAATCGATTATTTCCGATTAATCGATTGTTTCCGATTAATCGAGTATTTCCGATTAATCGATTAATCAAAGATCGATGAATCGATTAATCAATGATCGATTAATCGATTATTTAGAAAAATGTAATCAAATGATCGATTAATCGATTATTTTTCGATTAATCGATTATTTCTCCCAGCCCTACCGACTGGCACTGTGGCAAAATTTTACGGAAAAGATAAAGATTTGATTGATTACAAGGATCTCATTAAGAAATGATTATTGGCGAAAAAATTAAAGCTTATGAATCATTATATCCGAATAATAAAAAAAATAGTACGGTATCATTTTTCCATAGGACCCCTACGGAAATGAAAATGAAAATTAAATTCCACTTTTTGAGAAAAACCTAATCTATCAGTAATTTAAATAACTATTTTATTCTTTACAGACAAGCTTACTACCTTGCTAATAATTACCATAGCCTACTTAGTAATTTTCTTACATCGCATTCATCTGACGCGGCCATTTTGTAAAAAATAAAAAATCGTTCGTATCTCACTTATTTTTTGGAAATTTTGAAATTGGAAAAACTGTTGTAGTTAGAATTTCATGTTTTATAAAAACACCACAAAAAAACATGGTCATTCCATTTAAGAAAAAAAGTTGATGTCACTTCCGGTTCAACCGGAAGTGATATTTTCGTTCCTGTTAGTCTAAAAATAGCCCACTTTTGTCTTAATCTCGTATACAAAAAACGAAATTTTTAAATTCAAAAACAACCAAAAAATTGGGGGCGTACATTGACTCGTGGCAACCCGGTATGTGCAACCGTGCAGGGTGGTCCTGTCGTCAAAACGTTTAAATCAAACATTGGAATTAAGCTGATAAACTGGCTACATTTTGAAAAAAAATAAATGTTCTTTACGTTTGATACTTTCATAAGGATGGGGTGGGGGAATTCCATCTGTCGGGCTGTAGTACCCGAATCTTTTATCCGATGTTTGAAGGGCATATTTTGAAGTTCCATGACATTTGTTAAACGTGAATAATTCTGTTAGGAATTTATGCGATAATCACGTATCTATCTCGGAAGGGCATTATACAGTGTGTCTCATTTAAAATGAAGACACCCGGATATTTCCGTCATTTTTTAAAATCCAGATTTGAACTTTGGCACAATAAGACGTACATTTCGAGGCAACCAACTCAAATTTAACATACTGAAACAACGGTAACCCCCCAAATGGGGCCCATTTTCGATGTTTGCTTCTCATTGAAGATATCGAAAAAAGTTATTATTAGAAAAAGTTATTCAGAATCTCATTTTAAGCCCCAATACCAAATTATATTGCAAAATTCGCATTTTTAGTTTTTTCAATATTTTTCCGCACAGGGTTACAATTTTGGTTTTCAATTTAATAGGATGCCATGGAAAATGGAAAAAATTATTGAACGACCGATTTGACAAAAAATACATTTTAAGAAAAAGAAAATAAATAATTTAATTTTGGTATTTGAAATAAGTAAAAAACAACACTTTAAAGTAACAATCAGTTTTTGAGATAATTACTCATTACACTTAAATAAAAATTTTAATTAATTATCGGATGTACCCTCTCCAACTAATCCTTCTTCAATTTGAATACGTTTCTCAATTTTTTTATGATTATCATTGGCTACTCTTCTTACTCCTGAAATGTTGATTTTGCGACAGGCTCGTCTTATTGTAGCACAAAGTTCTGTTTTTTTTTTCTGCTACTACGAGCCCCATCCCTTATTATTCGATTTCATCACTTAAATGCAGGCGCATTTTACGATTGTATACTAGAACTTTACACAATATAACTCAACGTTTTGTCAGATTAACATTTAATTTATTCATAGTTTATGTTTTCATCCTATTAAATTGAATGAAAACCAAAATTGTAACCGTTTTTGGAGTTTGCGGAAAAATATAGAAGAAACTAAAAATGCCAATTTCCTAATGAAATTTGGTATTTCGGCTTAAAATTAGATTCTGAACAACTTTTTCCAATAACTTTTGTCGATGTCTTTAAGTTGGTTGCGTCGAAATGTACGTCTGATATAGGAATACAACTGTGCCAAAGCTCAAATCTGGATTTCAAAAAATAACAAAAGCATCCGGTTGTTTTCATTTTAAATGAGACACACTGTATTAGCATTCATTAGCACTTTACCTAAATAGAATCACGCGACGTGAATAGTGGGGCACGCGCGATATAGAAATTTCTTTGAAAGCGAATAGTAATTTTTGGGTGACATACGTACGCTGGCAAATTTTCAAATAAACCTCTGCCTGTTGGTTTTTCGATTATACTGATTATAAACATTTTTATTTAGAATTGATCAGGCTTTCACTATTGTGGAATATTTATGGAATAAACTTGAATTTTTCGCAAATTTCAGTGGAAAATTGAGTTTTTTTGTCAATTATGTTGCTGATTGTAAGACCGAAATAGTAGCTGACTTGATCTTCAGACTGGACTTAAAATTTTAAATGGGCTATTCCGATAGATCGATTCAAATATTCAACAACAGGACCCATCTATGGCCTAAGGCCTCCTTTTGTCTCAAGTTTCGTTTAAATCGAAAATTGCTTTCTAAAGTGTTACTCTTACGATTTTCCAACAAAGCAGTTTTTCTGTTTTTCTCGATTTTTTTACTTTATTGAAATGGACTTCCTTACATTTTTACACGATCAGTGTTTCAGTTATAATGGTTTTTATAAAAATTTTCAAATACTAGTATTTTCACTTCCAGTTAGCTAACCAACTTTCTGTCGCCGGCGCCACGACTGGAGTGAAGGTTCTTTTGTGAGTATCTTGTGTGAGTTTACTAAATATGGGATAAAGGATTTGAGAACTTTTGTTGTGACAGACGACCTACAAACAGAATTTCCGACATTAGATTCGATGTATTCAACTTTCATCATCGATAAATATTTATTCATGAAAATCTTAAATAAATAATTTTTCAAAACAAATTTAATTGAATTCTGTGCAAGCAAAAACATATAGAGCATTTTTTAATTGTTCAGTACCAAGTCAGGACTTCATATACTGATATATTTCAAAATCATGCTGACACAGTGAGTTCTTCTCCTTCCGATTTGCAACATCATTTAAGAAAAACCGAGTAATGTTTCACGTTTTCTAAAAAATTTAGGGTAAGCAAATAGTGATTTTTTTTGTTTCATTTTGTGAGAATATCAAGGACTAACTTTTGTACTCTATTTTATTTTTAAATAAGAATATTTTCTGTAACGCTTCCTTATTAAGACATGTATGAATTTTCTCATACCAAGAAAATAAACACATTTCACATTTCTTTTTCAACGGTATATAAGTAAACGATCTATTTGAGAAATGCTGTTATTGAATTTCAATAACTTCAATAAGCCAAGACGTAAGACTCGTAAGACAGAAAAATTAATAATTAGTAATACCAAAATAAAAAAAAAAGAAACGTAAAAAAGTACATTGTTCCTATTTTTTTGGGATCGACTTATATCGTCTATATCTCGGCTTCTATATTATTGTGACAGTGTTCATTTTATTTGTTAAAAAGTCTTCATTGTTATGTGCATTTCTCTCATATAAGATATAAAATCATAATTGATTAATTAAAAAAAAATAATAAAGAAATTAACATTCTAAGCATTGTGGACCGAATAGAACTTTGATGCTATATGTTGTACAACAAATAAAAATATAGTTTTATCAGCAGAAACGTAAAGAAGTACGTTTTTTGAGGTTTCCTTTTTTATATCAATTCCATTTAGGGTAGAGGAATGGATCCAGAGTATAGTACGCACAAACAAGTATTTTATTATAAAATATAAGTACCTACTTTTAACTTTAATCTTGTAAGGTTATAAGCGAAAAACTCGTTTATGCTTAGTAACAACTTTCATGTTTAATTCTGAAAACCCTTTTTATTATTACTTTATTTTATCTTTATTTATGCAAAAAAATGGATATCAAATTTTCTCATTATCTAAACGAATTTGGCTTGTCCTAGCAACTCCATTATGATATGTAAAGAGGCTATTACTATCATAGAAATCCGAGTAGAAATCATTGTACTTATTGTGATAGACATTCATTCATGTTTAGCAAAAAATATTAAAATTATCTTAAAAGTTTTTATGAAACAAAGGTTGTATATTCAAATAAAATATTTAACAGAATATATAAAGTACTGATAAATTTTTTCAAAAAAAAATGTAAATAACTTTAATTATTCGAATATTCAAATAATGTATTGCAATCAAAATCTAATATATAAATTAGTTTACTTACAACAGCTGTACGATTTTCCCAACTGGGAGAGTTTTCAAGTACATATTCATTAAGAGAGATTTCAGGAATTTCCACGTCCGGTAATCCTGAAGTGATAATCTTCGAATATGCAACAGGTTTACTTCCTCCATTTAAAATTGGCGCGAGTATGCTCCTTGTACTTTTGCTAGCGATTCTTTTAATAACTAACATGATTAAAAATAAAGCAGTTCACCGCGAGAGACACTAGGCACGACTGTAAATATAAATAAATGCATTTACCATGCTCTACCGTAAATTATGAATACAGAGGCGCGACCACAGATACAATTTAAGGCGTATTCCCAGGAATTATAATATCTATACCAACTGATAGTAATCTATATAAATGAATTTCAACTTCGTTCAACGCGATACTTAAACCTTGCGGGCAAAAGTTTTTTCTGTTATTTTAAACTTAATAATACCTCAGTAAGTACATAGTACAATTGCATTCGCTATTACGAAATGCAAATTACTCTACGTTATAGCCATTTAAAAAAATGTAATCATTTGTATTAAACTTGATTTTTAAGTAGTAAACGTTTATGTTATCATTATTGGTTAGTATTGTGTGACTAATAAAGGACAGGTCATCATTTATTAGCTAAGCAATAAAATGCAATTTTATTTGATTAATGCAATTTTATTTCCTGATTAATTATTTAACAGCCATTAGAAACAGGATGGCCTTCAAATTCATATGAGTATACTAGTAAAATGTATCTGCAGACTGCCAAAGAATTTTTCATTTTTTTTTGTTACTTTTTTTGTTGTCGTGTAACAGGTATGTATGTATTAATACGTATGGTATTTTATTTATCTCCACTGGCTCTGAAATAGGTTCTAATCTGGTTTAACTGGTTTTACCTGAATTTTACTACACCATCAGACAATTTCCAAAAAAATTAATTTAATTAAGGGAGTGGAAACCAGAAAAGAAATAAAGAAAGTTTCGCATGAAATTTAGACAGGTTACCGATGTCTGAGGTTTCTGTAATATCACCCATTTGTTTCAAGGTAATTATTTTCTTATTTTGCAAAATAAAGAACAAAATGGAGTCCTGGATTAGAAAAAATATTGTTAAATAATTTTACATGTAATTTTAGACCCTCCTCGTTTAAACCCAAATAATTTTGAAACTGCTTAAAATTAAAATAACAGACACATTAATTCTATGATACTTAGGGCCAGTATTTTCACCTCCAGTTAACTTTATTCGGCAGTTATTTACCTAGGATACAATTGTTACAACAATGAAAATCAACAACTTTAACTGGCGGATAAAGTTAACGGGAAGATGAAAATATCGGGCCTTAGTTACTTACACTTATTGTATGGACCAAGCTTAAAGGTACCTCGAATAGAATTGAAATGTTTAAAAAATCTTGTTCTCGATTTATTTATGGTATAGGGTATAGGGAAACATGAGAGTACCTATCACATAAGATATGTCGACTGGTTGCAAGGCGAAAACGACATTCCTATGCTTTCTAATCGAATCTTAACTCACCCTATTTGCATAACCATGCAGATCTTTTTCTTTTTTGTATTTATAACTTAAAAATTTATAAATTTTCTAATCATTTTTAAAGTCAGTTTTAAGAAGTTACCTATGTTTCGTCCCGATTTCCAGTTTATTTTCACGTTCGTAGTTCATCTTTGCATACCGTGTGTCCCAAATTCGACGCTCACCATTGGGATCAATGGTAAGAGCTACAAACGCGGTTAAATGTGTTAGCAAAATTTATGCCGATTCAAAATCTGAACATCACCGCTAACTGAAACCGTTTTTGAGATTTCCCAAAAAAATCGAAAGTTAGTTTTCCAGATTGCGCTTAAAGCGAGCTTTATCTGAATGGTTTAAAATGGAACTATAAAATTTTTTTTAAATTATCGTTAGCGTCGTAAAATGTATTTAAATTTTTTGACAAGGGATTGTCGATTTACTATTGTTCTTATTAGTCAAATCCAATATTGCTTTCTACTGATTCTTGTATGATCAAAGCACACGTATTTTGATAAATAGCAGCATATTTTCAACACATTGTAAGATAATTTTTCATATTGGCTTTTAACCTTTAACTCTTATCTATTAAAAAAAGCGATTTGCAAATAGGATGTAAGTTGCTAGTTGCTAGTTATTTCCGTAATGACTGTAATGAGTTCCTTATATCAATATCTATATTAATATATTATTATAATATTCCTTCACAATAAATATATTATAAATTTTCCGCTGTACTTTAGCGACTAAATATGACATTCCGTCAAGTTCGAGGTTACGTTACCTACTAATAACTGATGGTATGAAGTCGTTGAAAAAATTATTCAGTGGCAGCTTGCAGCTTGTTATGTTTATCATTTCTACCAATGAGCTTACATCTAATTTTGTGACACTATCGTACCTACGCAAATATACAAAAAGAGATAGGTACTAATTTATGCGCCATATTATGCGAACGTAACTAGAGTACTTTAATACAAAATACAATTTTTTATAGCGTATTGAAATATTGCCATACTTATCATATAATATACTACACTGGCATAGGTCTTATTGTAGATATTAATTATTCTTAATAATAATACTTCATCTGTTGTTTAAGTGTTAATAAACAATAATTTTATAAAAATACAAAGTTGCGTTGTATAATATAGAGGATCAACGTCAGAGAAATGTTATTAAATTAATTATAGCCAGCAAGTATTTTCAAAGATTCCATGATCACAAGGCGTAGCAGTTTTCAATTTGAGAGCAAATAATGGAAAATTCAATCAAAATAAGAATTTTCTTAAACACATCAATTTAATGACGAGGCTACCTTTTCCTTAATAGTATGATTGACGAGTAAACTTATCGGCTGTGACGACGTCTACTTACGTAACCTGTAATGTTTTGTAACTGGCTACTTACAAACAGAACTCTCTGGCTTTGTAACACTTTTTAAACGGAAACTCGGGCGCCAGTTCCTTAATTTTTTAAGTGCAAGGAACAGCACTTGTTTGGTTTTCCAAGGGGAGAACGTTTAGGGGTAGCTAACAGATGGAGATACGGTTATTTGTCCAGGGGTCTTAAGATGATTGTCGTGTCAGCTGGACTTGGACAATTTCTCAAACGGGTTAATTAGAAATAAATAACTGAAATAATAACTCGTGAATTTTACCTATGTATACCAACGTATTTATTTATTAAAACAGTAATGAATAAATCAATAAACAGGATATTTCAGCGACTTTGCAGTAAATTTAATAACGATAAAAAATATGCGGGCTGGCAATCAAGAGTATATACGCGTGAATACGACTTTATTTCGGAAGACGGTGAGTTTGGATAACCGGTGTTTGTTTTCGCTGCTGAAACTATTTTGGACGGCAAGCAAACGGAATTTCCAACGGGGTATAGTATGAAGGGCGGGCAGTCGGTTATCTATAGATATTCTAGTCTATACAGAGGGTTTTACAATACGACGAACTACTGCCACAAACGTAGAGCTATTTACCAATGACTATTTTTCGTAAGTTAAGTTTTCCGGTAAAACTTTATGCATTAAAAACTTAAAGATTGCCCGAGCGAGCAAATATAACCAGCCGATGCATATTTTATGAAACAAAAGACCAACGGAGGAATTACTAATTAGCTCTAGTTTGATTTAGTGGTATAATACAGCGGTACTCACGAACAATAAGATCTCTGAATATCTATACTTAACTGAAGGCGGTACGGACGGATAGTAGCGGACCACGGTGTATTCTTACCAATATTATTTTCAAGAAAATTTACTACTATAATTCGGAGCGGCGGTTACGGATAGCGAAAACGGTGACAGTTTCGGATTGATGCGGACTGCTTCGGATTGATCTGGAACTGATCTTCAACTGATCTTGAACTGATGCGGACTGTCTCGGACTGAACGCTCCTCCGGCGATTTATTATTTTTATGACGTATCCAGACGGCGCGTTAGAGGGGCGGACTGACTTGAAACGAAGGACTCGTACTCACAACGTTACTTACTGAGGTCGAACGTATTATGTAATTAGCAACATTGACTCGTAGTATCAATAACCGGAAATGGGTTACTTGCAATTTCTGTACTATATTGCAAAAAGAAACGGATTAAAACGGACACGGATTAATATCTCAACCGGTTTTAGTAACTACTAACTAGCGATTTTTGTTTCCGACTCGATCATTATTTATAATAATTCACGGATTTTAATTATACGGGGGATTATCGAAAATTAATCAATTAATTATTTAACTAGCTTGTATTTGTAATTATTTAACTGCTTGTTTTTGTACCAAATTTCATCCAAAAATATCGCATGTTAAAAATTTATATTATTACCCAGAAATGTTCAAATAATCGTCTCAATAAAATAATTTGTTTATGAGTTGCTTTTATTCACTTACTTGATGTTCACAATGCATTTCCGGGTATAAATGAATTTTTAAAAGTAATATAATCAATTTTTAACATGCGATATTTTTTTTATGAAATTTGGTACAGAGCCATTTTAGGGAACGCTGAACACAGTGGCGTACTTAGTTTTGCCACAAAATGCAGTATTCCATGAGCAACAATCTAAAAAAAAATTGATCAAAATCGGACCAAAAATAGCCACTTTACAGGGCTATTTTTTGTCCGATGGGTCACTATATATTTTAAGGAATGCTTTGAATGCTTTGATCTTTGCATTAGAATAATTGTCTACCAATAAAAGTGATTCATGAACAGAAATATGGAAAAGGTTAGAGTGATCACCAAAGTTTCCAGGCCTAACCCTGTTAGATTAGTTTTCATGCGATTATAATATTTAAGCAGTATTTCTATGAGATACTTAGTCGAAGTTATATAGTATTGAGAAAAATCGAATGAAACTGGAAACAGTAGTTATTACTTACATATATGGCTCTGGCAGTATTATATGAACTAGTAAAAATCTAAATTTTTCAAATTTTAAATGAAACAACAAAGGTTTAAGTTGTTTTTGCAGTTTAAATTCATCAAGAGATGAGATATAACTTGCTACATTATTTTATTTAAAATAATGCCAACATCAACACCTCGTCATCAAAAAATAAAATTGTAGCTCTTTTGATTCAGACGACGGTATGAATTTTATCCCCAACGTCCTATTCTCTTCATACTTCATAATGAATAGCTAGTGGTCTTTTATATCATCTTGATAATGTTGATGCACTTTTAGTGATCATAATGTTAAGGTAGAAAAATGGGGAAGTTGCGAGAAAAATTCTCGTTAAAGGTTGTTATTACTGCACTTCGTAGGCAAGCCCAGAGTTGACGTAGTTTAGCAAGTCACTGCAACATAGCGTCTCTGGGGAGTAAGCCCTTGTCCCACCAAAGCGGCGCAACAACGACGCGACAGCGACACGATGTCGCCAGCGTGTATCTTTCGTGTGTAAGGGTTCGGCCAGGCTGGCGAGCGATTTGTCGTGAGCGAAAAATCGTGGACGACAGAGCGACAAAAAAGAAATTCAAACCGTAAACAACAAATTGAAGCGGCCATACTGACACAAAACATGTGCGACATATCGCTTAGCGCGTAAGCGTGTCGCTCTGAATTCAACGTTGTTTGATATCTGAGCGATATTTAGTTAACTGTGTGCTGTCACCACGCCAACATGGCTTCGTGTTTTAAAGAAATTTTGATATCAGAAGTTCAAAGTAGGCCTGTTCTATGGCAAGACACAAATAAACACTTCAAAAATAAGAGTGTGACGGACAACCTCTCCGGATATTTTCGTAACTGTCTGTACAAATGATGAAACTCTCCATACTCCTGTCTGTATCTATTAATGGGATGTACACCATATTTTTTTTACTCTGGGAAAAGTAACTGGGCAGAATATCGTCTTCCAAAAGCAGAGCAATTCGACGTTTTCGTGAGAGAGGCATTGTTTCAACTAAATGTTTAATCGCTTTGCGGTGAACAGAATGTCGCATGTCTCCCACTACATTGTCGTCCACGATTTTTCGCTCACGACAAATCGCTCGCCAGCCTGGCCGAACACTAACCCATGGTTTATATACACCGTATACCCACCAACGCTCCAGCAAAGAAACATCCAAGCTGCGTGTCGGCTTCTTGTTGCCGAGCGACTCGACAGGTCAGTTGCGTTGCGAAGCAACATTCAAGCTATGTGTGCGGTGGTATTTTGCGTTAATAACCAAAAGGGAAATGAATATCATGGCACAACAGAAAAATGATAGGAATTTAATGAAAAATTAGTAGATGCTGTAGAAAAATATACTTGCTTATACAATTATAAGTCACTGGGTGTCTGTCGAGTTCCTTAGCAGCAACAAACATTCTGTTTTTTTTTTTGGTTTCTTGCAATAAAAGGATGCACCCACTATTTCCTTTTCTTAGACTTTTTAGAATTTTTTCTATTTCGTAAGTAGCAGTATATACATTGCAATCACATCGTCGTCTTCACTTGACGACATCACTGAACTGAATGTAGAAAACACGTTGCTTTGGTGGGACAACTCCATGTCGCCTGCTTGTGTCATGTCGAAATCGTATCGCTGTCGCGTCGCTGTTGCGCAGCTTTGGTGGGACAAGGGCCGTAATGTCGGTGTCAGCGAGTACCTACAGCGTAGCGTCTCTTGGTCAGTCTCCTCGAGGTCCGTTTTAGTTCCGTATTTATATGATTTTTACCTATGATGGGTTACCTTCATATTATCAAAGATCATTTCATATACTAGATAGTCAAAGCCACTGTTTATTTCATCGCCCCATCTTCTCTCTCTAACACATGCAAAATTGGATGCCAAATAACAGAGAAGTATTGCAGTATCATGAGTTAAAGTGAGATGTTAAAGTTGAGGTCCATTTATGAGCGATAAAATTAAACAATAGGTCTGACTATCTAGTGTATACATGATCTTTGATATTATCCATGCAATAAATAAGCTGTGTTTGGTGTTTGGTGACCCAGTTCAGAACGTCCTGGACTAAAGTCAGAGAATTATATGAACTGAACCCGAACTGCTAGAACTTTAAGAACCTTTTTGTTCACCAAAGAAACATGTACACTCGGGATTTTTACGTAATCCAGAAATATAACAAACGCCTTAGAACAGAAACTTTTAGTTCGAAACGTTCCGGACGGGTCTACCAAACACAGCTAAATACGCACAGCGTTATTTCCTAGCCATTCTTGAACTTAAAAATACACTCGTTTTATATGAAGTTTGACTGCGTCAGAAGTCGGAGGTAAAACTTCCAATTCAAAATTATTAAATAGATTTTGGCGGGCAACAAGTTGGGTATATATTTAATGTATCTAATGAGTTCAAATCTTTACTTTTGCGACTTCCATACCAATATAAAATAAATTTCTCACCCAACCCTACAAGATGTGATATATTAGTATAGGGATTTTTAAAATCTTCCAAATTTGAAATGTCCTTATCATTTTTTAATACTTATACCTAGTTAGTGCTTTTTTTTCCCTTCTTATAGAACGCTGACATTGTGTCGCAGCCTGAAATTGCATGTAAAAATAAAATATTTTTGACCACTGTTTCACCTAATATGGACTGAAGTATAAATTAAAATAATAAAAATTAGTATGCTAATTATAATAAAGAAACATTATTTTCTAGTGCTAGAGTTTAAATTATCTAATTTAATGCATAGTACCCAAACTTTAGTCGCCATTATCTCAGTTATTTATTAACCGATTTAAAAAACTTTAGACTGCTTTGTAGCTTGTTTAATGTTCTAAAATTTTTGTATGATTCATTTTTTTGGTGAAATCAATGTGAGATTAATTATTCAAGTTAAAAGCTAAAAAGTGCCTAATTTCAAGATGGCGGCCTAATTTTTGAGGGGTTCCGCCACCTGGATTTTTTGGGATTTTTTTGCTGTTAATTAGGACATCTTCCCCCTAAAATTAGCTTGTTACAAATTTGTTCCGAATTGAATGTTAATTTTACTGGAGTACTCTGTTCCGGGTGTCGCGTCGTTATATCTGTTTTTCAGCATTAGATTACGACGTTTTAGATAGTAGTGGTACCAAATAATTTAAGTTTAATGTATGGATCAATACGAATTAGGTACCTACTGGTTAATTATTTTACAATGCAAATGGATATATAACAGGCACATATATCTTTTGAACGAAAAAAGTTAGGTGAAATAAGTTGGAGAAAGACAACCCATAATGTATGAAAAATTTGATTTTGTTGACTATCTTGTTTAGACAATAATTTGCTAGCGGACGGTCAGAAATACTTTGTGGAATTTTGCCGCTAATCCAAGGATCTTCTAAAGTGCAATTTTATTTTCTTAACTGCTTCGTTATTCTAAAATACGACTCCTCCGCCTTTGCTTTCGCGAAACTTTCTAATTAAATTATAAACAGTCAATGTGTAAATCATGCCTCTTACCATGTATTCTGGAACATGACTCATTTGCAATAATTATTAATATCACAAAACATCAAATCCTGTGACTTATATGTATATGTATATTATAGATGAAATGTACAGGGATATCCAACGAAAATGACCACCCCTAATAACTTCTTTATTTTTGATGCTATAAAAAATTTTTTTCTATAAAAGTTGTAGGGTTTATTAAAAACATTTAGAATATGTATTCAGAAAAATAAATGAAAGTCGTTTAGAGGAGATATGGTTTTAACTTGCATTTTTTTCAAATGGAGCACCCCATTTTTTTGCATTTTTGAAATCAAGGTATTTTTCTCATTTCGAATAAGGTATCGGCTTTGTATCGAACATGAAGGGCGTCATTTTGAACAGTTTATGTAGGATAGTTTTAATTACTTTTATTTATAATTGTAATTAATATCTAAATTAGCCAAGACTAATGCATTCTAAAAATAAAAATTTGTTCTGTTATTTTATTTCCTTGTTGTTTTCGGACCACAAAAATTGCAATAATTAGAAAACCCTAAAAGATAATTTGATATATATCTATATATTTGAAATGAGAAAAGTACCTTGATTTGAAAAATGCAAAAAAATGGGGTGTTTCATTTGAAAAAATGCAAGTTAAAACCATATCTCCTGTAAACGACTTTCATTTATTTTTCTGAATACATATTCTAAATGCTTCCTATAAAGTATAAACCCTACAACTTTTATACAAAAAATTTTTTTATAGCATCAAAAATAAAGAAGTTATTAGGGGTGGTCATTTTCGTTGGATATCCCTGTACAGTGTTATCATTTTGTTTGGTACACATTTTAATCAGAATTTGTGAGTTTATTGTAGAAATTAGAGAAAAGCGCTTTATACAAAAGTTGCAACGTATTTACTAAATTTTTATTTGCCGATTTTTTCAGATATGGACATAACCTATGTTTTTTTAAATGGAACTTCCTATGTTTTTATCCAGTTAGATGTGGTTTTCTTTCTGATTACACTGAAATAGCGTACTACGCTATGTTGGATTAACAAAACAAAATATATTCTAAATATATCTCAAACAAAAAACTTAAAACTGATGAGAAAACAGAAATTTTTAACGGTGGCTATGTAAAATAACACGAAATAAAGTGTATTTTTAAAATTTTTAAAAATATGGCAAATTTCTTGTACACTCATTAAAAGATATTTTAAAAATAACATCATACCTACCATGAAAAAATGTGTGGAATAAATGAAATAAACCAAAATTGTAAAGTGTAAGAAAAGTGAATCTACGTATAGTTACATAATATTATAGTGCATATAGTGCCGACTCAGGCTCTGACCCCTCACTTATTGTATATTAAATTATATGAATAATTTAACAAGTTGCGTAACTAGTAATAATAAAGTGTACCATGCAAACGGATTTAATGAATATAAAATAATTACATTATTATCCCATTATCTAATCATAACTGAAAATTTATAGAAGACACGAATGCAAAATTATATAAGACAATGTGCCCCTTAACTAATTGTACTGTATTTTAATTTCGCTTGCATACTATAAAAACCAGTGTCTTATTTTTCGTAAATTTAGTACCTATACTAAAAACGGATTATTTTAATAAAAACTAAACTATTATTACCTACATAATTACGTAAGTAATTATTATACTTTCTGTAACAAATAATAGTTTTGAAAAGAAACCTGATTTTTCCAAATTACTGATTAATTATAATTAATTTGTAAAAATACCACATTTTTTTATACCTATTTGGAAGATTAATGTAATTTAACAAGAACTTAACGATCTGACTATTCATCCTGTAGATAAAGGAAAAAACCATAATTTAAATATCTGTTAAAGATGATCAATGAACAAAATGAACAAAGAATTTTGTTAATGATCATGAAAAACCGAAGTCAAGATTAACCTGTTTAACATTTGATGAGATGTAATAGACAATACCATATTATAATTTAACTTGTTTTTAACTCCATATAGATACAATAATTATACGTCTACTTAAAATAACTGTTTTCCAATAATAATGACATATCCGTGTTACACAACAACCTGTTAAGGTGATGTGGTGTGTTCCTAAACTACATCAAACATAAGCAATTCCTTCCAAAAATATAGAGATTTAAACGTATTAACCTTTCATCAACACTTTTAAGTGAGCACCAGTTTATTCTGTCTACATTCAAAAGTAATAATTATAGGAAGATTAAAAATTCATTTTCATTAATATTAGACATTTATTCTTCATTTTCCTCTATTATTGCCTCTTAGATCTTTAAAAAAAATAAAACAATATATTAAAAAAATAAAATTCTTTAATAAACAGAACACAGCCCTAGCCACAAAACAAAGTATCGGTTATTTTTTATTTTAAGTTTATTCCCTAACTAACTAGTTATATTCTCTTTCATATTTCAGCTTCAACTGTCGTCTTAGAATCTTGCCAGCAGCATTTTTGGGAATAACATCGATAATTTCAACACCTCCTAATAACTGTTTGTACTTTGCCACTTTTTTAGACACATAATCATTTAATTCTTCAGCTCTTAATTCTGTATTCCTTTTAGGTACAATGTATGCTCTGGGCACTTCTCCATAAGCAGGATGAGGAATCCCTATAACAGCCGCATCGTCAACGGCTGGAAAATCCCTTATAACTTCCTCCAGTTCGGCTGGCGCCACTTGGAATCCTTTAACCTGTAAAAATATTAATATATTTGATTAAATATATTAAAATAGAATAATGATGACCGAACAACATAATCTTAATGCTAAAATAAGGTCTTCTGTAAACAATATTTGATTATTACTTCCTAAATTGTTACTTACTTTTATTAATTCTTTTAGTCTATCTGTGACATATAAGACGCCGTGCTCATTATAATGTACCATGTCACCAGTTCTGAACCAACCATCTAAGAAGGCTTGCTTAGTTTCTTCAGGCTTGTTATGATAACGTTGCATAACTTGAGGCCCTTTAACCAAGAGCTCTCCAGACTGATGGGGTCCCAATGGTTTACCTGTAAAAATTAATAATTTAATATTTAGAAGATGATATTTACTTAAAAGAATAACACTTTATTCTATGTACCTACTTAGGACCAGTTGTATAAATGGCTTATACAACAACCAGTTACACTAGCTAATAACTAGCTGGTTATAGCTATTAACATAACTAGGAATGTTATGAGTTTCATAACTGCCGCAGATGTCGGTTTAAAATTCGAGCTAGTAGAACGAGGATTTTAAGACATCTAAGGCTGTTATGATTCATAACATACGTGATTTGTTCAATAGTTTATCGGTTTCCAAAAATAAAGACATTATTAATAGATCATAAGAAGCAGGAGCAGTAGTGATACATTTCAGTATTTAATCATTATTGTTTGGAGTTTTCTGTCTGTTTGTATTAATAAATAGCCCTATAGTTTCATTATTTATTAGTTCATCTGTTTACAGTTGTTGACAGATCTGTATTGTAATATTACCGTACAAGCTGTTGGCATGGCAATAAATATTATTGTACAACTTTAGTTATGACTTACTTACCAGTCTACTTTTGTATATGTAAACAAAGGATTAATATCCTGAAACCGATAAAAAGTTTAAAATCCAAGAATGTCATTATTTCTAATAATCATAACCTTAGTATAGTTAGTTTTAAATTTTAAACCAACTTTATGTGGGTAAGATATGTGTATCCCCCTAGTGGTCAGTGCTACTACCTGTCAAGACATCAAAGATCTCCTTGTGATAGAAGTGATTTGCTAAGCAAGTACCGAGAGCTCCGACCTCTAGTCCTGGTGGACTAAACTGAATGCTAAATAGGATTGCAAGAAACAACTACTCAGCGGACAAATACTCCGACCTGCATTGGATTCTCTCTCTAGCCCGTTCTCGTCCACTCCTGAACATTTCTCCTCTTCCATAGTTTTCCACCGCTGTCTACCCTGAGCACTTGAAATCCAGTTCCTGCCAGTTTGCCTTTGAATGTCGGCCCTCTATCTTGTTTGGGGGCGCCCGACACTCCGCTTAGTTTCCCTGGAGCGCCACTACATTATTGTTTTCGTCCACTTGTTGTCATCCCTAGCGACGTGCTCTGCCCAACGCCACTTATTTGTGGCGATGTGCTCTATGACATCGACTACTCTCGTTCTTTCTCTGATTGCCTCGTTTCTGACTCAAGCTGATCCCTAGTCGCACGTTCCATTGCCCGTTGGCAAACCCGGAGACGTTGAGCCCTGTTTTGTATTAGTTTCGAGACCGTATGACATGACGCGGGCAATGCACAGGCGTCGAAGACTTTCCGCTTCAGGTTAACAGGGATATTCGGTTATCTGAGGATGTAACTAAGTTTGCCAAAAGCCGCCCAAGTCAGGCCAACTCGTCTGGTGATTTCTGCAGACTGGTTGTCTCTTTCAAGCTTGATTTACCCGAGGTACAAGTACCTACTCCCAACTAATTCAAGTGTGTGGTTGTCACGTGTTACCTGGATGTTGTCTGGACTCATGACCTTGGTCTTCAGGAGGTTCATCCTCAGACCTACGGCTCCCGAAACTTCCTTCAGCTCTCTCAGCATTGCTCCAAGCTCGTCTGCATCGGTGCTCATTAAGATGATGTCGTCAGTAAAACGCAGGTGACTCAAGAACTTCCCGTCGATATTAACGCCATTTCGCTCCCACGTCAGTTTTTGAAAGACATCTTGCAGCGCCAGGGTGAACAGTTTCGGCGAGATAGTGTCACCTTGTCTGACCTTTTTCTTGGTGGGGATCCTCCCGGTGACTAAGTCTTCCTCGACTTTGACGTGGAGAGTGGCATGTTCATAGATGTCTCTGATGAGATTCGAATGAGTCTATTCTCGCAGCGTTCATCGTATGTAGTACTGCCCAAATCTTCAACGTGTCGAAAGCCTTCTGGTAATCGACGAACGCCAGGTGGAATGAAATGTTGTACTGAGCGTGTGTACCGGCTTGGATGTGGTCGGTCATACTGTACCCCTTCCTGAATCCAGCTTGCTCTACAGGTTGGTAGAAGTCGAGCTTATTAGTGAGACGGTTGGTAATTATTTTTGTGAGCTTGTATAATACAGAGAGGAGGCTAATTGGTCGACGGTAGTTTTCGGGAATCTCCTCTGATCCGAAGCGCGACGTTCTGAACCACTCGGCCTCTGTCCTCACGGATATGGTAAGGTCCTGGTACTGACTGGCTGTACAAGCTCCGGTAGAAGTTCTCGATGACTACTCTAATTTCGCCTTTCCCTGACACAACTACGCCCTGCTCTTTCTTCATCTTGGATAAGTAGTTTTCCAGCCGCAGTTCTGGAATGAAGGACTCTCATATTCATATTGTCCTCAATGACTTCTAGTATTATCCGCGTGTTGTGTGCTCTTAAGTCTCTTAAATATTCTGTCCAGCTGGCGGTACTCTGGTGCGTCGCGATCAATGACTCTGCGGTCTTCTAGAAGTCTTGACCGTATCACGAGTGAGTTTCGAGTTCCGGTGCTTTCCAAATGTACTGACTTTCTTATTTGCCACTCGGATACTTCCGACGATTTTCCCCGCCAGCTCATCTAACTCCAGGTTCTTCAGTGCGTCCGTCGGTTCCAGTCTTCTTTCAATCAATCTCCTCCTGCTTGTCCTCCAGCTTAGTCTTCGTTGGTCTTAGCTTCTTCTCGGTCTGTTTCTTTCTCTCCAGCCGGGTGTTGACACATATTCTGGATCTCATCAGTCTGTGGTCACTTCCCGTGCAAAAGCGGCTTAGAACTGACACATCGGTGCATATACATTTATCAGTCGCATAGTCAATCTCGTTTTTTACTGTACCGTCAGGGTTCCTCCAGGTCCACTTCTTTTGCGGAGGCTTCAGGTAGAACGTATTTTCATGTAATACATCCCTTCCCTGCTCAGCAAGTTCAGCATCGTTTACCCTCTGTCGTTCCATGTGCCCAGTCCGAAGCTGCCGATGTTTGGGGGATCCGCTGTGGTTTTTTTTCCCAATCTTAGCGTTGAAATCTGCGGTGATGACCTTGAACTTTGTCACTCCGCATTCTTTGCCATGGAAAGGTCTTCATAGAAATGATCTATTTCTTCATTAGGCGAGGCGGAGGTGGGGCATAGGCCTGGATGATCTGCATGTTGCATCTGCTGTTTAATTTTAGCATGATGTAGATTACTTTATCCGATATTTGCTCGCTAAGTAGTTGTTTCTTAGGAACCAAGTTTAGTTGAATACGTCCATACAACTGACACTTACGGTTACTTTTTTCTTTTCTTAAATATTACGTGTAGAAAAAAATATAAAAAATACACTTATTTTTTATTTTAAATGAAAGCAAGAGCCTAATTTTTGTGTTTATGCTGAATGATATAGAAATGAATTTGAATGTGGCTACAAAGGTGTTACCTGAAGTGGCACTTCGACCATAACCTATGTACGCTTTTAAAATGTATTGACGTTTATTGATGTATTCTGTTAGATTAGGTGAATCAAACAAAGGCAAAAATCAAACATCGGAATCGAAAACGACAATATTCTAGATGGAAAATATTTAATGTAGGTGCGCGTCTAGTATCTTATAAGTACGCTAACTGAATCAGTATAGGCCACCCACAATACTGTAAACTGCTGACTCAGTTGTAAGAGTAGATATATTATGGCTAAAAACAATTACACATTACTTGAAGTAAACTAGAATTAAATAATTTCCTGCAGAATTATTTTTAAATTACAGCTCATGTCGTGTAAGTAGATTCATGAATTCAGAGATTTAGGAAGTTCCAAGCATTATTGGCGTTGATATTTGATAAAATAATGTACCTACGGTGTATTAAAGGTTATCTTACCCAAGTTGCATCTAAACTAACCTGTTTCATCGTCTATTGCCACTACTTTTGCCATAGTGTTTGGAACCAATTTTCCTATAGAACCAGAAGTCACAACCTCCTTTACAAGTTTTCTTGTAGTCGTTGACACAACTGGGGAAGTTTCTGTGAGGCCATAACCTATAAAGGTTGCATTGAAAAAAAAGTAGTGCATATATTTATACTTTCCTTACCTTGAACTATTAATACATCTCCCCCAGCCTTTTCCAGAAATCTTTCCTCATCTAAAGCACCTAGAGGAGCGGCTCCTGACATAACTATTCTTATGGTTTTTAAGTATTCTGGTTTTACATCTGGATGTGCTGCGAGAAATAACACTGCAAACAGATATAAACGTTTGGTATGTGTTGATCGTCTTAAGAACTTATCTTCTACATATTTATTGTCGACGTTGTTAATTCATATTATCCCTTCAGAGTTCACCATATCAGTTAAATGAGGATGAATTTGATCGTCGAAAGTTTTGTGAGGAGGATTTTTTTCCGACGAATCTTTTTTATTTAAATTGCATACTCAACAGATAAAATTATAGATAATGGACACCGCAGAATTCACATTGGATGATTCGATAGGAGTGATAGTGTCGCGAGTTCTTATTCTTTTGAAACACTCTGGCTAGTGAAATTTACTGCAATTTCTTCTACTATTTAAAAGTTAAAGTTTACATAAATAAACTTTGTTTAGAGGATTTAAATGAAAAATTCGTCAAATAAGCCCTGATGTCTACTAATTTTCAAAATGAGTTTATTAATCGATTACAAAGCTGTCAGAATGTAAACGGAGTTTAGATTTAAATTTAAATATTAATTAAACGTGTCAGTGTATTTATTTTATAAATACGTGACAAATATGCATTCTTGTTTCAATAATATTAAATCTGCTACAATGCATCATAATATGTCTTTTGTGCTTTGGTTGAAATGTTACTCAAGATCTTACCTAGAGGTGGTGCAGCAAAAACCAAAGAAATTTTATGTTTCTTCAATACGGATATGTATAGATCAGGCGTAAATTTGCTTAAGGTAACCGATTTGGCTCCATAGTACAGCATGTTGACTAATGATACAACAAGCCCATATATGTGGAACATTGGTAAAACCGATGGAGCTATATCTTGATAACTGTCTGAAAAATGAATAAACCTAATTAAAGTTTATGAATCTGGGAAAGAAACTAGATCTGCAAGTGATGTTTTTTGTAAGTTATTAATTCTTGAATGCATTTTTGTTTTTTTCTTACTGAAGTTATCAAAAATTAGTTACCTGTAGTTGGTATATTATTATTACAATCTGGATGGCTCATTTGAGTAACATTAGAAACTATATTGGAATGTGCTAACTCAACTCCTTTTGGCAAGCCAGTGGTGCCGCTGGAATACGGCAAAATTGCAATATCGTTCGCACTTCCTGGTTGAAAATCGGGAATGTCTATTTTTTCATCTACTAGTTCGCTAAATTTTATTGCTCCTTGTGGTATACTTTCGTTATTCTAAAATAAATGATAGATTTTAATTAGACCGTGGAAAAAGGAAAAAAAAACAATAAAATGAACCTTTCTCTACATTTTAAGACATTGATGAGAAAAATCATTCTTAAGCTGTTAAATTGCACTTGTTTCATTGGCCAATAACATTTTTGTTTATTAACCGATTTTAATGATCTTGGTGTCGCTGCTTACAGAATATAATGGACTATCGACAAAATATTTCAAAATGGCCGATTTTTTTAAATGCTAGATGGCATCGGGTTTGAATATAGCCCTCTCTTTACGCCAATTCTTTTTGAATAAAAAATGTAGAAATGGCACATCCAATAGAAAAAAGCAATAAAATGGACTTGCGAATTGCTTAAATATTGACGAAAATATGAGTACATAAAATTACCTGTTTTTTTACATATTCCATAATGTTTGCGCGAAGTGTATTGTAATATTGTTGATATAAAAAATATCTTAAGACCTGTTTACTGATTTCTAAGATTTTATCCGTGATATTTTTATTTGCTTTGTATTTTCCTGTTTTTATATTGGTATATATATTCATTTTTATTAGTGTATTGATATATTGCTGCGTTTTAGTAATTAAATAATTTTGTTATGTCTGTTTTATTTATTCTATAACCGAGTATGATTAAATAGTTTTGCAAAACGTGCCAATTTTCAAATGAAATGCATACACATTCGGAGAATACCGTTCCGTTTCCAATTAAAAATAAATTAGACCTGTCTGAGGTATGAATTCACAACTCTTGCGTTGCAGAAATTTAAATTTAATTCCGCAGTTATGCAAAGCTCGTTATATTACTACATATTAGTCAGCAAATAAAATACATAGCTTTACTTATTTTATTACCTAACATTTCATACTGCCGCGGTCGATGCAATTTCGGTTCAGCAAGTCATCATCAAATCAAATGATAGCAACGTGTATGGTGAAATGTCTGTCGAATAAAATGTTCTTTCTGTACTTTGGAAGGACACTACTTCCTTGATATCAAATTTTAGGTTATAGCTCTCATAAATGTTATTTAAAATACATTAGTATTGTTTCAGAAACTATTTGAATACGACCTAATAATAATATAATATCACTGCCAACTTTGTTCTAACCGCATATCAGGGCTAGTCAAAGCTCCTGATTCCAAAGCCATTTCTCAAACAATATTTGTCTTGCCTTCATGGATATGTTTGTTCAGTTGTAAAAACGTATCTGCAAAGAGCAACATGTCGCTTTGCAAAAAAAGCTACCCGCTGTTTATCCGACAAAATTCAGAGGTCTCGGGATATAACCCCCGATAATTGCATTGTAAGTGACAATTATTATACAAAAAATTATCGTATGTAATATCATAAGTGCTTAAAATTTTATCGATAAATTTTTTTCGAGATTGCCTAGTAATATTAAGAGTGTAAATTGGCCACTTTATTATCTAATTAAATCACGAGCGCTTTAGCGCGAGGGATTTAATTTTTGATAATAAAGTGACCAATTTACACGAGTAATATTACTGTTGGCAATATCGCTCGAGAAAAAATTTATAGGTAAAATTTTCAAGCGCGAATGGTATTTGCGGAGAATATTTCACGAATAAATTATTTAAATACAAAAACATATCTTTAACGACGAAATGTCAAAGTAACGTATTAAGTGACAGTTGACATAAAGAATGATTTTATCAACAGTAAAAACACAAGAGCTTTTTTTTTATCGGATAAATTTCTCTTCGTAACGAAACAATTTTGCCAAATAGTGATTTTAAGAGAAAAACTGACATGAAAAAATCGCGAGACCGGAGGTCGAGCGATTTTGTCAAATGTCAGTTTTTCGAGCAAAATTACTGATTGGCAAAATTTTGAGTTAAAAGAAATTTATCCATAAAAAAAAAAAGCTCGAGTGTTTTTTGGCAAGATAAATTAACGACAGAATATGTGCAACGAACAACAACAATAATTATTTTTATTTATACAATTATTTGAAGGAACAGTTAAAAAAAAAAATACAGTTGTTATAAATGGTTTGGTTTGGTGTACTGATTTTAAAGTGACATGCGACTACTAGATGTACACTGATTTTGAGGAACAGGCATTTTTATCGGTGATAAAAAACGATGCACCTTTTTTATCGCTGTCAAAGTGACAAAATGTGACTGTCAAATAGACTTTTTCATAAGTATAGGAGTTAATTTATCTCGATAAAACTGTTTCAGGGATTTTATCGATATAATACTGCTGTCATTGGTCCAAATTTAAAAATTGTAGTAGTTTCATTGGCTAATAATTTCTGAGTGAAATAATCGGGAAAATTGCACTGGGCTTGACAGCTGTAACGTCAGTTGAATCAATATAAAAATCGAAGATGTTTTCTTTCTTTTTTATTTTTCTGTAAAGATAACGGGCTTATAGAAGCAAAAAGAACATAATTAATTACCTAATTTTTAGGCTATTGACTATGTCGAAACAAAAAGAGGGGTAAAAGGAACTAAATCGTTAAAGGTATTTTATTGTTTCATATTATGTTCAGCTGTACCAAAGTTTACTACTTTGGTTGTACCTACCCGAAAAATAATAAATCCACAAAGTGCTGTTTTTATGCTTGGATTTTTGAGCACGAAATAAATTTGTCCATTTTATAGTTTTTTGACTAAAACTCAAAAACTATGCATTTGTAGTATATGTTATACACATAATACGATTTTTTGTAGAGAATCAAATTTCCTATCGAAATGGCACTTTAAAAAGTCAAAAAACTTTTTTCAACAAAATAAGTCAAAAAAACTATTTAAAATAAAACAGAAAAATTTAATTTGTTTGAGCGGATTTAGGAATAGGTATTGGTTCACAAAAAAGGACTAAACCGCACGGCTTAAGGACGTACCATCAAATTCAACAGTGGAAAGGAAATATTTTAAATCCTTTTCAGTGGGGTTGGAAAAAATTTATAAAATGGATTAATGCCAACTAGCACAACCAAACTTCCTGCACCGCAGATTTTACTGGAACAAATGGCTTGCGGGTGCATAAAATAAGGTTGTCACGGAAATTTGCGGCTGCAGAAAATTAGGAACTAGCTGCTCCATGAGTCCATGTTCTGCAAACAATGTATGGGCTTAAATTGTGAAAGCGTTGATGTTCCAGAAGTTACGGAAGAAGATGTCCAAAACGATGTTGATGAAGATAATTGATATTCAATTCGAAAACATTATGGGAGAAATATAATAGCTATGTAATTTTCAAGAGAAGAATCTTTAAAATACCTATAAATTAGTACAACATAAAAAAAATATTTTGACAATTTTCTTATTTCTATTTATTTTTTAGAATTTGGCGTGATTCCCAGAATTAAGTTCAATGAATACAACATAAAAGTTTTTTTATATCTAAGTTCATATAAATAACAAAATTTTGAACAAGTACCTTTGTCATTAGCATTGAAAACCGAAAATAATTTTTGTGTGAAAAGAAAATAATTTTTGCGTGTAAAAATTAAAAGTAGATAACATGGTATAAAGGTTAAATTTATGTATCGTGGTATAAAGGTAAAAAGTGGTAAAATTGTAAAAAAGTAGGTAACTTTGAACGACTGTATCTCAGCCAATTACGTCAGCTTCGTTTCGTGAACCAATATCTATACCTAAATCCACTCAGAAAAAAGTTATAAACAAAAATTTAAAAAAATAAATTAAATTTTTCGGTTTTGCTGAGAAGAGCATTCAAAGCGTGTTGACTTTAAGAACGTGCATTCAATTTTGAGGTAATTTTTATGTACTTAATACAGTGTGTCGCACTTAAGACCGATACACCCTTGTAACTTTTTTCATTTTTATCCGATTTAAACCAAATTTCACTCAAAGATAGAGCACATTAGGATCAACTGATGGCCCAAAAGCCATTTGCTCCTAATGCAAAGCCACCTACGATATCAAAATAAACTGGGAAAATCAAAAAAAAATATTAGGCATTTTTTTATCAAAAATTTTATTAATGAAAGTTGTTCAGAATTGTTCAAAAACCTTAAGTCCAAAATTTAATCACAATAAAAAAATATTAATATTTTGTTTAAAAAATGTCTAAAAATATAATTTTAATGGGTTATTGTATTGTAATATTTTATTTATTTATTTTTTAAACTAAAGAAATACTCTGCAACTAAATACGATTGATAATTGATATTGTAAAATTATATTCTCGAACTTAAAATTTTTTAAATCAAAATTTCAATATTTTTAAATTTTGATGAGGTTTTGGATTTAAGGTTTTTAGACAATTCTGAATAACTTTCATTAGTAAAATTTTCCGATAAAAAAATGCCTAATATGTTTTCTTGATTTTGCGTTTATTTTGGTATCGCAGGTGGGGGCGAATGGTTTTTTCGCCATGAGTTGATCCTAATGGGATCTATCATTGAGTAAAATTTGTTTCATCTCGGATAAAAATGAAAAAAGTTACAAGGGTGTATCGGTCTTAAGTGCGACACTACGAGTATATTACTACAGAGCATTATTTGAACTGAAATGACTTTTAACTTGAAAGAAAGGGGAAAAGTCGCTTAAAAATAAACAAAAATAACCATTTTTCGAATAAATTAAGAATGCATTCTAGTAGACACGAAAACGTGTCTGTAAAATAAAAAATAAATTCTAATGAATTATGTGAAATTAACGAATAAAATATTTAAAGCAGATTATTATGAAAAACTAATTTGATTATCGGTCTTCGACCTTCACAGCGATAGAGTGGAAGTGTATGAATTCCACTATAACTATATTCAAAAGCTACTTTTACAGCGTGTATATTTCGATGAACCTTTTTGATATTATCTCAACAAATTCCGTTACAAGCAGGTTTTTCCGAGGCTTTACGGACATTTTAATCAAATGAATATTTTATATATAATTAAACTAAAAACAAATAAATGGTTGGTTATCTCTGTTTTATAGACTTGTTTGTTGTCTCCAAAGTAGAAAAGTGTAGAGTGATTTAGTATTTTATTATAGTTATATAAATGGAAGCTAATTGTCATCATATTATCAGCAGAAATCAATTATAATTTGTTTTAATTATGAATTGGGTGTTCAAGCGAGAATAGAACCCCCGCCTAGATCCTTCCCCTTTAGCACAATTTGAAGAGTAAAAATTCGTTCCTTAACAATTTTTCCAGCAGTTTTCAAATATGTCCATCATAATTGCCTATATCTCATGATATACAGAGTGTTGCATGTATATTTTTTCAACTTGTGTGACACATTATCGTAGTTGTCGCAATTTATTCTGAACACAATTAATATATATATACCGGGTGGTCCAAAAAAAACCGGAATTTTTTATTTCTCTAATAGTTTCGCCAATTTTTAACGGATTTTAATTATTCAAAAACTAAATTATAACTAAAATATCACGTTATGAGGTAATATAAATATATTTCAATGCCGTTTTGACTAAAATAAATATTGGTGTTTAGGCGAGTGGCATAGAATATCAACAAAATTGTGATAAAACGGTTTTATGTTACGGACTATATATCTTCGGAAACAACTGGTCGATTTTAGTGTTTGATGTCTTAAAATATTCACAAATGTTTATTCTATTATACTTCCAGCCTCAATCTTTTCATTGTTTATTTAGCAAAAATAGTTCAAGCCGATCTTAAAGAAGGCCCAAGTTTGATGACTAACGCCATCTACAATTTTAATAATAATTAAAATATATTTATATTACCTCATAACGTGATCTTTTAGTTATAATTTAGTTTTTGAATAATTAAAATCGGTTAAAAATTGGCGAAACTATTAGAGAAATAAAAAATTTTGTTTTTTTTGGAACACCCGGTATAATACTTGAGTTTCAGCAAATCTTAAATGATACTCTCGTCTCGCAGCGTGCATATTTTTATCAAATAATATATATGTGTCATAAATATAATTTCTCACTTCAACTGAATAGTTATATTTAGAAGCAACAGAGAACAATCAAACTCAATTAAATACCTGTCAAGACTTAACTTATGTCAAATTATTTCGTTGCGACCAAAGCCACCTTTTTTTTTGAAAACCAACAACTATGATCCGGAAATTCATTCGATTAAATTAATTTTTTGTTCGGTTATCTTTGGAAAAAACTCATAAGTATTATGTATATTGTGTTCAGAATGAAAAATTGCACTAACTACAATAATTAGATACAGGGTGTCACATAACAAGTTATAAAATATATATTTCCTTGCTTTTCAGGGGGGTGGTTAGTTTATTCGAATTTTCGAGTAAAGTTTAACTCATAATCTGGAAATAATATTTTTATATTGTTTCCGTTAGTAGATATGGATATGGATAGGTATGGGCGTAATTATAATGGTTTCTAAAAAATTATTTAAAAATAAAAATTTGTAAAATATGTAGTACTTATAAAAAGTGAAAGTTTATTTTTTTTTAATATTTCGAAATTCAAAATCCAAATATCTTTATTTCACTTTTTATTCGATACATTTGAAGATTTTATATAGGTCAATATTTTAACCAAACCAAATGTAATGCTAAAATATGTGAACATAACAATATTCTAAACTTATACTAGTTACATACCCGAAATAGAAATCAACTCTTTAAGATTAGTGTTATGTTTATTTAAACGCTAAATGTTTATTAACCGATTTTCCAACTACCAAAGTAACACTCAAACAAATTTCTTATTAGAGGAGGAAAAGAAGCCCTACATCTTTATAGAGTCACCTAAACCACTTCTTTTAAGTATAATTTGTAAAATATTTTCGAAACCACTCGCTGGATATGTCTAATCGTACAATAATTTGGAAACTGCCGAATTTTGCGTAGACTAATCGTTTTAAAAAATGTATTTTCGGCGAGTACAGAATTGGTAATTTGAAGGACTTGACCTTATTTCAGAATTTGAAAGGGCATTAAATTGCCCATTGTCATATTAAAACCGAGATGAGAAACCTAAAATTACAAAAGTAAGGCTTGAAGAATAATTTGAGTTCTCTACAAGTAAATATTCAAAGCCTTATTTAAGCTCACTTTTTTCTTTTGTGCAAAGTGGTATTTGTTATTTTAGAATTCTAAGAAGTATTTTTATGTAAAACCACATATGGTCTAAAACGGAAGAATGCGGTATTTTCATCTTTTTGGATAACCTTGATATCTCCGCAACTATCCACTTTAGGGCTTTATTTTTCAAATTCCGGATTACGCTCTTCCATTAAAGAAAAAAATTAGTCAACCTTCCGCTTCAAATAACCTTGAAACTCCTCACTCACCGAAATCACGTTATTATCAACTGAAAAAATTTTAAAACTGAAATTTTATAGGAAATATTTTTAAAAATTTTTAAAAATTTTCCACATTTTTGAAATTACAGGGGTTAAATTCAAGAATTAATATTAATACATAAATGCACATGTTTTGATGTCATTTTCAAGATTTTCTACGTTACGGTTTTACTGCGTGAGGCCAAGACAGATAAAAAACGTAACGAGTGTGGCTTTGATAGCAGTAAGAAAAGGCAAAATTCAAATTGGTAATTTGTCATGTTTTTTTAATTTCTTAAATTTCATACTTTACAATATCATTTAGCTGGCTACTAAGACTCTTAAACTTTGATTCCAGCATGCATATTATGTTCTCTGGAGTACCCACTCAATAATTAAATAAAACAAAATTAACTAGATGACTAACAAGATTTTTAAACTTTGTGCCTAATATTAACATATGTGCTCTCAAGCAGCCACTCAATAATAATTGTTATAATCAAGATATCAAGGGTTTCTTGATTTATGGACTTTCATTCACCATTCAGTTGTAAAATATTTGCTGCTATATTTAATATTTTGAAAAATATATAAATTTTAAGCCTACCTTTGTTTTAATGGTTATTACCGGCAATTCTTTTTTAATTAAATTGGCTGCCGACTTCACCGTGCCATGGTACTCTGGTAATGTTATTACTATCTTTGCTGAAGAATCCAATAATTGCTTGGATATTTCCTCTGAAAAAGAAATATGTATTTATTAATTATGAATTTGAATCTTTCACAAAAACCGCGCGATTATACATACAGGGTATTGTTTAAGTACGCAGACAAAATTTAAGGGGTAATTCCTTTTCTGATTTTAAGACAAAAAATTCATATAAACACGTGTTCTAAACGTTTAGATTTTTGAGATATAGATAGGGTGTAATAATTATAATAATAATAATTTTTTCGGTTTTTTTAATTTTTCTTTGACAGTTTTAGGGATAATTAATTCAAATTTAGAACAAATAATACTTTTACCAGTACCTATGAAACAACGTTATTAACATTTGAAATAATCTACAGGGTCCTCGTTTTTTTGTGGTCATGACCCCTTGGAGCCACTCCAATTTTTTATTACTACGCCACTGACTAAGTTTGAGAATAAAATGTAATTTATCATTAGCATTATCTAAAAATCTTAGGACGGTCGATTTACTCAATAACTACGTTTCAAGGAAAAAATAGGTTGTATGAAAGTTCCCAGTTTTTGGAAATCTACTATACCCTATACCATCATCAAAAAACAATAGACTCCGCCCCATTAATTTTATGGTTGCGCAGAACGGTGTGCGCAATAGTCAGTTTTACACGATGAAATTAAAGAAAGTTGAGATAGCTTCAACAAAATTTGTTTATTATACGTGTTATAGTTTATACTACAGCTATACTGTATTTTTATAATGTTTATTCCCATTAAATTTTCTATTATACATTATCAATTTTGGATTTTTAAAAATAATACTTATTTCCGCGAAAATTTAAACGAAGTTAGTCCGCATTGCGCAAACTCAAGTTACTTTATCAGAGACATTTATTTCTGATTTCCGGTCGTCTGTCTAGACCAGCTGATCTGATTGATGGTTTGTTGTTGACATTTGTAGTTTTTAGGTTAGGTGCTTTCGCGAGTTATTTCCACATATTTAAAAGAAAGTATGAGGTTATTTCAGGCAAAAAAGATTAGTTTGTGATTTACTGTAACAATTTCACATAGATTACTCCACTGGATAAACCCCAATGACCCCCATGCACTACTCAATAGCCAAATCTGCCGAGTCGTTTACTTCTTGGTTTCCACCACTGTACATATTTATTTATTAATATCTATCGTAAGATTACTTTTGGTTCTTTTTACGAATAGTCGTGGAATGTTCAAGCAATAAAAACTATACAAACTATATATTATATAATGTAGGTATCTACATCTTGTTTTATTTTTATTCTTAATCTTTAAAAAGCCTATCATTTGCTAGAAGGCAAGAACTTAACTACTTATAAGTTTTAACATGTCCAAATAAATAAACACATACCTACCTACTTCTTCTTAATTTTCACAAGGTTTTCTATCTATTACAGCTCCTACGTATAAGCAAAGTTTACTAATAGTATTCAGTAAACTTTGGTATAAGAAAGTTATGAATGATATCAATATAATATAATAATAGAATTGCTTTATTCATCATTACAATACATTTGGTACTTAAATCAGTAGAAAAAAATAGACTTTAAAAGCCCTACATATACATAAATTTGTAAATAATATTAAAACAACGATAATAAGATAAACGTATATAATATAATTGGAAAAATAATATATGATGTCACTTTTATTTTTTACACTGAACAGTCAGAACCGGCGAGCAGTTCCTATTTCTCCTTCGAAAAAAAAACCATAATTTACTTACAGTAAGGCCAGCGTTCACCCAAGTCTCATCTAAAAACTACAACTTCTATGTTCTTCCCTTAGGGCACTATTACGTGACGTTTTTGAGAACCTTTAATGCCAAACACAATTACATTACAACACAAAGAAATAAAAAGTCCGAAAGTAATCGTCACAAAGTACTCCGTTTAAGATGAGGCAAATAATCATCTTCATGCACCGCTGCTAAAATTTTGTTTGCAGTTGGTGGTTCATTTCTTTCAAAAAAGGAATGGATTATACGCTTGAGAGCACTTTTAGTTCCTTCATCAATATTGTCCAAAACTGCCCGTTGTCGGTGGTACACTTTTGGTGGCTGATGTTGGTGTGTTTGTTTGTATTCATGAAGAATATTAGAAACACTTGGAACACTCACACCTGCTGCCTTTGCAGTGAACTCCATGCATTCCATCTTTGGTTTCTCCGGATTCTCCCCATCGTAGGCCTTAAAAATGTTCAGAACCTTTTCCTTATCTTCCACCGAAAAATGTCTGGATAATCGTTTTTTGGGTGGAGAAATTATACCTCCCTCAGCCATCATAAACCTTAAAAAAACCCGTTTTAACATTTAATCAATATTAATCGTTTGCATTTACGTACCTTATTACTTTAACTCCCAGATGAAATGTGAAATGTCACAAAAACGAATAAGTTGACAGTCACGCCGGCGCCCCATTTATTCGCGTTTTTCATACGTTTTCGCCTTAAAGATGTTCAACACGTTTTCCTTATCCTCAAAAAATGCCTGGAGATTCGTTTTTTCGGTGGATAAATTGGGCCCCCTTCTATTGAGTTTTCGATTTGACCTTAAAAAAACGATGTTTTAACATTTAATCAATATTAATCGTTTGCATTACCTACTTACCTTAATACTTAATACACAAATAAAGTTAATCCTAATACGTACCTTCACAAAAACAATTTGAAATAATTTCACATAGACGAATGAATATGACAGTTGACAGCACAGGTTTACAGTGAGGCCGGCTCCCCATTTATGCGCGATTTTTAATATGTTTAGCGTTTATACGTTTCGCGACAATGATAACATAGCTGATTGGTCTATTGCCAAAATACATAAAAGTTTTAATGTGTGACGCCAGTATTGTAGAGTCGGCCTTTGTCAAATTTAGTGGTTGCTTTGTAACTCGGGTTCTATAAATTCGACCAATAGAGAAATTCCATTCAAATTTAGCGGGCATTTTTGGGGAGGAGTCTACTGCTTTTTGTTGGTGGTACAGAGTATAGATAACAATATGAAATTTTCGATATGTGAAGAGGATCAAGGTCATTTGAAAATCAACTGTTTTATAATGGAATGGTGAAGATTAACTGTCAGTTAATGATTTATATGCAGAATTTGATTGTTTTTCAGATGCAGGAATAAAAATATATCGTTAGAGTCTCTAATAACTTCTGAAAAAATTACTGCATCTTTTGAGATAAAATTATACTTTATTGATTACTTCAATCCTTACTCTCTGGAAACTCTTTAAAATTCCAAATGCATGGATTCAGGTGAAGAAATTGTTCGTTGGTGACCAATGCAATTCGTTTAATGTGGAGCAAATACATTTTAAGACCAGTTTCAATGTTTATCTACTATGTTTACTATCAGGTGATTTAGTTGTTGATAGTTTATATAAAATGTATGTATATAGCAAATTCCGTGTGGGGTATTTCCTTCCCTCTTCAAACAAAAATTACGATACTCATAGCGTTTTTATTCGATGAAAGCATACAAGCAATAAGTAAATATTTGACGGTTAACTACAGAATTTCATTTATATTGTAGTTCCTAACTAGTAGCTGAATGATTTTCATAATATAGGTACTATACAGTGTATTTGATTTAGTTATTAGACCTACATTCCGAGAAAAAATTTGACGTATAAAAAAATAAGAAACAGTGGCTAACTTCTAGTGAGGGCTCTATTAAATTGAGGATAGTGAGAACACTGAGAATTATATTACCAGGCAATGAACGGAAAATTGAATACTGACAATAGCAAGGAGGTGATGTGTATATGTGGCTGTACAGGTTTGTGTAATCTTGTGCATGATCTGAAAAAAGGTGTAGAGAGATGCTCCAAAATTATAAACCAGCCAAGCGAAAAAGCCGATATTCTAGTAGCGGCTGTAGAAAAATTACAGGAGGATCAAAACAAATTAAATAGCGAGACTCTAACCAGCAAAGAATTTGTTTTGTCAATCAAAATTATCTCTGACCAAAATAATGTCACAGAAATGATCCAAAAAGTAAAGCCAGAGGATTTAAAAGTCGGTGTGGTATTCGCGAAGTTTACCGAGAATGGAAAAGAATACCTAAAATACACGAATAAGGCTCATTGTGATACTAAAACAAAAATGGACGACATTATACCAATAAACATGCCACCACAACTTGCAAATACCTATAAAAGCCTTTACGAGGATTTTACGGAACCTCTTACGATAAAATATCGTTTTCAAAATCAAAGTGTGCAGAAAAAGTAGTTTATAAACAAGGTAGTTCATGTTATTACAAGTGGATGTCAGAATTTTTGTAATTTTAGGAATAATGGTATCAAGTGACGATTTTATATAAAGTCGATCGAGTGAGTTTGAATTGTCTTGAAAATTGTGGAATATGTTAAGAAATGTCAATTAAAAAACTACTTTCATTGAAAACTGAAGAATAATTCAACATATACCGTTATATGGTGAAATTAGATAAGATTTCCAACTTTTTGAGACCTATCCGCCATATTTGTCACTTCCGGTTTCACCGAAAATGGCCGCAATAGTCTTTTTCTAAATGGACCACCCTGTATATTTTTACATTTTTGAAATAAAGATCACATTTTGGATACATTTATGCTATTTTGAACAATTTATACAGGGTTGCACGAAAAATAATTCGAATTTTAGTTGTCAATCTAAATGGCTGCGAATATGTTAAAATTATTTGTGTTCCAATGTACTTCATATAAAAAATACGAAAACGTCAATATGTCCAAAAATACATCATACAGGGTGCTCTAAACTCATTAAAATCACATTTTCCCAAATAGCTTTTTTTAAAAAAACATTATGATATGGGCCACCTGGATATTCAAAAAACTCTATTTAGTAGGGGTTAAACGGTACCAAAAGTTCCGTAATGTGTAATCGTTCCCGGCAGGAATGACAATTTTTCTTAAGAAATTTACAATTTATATCGAAGTTCAATTAAATTTTGATCAACCCTGTATATTTGTGTTAATCAGAATGGGCCTCTGGCTCATTCTTGTTGCAAATCATAAAATATTAACACAAATATACAGGGTTGATCAAAATTTAATTGAAGTTAGATATAAATCATAAATTTCTTAAGAAAAATTGTCATTCCTGCCGTTAACGATTACACATTACGGAACTTTTGGTACCGTTTAACCCCTACTAAATAGAGCTTTCTGAATATCCGGGTGGCCCATATCATAATGTTTTTTAAAAAAGAGTTATTTTGAAAAATGTGATTTTAATGAGTTTAGAGCACCCTGTATGATGTATTTTTGGACGTATTGACGTTTTCGTATTTTTTATATGAATAATTTTAACATATTCACAGCCATCTAGATTGACAACTAAAATTCGAATAATTTTTTGTGCAACCCTGTATAAATTGTTCAAAATAGCATAAATGTATCCAAAATGTGATCTTTATTTCAAAAATGGAAAATATACAGGGTGGTCCATTTAGATAAAGACTATTGGGGCCATTTCCGGTGAAACCGGAAGTGACAAATATGGCGGATAAGTCTCAAAAAGTTGGAAATCTTACCTAATTTCACCATACAAAATTTTATCCTGATATCTTTAAAAACGAGGAAGTTACAGGGGTGGCCCACTATTCGTTTACACCCGGTATACCTTCTACTTGATATTTGGGAGATATGATTTTTAATTGGTGGATTGGAATGAATCATTCAGAGGAGAACTTTTAAAATAATGATACTTCCTGTGATGTATGAATTCCAAATTCTAAATGTAGTCAATAAGTAAAAAAAAAAACAGATTAGTGGTATCCTATATAAGAGATCAAACATGTTTCTAGAGTAGTGGTGGTCTCCTATATAAGAGGTTGATCAAACATATTATGTTTATAGAGGAATATGAAATGGATGTGAGCGGTGTCAACTAACAGCTATTAAAATACGTATATTCTGATTTCGTTTGTGGTATTGGACAAAAACAAAAAGAATACCTATTAAATTTGACTAATTATTGTTTGGCCATTGTTTTTCTTTTTATTTTATAAAATGTCAAAAATTCTTTGAGGAATGGTTAATAATGCGACCTAGTGGAATATATACTAAGTGTACCAATAATCAATTATAAAATCATCAATAAAATATTTTAAAAAATATTGATATTTTTATTATCATTATTAAAGATATAATTTAAGCTTAATAGCCTTATTAGCAGTAGAATTAGCAAATTTAAAATTAGAAATTAGCAATAGAAATGTTTTTGACTGTCATAAAAATAGTGTAGGTACCTTTCAACAGTCAACTATTTTATTTTAAAAATATACAGGGTGTCTCAAAGTTCAATGTAGATATCTGTGAGAGAGGGTACTTTGATGGTCCCAAATCATCCAATTTGATACATTTATATTGATGTTTCATCTCTAAACTTACAATTATAATATCTATTGGACTTTTTTAAATACATGATAAAAATTGGATTAAAAATTAGAAAATTCAAAAAGTCTAAAAATAAATTATTGAAATAATATTTTTTTTAATTTACCACACATTCATTATGATTACCAATTAAAAAAAGATATCCCCAAAAATTAAAATAAATTCTTCAAGTTTTAACTCTCTCGAAATTGGGTGTTTAACTTACACCCTGTGCCCTGTATATTTTAATACTATAATCCAGAGTAAACTCAGGCTGTTGTACCTATACATCTGTAACTTTAACATAAACATACAGTTTACCTCTCAAATTTGAGACAATGATAAAGATGCTTAAAATGAGCGGAAAAGTCTCCATAAACTTACATCCTGATTATGAGATTGCTAACAAACATAAAGGGTGTTTTGTGAAAGATTACCAATGTTTTAAATTGGTTGGAAACGAAAGCTTTTGACTGAATTCTTAGGGGTTGTGTCATGAAGTGGAGGAGCCAAATTCGCCGAAACTATGTTTTTTTTGCGTAGTACTAAAAATCCATTAGCCAATCGCTATTCGCCACCGCTTTGAATCGTAAACTTTGGCATAATAACAAAAATTAAGGTATTATGTATTACATTTCACAGTTAATTTTAACAGCGCTTGTGAAAAGATTATGTGTTATCTCATGTATTTACATAAAACTTTTTATGACTTAATAATTACGAAACTAAATTAAATGATCTTATTGTTTTACATAGTAACACCTAGTTCATTATGTATATATTGTCCAAATCTAAACAAACTAACTGCCATTTAAATCTATATACGCATTTGAAAAATTCAAAGTAAAATATCTATATTACTTAGTAAATAATCTATTATGTAATATTCCATGCCAAAATGACGTATTTTCTTTTTTGATATTTATTTTTTGTATGGTTCTTTAACACCCTGTATCTCGGAAACTAAGCGTTTCCCGACCCATATTTATACGAATTTTTTTTCATATTTTGTGAAGTTCTATCACACCGTAAAGTTTGGTCCGCACAATTCGGGACACCCTGTATATATTTTACACATTTTGATTTAATGTCGATTAATATTGTTTGTTATTTACCTGGAGTATACAAAGGATTTAGAGTTGTCATGGTTAGTCCTGCCTCTAATATACCAAGCAGACATATCGGATATTCTGGGATATTTGGCAATAATACAGACACTACGTCACCCTTTGAGAGTTTAATTTTTTTTCTTAAGGCTTTACTTAAATTTCTGGCTTTTACTCTTATTTGTCCAAAAGTATAACTCCTACCAGTTTCTGCACACTCCTAGAAACAAGAAGTATGAATATCATTTAAAATATATACTGGGTGGAATATAAAAATGAATAAAAAATTACAAACTTCTGTTGTTGCATTTCTCGCATAAATGTAAACATAAAAACTGAAAAACAATTAAATACCAAATGAAAGTATCTAGTAATCAATATCAAATTTATAAAATTTAATATTACATTATTTTAGAAATAAACAAATGTCTATTTCTTTCAATAATTCTATTTTTTTTTTACTTTATGTGAATGAATTAGAGTCACTAGGACGAACAAGTGTAATCCTGAGGAAGTTTGCATAAAATATCATAGCCTAAGGACTACTCTTCTTAATTTTGGTGACTCTAATAATTAGAGTACCTATATGATGATTTTTGTCTAAAACACATTTAATTGGATATAACATACTAATCCTTTTTTTTTCACTTGCCCTATATTTTTTCTTTCTGTTCTTATTTGGGATTTACTGAAAGATGCCACAAATAACTTTTATACAATATTGCCCTATATTTATGTGGCTTAGGTGCTATTACAATTAATGTTTAAAATGCAAATTATTTATAAATTCATTAAAATTAAACTATAAACAATAAACAATAAATTTTAAAGAACCTGAACAATGTGACTTTCATAAGTCATCATTAATGTATAATGCACAGAAATATAGATACTCATTCGGGAACTGGACATGAACTTCTGGTACATTTTTGCCCATTCTCTAATTTAATAAGACTGAACGATAAGACGTTTTACATATCCATAAAATATGCAAATTTAAAATAGTTTTATCTAGCTTAACTTAACATTTGTTTTATTTTTTGTGCTTATTTTCATTAATTGAAGAGCTAGGTATTTTCAATTAATTGTGTGGCGACGTGAAAATACTTACCTATTTCAGATAATATCAAATTAAATTATACTCACCATTCCTTCTACGCAAATATAGTCAATTTCCGGTTAAATTAAATTCTATATTTTAATGGATTTTAAATTTAGGTAAAAATACTATTTAGTTCAGTTTCATAAAACTACTGAAAGGACAATAATTAAAGCACAAGAAATATTTTCTTATTAAGCAGGATAAGAGGGTCTGTTGGTGTGATTTGTGCGTTTATGACGAATCGTTCTATTATTTAAAATACAAGGTAAGTATGGCAAAAATAAAGTATCTGGCATTATTAACAAATAGCTATTTATGTAACGTGTTACATACAAGATTTTAAACATATAAATATATATTTATGATATTAAGTTATATTTTGTTCTGGTTCTATCTATATTTGGTCAAATTTATATTCTTGGGAACAAAGGTTACAATACCAGATTTTAAATTTTTATTCTATCCAAAGAATAAAATCAGAATGAAATGACTCAACTGGAGTTTGCACTACGTATTGCTATACAAAGACAATGGGCAAATATTTGGGAACTATCTATTATTTTTATGTTAAAGATATCGGGTGGTCCAAAAAAACCGGAATTTTCATTTTACCTTATAACTTTTTTATTTTTCCAGCGATTTTCAACTTTTTGGATTCGTTCGACAGCTAAAGCTTTCAGCTAAACGATTCTCTGTCAGAAGATGATATTATGATCATAAAAGGCAGACTTATTTAAACTTGAGCAATTTTTAATAACTGCTGGAATTTTGTTAAAATGCCGAATTTACAAACAGTTTGTTTCATCATCATGACTGGTCTTGTGGCAATATTTTGATGGGTAGTTTTAAAAAATCGGTCAAAGAACTACGTAGCTGTACCAAAAAATGTAGAGGCGTGTTATCAACGTCTCGGCAGCAATGGTAAAAACAGAAATTTTTATTTTCCTTTATAACTTTTTTGATTCCTTACCGATTTTAATTTTTTTTGGATCATTTAAAACCCAAAGTCTTCCACTATAATATTGAATGTCAGAAATTGACATGAATCATAAATCCAATATGGCGGAAGTGGTAAAACTTACCTAATATTTAAAAGCCGCTGGGATTTTTTTAAATGGCAAATTAAATGGCTTTTCTTTTTATCTGCAAGCCTTATCTTCTAAAAACATTTTCACGCGGTGGAGCTAGATGTCACACAAGCAACTATACACTTGGATTTCTAAGAGAACATGCAGCAAATTTTATTGAACCAGAACACTGGCGTCCTAATAGTCCAGATCTTAATCCCTGTGATTATTACTTATGGGGTGATTTACAAGAAAGGTTATATAAGAACGGTAGTCATTTCAATAATTTAGGCGAATTGCGACAAAGAATTTTGGACTGTTGGGAGGAAACTGACCAGCAGACAATTAATAAAGCAATAGACATTTGGCGCAGGCAGGTTCAGCTCGTTGTGAACGCTAATGGAGGTCATATTCCATTGTTTAAGTATTAATTTTGACAATAGTTATTATTTAGTTAACTGATTTGTAATTAAATTATGTTTCTGATTCAGCACGTTATTTAATTAGATTCTCTTTATTATTCACATCTTTGTAAGTTCTTAACCGATTTTCGTGATCTATGCGTGAAAATGTTTTTAGAAGATAAGGCTTCCAGATAAAAAGAAAAACCATTTAATTCGCCATTTAAAAAAAATCCCAGCGGCTTTTAAATATTAGGTAAATTTTACCACTTCCGCCATGTTGGATTTATGATTCATGTCAATTTCTGACATTCAATATTATAGTGGAAGACTTTGGGTTTTAAATGATCCAAAAAAAATTAAAATCCGTAAGGAACCAAAAAAGTTATAAAGGAAAATAAAAATTTCTGTTTTTACCATTGCTGCCGAGACGTTGATAATACGCCTCTACATTTTTTGGTACAGCTACGTAGTTCTTAGACCGATTTTTTAAAACTACCCATCAAAATATTGCCACAAGACCAGTCATGATGATGAAACAGATCGTTTGTAAATTCGGCATTTCAACAAAATTCCAGCAGTTATTAAAAATTGCTCAAGTTTAAATACGTCTGCCTTGACATTTATAATCATAATATCAGCTTCTGGCAGAGAATCGTTTAGCTGAAAGCTTTAGCTGTCGAACGAATCCAAAAAGTTGAAAATCGCTGAAAAAATAAAAAAGTTATAAGGTAAAATGAAAATTCCGGTTTTTTTTTGACCACCCGATATATTGTAAACAAAGACAATTTATTTTTATTTATTTGTTGTTTATCTATGAATTCCATTACTTTGGTTTGGCAAAATTAAATGAAGGCTAGTATGAATATTTCGCTTGATCAATCAGAAAAAATACAACTATTTCATAACCGACAACATGGTTCAAGAATATGGCCAATTTTTAAGTTATATGGGGAAATCTCCATAAGGTCAAATATTTCTAAAGCAAATATATTTTGAAGAGAAATAAAAGTTTATAGAAAAAAGTGGAGCAAATAAATTAAAGATTTAAGTGACTGGAGAAAAATTGTTCAATGGAAAAATATTTATTTATTTCAGTGCATGACGTTTTCGATATACTGCCAAAAAAATTGTAGACCTACCGAACTATAGGAAAACAGCAATTAAGTATACAAATTACAAATATTTACCTAAGTATTCATATTTCAAAACAATGAAAATTAATACATTTATTTTTAGGTGATTTATTTTTCCCAACTCAGTATGTATTAAATAAAGATTCATAATTATTACAATTAGTCCATTTACTAAAGAAAAAAGTTCTATCTACGTTGACTCATAACCGATTTTTATCATCTTTTTTTTTTAATTCCGGAAAAAGTTTATACGAAAGTATCCCATGGTTGAGGTGTCCTTTTTATTTTCTCAATTGGTATTAACAAGTAAGTGTTTTTTAATACACTCTTAATTAATAAATTTATTTTTTATTTATTTAAACAATAGCCTGAAAGTTAACTTAAAAGTTTTTGGCCTCAAGATCAATCTTTTTATTTTTCTAATATTTATTGGATGTCTGGGAGTTTTTGGGGTCGCTGATTACGAATTTAACATTAAAACTCAACCAAAATAAAAAATGGCGTATCCAAAATGGCAGAAAAGAGTAAATTTTTTTATTCAGATTTTGTTTCTTATACTTATAGGGGTTTTTTGGTCGCTGATCTCAAATTTTATGTTAAAATTTATCAAAAATGGAAAACGGTGTCTGAAAAATGGTGGAAACAAATGATAGAATAAATTAAATGAGTAATAAAGATACATATTTTAATCGATTTATAAATTTAAATAAATAAATGCAACTTCATTGTATACAAAAAAAAAACCTTTTTACACACAACAGGACGAGGTTAGCCTAAGCTATCTTCCACACCTCCCCCTAAGAAATATATAATTATGTGTACGTCAGTAATTATTTTATAAGTATAATAAAATAATGATTTAATAACATAATTATACTACTTACAGTAATTAATGAAACATAACTATTAATTACTTTCATAGATACAAAAACAAACTACTCAATTGAATTTGTTATAAAAATAAATAAAGTAAATAAAGGAAAAGTACATTAGATTATTGGAGAACAATTGTTATTATTATTTAAGTAGTTACACTTACTTCGAAGTAATAAAATACAAAATATCGAATAATAGAACGAAATCTGGAAAGCTCCTAGATTATATAGAAAAGAAAAAATAAATAAATAAGTAAATATTACTAATTTAACATACAGTATAATGAAAAAAAAAGAAAAAGTTAATTCAATTTGTGTTTGAAAGAGAATTTCTTACATTTATTTTAAATTGATTCATGGATAAGTCTAAATGAGAGATAACTTTGTTCAATAAAAATGGTGCCAAATAAGAAAAACTTCCCTCAAATTTATTTGTTGAATGCTGTGGGATTGTAAATGTATTTGCTCTTATATTTACAATGTGAATATCAGACCGCTTAAATTAGATTATATAGATAAGTTTTACTATTTATTAATTTATATAAATATGAAAATTAAGTACTGAATTCTATTATTAATATTTAATTCATTTAGTCCTGACACATCATGTATTAAAATTAATTTAAAAGCAAGAAAAAAATTATTTAGTTTTTAATTTCTTCTTCCTCTACTTCTTCCATAGACACTGCCGGTCGTGAATTACGGCAACTATTTCCGTCACAATTACCGTAAACCCCCGAGCAATAAAGGCCACTTTTCTTACAACCACAAGCAGGCCCGCAATCGGTGTTGCAAAACATCCTAAAAATTATGTTTTGCAACTGCAAAACTGATTTCGGGCCAGCTTGTGGGTGTAGGAAAAGTGACCTTTATTGCACGGTGCTTGCAGTAATTGTGGCGGAAATTTCACGACCGGTAATGTCTATTGTCTATGGAAGAAGTAGCGGAAGAAGAAATTAAAAACTAAATAAGTTTTTTCTTGGTTCTAAATATATCTTGGATTAATTTTAATAAATCGATTAAAAAATATAATATCTTTTATACTTATTTAACTCTTCCATCAATTGTTTCCATCATGTTTCAGACATCGTTTTTCATTTTTGATAAGTTTTTACATAAAATTTGAGATCAGCGATCCAAAAAAACCTATATAAGGAATAAAATCCGAATAAAAAATATTGACACTTTTCCGCCATTTTAAATTTGAGTTTTAAGCCGTTTTTTGGCGACGAAATAATTTCAAAATTTAGACCAATGAACTTGCAGTGTTTTGAAACTTGTTTGAAACTATTTCGTCGCCAAAAAAAACGGTTTTAATGTCTAATTCGTAATCAGTAACCTCAAAAATCTCCAAACATCTAATAAAAATAAAAAAAAATAAAAAATAAAAATTGAAAAACTTGAAGAAAAAATTATCAAAATTGGTTTCTAGTCAACGATGTTAGAACTTTGGCAACTTTTTGGCGGTTAGAAAATGGACTAAATAGTTTTTGGCAATATATTCAAAATATAAATATTTAAATAAATATTTTTCTATCGAAATTGTTTCTCTCTTTCTTGTTTGTAATTAGGTATTCAATCGAAGTTTAATTAATGTCAAACTATCGGTTGATATATTATATATTGAATCAAATGATTCCTTTGAGAACTCTTCTATTATTGTAATATAATTAATTAACCCAAAAAATAATATAAAACTTTTTTAATTAAGTTATTCAATTATCGTTTGTAATAACACTTGTAGTGAATTGTGATTTTGATCTCCGTGTTAATCTTAATCGTAATATATTTAGATCTAATGTATGTGATCCGCAACAGATAATAATAAAATGTTCTGAGGACTATATAGTCATTATAACTAGGCGAACAACGCCTTAATAATGTATAAATTGATTGTCATCACATGAAGCATAATTTTCTTATTCTTATCAGTCAACTAATAAAAATATTAAATAAAACAACTTATCACTATTTCAGGTTTAAAGTTCAGAGTACAGTAAAAACGTACACTGATAACAGAGTACACACAATTTAAATAGGTACAAACGTAAATTAAATATTTATTCATTTCATAAGTATCTGGTGAATATCCTATAACAGGTGATTGTATTTTTTGAAAAATTATTGATAAAGATATCAAAAATTTTTTGCACTATAACAGGCCACGTAGGCATACATGGGAGCACCCAACAATTGTTATTTAAACGGAATTATGATGGAAAACAATATTTTAAATATACGGAAACAAATATTAAAATACTTCTAAAAGAATTGGGAAATCCAAAAAACATTAATTGGTCAATAAATTACAATATATTCGCAGATAATTGCCAGTTGAAAAACAAATTGCGCGGCCTGCAACAAAATATATTTTTCCAACGACTTTGTTTCTATGATCTATTTGTTGTTTTTTTTTAATTTCCAGGGCCGTCTGCCGGGTACAGTACAGTGACACTGCAGCCATGTAGACTTATTGTGTCATTCCTTCCGGTGATATCTGTGTTGCTAAATAAATAGCTGATAGAGTTCTATGACTGTGTGTTCGGGTTCGTTTTTATTTCTCAAAAATATTTGTGATCCAGTGCTTCACGTATGTTCCACTGTTTCCGGCGCTACTTCGCAGTGCCTAGAGCCCAGCTTACCTTCGTATAGTCGCATTTTTTGTAGGTGTTCCTTCACTGGTGGTTAACTATAAGTAACCCTGTTACGATTCTCAGTTGGATCCTGCTCAGAGAAGCAGTTGCTGAGCTATTTTTGTGCACGGATTAGTTATGATTGCCTTACTGCCTAGCCTAGTCGTGTCTTTGTCCAGTATATATCACGAACACTAATTTTAATGCTAAAGTATTTACTATATTCTTTCTTGACCCAGTCTGACACACACCTCCTTGCAGTACACTTTGATATCGCGAGTGCTGGTTCTGGGCCAATAAGAAATGATCTAGGATGATCCGTGGTTAGCAAGTTCATCAGTTAAAGAAATTTGCAAAAAAAATTATGAAAATTTTAGCACCATTTATAAACAATTTTTCTTTAGGAAATTCATTTACAATATAGTCCTCCCTTTCAACTTGCTCAATTGTTCAGGTGTATGTGTTTGATGTTGTTTGATGTAATTCATTGTGATGAATTAATGAGACCATACACAGACAGTTATTGTTTATGCGGCTCATGAATTGTCAAATTATTATTTTTCTTCTATTTAACGTCGGCCTATTTCCGTTACTTAGGCTAATCACAAATACCAAGAGATGAATTACCTTCAATCTGGAAATTGTATCGAATGCTTCTCAGACTAAGAGTAAAATTTTTTTTTATTGCCTAACATTTAAAAAATCGACAGCTTATACAGGGTTTTTCAACGAAAACTTGAAAAAATTGATTTCACCGAGACCCGTCGATTTTTGTTCTTGGGGGGGGGGGGGGCATTTTTGACAGTCAAGCCAACTTAATATGTTCATCCTCCTAACTAGCAACCCCAACTTTAAAATTTCAAATGGAACTACCCTACTTCTAACACATAATTTTAAAGCCCCTACCACTGCGAATACACCGGTGTCAAGGACCGTATACCGTTCTTGCACCGGTGTATCGTTTTTGGGAATCGGTTGAGATTTGACAGAGTTATTGGATAAAAACGAAAAGTTGACAAACCAACATTCGCGTACAAGAATCCCCACCAATTAGCTTTTTATCTACTACACAACCACACATTACTTTTTTAATGCGTATTCTAAAGACTATTGTCCTATGTATGGTATTTTCCAGGCAAGCCTCTTTTTTTTTAAATAACAAAAAAGTCACTGATGTTTTTTGCTTGTCAGCAGCAAATCCTTAGTTTCAGTCTGTTGTTGAAAGTGTAAACATGTTTTCGAAATGGTTTATTCTATCGCAGAAAGAGTAGAAATTGTTGCAATTTGGTATCGAAATTACGATTGCGCTAAAGCTACAGCACGAATTTCTAATGCTAATCATCCAGAAAAAAATGTAAGCCATCAGTACATTAAACAACGGATAAGTTTGTTGCAATGGATTCGCTTCTAAACAAGGAACGCGAAGTAAATTGCCCAGTTCGAAATGAAGTAGTTGAAGTGTTTGGGTCACTTGCAGATGGACAATAATCAGTCGCTCAAAGCGGTGTGTCTCAAGCTTCTGGCGTATCAAGTTCATCGTAATTTGAAAAAATACAAGTTTCATACATTTAAGATGATGCTGGGTCAAGAGTTACATAAAGATGATTTTGATCGTCGTACCCAATTTTGTGAATATTTTAGTGAGCTACTTCTACTGAACACGAATCTTTTCTACAATCCGTGTTTTTCAGACGAAAGTACATTTATGTTGAATGGCGAAGTGAATAGACACAATTGTCACTATTGGAGTGATACTAATCCTCATTTAATCAGGGAATTTCATACTCAGACTCCTCAAAAATTGAATAGTTGGGCCGCCGAAATTTTGGGCAACCAACTCGTTGGACCGTTTTTTATTCAAAAAAATCTCGATTGGAACACCTACCTATTTACAATTATTGGAAGACACGATTGACCCTATGATAACAGAATAAAATGAAAGCTTTTCTAATTTGGGGCTTTGTAAACTGATCGACACATAAAAAAAGTAATGTGGTTATGTAGTAGATAAAAAGCTTTTATTTATTGGTGGGCATTTCTGTACAAATTAGTACGCGAATGTCGGTTTGTCAACTTTTCGTTTTTAGCCAATAACTCTGTCAAATCTCAACCGATTCCCAAAAACGATGCACCAGTGTATTCGCAATGGAAATGATGTGTTAGAAGTAGGGTAGAAATTTTAAAGTTGGGGTTGTTAGGGGTTAGGGGGATGAACATATCAAGTTGGCTTGATGATCCCCTCAAGAACAGAAATCGACAGGTCTCGGTGAATTCTAATTTTTTTTCGGTTTTGTAATTATAGGGGAGCTTAAGTTTAAATGAAAGACCCTGTATGTAATTTATTACAGTATGTCTATTGATTTAATATCATACAACGTACCCATGTACTTGTGTTTTAATTATTAACGTACAAAGTACAAGGTACAAGTGCACTGCATTAATCTATCTCGTTGTCTATTTGCGCAGTTGGTATACGATTTGGCCAGTAAAATGTTATTTCAAAAAAATCGATGCATCAGACCGATTTGTATTTTCAAAAAGAAATATAATTATAATTTTTCAGGAAAATATTTGCTATATCAGATGTAAGGTGTTCTCTTCTTCCAACTACTATTTAAAATTGCAGTAAATAAATTATTTGTACTTAAAAAACAAAACGAAATCGAGAATTTCCGATCTTGGCGACAACACTGTTGAGGATCACCACTGTCAATAGGGTACAAAACACCATCCGTAGACCCATTAATAAGAGGATAAGACCAAAGAAGAAATATATTGTTAAGCGTACATCGTAAATGGTTGCACCAATCAGGGGATGACTCAACTAGTAAGACAACCAATATAGTTTTATTCATACCACGGATATTTTTAAAGTAATTTATTACTGTTATTTTAAATATTTGTATTTTAAATAACCTAATAACCGTTTTTCAAATAATATTTAAATAACGGATGGTTTTTATTTTCGGTTAATCATATAATAATATTAAATAAATCGTTGCAAATCAGATGAAAATCCATAAATTAAGATTAAAAAGAATCTAATACATATTGATGGATGATTGGATGGATGATGGATGATTGGATGATTGGATGACTTGCATAAATGATGTAATTTTTTAAACGCCAAGGTCGAATAACAGTTGATTTGTGGTCTGGAATACCTAGATAGTTAAAAATATGATTCTTGAACTGATACTGTTTCATTATAACCTAAATAATTTACGATATTTGTACTAATATATATTAAATATTTGGCAAACGGAGCATCATGCTATGATTGCTATTTTGCTATGCTTCCTAAGTAGATGAATATCCCAATATTTGGATGAAAATTACCCGACGTAGATACTTTTTTTTTGTTTTCAGTTCAACACTTGAATTTATTTTTTGCTTCCATATACCATCTGGCTGTAGAAGGGCGCTTAATTCTAATGTACAATTTTTTTTAATCGAATGTGTCAAAAAATGACGTTTCTCGGGCAGAAAACAAAAACAAAAAAAGTGACAGACAAAAAGATTAAGCGTTTTTAGCTACCTACTTTTTAAAATGCTGGCCCTTTTGTTCTACTGTAAAATGGTAATGCACATGTAAATAAAACTTTTATTTTATTTATTTTATGTAATTCGTATGTAATTCGATATTATAATATATAAATTGAATTCGATACTAATTTCATGCAAACTGCTATAAGAGCAGTTCTGCAGTTGTTATTTATTATATCTGGCCTTAGTTCACAGCCGTCTGTTACAAAAAAACTTGAAAATTCTATATAATTTGCGGGGTAGCAAGTAAATCTTAAGAACATAATATTTGAATTTTTCCTATCATTTTAATATCCATAAGCATATTCGAATAAAAAATAATGTATGACACACAGACGAAAAACTGTTTTTTGGACTCCTACGAATTGCCAGCCTCGAGTGCGTCTCGACTGGCAATATTTCGTAGTCGCCCGAAAAACCTGATTTTTCGTCCTTATGACATAAACTACTATTTTCCTAATGTTTTTACATTAAATCTCTTCCAATAAGATTGAAATACCCGAACTAATACTAAAAAATTCTCTCCTTTACATAACATGTGCAATAATTATAACAATATAAATTGTGAAATTGATATTATGTCCTGTAATATCTCCTCAATTAAAAAACTTACTCTATAATTCAGTTTAAGTCTTAGATTCTTTTTTGTTGACTACGATATCATTTTCTTATTTTTCTTTTATCCTTATTTTGTTTAATATCCATACCCATTTATGAGCATATTTAAAATGTTACATATCTAAGTTGTATATGTATTTTTTTTATTAATTAATTATTGTAAACACTACAAATTTTTTTTGTGAGTTCCTATTCTGTAATTGGGTCCTCGGACCTGTTGAATAGTGTATTTTTAAATAAATAAAAATAAATGTTGATTAGAATATAACCACCATGATGATGCTTTTGTTTCTAACTTTAATAAGTAACAACTCATTACCAGTTGTCAGCGGACCAACTTTAATTTGAAGGGCATATGTAAGCATTAGCTTCGTATAAAAAAACAAAAATTCGCAGACGAGAAAATTTACCTTCTCACCTTTTTGCCCAAATAGTGTGAGTACTGATAATTCATCAGCATAATTAAATTTATGGGCGCAAAAGAGCTCTAACTATTATACTTATACAAAATGATATAATCTTGTCACAATTGCCTCCTACTACTATAAATCTATAAATAATTGTTTTGTTTTTAAATAGTCATAGAGAAAATAATAATGCCTTGTATAATTAAGTACACAACGCATTATGTGTGTATTTTAGTTTTGGTAAAAGTGTTTAGAAACCAGTTTATTTACGTGTTTTATCTTATAGTTAATGCTGTATTTTCTGATTAACCTTCATCTATGTGCTATAAATATACAGGGTGTCCCAACCAATAGTAGACATCCTGAATAATTTTGGTCGTAAAAATTTTCCGAAACTTGGGGAAATACGTCGACCTTCTTTTCAAGGGGGATATATTTTAATGTAATACTTATATACCCATCATCATCTTGCTACCCTACACAGCCGCCCCCTCAAAAAATTCAAATAGCAAAGGGGTCAAGTGATACATCATTTGAAGGTCTTTCAATTCTCTACTTGTATTTTTTATGATTTTTATCTATTCGTTCCTGAGAAATAACTGTTTCATTATTTTAGGTTCGGGAAATAAAAATAAAAGAAGCAGTTTAAATTATCGTATGTATTGTTCAAAATGTCCCCCACCGAGTTCCATACACGCTAAAAATCTGTTTTGAAATTCTGCACGAACATTTCTGAACACATCTGTACAATTTTTTTACGTAACTATTCCAGATATACGGGTTTTATTGCGAATACCTTCGATTTTAAATGTCCCCACAGAAAGATATCCAAACGAGTTAAATCGGGTGTTTAGGCGAGCCACTCCACAGACCCTCTTCTTCCAATCTATCGCTCAGGAAACCGGTTAATCAAAAATTGACAGATTATACCAAACTGTTGAAAAAACAGTTTGCCCTCTAAAAGATTATCGTCTTCTTCGAGGATTTGGGTAATCATTGGTTCGATGTTATTTTCCAACAGATTTTTCGCCCGTGTAAATTGTTAGGAATAAAACACGGCTCGACAATGTGATCCCCTAAGGCGCCAGCCCAAACATTTAACATGTGAGGCCTTTGAGTAGAATAACAAACAAATGTGGATTGGTTTCACTCCAATACCTACAATTGTGCCTGTTTACCTCCCCATTTAAATGAAATGTGAACTCAGAAAAACACGTATTTTAAAGTAGATTGGCATTACCGTTTTAATTGTTCACTAAAAATCTTACGGAATTGCAGCCGACGATCGGGACCATTCTCGTTTAATTCGTGTATCAATTTAAGTATGGATGAAATTTGTGGGTCTTTACAATTCGATGGACACTGCTTCGTGGCACATCGGAATTCTTAGTTACTTTCCTTATCGATTAGGTATTATTCATCTGCAAATGACCCAGACCTGCCACTTCGATTGCTTCATTCCTAATCGGTCGCTGAGGTTCGAGCTCGGGTTCGAGCTTTTTGTTTCCCACAGAACCTGTTTATGGTATAAACTGTTTCTATCTGGTGAAACGTATCTCTATTTAAAATTAGTTGTGAAATAGGTTAATTTTCAAGGGCTAACAAATACTTATGAATCTTTTATTATTCTCAAACCAAACGGACAAGAAAAGCGTTTTTTGTCGAAAACATTTAGTTTTTTTTTAATAAATTCTAATATTGGTCCAAGCAATGGGGGTTTTCTATTCGCAAAAGATCGGAAAGAAATGAAATTTAATGGGATGGTAGACATAGGTCCCCTGATAGTACACCTCAGTTTGCGACCTCGGGGGATTGCCGCTCGAGGGGTGGGGGGATGAAAACTCTGCGTCGCGACGCTTTTCTGAAAATAGCGCCGTTGTGGTAAGTGCTATCGAAAAAAAGTTCAAATGAATCATGTAGACAATAAAATTGTGCACAATTTTGGTCTGCGACATTTTTCGTCTGCGACCAATAGTTTTCGCTCTACGGCGCGCCAAAGTTGGGGGTTGATTTGCAATTTTCAACAAAATCAGAATTTCATCGCGGATTAAGACGAAAATCGCTATCAAACAATTCTGTAATATTTTTTTTCTGAAAGAGTATTGTTTTCTGAGTCTGCAGATACCCGATTTGATACATTTGGTCGTGTATAAAAAAATATATGATGTTTTGAAGCGCGCCCCTACATACTCCGATATGGGTATTTTTTAATTATCATTATCTACGATCAATATTTCCTTATTATTGTTGACCTAGGCGCCAAATTTATTATTTTTGTGCATACATGATTCAAGGAAATTTTTCACACCACCCTTGAGGTAGAGTTGATCGGTGCGTTTTTTTTAATGTGGTATCCCCAAGAGGCCTAATCCACGGTCGATATAGGGATCTATTTCTCTTCTCAAATACTAGAATGTGAATATGCAATTAAGGCTTCTGATGAGCAATCTTATCGCTATGTCAGGTCATATAGTGAAAACAATTATAAAGATTACTATTACCAATTAGAAAATGAAAACTGGAATGAAGTTTTTAATGCAGTGACAGTAGATGAGGGTTTTATTAGCTTTATGAATATTTTAATGTATCACCATGATACAAACTTTCCTTTAAAAAGAACAAATTGTAAAATTGTAAATAATGCATGGGTAACTCCGGGAATAAAAATATCATCACAAAAATTGAAGCTATTGCATCAAATTAAATTGGCAACAAATGATCCAAATGATATTGATTATTATAAGAAATATAAAAAAATTTATAATAAAGTTATTAGTAATGTTAAAAAATATTTTTTTGATAATTTTTATAATGAAGCTAGCAATAAATCAAAAGCAGTTTGGTCAATAATTAATAATAACTTAGGTAACAAAGGAGTAAAAAATGAAATTAGTGAATTGTCAATTGATAACAAGAGTATAACCGATTCGTTTATTATTGCACAACAGTTAAATACTCATTTTATAGATTTACCTGCTAAATTAAATTATGAGTTAGGAGATACTCCTGATATAAATTATGATGCAATTCCAGCTTATCCTACAATGTTTCTTAAGCCAGTCACGGAAAATGAAATTTTTAATATTATAAATGAACTAAAAAATACTTATTCAGCTGGAGTAGACAATTTAAGTCCTAATTTAATAATAAAATCTGTCCAATTCTTAGTAGCTCCTCTAACGTATTTAATAAATCTATCTCTGTCCAAAGGAATGTTTCCATCTATACTGAAAATAGCAAAAGTTCTACCGCTTTATAAAAAAGGCGATAACACTCTACCAGATAATTATAGACCTGTGGCACTTCTTTCTACTATTTCTAAAATATTAGAACGTGTTATTTTTAACAGAATTTTAAATTTTACAGACAAATATAATATATTATCAAAAGCACAACATGGTTTTCGTAAAAAACATTCGACCCAAACCGCAATAATGAAATTCTTAGAGAAATTATATGAAAATATCAATGAAAACAAGAAATGTGCCGGTCTCTTTATGGATTTAAGTAAAGCCTTTGATCTAATTAATCATACAATTCTTGTGCAGAAATTAGAAAAATATGGTATAAGAGGTAAAGTAAGAGATCTGTTAACATCTTACCTCACAAATAGATACCAAATTGTAGAAGTTGATGGAATTAAATCAGAAAAATTAAAAATTGATTTTGGTGTACCTCAAGGGTCTGTACTTGGACCTTTACTTTTTCTATTTTATGTAAACGACTTGCCTAATTTTTTTGATGAATTTTTAATCATGTTTGCGGATGATAATTCCTATTTGTGCTGTGGTAAATCTATGGAAAATACTTTATCAAGCTTACAAGATAATGTTGGTAAATTTTCTGACTATTTTAAAACAAATACATTATTTTTAAACGTTTCAAAAACTGTGTTTGTTGTATTCTCACCTAGAAATTCCGTTTATGATAAAAGTCACTTAATTAAAATAAATGGTAAAACCATAAATCAAGTAAATGTCACAAAATTTTTAGGACTCAATATTGACAATGCATTAAGTTGGAGTACTCATATAGATACGATGGCAAAAAGACTCTCTTCTACCTGTTACGCATTGTTCAGACTATCTAAATTAGCCAGCAGGAATACTCTGCTATCTTACTATTACGCCCATTTTGTGTCAAGGGTTTCGTACGGGATTATTTTTTGGGGTTCGTCTCATAATTCTGAAAGGCTGTTCAAACTCCAGAAGAAAGCAATTCGATACATTTCAGGGGCATCAAAATGTGAAACATGTAAAATGTTCTTTAAAAATTTACAAATATTAACTTTACCTTGTATATATATATTAGAGATATTAATTTATATAAAAAATAATTTAAACCTCTTTTTACCGAACAATTATAATCACAACTACAACACTAGGGAAGGTTACAATTTAATGATTCCTTTGCACAGCCTGTCAAAATATGAAGGAAGCCCTAAATATATGAGTATAATATTATATAATAAACTGCCAAATCGATTTAAATCTATTACAAACTTGAATACGTTTAAGAGAGATGTGAAAAGCTATCTAATTCAAAATTGTTTCTACTCAATTGAAGAATTTTTAAAAAGTTGAAATTTATTCGATATCTGTTTATATTTTATTCATGTTTTAATTATATATATTTGTGTTTTTATTTATACATAAGTACTTGTATTTTAAAGAAATTAGTGTCCTCCTTTTGTGACTAGTCCTATACCGATGTAATGATTGGTCTTTTGGATAATAAAGTATTACAACTCGGAGTTGTCTGTTTGGTCCTCATCGTCCTGTATCTGATGGGGAACGTTTTCGGCATCTTCTGCATCGTCATCGTGTAACCCAATCTGGTCGGGAATGTTTTCGCAGGACGTCCCAGTACAGTGTAAACACACAGAACCGAACATTTTAATCCTGCTTTACGGCAACCACAAGCAGGTCCACAACCTTTCTGGCATCTGCACGACATGCTCTTAAGTAAAACCTCTGGAGCTGGTTCCTTTACGATTCGTATTGCATCCAGTCCTGTGGTTGTTCTTCGCCATCCATGATCTTCTGGGGGTTTCTGAACTCTCCGCCAGCTGTGTACTTGACCATAAGTACGTAATGAATGATGAATGCACGCATCGGATGTTGGAGGCAGCGCCGCGAGATTGAATGAATTTTTGGAGACGGCCCGTACAAAGTTCGTATACCGCAGAGACTTCAACTTACGATGTTCGCTTCCTGCACCATACTGCCTCAACATAAACAGTTCGCCAGCGGCAACGACTTCCGTTAATTCTGCATTAAGGTCGTCAAATGCCTGAATCGCGTCTGTTAATGTTGGGTTTTTTACTAAAGTTTTGAGGAATCGAATCTTGCCTTGATTGAACAACGCCGATGTATATTGCAAACTCTGAGGCGGATAGAACACATCCTCCTTGTTCCCTTTACCCGGATTGCACAAATAAACATTCGGGATCTCTCTGGCTTTAGCAGTCAACAACACAAGCAAATCTACGTCTTCTCCAATTACGAATACTAGAGGGAGTAAGTTTGATGGCAGTCTGCACAATTAATGAATCCGTGTCTTCGACCGCTTACTTAACCGTGTAATTATGTGCTTCCAAGTTTGTCTGCAGCATTGCGATGGGACGCCTTTTGTTAAAGCTGTTCGATAAAAATTTTTCTTGCGACACAGTTGGAATCATGGAGTACATTAGTGCTGCAGTGCTGCTTCGAGCGGCGGGTTCTTTCAGCAGATTTCGTACTTGTACAGATTAACAGAACATCGAATCATAATAAATAGTAAGTTGAGGCCGAACAAGGGGCTCGTATCTTGTACCCCAATCAGGATATTCATGACCACTAATGCACAAAAATAATAAATTTGGCGCCTAGGTCAACAATAATAAGGAAATATTGATCGTAGATAATGACAATTAAAAAATGTCCATATAGGAGTATGTAGTGGCGCGCTTCAAAAAATCATATATTTTATTATACACGACCAAATGTATCAAATCGGGCATCTGCAGACTCAGAAAACATTACCCTTTCAGAAAAAAAATATTACAGAATTGTTTGACAGCGATCTTTGTCTTAATCCGCGATGAAATTCTGATTTTGTTGAAAATTGCAAATCAACCCCCAACTTTGGCGCGCCGTAGAGCGAAAACTATTGGTCGCAGACGAAAAATGTAAAGACCAAAATTGTGCACAATTTTATTCTCTACATTTTTTATTTGAACTTTTTTCGATAGCACTTACCACAACGGCGCTATTTCCCGAAAAGCGTCACGACGCAGAGTTTTTATCCTCCTACCCTTCGAGCGGCAACCCCCCGAGGTCGCAAACTGAGGTGTACTATCAGGGGACCTATGTCTACCATCCCATCAAATTTCATTTCTTTCCGACCTTTTGCGAATAGAACCTCGCTTTTAGTACCCATTGAAGGACTATATCCAGTGTCGTGTATTTTAGATAATTTAAACGATTTCGATTGTGTGCAGTCATTAAAAATAAAATTATTTTACTCAGGAACGAATCGACAAAAGTTAAAAAATACACAGTTATGTAGAGAATTGCAAGACCTTTCAAAAGATTTATCACATTAGTATGATACCTTTGCCATTTGAACTTTTTGTGGTGGTGACTGTGTAGGGTAAAGGGATGATGATAAGTATACAAGTATTATATTAAAATATACCCCCTTTGGAAACAAGGTTAAACAAATTTTTCAGAAAATTTTTACCTACAGTTATTATAGTCTTTGGTTGAGCCACCCTGTATACACATTAAATGCCAGTTGTCATAGTCTTAGGGTTATGTTTATATTTCTCTTTAGGATAATGTAGGTGTATAACATTTTAAATTTTAGCCACGTCTCTAGTACTAATTTTATAATACTTATACAAAATCTTTGATTTTTACCAGCACCTAAATTTACATTGAAAAGTAGTTAACTTACAAGGTCAACAAAATATAAAGTTAACCTGTGATTGCAAAATTGGGTCACTCAAGGATGATAAATATCCAGTAATCCTTTATCAAAACACGCCACTCACAACAAACTAGACAAAAATTATAAAATCCTGTCACTTAATTTTTCAGAAATAAATGAATATGAAATAATACAGATTTCAATAACCCTACTTACTATATTAAAAACAAAACAAAAATAACTTTTTATTTGTATAAATAATTTACTTCAAATGACTTTGTTTAGGCTTTATACAAGCATAATAATAACAAACATATCCAAATTGATATACTTATATTTATGTTTCATCTCTAAACATGCTATTATTAAATTCATTGGACTTTCTTTAATACATTATGAATATTGGATTAAAAATTATAAAATTCAAAACGTCTAAAAACAAATTATTAAATTTTTTTTTTTTTTTTCACAAAATTCATTCATTATGGTCAGCAATTAAAAAACGAAGTCCACAAGAAGATGTACATATTCTTTCGCTATTAGTAGCATATCAAGCAAAGAAAGAGAATTGTATACTAAAATTGACTTCAATTTCATATTGAACTCTGGTGAAATAGCACACGTTTTATATAAATTGATGAACTCAAAAATTAAAAAAATATATATATAATTATTATACCTATCTCTTATTTATGTTATCTTGTATATTCCGAAGATGAGATTTTTATCATTATTATTATTATAATGCTGGTTGTAAAATTTGAATCGATCTGAGTTAGATGTACCTCCATTTTTTTTAAATATATTAATGTACAGAAATAACCATATACCTATTGCGAAAATACACAAAAATGAGATTAATTTAATTCCCCATTAAACCTTGCACTTCTACCTTGTACTTTGTACATAAATAATTAAACGAGAAGGACATTGTCACACCGTTTATTATTAAATAAATAGGTAAACTTAAATAGCCAAAAATGGGTTTTAAACAACTATCGATGTTTCGTAAATAAATTTAATTTTAATTTTTACCAATTTTAATGCAAAATCGTACCAATGTTTTCGTTCGTTTTGAAAAATGTAAATAGTAATATTTTAATACTATGTACTATACCCGTCCCGTTTCTTAAACAACTTAATTTCAGTAAAATTCAAGCCAATTAAGATATAATGCATCCATTATGTGTGATATATAATATTATAAATATAAATAGATATACCTAATATTATTATAATTTAACAATTCATTAGCTCTATGCACAGCCTGTGTGTGGTCTCATTAATTTAAGCACAATATCTAATATTAAAAAAAATATGAAACTAAAAACTACATTATATATTAACAAATGACTCAATTGAGGAAGGATGAACGGATTACATTTTAAATGATATTAGTTGTAACGACTGTAACATTTTGTATTGCTAATAAATAAATAGTGCTAAAATTTTCATGTTTTTAAAGTTATTATTCGGTTGCAATTTTAAGTTTAAAGTTAAGATGTTGTAGAATTTTAGGTTCTTATAGAAACAAAGCATCAGTGTGTAATTAAAAAAGTGGAAGTTGAAATGATTGGTCTCCTTTTTTTTAGTATATCATGCTGTATGTAAAATTTATGAAATAATGTCCGAAGTGTTTTAAGTATTTAAATATTCTGTATGTTTCCTCCACTTTAAATGACGATCGATCTTGACTTCAAGATACTTAATACTAGATATTAGCCTTTTTAATAAATGGACAACATAAATTTTTTTGTACAACTACAGGAATTCTTATGAACTAAAAAGGTATCCTCATTTAATTTAATCCTATCCATCCTTAGTGATGGATAGGATTAAATTTCAGTTTTTTCTATGTAACACTAATTGCTCTTTGATATTAAATCAGTCCAAGAGTTACCAGCAAACATAACAGTAGTCTCATCAGCATACGATGTTATTTCTGCATTTATTTGTGGTGTCTACAAATAGAAATTAAAAATAACAATGAACCCTACCGGCAACCACTGATTTCAATGGAATGCCTCTGGCGTTACTTTTAAACTCATTTATTTAGACACACTACTAGGATATTGACTATGTATGTAATTGAATAAGGAACTAATTAAAGGTATTTTATTGTTTCATATGTTCAATTGTACCCAAAAATTGATAAATCCACAAAGTGCTATTAAATTTAGACTTGGATTTTTGAAAACGGAGTAAATTTGTCTATTTTATAGTTTTTTACCTATAACTCAAAAACTATGCATTTTTAGTATAATATACACATAATGCGATTTTTTTGTAAAGAATCAAATTTCCTATCGAATTGGTACTTTCAAAAGTTAAAAAATACTTTTTTTCTACAAAATTAGCAAAAAAACTATTTAAAATGAAACCGAAGAATTTCATTTTTTTTTAAATTTTGCGTATAACTTTTTTCTGAGTGGATTTATGTATAGGTATTGATTCACAAAAATAAATCTGACGTGCCCGACAAAAGTATATTTGATAAAAATTGGCTGAGATACAGTCGTTCAAAGTTACTTACTTTTTACGATTTTACCACTTTTTACCTTTATACCATGTTACCTTTAATTTCCACATGCAAAAATTATTTTTATTTAACACAAAAATTATTTTCGGTTTATCAATTACAATGATAACGGTATTTGTTCAAAATTTTGTTATTCATATGATCTTAGATATAAAAAAACTTTAATATTGTACTAATTTATAAAGATTCTTCTTTTGAAAATTGCATATTTATTATATTTCTCCCGTAATGTTTTCGAATTGAATATCAATATCTTCATCAAAATCGTTTTGGACATCTTCTTCCGTAACTTTTGGATATTCAGCCTTTTCACAATTTAAACCCATACATTCTTTGCAGAACATGGATCAGTTAATTCCTAATTTTCTGCATCCACAATTTCCGTGACCACCTTTTATGCACCTGCAAGCTATTTGCTCCAATGAAGTCTGCGATGCAGGAGGTTTGGTTGTGCTAATTGGCATTAATTCATTTTTAGATTTTTCCAACCCTACTGGAAATTTTCTGACAACCGGTACGTGAATGATATCGTAAATTATTGTCTAACTTGGTATACCTACTCGTGCCACAACTAACATATTTTTTGCATTAGCAAAATTCTTATTTAAAGCCACTTTTCAAATTCTATTAAAATTACAATGTATAATTTAACATTTATACATTGAATTTCATGTAATAGGGACCCACACACAGGGAATAATCATAGTAGATGTCTTCTTTATCTTTATTATATTTGTAAATATTGATCCTGTAATAAGAACTTAGATAAAACTAATCTGATCTGATTGCAAAAATACTTAACGATACAATAATAATCTACAAATTCTAAGTAAATATCTACATATAGGTTAAATGTGAACAGGAAAAGAATATTGAAAGCGCACTAGAACTTTCTTAAATCATATAAAGTTGTTAATTCGAACTTGGAAAATAGACCTTTGTGGTGTCACAATGACGCTTCATTATATTCAAGGAACTCGAAGAAAGTGAGGAGTTAGATAGGAAAGTATTGATTATCATCGTGTCGTATTTTTTTCCTCAATGATTATAGTATGTCCAAAAAAATGCAACAATGAAAATACCATAATTATGAATTTTTATGTCAGTAGTTTGGAAAATCCGTGCACTTTTAAAAATATGTAAGTTTTTTTGATTTTTATCGATTAGGAAAAGATGTGAGATCAGAAGGCAGAAAAAGGCTAATATTTTTACCTTAGACCTCTCTACTACTTCTCTATCTCTTCGAATCTCGTAAATAAGGCGCTCTCAGTGACAAAGGTAACAATTTTGCGAAAATTAATAAAATTTTAAGGAATATATTGAAATGCTCGAACGCACAGAAATGTTATATATTATGACGCTGCAAAGTATTCTGAATAAATATATTTTCCAACGATTTGCTTAAAAATAATATAAATACAAGTGAAACAGTTATGGGAGACTGTTAATTGTGGTTAGGTCAGGCACGGCAAAAGTCAGGAGCATATTTTTTACTTGAGATATAAAAATGCATTTTTTATAAATTTAGCTTCCTAAATTTTTTTGTGACACATTGGTGTCAAAATATTGTGGGAAACATCGAGATTACGAAAATTATCTCTTTTTACTACATTTAAGAAAGTGTTTTTAAAAAATATTTGTTGGTGGGTCGACCGGTCTCTTTACTGGATAACTTGAATAGCTTTTGAAATATTTCGATAAAATTGAACAATATCGGTAAGCAAATAAATGAGGAGTAAAAGTAGAAAAATATTGTATGTTTTTAAAAATATTTGTCCATCAGTCGGTTGGTTTTCTTCCCGTCTGTCTGTCTGTCAATATGTCATGATAATTTAAGAACTGTTCGATATATATTAATAAAATTTTACATAATAGCGATCTTTGGACCTCAGAAAATTAGGTAATAAATATGGAGATGGTGATTTAAATACACTGAATTAGAAAAAGTTACCTATTCGAGGTTTTCTATAAAAAGTAGTTGCATTAAAAAAAATTATCCCAACAACACACGCAATGAACCAACAAAATAAATTTTTGAGAGCATCGAGTGTGTGTAGAATTACTTCTCGAATTACTTCAAACAATTTCTGTTCGTATTTATTTTTCAAAAATCGCTACATAATGAAAAAATTGCGCAATAGCCACACTATTTACCTACTAGATAGAATAACCTTGTAAAATTATTTATAAGGAAACAAATATCATTTTTTAAAGTAATAGAGATCTTTATATCATTGTGACTGATAATGTTTTATTCATTATGAATGACCCCGATAATTCATAGCAAATAAGAAATTAATATTTTTGTTTTTGTGATTATTACGTACAGAATTATTTTTTAAATTAAAACAAAATGTTTAGTTTAGTTTACTTGATAAATATTCATTTTAACAACAGCAGATATATAAAAATACTTAAACGCGTAACATGAGAACTAAAAGTAAAGACAAATACCTATGCAATGAGATTTGAAATTAATAAAATAAATTAAACTAAAAATTAACGTAAACATATACAATTTTACTTACTGTAGCTGTATACTTGTAATAATTTTCAATTTTTGGATAAACTAGTTCAGGAATTGTTATTTTAGGAATTTCCATATCACCATAACTAGCAGTTAAAATATTCGCATCCTCAGGATTATTTGTTGATACACTTCGCAAGCCACAGACACTACTTTTAATATTTAAATATTTCCGACGTAATAGTATTCGACGTATTGCAGACATCGTGCTCAGGTTCATTGGCCAAAACCACACCAACTGCTCTGTGATAGTTGTTTAACAGAATGTTTACTAATTCGTTTTAAAGTTCCCACTGTTTTGATTCGGGCAAACAAACCTACTTACTACACGCGTTATCGGTGGAAAGTATCTTCATGTCAATCAAATCGCTTTTGAACCTACAGCGTGACTTATAAAAAGCTGAAGTCAGCTTGATAATATAATACCATTGTCTATATAAAATAGGTACATTGGCGTAGAGTTTTGGAGAGGCAGACGGATTGATAACAGTTGTGGTTATGTTAAAGTAATAGGTTTTTGTATTGTGGATCAATTTCTGCACATTTTTGACCATTGTATCATTGAGTGAACTCTAAAAGACGGTGTCCAAAAGTAGTTCTATTCTATCAAAAGTTATCCCTATAAAACTGATTTCAATCAGTGCGAATACAAAAGATGCCTAATATGATGTCATTGGTGTTAATGCAGTCTTCCTCGTTAAATTTTGTGATAAATAGGCGGCTGGACGTTGCTGCTGTCAATGCTTGTTTTCTTGATATTCAGTTGTCTTGACTTGATGTGATGAGTGATGACTAATTGTAATTAGCAGTCTTGCAGTTACAAAATCGATTTATAGGGACTACTAGCTACTAGTTGGACATAAATAAGAAATAAGATACATTTATGAAAAATGTGCGTAATGTAATGAGGCAACCCAGGAGTGGCTGATGGAAATTGTTCAGACCAACAAATTAGAGGGAACAAATTGACAACCTATTAAAAAATATAGTTCTTTTTTTTACTATTTTTTCTCTCTAATATTAATTAACTTAACACATACATTTATTTACATGTAGCTAAAAAACTTAATAGTTTTGTTAATATTTCTATAATTTTCAGTACTCTTAATAACAGGCTACGCCTATGTCACTTATTGTGCAAACCGATATTTTAAAGGAAACTGAGAATATAAATCTGAGATAATGACATTATACGTAATTCCAAATATAGAATTAATGTAATCTATTAAATGCTTAGGCAAGGTGCACATTGAAACACATGCCACGCAACCCACGCAAGGTAGTACAAACGACAGCGCACGAAATAATCGTGTGCTGAGCAACTGAGCATGTCAGCGCACATTGTAAAGGCGCGTACTGACTTGAATGTACATGCGTTGAGTCGGGACGCACGCACATGCATGCGTGTGTAGCGACTCGGGGTATATTTGTAAATTTATTTTCACTTCACATATGCGTGTTGGTTCAGTCCTTTCCGGTCATTCATTCTTGTTCGTGATGGAAGAAGTTATTATTGCGGGGGTTGCTTATATGGTGATTTCAAATTTATTTAAAAAAATATTAATAATAAAAAACCAAAGAGATTCTGGATCCATGAAATATACTTTCTTGTGTTATCTGTTATTTATGTGGTGTTATTTTTGGAGAAATGAAAGGAATGCTTTGCGTCCCACAAGACGGGATATTGTTCGTATATATCAATTAATTGTAAGCAGTCTTCATTAGACCACTCCATTTTATTAATAAAAATCACATGTATTCACCAGAAGAGAAAATGCTACTCGCACCAAACATGCATTCAGACTAACAAAACAACAAAAACTGGTCCAAACTGAGCACGCACGCACGATATGATTCCTTTGATGTGGCGAAAAAACCGACAGCCGATGGCTCGGACCATGTGCATTCGTGATGACTCGCGAGAGGTTAAACATGCGTTGAGTTGTTGCAAATGGGACGTCCAGATTTGAATGTGCATATGCGTGCGTCCCGACTCAACGCATGTACATTCAAGTCAGTACGCGCCTTAACACATCAGTTGTTTGTTTCCTGCATTTGAATGTCGAGAATATATTTTTCAGTAATTTAGTTAAGGGAAAATTATCACAAAGTAAAATTTCAAAAAAAGTTTTCAATATTAAAACATCATAATTTGTCTGACTTGTTTCTGTACCATTCCTGCACGGTGCGCGGTGGGTCAAAAAAATGTCCCCAAATTAAAAACGGCTGTACTCACAAAATGTTAGGCTTTTTAAATATACTAACTAATTTATTTGTTTGAACATCGTTATTTTTGTGAAACAATTAAAATAAGGCATATTTATAGTAAGTACTGATTGTAGCTGCGACACTTTTGTTGACTTGATTGCCTAAAAACCTATACTTCTCAGGAAAAATTTGGTAAAAAACAAAATACTAAGTACAAATAATTTAAAAAATTATTAAGGCAAATAAAACGGTGAAAATTTATTTACCGATTTTTAAATTCACATTTTTGGCAATCATAAAGGTCATCTTTTAGTTTAGATTTCATATATGAGGGATCATTTGTGTCATATAAAATAGGATAATTCTTAACAGCCTCAATAATTTTTTGTATCTTTTCAAAACTGTGCCAGGCACGGACATGATATGTGTGTCTCGAACACTTGTCTGATCAATGTTGTTCATAGAAAAAATTAAATGTTGACACGTAGTTTTTAATCTTTACAATTTTGCTTTTTTTCTGTTTTTAATAAATTGTGTGATTCTCGAGCAATATGCAATATGACACTACTTATATTTCTTTAGTTGGAACTTCTACCTCATGTGTCAACTATTTAAAAAATATTGAAAAATAAATTGGTCATTGATCTATCTACTTGTATGGGTAACTGTTTTATTTTCAGAGCCACAGAGTCGGTTAAATAGTCAACTGGACTGGACAATTTCTCAAACGGGTTAATTAGAAATAGACAACGAAAATAATAACTCGTTAATTTTTACCTAGCATACCAATGTATTTATTTATAAGAAAACAATCATGAACAAGTAAGGTAAAACTGGACCGGTTAATGCAGCGATTTACTTTGCTGTCGGTTATGTACAATTTTTAAAACGATCATATGCAAGCTGGCAAACAAGAGGAGCCGATGATAAAACTAGATTTTGTAGGCCCGTTGTAATGGTGAAACTGTGGATTTTAGTCATTAATTGATCCCGTTGTGTTAGTTACCCTGCGCATTTCGTAGTTTTTATGTAGTCCAATTTCTACAATTTTAAATTTTATTATTATTTAATATTATTTAAATGGTGCATTCGCTGATAACTTTATGTTGCAATGTATGGGCGAGTTGCTTTATTCACCGGTGGATCCATCAGATGTGTTTTATCTCGTTCTATCTCCGAGGTTAGAACGAGATACAACACATCTTGTGGATCAACCGGTGAAAAAAGCAACTCGCCCTATTTTAATATATCACTTTCATTTCTTTCCTTTTCTTTTTTGGGATTTATTACCACATTCCTCGAGATTCCTATCCAAAAAATTCGATTTATCTAAAAAATATTCAAATTAACCAGTTTAAAACTGGGAAATAACCTCTACGCCTTTGACGTAATGTCAGAGGATCAGTTAGAGGGTGTTTTTTGACAACTAATAGGAATTAAATTAATACAAAAATACTGCGCTGACGTTTCGGAAACTATATGCTATTCACATTTTATTTACATGGGGGGCTATGATATGTTTTTCTTAGGTTGTCTCAGGGTTGTCTACTATTGACAAAATATTGAAGTGTCAGATTTAATTGCTTGGCTGAATTGCCAAATTTTTTATTGATGACATTGCTGTGCACTTCTTTAGGGTCTCACTGTGGCAACTATGTAGAACCAATTTGAATTTGTGGTTATGTTTTTGACTTTTCAACATAACCTCAGTAATTAAAACAGTCATTCATACCAACAGAATTCAGATTTTCCAAGGCCTCCCCTCATGTAAATAAAATGTGAATAGCATATATATCCGTTTCCTTTTTCAAAGTTAGACTTTAGATTTTTATGTAACGTGTAGAATAACGCGGCATAAAATAAAAATTGTTTATATCATTTCCATAGATACTTACCATAGAAATGTTGAAAAATATACTAAATAATATTAATTTTATTGAGTTCTTCTCTCAACATTGGTAACCAAGTTGAACAAAATTCTACCGAACAATTTGATACGCATTTATCTTTTTTAAGTAAAATTATTGCAGATTCTTTGATTTTTCTTTTTTTGTTGTCTGCTTCTTTGGTTAAAATTTTTGCTGAATCCCATTTTATCCTGTGATCGTTTTCCAAAGCATGTTCACAAATTTTAGATTTTTCAAAATCACCTTTTCTAATATAACTTTTGTGCTCGCCTAATCGTACATTAAGTGGTCTAGATGATTCACCCACATAATGTTTATTACACTCGCACGGGATACTGTATATACAATTTTTTGAATTTTGTTCAGGATTTAATGGTTTCGTTTTTGTCAATATGGATCTTAAAGTATTATTTGTTTGAAAAATTGTTCTAACGCCAAATTTTTTACCGACACGACATAATTTCTCAGATAAACCTTTTATATATGGAATTAATGTCGAATAATGATATTCTGGTTTTGGATGCACCGGATTGTTAACTCTATTTTCAATGTTCATGAAAGTCTTATCAACAAATTCTTTCGGGTATTCATTATTAATTAAAATTTCCCTGACAAATTGCCTTTCATGTTTGAATATTTCATCATTAAAAGAAATTATTTTTGCCCTATCATACAAACATTTTGTAACACCCATTTTAACGTCCAAAGACTGGTTTGAGTTAAAACTTAAATATCTGTTAGTGTGAGTCTTTTTTCGGTAAACGCTAGTTTGAAAATTATTATTATTGACTTTTTTAATTAAAACATCTAAAAATGGTAATTCATTATTATTTTCTATTTCTAGAGTGAATTTGATAGATGGTTCTTTATTATTAATATTTTCCAAAAAATTGTTTAATAAATCTATTCCATGAGGCCAAATTGCAAAAATATCGTCAACATTATCTCCACCAAGTTACCGGTTTATGAATATTATTTTCAACATATCTGTTTTCAAAATCCTCCATAAATATATTACTTAGTATTGGTGACAAAGGGGAACCCATTGCCATCCCGAAATCTTGTTGATAAAAATCATTTTTTAATTGGAAATAGGTTGTTTTTATTGATACCGTTAACAGTTCCATTATACTATTTACGCTAAGTTTAGTCCTGTTTGCCAAATTATTGTCGTTTATTAATTTGTCTCTAATTATTTTCAAAGGCTAACTACGTCAAAACTAACCATCAGATGTGTATCATGAATATTATTTTCATAAAGTTTTTCTAGAAAATGCTTACTATTTTTTATATATGAATTGGTATTTCCAGAAAGCGGATTAATAATTTTTAGTAAGAATTTTGCCAAGTTATGACGCGGAGAATTAATAGAACTAACAATTGGTCTTAAAGGAATGTTATTTTATGCCGTGTTATTCTACACGTTACATAAAAATCTAAAGCCTAAACTTTGAAAAAGGAAACGGATATAGTTTCCGAAACGTCAGCGCAGTATTTTTGTATTAATTTCATTCCTATTAGTTGTCAAAAAACACCCTCTAACTGATCCTCTGACATTACGTCAAAGGCGTAGAGGTTATTTCCCAGTTTTAAACTGGTTAATTTGAATATTTTTTAGATAAATCGAATTTTTTGGATAGGAATCTCGAGGAATGTGGTAATAAATCCCAAAAAAGAAAAGGAAAGAAATAATTTATGAAATGCCACAAATAACATTTAAACAATATCACTTTCATATCAGGATGTGGGGACCACAAACCCCTTTTTTAAAGAGAACTTCTACCTCTACAGGCGTTTCAAAAATTAGATGTGATTTTTTAATTTTGTGACAATTCGTGGACAAAAAATGTATGTATAGATAGTGTTCACTATTTTTTATAATTTTCGAGTTAATAATTGTAGTCAAATGTTTTATTGTAATGCTATCTAAAGTTTATATTTTTCAATTGACTATTAGCCGCTAACAAAATCAAATATTTACATCCTACATGGATATAGTTATTAACGTCATAAGACCGATATGTAGCAAATATCAGACTTCGCTTCGATTTTACTATCAACCGCGTCTGTTATTTGCGTATCGGTCGTGTGTCGTTCAGTATTTTTCATTATACCATAAATACTTTAATATTTAATGATGATTTGTAAGCCTTGCATTTTTCTTCAATTCATTTATCGGCCTAGGCCGATATTGGTGTTATATCAATGAAGAATAGAGTATTAAATCCACAGACTAATTGTTTTAGTCTGTGATTAAATCATATCAGAATGGTATAATGAAAATAAATTTTATGTTCATCTCATATTTTGTTCGCAATGCCAATAAATAGAAAAAGAAACATTTTATATCTAAACAATAGCAGAGAATAACAATAGATACGAATAAAAAAGAACACGACTATATTTTAAAATTTAAATATAAGTTCAAGTGAAGGACTTATTCTAATTATTCTTATTTACTTACTCTGTAATCTTTTTGTTGAATTCCTGCAGGAAACAGTTTTTAAATATAATACTATAGCCAGAGACTCTGATATAACCAATGTCATTAATGTAATTAATTACTTGTTTATGTTTTTAGAAGCATATTTCGTGAAAATTTTAAGCTACTTATAGTCGGTCAAGAAATAATGAATCAGTAATACTATTGTTTGTATATTGTTTTCAGCTATTTAATTTTACATAACTTGAAAAGATTTCATGTTCGTATGCTGATGGATGATGGATTTTGAATTTTTCCGTCATTTTGTCTTTAAATGAGACAAATCTCAACTATACTATCTCAATTCATAGTAAATGCAGGGTTACTACCCCTATTTTTCTCCCCGCGAAAAAATTTGTCGGGTTTTGAATGTTGCCTTTTACTATGAACACTGATTAAGGAATGAATCATTCATTCATTCATTTCTTAATCAATGCTATGAAGGTATCTATAGTCGAGTAAACTTTAACTTGGCGTGTGGATGAATTGATATTGTGCGTATTATTGTATTTTCTCTTGCACACAAAATTGAAGCAATGGCCCAAAACCATTGTTTACGTATAAACATACGTAAACAATATCAACTCATCCACACGCCAAGTTAAAGTTTACTCGACTATATGAGTAGAAATTGTCTGACTCTCAATACAAGATCTACTTCCCAGCTGCAGAATAAGATTTGATCGCATGTGAATTTGAATTATGTGTTCACGGTTTCCTTCTACCACTGTTTCTCTTGAGTGTAACATTTGTAAATTGTAGAGATCTGAAGAAGAGCAATAATTGTATTTTGTAATGCTTAACTCTAAAATATGTTTTAATAGATTATTAAGAGATTTAAAGAATTTTGGTTGAGAATATAATAGTTTAATATGAGTAAGATGTAAAGGTTAAAATCTAGTTTATTTATAGAGTATTAATTGAGTTGACATAATAAAGCCACACTGCGCTTTATCCAATGGGAAATTTCCAAGTCAGTATCCAATAAAATGGGAAGAACATAATTCGTAGAATGGCCTGTCGTTGAAAGTGTTCCTTTTCTTTCGGAGGTCTTATATACGGGACTTTTATACCTCTTTCCTGAAATGCAAAATAAAATATATTAATAGTGTATCAAAAATGGCCATTTAGGAAAGTAACTAAATTGTTAAAGTTTTCCGTCTAATTAATGAATTTAATACGGTAAACAATTTGATGATCAACTAATACTAATATATTATGTATACTCGTATGGTATGTACATTTTTAAAATGTTTTTAAATTATATACATACCGGGGTCATAATCCGCCTCTTTAATTGGCATGATCCAAATCAATGGCATTGTATCTTGTAAAATTTTCGGAAACAGTTCGGCCAATTTCCCGTGATCTGTATCCCATCTGGCACCATCAGTAAATAATCCATAAAGGTAGGCTCCATCTACTGGACTGGCAGTTGAATTCTCCACTTTCAGGATTGTAAAATCGAAAGTTAGTTTATCGATCGGAATCGTATATTTTCTTGCAAAGTTTTGTTTAACGCCTGTGAGAAAGGCCTGAGTAAAGAAAAAACCCGAAACCCAATATGTAGGGGGTTTTCCGTGCTCAAACCACTTTTGTAAAACATCTACTCTGGCGATAAGGTCGGCTACGTAGTTTGGCAAATTCTTCAGGCTTGGGTAGGAAACAGCTGCCCAATTAGTCGGAATTCTTCCAAGTATGAGAGACGTTGCGAAGGCTTCCAATGATGGAGACATTGCCACGAGCCCTTACAAAAATGTATATATTATGCATATGTTTTTAATAAGCAGATAGATTTTAATTGAAAGTTTAGAAGGCGATAAGATGATCAAAATAAGCAAAAATGTTCTTATGAATATTTACAGGATGTGGCCATTTTAAAGTAGTGCAGATTCAGGCTTTATGACATTTAAAACTTCAATATTATAGTCGTAGAAAATTTGACAGAAAGGTGATTCAGTTAAAACGATTGGTGGGATAAAAAAAAGAATTATTAAAGAAGAATTAGCGATGGAAAATCTCAGATATACACGAGTGGAGATCCTTCACTTCCGGAGAAAAGAAAAGTCATTGATATTACTGCTCCAGATTTGAGGTTCCTAATTATTTTTATAGCATCAGAATATTTGAATTATATTACTATTATATTAATTAATAGTTATGACAATGACGGGGCGACAATTCAAATGCTCTAATTTGTCAAATCATTTGGCTTCTTCAGAACTAATAAGAACAAAAAACAAAGTGTTCAATAATCCTCTGATTTAACAGTCTCTGCAGTAAGCAGTGGAGATAAAGAATAACCTTTAAATCGGAACTGGTCTGGGAGCTCTTCACACCAAACAATAGACAAATAATTCTATTTTCATTTGGAGGAATTTGAAAGCTTTGCGCATTTTTATCAAGAAAGCACTTACCTTTTATCGCTTTTTGCATATTAACTAGAGAAGAGATGACAACCCTCAATAACTTATTGAATCTTGTCATTTCCTGGACGAGTACTGTATTCATGGATTCTGTGTATTCCACGGGGAATTTCTCACTGGCCAGTTCCAGATCAAAAGGTTTTGGTAATTTAGATAAAAGGTCTGCACATAAAACCGTCAAATATTTATCAGTTTCTCCACCAGCTCCAGAAGACGATTCGCCGTAAGCTTTTAGGACGGAGACCAACAATGAATTGGAGTCTTGCAAATCTCGTGTAATACCAGCGTTGGTGTGCAGGCCGAAGACCTCAGGTGGGTGCATTTGTGGCAATCCACGTATATGAATCGTATAAGAATCATAATCGTTTTCCTCGGGCAATCCATAGCAGGTTCCTGCTTTGCTGAACGAGTAATTCATCTTAGAGACCACGCGAGGATTTAAATAGTCCTCCAGAATTGTTACTATTAATCTACGATCCCAATCATCTGTCACACGACCACCATAGTTACATTCTCCAATGAGATAGGCCAGTGCTTCGTAAGGTTGTTCGCTTTCGTTGATAAACATCTGCAACTGTTTCACTGATATGTCAAAATCTGAGTCGTTAAAACCTGTAAATATATTTTGTGTATTTAATTACCTATAGACATTTATAATTCATTTGTGGCATTTTGCTAAAGGGTAGGACAGCTTAGTTTGCAAAGTTATTTTTGTTGGTTTAATTATTCAGTTATACCTATCTAGTTATGTAATGGTAATGAAAAACACGAATTAACTGCAAAAGTCGACCAACTCATTATATCCAGCGGTATTCCTATGGTATATAGGGGTGGATCTAGAAGCTGTCTAAGGTCATTTTTCACTTCAAAATATCACGACCAGATAGTCGAAGCGTCATGAATTCAAAATAATCAACGTCGAAGAGAACTCGGAAAATCATGAAATGTTTAACTTATGAAATCCAAATTTTTTGCAATATATGTAAAGTTTGTTTCGATTATTCTAATTTGTTAACAAATGAATACTTAAGAATCAATTACCATAAGCAATGTTCCACCCAAGTGGACCAAACGTTCGCCTCTCTTGTACACAGGCATGGAAGAAAGCTAAACCATACAACAAGCGCACGAACATAGCTTCGTGTTCAGGGCAGCCCTCATAAAACTCAGGATTCTTGACTGGATCGCTGATATATGATTTTAAAAGATTATTTTGCAATCCTGTCGGAGGTTCATTCGTCATTTTTACACCTTTTTGTAGCAGCGATACGGGGAATCTCGAAGAAGGGTAGCTGGTTAACCACAATCGAAATTTATCGTGTGTGTTTGCAGCGTCCAAGTTATCGAATATTTTTTCTAAGGTCGACATCCAGGATGTGGCCAAGTGACAGTTCTGTAAACAAACCCACATACCTAACTCCTGTCCCTCCTCAATCATTGCTGTAGCCATTGGCCCTTGTCCTAAAATAAATAAAAAATTTAAATGAAATGTACCGGGAACTTTTCCCAATCAATAAAAAGTAAGGAGAATCACGTAAGGTATTTTACTTAATCTAACGAGTAGGACTATATAAAATGGCACTTTCTTGTTATAGAAAAGTTAATCACAATCGTTTATTAATAGCCAATCTAGAAATAAATAGTTCAGTTTACACAGAAACTATACGTAAATAAATAATAAACAACGCAAGTAATAGGACCTCCTTTATCCCTGATCTGTGAAAGAACCTTGCGCGGGAGGGGGGTTACACATTTAGAAACAAGAGACACACCCAATATCCGAGTATAATAGGATTAATTTCTTTGTCCGAATAAATCCCAGCGCCGCGGCCGGGAATCGAACCCGAGACTCGCCGGAGAGTCAAGTTTCCCTGCCTTTCAACCAACCAGCCATAGAGTAGATCCTTTGATATAACAACATTATACAGTTGCAATTGTATCCTCTTGCAGTTGCTTTTTAATGCGGATTTATAGTTACCAATTAACTTTACGAAATTTTAATTTATCTGTTTTAGAAAAGTTTTACCTTGTCCTAATGATATGGAATGGAAGCTGTTGGTCATTTTCTTTTCTTCCGCAAATTTAACAAGGGCAGACATTGGATCAGTTCCAGGTGATAATATAAAAATTAGTGGGCATAAACAGTACGATTCATCGTAAGAAACTGCAATGTCAAATGGTGGTGGCTTGATAAACCTTTCATCCATTTCAGTTCTTACGAAACGAGTTATGCACGCAATCAACTTATCGGGCCTAAGCATTCTTACAAGGATCAATCTTCTAAAAGAAGTTACAATTTCATTCCAAGGACTTGGAAGGGCGAATTCCTCTTGAAAATCATCATAAATTTGCTTCCATGCCCTCTCGTTTTTCACAAACGTTGACGAGAAATTTTTAAAACTAGCCAAGCCCTCCACTTTACAAATTTCATTCCACGAACTGATTGGCAACCACGAAGAACAGGGATTTGCAAACGGATTATCCACATTTACGCCACCTAAAAATTAATATATCTAACGGTCGTTATGCCAATCCTCGAATAGTATATTTCTAAATTATACATTTTTGATTGTTAGAAAATTTACTTTCTTGTAAGAAATTAAATATAATTGGTAAGGTAAAAGTTCTTTTAGAATTATTTATATACTGTCAAAAAACACACCAGGATGCTAATAGAAGTTAAGAAACGTCAACATAGTTTTCCTTACCTATTTTCAATAACCATAATGTCCAGCAGGCTACTAACCAGTAAAATAAATTTACTTATGATCTTACTCTGAAGTTGGACATACACGTAAGTATTTAATTTCTAGTAGAAGAGCCCCTTCATATGGATCATATGGACAGCACTGACTCTTTTACATTCTTACGGTCAGTACTGACCATATGCTCCATGTGATATGACTCTAAGCTCCTCAAAAATTAAAAAGATATCACCCAGCAGCACCCATATCAAGCAGTTTATTTTAGGTCATACGGTGATGAGTATGACATAATTTTACGATTTTGAATGATAATAACGTTGGACTATGTGGGTCTTAATTAAACTTCAATTATTAATACCAGATATATTGTGCCTAATACTAATTAACTCACCTGTTAATAGAAACATGAATTCACGTTCATCCAACTTTTGCTGTGCAATCATTATTTTCGAACACAACAAAAAAGAAAAAAGCAGTTTGTCTTTTTCAAAAAGAGATCGCGTTATGTTACCATATAGATCAAAAGTGAAAGCGTTGATAAGGCTTTGGCATCTCTTCTCTATGTTTCGGAACTTCTCAGCTCTTTGAATAGAACCGATGTAAAGATTTATGAACCAGTCCAACGAATACTGATACATAGGATCAACATTGGCTAGATCTGAGATGCAATAGTACAAAACAGCTGAATGTTCAGAGACTCCTTGATATTTTACCCTAAACTCTTCTATCGATTTTTCAATTTCAAATGATCTTTCTTGTTTCTCTCGTATTTCAGCTGACAACAATTTCGACTCATCCAAAATCTGAATGGCCTTTTCATCTTCTAAAATGTCCCCCTTTGATTCGGATAAAGTTCTGAGGATGTTTTCCTCTGTTTCTTGTAGGGCACGTTTATTTTCAGCCTTTTGTACTATTAATTCTTCTTTCAATTGCTGCAAATCAGGTTTCTCAACTGCCACGACAATACCTAATAATTCAACAATATATTATCAAATTATTTTATAAGAAACTATGAACTGTACCTAATTAAATATTTATTTGATATTACATACCTAACAGTTGATCTTGCAATCCTTCCAAAGTAAGCGCAAAATTAATAATAGTTACTCTATTAAAAACTTCTGGCAAATAATGAGGATTTCTTAGTTTTGAGGTAAGATACAGTCTAAAATTGTTATTATACTCTATAACGTTTTCCCCTAAACTAATCACCAGCATTCCAGCTTGTCTAAAAGTGCTCTTGTATAACAACGGATCTAATGGTGCTTCTAAATCTTCCCCTATACTTTCTACTAAGGCTGGACGCCCGAATTGAACACATTTTTCAATTCTTTTCATATAATCGGGGAAAGAAAATTTTACCACTTCCAAGTTGTTATGTTTTTCCATTTTCTTAATCCAGCTGCTGGCCTGAGCTTGCGGATCTATGAAAAGTGACCAACGTCTAGATACATCCATAATGATACCATTTTCCGTTGAGAAACTATCTCGTGGTAAGCCGTTTATGTACCAGTTTTGAATTTTTACATCTGATCCCAATACAGTAACCATTTCATATATTTCAGCAGTGGGTATGTTAAGAGCTTTTACGTATCTGTGCCAGTCAGTTACAATTCTTTGCCTGAATATGCTGTTAAAAGGCGATAGATATGAAATTATTCCACAAGACATCAGTATGTCACCGGCTAAACCATCATATTGAACTTGAAGCGATTCTGCAGCTGCCGTCCATCTTGTTTTCTCACCTCCAAGCCCACCTAAATATCAGTTTCTATCAATATCAATACCTACGTAAATTGAGGTTACAGAGGAATACTAAAAGGATAATTTGATTATAAGGCTTTCGCGGAATTGTGTGTGGAAGAGTTTCTGCATTCTCTACCGCGTTGATTATGTTAAATTCTTGATGTTGATGTCATGTACACAGTCACAATTTGTAATTAATATGAATAGATGATCCGCGGATAAAACCAGTCTGGTATTCGACTTTAGATGAGTTAGTTATTGATCTTGTGCTCTTGTCACTAAAAAGCTCATATTAAAGCTACCGAACATATAAACGTAATTGATCCCAAGCATGGCGTGTTCTGCAACAACATAGCAGTACTGGGTTTATCGACAAAGCTGATTTTTTTGTTCTTAACGTTAGAGTCAAATACTGAGGGATTTATTATACTCTGTCTCGAGTTCTCGGTAATAAAGACTATTCTGGTTTGTCGTAAATTTGCAGTGTGGCGGACCACGTGTAGAATAGTCACTAAACCTACGGGGTGTGGTGAGCAGTTGCGAATAATTCATTGCTGTTATCTCGATGAGGTTCGGAAGGCACTAAAGAGATTCCCCAGCACTGATCAACGGCTAATTTTGGCTAATAGGTTGAGATGGTCATCCTAGTCGGAGGTAAGAACCCTACTTTTCGCGCTTAGTAATGACCTGTCAAAAATTATTCCACCAACCATCACGTAGAAAGTGGTTGTAGATCATTCATTGAGACATTTATCAGGTTTGGAGATTACCATGCCATAGACCGTCATGGGCTAAGTCTGGCTAAAGCTACTACTACTACATATGTATGGGACCGAGGTAGCTAACACATGTTTTTAGGTAAAACAGGTTAAAGTTGCGCGAGACATAGAATTTAGAAATGGGCATGCTTTATAGATCCAAGAAATTACTCACCTATCAACTTCTGCGCTCTGACGAGTTTGTCATTGCATAGATCGACGTTGCCCTGCAATTCCTCTTGTTTCAGCATGGCTTCCTCCAATTTTTCATTCAACAGTGCTAACTGCTCTTCGAGCCTTTTTAATAGGTTTCGTTTCTCAGTTAGCAATGCCATTGTGTTAGCAAATTCTTGTTCTGCAGCGGCGAGTTTGGCCTTCTTTGGCGCAACAACCTTATTAATTGTGTCGTACATATCCATTGCTATGATCCATTTACACAAACCTTCGGCGGCACTTGATGCTTTGGCGACTATCTGAGGCTTAAAATCTTTATGGGGAAGATATTCTTTTCTTAGTTTTGCCATTATATCCACTTTTATGTTATCTTTGTCGAAATCTTTTAAGGATTGCAGGAAATTCATATCTCCCAATAACCTAAAATATTAGGACTGGTCATTAATGCCAGTGGTCCGCATGGGTCAAAGTTGAAGGTTCTAAAGTACAGATTATTTTTAGTAAATATTCCTTATTACCTTCCGACTCGCAGAGAAAGTTTTTAATAAATTGGGAAGCTGAAATTTAACGCAGCGTAACTTCTTAGGAACATTCCTAAAAGTTGCTATTTAAAAATTAATGCTTCAATATGGCAGGTAAAAAATTTCGTATTGCCCCCATTTCAGTTATTTTGTATCTGTGGATGTGAACCACTCTGACCATGAATAAATTGTCATATTTTATTATTTTTTTAAATTCCAGATAGCTGAAACTAAAATACATTTCGTTCTGAATTTGATAACATTTTTATTGATCGGGGATCTTAATACATTCTTACAGTACGTGCTTCGCACTTTACACTTCACGTGTTAGTTAGTTAGTGTTGATAACAAAACAACTACTGCCACTATCAGAATATTTTACATATAGCAGCAGATATTTCGTAAATGTATCAAAGTTTCATCAGTAGAGTAATATTTATTCTTACAAAATATATTTCTGAAAAGAATACAACTGCTTTACTTTTACCTTTTTGATGGGCCCCAATAATCTAGAGTCATTCGACCAGTAGATGGATCAGGTTTTCGATCCGGTTTGAAGTCTTTTATTATACAGACGGCTGCCATCACCAACTTTACAGGAGCCGGTGGATTTTTCATGGATTTTACCAAAGTTATATCAGCTGGTTTTAAGGTATCCAGTGCACTAATAGCCTATTAATTTGGTAAATGAAAACGAATCGTTAAAGACCACAGAAACAAAATAATGTATATAGGTATATGTCTAGAAACTGCCATCAGAAAATACTTTAGTAACACTGCTAAACAATTGGGCTTGAAGAATGAGTATTATATCTCAACATGAACCTTTGACAAAGGTCATACTACCAAATACGTATGTATATCTAAAATCGTTACCTCTTCTAGAATTGGTATTGCTTCTGCTAAATCAGCCTCACATTCCATCTTCAGGGCCTGAGCAGCCGCTGCTTGTTTGTTTGCTACTTTCTCATCCTCCTTAACAACAGCTGAGGCTCTTTCAACAGTTACTGTTTCGTGTTCTATTTGTCTTGTCATTTCTGCAGCTTTCGCACTCATTTCCCTTAATTGAGGCTGCAAATCTGCCAATGACTTCTGCATTTCACCTGGATAAAGAAATATAACAATTGAATATAACAAAATCATTTCTTATTTCTTTATTACTCTCAATTTTTTAAATAGAGATTCGTGATTTGGCGCATGTCACGAGCGTAGCATTTTAAAATTGATAGTGGTTAAAATTGTCGTTTAAGGTCTAATAGTCCAGTTCTAGGGTACTTATCACTGAGAAAAAAATTCAGACAAGATTTTTTTTTATAAAATTGTAATTTTCGGGGTAAGAAACTTTAATCCGAATTGCCGAAATTATTCACTATGAAAAGTGTAATTCTGCAAATTTTCGCTTATGACTTCAAAATAATTGGAACTATATTATGTGTTATTAAGAGTTCTGCATATTTCTGTACTCTACTAAATTCTGGGTAAACCTGCCTTACTTGCCTCTATGTAACCGACAAGAGTCGAGATATAGTCATTCAAAGATGAGGTAAAACACTTTGGACCGATAATGAAATTTTCACCTATTACACGATGAATAAGATAGTTTAAAGTGGACCATTTACCATAGAAAATTAATTTTGACTAATTGGTCTATGACAAATTGTTTCAGAGTTATATCCGCTAGGCTTGAAAATACAAGTTTCGACCGGTACTTCCAATTTTGCACTATAGTCAGATATATTTTCGTATACCTTTCCACTAAAACTCATAATTATTATTGTTTTGAATTTTGATCCCTCTTACTGTATTTAATTTAACTAAACCAATTCACTAATTCACGAACATGCCGTAAATGTATATTTATTAAAAAAATGCATTTACCGGAAATGTTGCCTGTAAAATAAAAATGTTTCGTACCTATACTCACAGCAGCATGGTACAGTTTTTCCAAACCACCCAAGTACCTTTTCTTAGCTTTCATGACTTCCGTTTGCTTCTTATTTGTTAGGTCTGTGAATGATCTTATGAGTCCTAAGTAGGAAGCCGAGGTTATGTACGTTTTTCTATTTAAACTAGTAAAAAATTCATCTGAGGATTTTCTAGCTTCTACATGGAAGTATTTGCAGGCCACAACTGAATAATCCTTGATCTCATCTAAAATCCAAAGCGGAATCGTTATTTGGTAATCGCAGTCTAACAAATAAAAATGGAATAATAAGTAATTAAACATTACCAACCCGAAAGATTGACCTCTTCCATCCATGCATGTGCCACTTCCGCTAATGCCCCTTCCGGCCAGTCCTCAAACCAGTCAATAGTGCAGCAATTAATTAAAGCAGGAAACAATCTCAATCTGTTCCTAAATGTTGATCCAACAGGACTGAAGCAAAGAATTATGTGTAATCTGTCTTTACAGCGTTTTGTGAAGAAGAAAAACACTTCTAGGGCACTGACATCCAAGTTTCTGTTTCCGCCTGGAAAATTTTAATTACACGCTTTTAACAAATTTGAAATCCCAGCCTTCAATCATTCAATAAAATTACTTCTCGTTTGGTATAAACCACGAAAACGGAATAAACAAAGCATGTTTAGAACACCCGAACATGTGATTAGCACACATGAACTAGATTTCCATGTTTTAAAATTGTCGGTTGTTTTTCAACATTTTATGATCTACATATATAGGTACCTTGAGCTGCCAATCGAACCATGTCTAAAATTTCTTGTTTTTCATCGATGGCGTATATATTAGGAACTTCTCCGGAATTAAGTAGACAATCCACGTCTTGCAAATAATTCTCTTCTTTAATTTGTCCCTCAGTTATAAGGAAAATACTATGTTTTCCGCGTCCTCCAGATTCCTTTAAAATTTTCTTTATGTCGTCTCGCCAATCGTTTATTGTATAGTTATTAGTGATTTCTGGTTGAAACAGTGTTTGTCCGTAAATTTCAGAGGCGAGGCGCGTCAGGGACTGCCTTCCAGATCCACTAATGCCAACCTTAAGTTTACATCAATAGTTTAAAATATTTATGTGATGTGATTTAAATTAAGTTACCAAAAGGGCACTTCCACAACTCATTGACAAAACTCTGCAAATTTTAGATAAGTGCTCTAGCGCGTAGTCAAACAGGATTATATCCATCTTGTTTTTGTGAGTGGAATTGTATTCTTCTAAGCAATTTTCGCCCATTTCTCTAAATGTTTGCAAATCTAAGACTTCGTCATATCGTTTGTCCTCGTCGGAATCTTGATCAAAATATGTGCCAAACATGAGGTTTCTTAGGGAATTTTCGCTTACGTTACCTTAGGAATAATGTGAGAAAAGGTTAAATAATGTCAAGTATTTAAACTTGTATATAGAAGTAATATTGGACCCCTTCTAACTTATTTTTAAATTTCAAAGATCATGTAGGTGAACAATATCTAAAGCTGTTTAACGGCGAAAAGAACTGCATGATTTTCTCCTGCAGGTGAGGCATACTTAGGGAGGAAATTCATACATAAAAAGCATTTTGCAGTAAAATATTTTTAACATGAACAAATTTATTTAAAGAAATCTTGAATATGATTAGGCAGTTCGTTTTATATAATACGGCTTCCGTGTAATATGGGTTGCATCTGTACATATTCTATGGATATCAATTTGTAAATATTGACCAATTGTAAATATTCAAGATATGAATTTTGATAATCACATTTGTTTAAATTGATTGTAACAAATTGTAACATATCTAATATATCTATATAAACATGGAAATGTCAATATTTTATCTGCAATAAGAATCGTCTTAGAATCTCTTTTTTGTAATAAAAAATTCTATCAACAGAAAATTTGAGGCCAATTTAAGTGATTTGCAGAGCAACTGTATACTAAACTAACTTAGGTCCAAATTTGACAAAATCCTCATTAATATCATGGGGAGGATCTTTGTTTTGAACAGTGTTATTAAGATAAGCTGAATAGATATGCATCCTTATTTATAAACGAATTTAACTGAACTTGCTCATTACGAGTCAATGCGCTATTCAGGATGAAGCACTATATGAAATCAACATGTGTTCAGAAGCAAAAATTGCGCTTTGAATCTGCGCTCTGTCGCGCAATTTCCACCTGAATACGCACGAAAATAGGAGGAAATTACATACTTTCGACCTTAAAGAATGTGGGAAGAAATTATTGCTTTTTTTAGCAGGTGATAGAAAAAATCATTTCATATGTACAACTCGTAAGTGTGGTTTTCTCCGTTAGGTAATTCGAGCAGTAAACTTTACCCATAGGGGAAATCATGCACGTCCTTCCCTAGTTACATAAATAGTTAATAAAATAAAATGAGCTACCACGTGTAATAAATATTGTTACAAATTTGAACTGATATTTTCTTTACAGATCCTAAATATTGACCTACCTTCTGCATTTCTTGGTAAATTATCAAAAGCTTGTTCAAAGTGCTCCCTAAAATTGTCTTTGACACAAGCACGCAGTTTGTTGTATAACCACAGTTTGTCTTGTGGTTCTACAAGCCTATCGTAGAATACCCTTAAGACCTCGTGCGTCCATATCTTAGCGAAAATTTTCTTGGATTCTGCGGACTCTTTTCTTAACATTGCGCAGCCTTGTATAAGTCGAGAAAAATCTCGTAAATTGAAGACGTAGTGGCTCTTCGATGGGGTAGGTCTTAAATTGTCCATTGCGGAATTAAACATATCAAGGCTGGCTGCCACAGTCTGGTTTACTACTGCCACTATTTCTGAAGGAAAGCCGTTATTCTTCCATCCCAATAAGAGGATATTACCGAAGATCTTCGCCATGCTGTCCATGGAAAATTCGTTGATGGAGAATATATTGAAATGCCGGAGGAAACGTGGGTAAACATCCTGTCTGCTACCACCTACCAGGCCCATTGCACCGATGAACATCACGTCGTGTAAGTAAAGCGGAGTTGTAGCCTTTAAGTCATACCTAAATAATTACTTTAATTAGGTACAATACACACACGTATAATTATTCTAAACATAGTTGGACCCTTTGATGTGATATATAGTTTCTACTTCTACTGAGAAAGCACCAATTACTGAAATCGCAAAGTTAACATCATTACACACTTTTATTTTGCTTAATACATAAAATTACTAAAATAATATTTTTGAAGAAGAAAAACAACAAAGGTCTTGTTTCCACAAAATTCTTTTTATTGCAACCGGTTTTGTGATCAATACATTACATCACATCATCAGGCCACAAGACTACAAATAGGAAAAAATTTTTATGTAAAAAACTATAACAATCCAAATATTACATTAATATAATAAGTTAAGTATTTCATAAAATGTAAATAGTTAAATTTAATCAAACAAGTAAAACTATTACGATAATATCAAATATTGTTTTTATATATAAAAAATATATGTTTGTAAATAAGATAAAAAAGGTTATTAACAAAAGATACTAAAGAGATTAAAAACAAATAAAATTATGAAAATATAATAAGTTAAAATAGAAAATATACTTACATTTCTATAAATACCAAAGGTTTGTCAATATTAGCATTAATGAAAAATTTGTCCAATTATATATTTACATAATAAATATTATGTAAAAATACATGTACTTGAATTTATTTAATATCATTATAGCTATTAACATATCTAGGAATGTTATGACTATCATAACTGCCGCAGATGTCGGTTTGAAATCCGAGCTCGTAGAGCGAGGATTTTAAGACATCTAAGGCTGTTATGATTCATAACATCCGTGATATGTTCAATAGTTTATCGGTTTCAGAAAATAAAGACATTATTAATAGATATTACCTTTTGATATTCTCTTATTAATAACGTTTTCATTTCATTAGTTGGTCAAGTCTGTATGGGTTGATTTGTCGCCATGGTTACAGTTATATTTTTGTTTGTTTTTATTTGTTACCTTTCTCATATTACATAAATGTTTACATTTTTAATGTCACAACGGCTACATAAATATGGACCTTGGATTGCCTGAAAATACATTTCAGTTGGATTTCAGTACTTAATTATTATTGTTTGGAGTTTTCTATCTGTTTGTATTAATAAATAGCCCTATATTATAGTTTCATTATTTATTATTTCATCTGTTGACAGTTATTGACAGATCTGTATTTGTAATATTATTACCGTACAAGTTTTAAATATAACTGTACAACTTTAGTTATGACTTGTTTACCAGCCTACTTTTGCATATGTAAACAAAGGATTAATATCCTGAAACCGATAAATTAATTTTAAATTAATCAAAATTAAAAACACAAAAGACAATGTACGAGGACAACAGATTAAAATTTAAAATAAAATAATGTCCTTAACACCGTACAAAATGGAACTAAATGAAACAAATGTTCTAGAATATCGAAAAAGTTTTTTTAAAAAACCTTTGTAACGACCTCTATTGGTACATATAGGAAAGCAAGCATATATAGCAGATTAATAAAACGAAAACAAGGTACAATCTTAATCGAAGTCTGGATACTTATCAATAGATGGCGCAAGTTATGCACAACAGAAAACTGCAAATATCGAATAAGTAATTGAAGTCATATGATACCTATATTAGACAAAAAACAGATAAAATATTTAAAATGGATGACAAGCACATGGGAATCCAAAACGCTAACACAAATCCTAGAACAAAACTGAGAAGGTAAGTGAAGATTGAAAATTTAACTGTGAATTATACTGAATATACTGATGTATACGCTCGAGTAAGCTGTGTTTGAGAGAGCTCCTGTGAATTTTTAAATTATAGTGGTTTATTTAAATAATTAATTATCTAGGAAACCTTATGTGTTTCTTATAGTCTTTGTGTAATAGTTGATCATTAGTTTTTTGACTTTCGACGGTGTTTTAGTGCAGTTTTTTTGTGCTATCTTAATTTAGTATTCTCTGTCTGACCTCCTTGATAAAGTCATGTCAATGCAGACTAGAGGAGATACTAAAATGGATACTGAAGGTCTTATTAAAAAAGTCTGCAACACAGTTGTAGCAAAACTACAGTCGGAAATGGACACTAAATTAACAAGAATGGAGAAAAATATTAATGAACAACTAAATAAATTGGACAAACTGGATGAAATGAATAATCAACTTGCTAACGTCACAGACTTATTTAACTCACTTAGTACTACTGTTACTGAAAATCAAAATTCGATTAGGGACATTAATAAGAAGCATAATTTATTCGCACAACATGATAAAAGAAACTCTCTACGTTTTTATGGTTTTAATGAAAATGTTGTCGAATTAGCGTCTGATTTTATCAGTAACATTCTGAAAATCCCATGTTCAACCCAGGACATCGATTGTGCATTTAGAATTGGACAATTTAATGAGAGTATAGGTAAACCACGTTTTAGTTTTAGTCAGTTTTGTTTTTAGTCAGTTTTGTCAATAACTGGAAACGATCCCAGGTATTTAACGCCAAGAAACACGTGAAGAAATCTGGAACTAATGTATCTATATTTGAGGATCTTACCAAAGAACAATATGTAATGTTGCTGGCTGCCAAGAAAAAGTATGGGAAAAATTCTACTTGGTCCTCAGGCGGTAAAATATATTTTTCACACGGAGGCAAGAAATCGATTTATATGAATGAAACCCCATGACTTGATTGGTATGGTACTACAAATTTATGTATTTATTTTCTTTACTATTTCAATAATGTTTATAGTTGTTTTTTTGTAGCGTTACTTTTTTTGTGAAATAATTCTCATTTCCTTATCTACTTACTAAGTTCTTTTTATTGAGTTAATGATACTTTAATTTTTGACTTACTGGCTATCTAATTATAACTGTTCAAATTATTTCTTTGTTATTATTTGATAATTAAACTCTTTGTAATTTTACCATAAAATATTATATTATCTACTGGAGCTCTGATGGCTTTTTTATGCATAATAATACATGGTTTAGTTTTTCCCATTTTAATATTCGCTGTTTGTACAGGGTTTGATTTGTTTTCTGAACTGGTTTTGAAAGAAAAATTTAGCATTATTGGGTTGTCTGAAACATGGTTGGATAATAAGATTGCTGATAATAATATATCAATTAATGGTTATACTTTAATTAGAAAGGATCGTGAAGGAAGAGGAGGCGGCGTCGCTTTTTATATCAATAGGTCAATTAAATTTAAAATCCTTGATGTTCCGAATAATGGTTCAATCGAACAACTCTGGATATCTATAAAACTTGAAGGTAAGAACATTTGCTTGGGTACATTATACAGGCCGCCCAATGTTAATTCTGCGCAGTATCTGAATGAATTGGAAAACACTTTGGTAAATTTTATACCTGATTTTGATTTAGTCTTATTCGGTGGTGATTTAAATGTTGATATGTCAAATCATAAGAGTCATTCTTGTACAGCACTTAGTAACCTTTTTGATAAATATGGTTTACATCAACTTGTTAGCTTGCCAACTCGTGTTACTAATAACACACAAACTTTAATCGACCTTCTTGTTTTGTCTTGTCCTGATTATTTATTAAAAACTGAGGTAATAAATATGGATGATATCTCTGATCATCGTTTGGTAACTTGTAATCTAAAAATAAATAAATCTACACAGCCTTTGTTATACAGAACGTTTCGTGATTTTTCTAGTTTTGATTATGACTTATTTATTCACGACCTTCATTTAATGGATTTTGATCATTTGTACAATATTGATGATGTTGATGAAATGGTGGAATATTGGAATAAAAATATTTTACTTCTATTTGATAAACATGCGCCATTTAAAACAGTGAGAATCACTAAACCTCCTGCACCCTGGCTTACTGAAACTCTCAAAGCAATGATGAAGTTACGTGACCGTGCTTATGCTAAATACAAAAAAACGAAAGCAGGGGCTGATTGGATATATTATAAAGAAATCAGGAATGTGGTAAATATGGCGGTCAAGTCAGAAAAGAAAGGTTACTTACAGTATATGTTTAAAACTGATCCCAAAAATTTTTGGAAAACGTTAAGGTCGCTTAATATTCATTCGAATAACTCCCATAGTCCTATGGATATAGCCAAACCTGGTGATTTTAATGACTTTTTTATTAACAAGTTACCACAGGCAAGTGTTGATACTAACTTTATTAAAAATTACTATACTGATAAGAAATTTCCAGGTGTTACTGAAGAATTTATTTTTGAACCTGTTTCTGCTGAAAAAATTGAAAAATGCTTACGTACTATTAAATCAAATGCAATTGGAGCAGACAAAATTGATTTGAAAATGTTAACTTTAGTAACACCGCACTTAATTAATCATATTACTTTTATAATTAATAAATGTCTTTTATCAGGCACTTTTTCAAAAATTTGGAAAATTGCAAATGTCATCCCTGTGCCTAAAAACACCAGTCCCACGGAAATATCACACTTTCGTCCTATTTGCATTTTACCCACTTTATCCAAAATATTGGAAAAAATATTATATGAACAACTTGTAGCATTTTTGGAGAAATTTAATATTTTGCCGCCTACTCAATCTGGCTTTCGAAGTAATTATAGTACCGCCACGGCTCTATTACATGTAACAGACGAGTTATTTAGAACATGTGACAATAATGAGAATGCTTGCCTCATGCTGTTAGATTTTAGTAAGGCGTTTGATACTATTGATCATTCTACCCTGTGCTTAAAGTTAAAATATTTCGGAGTTGGTCCTAATTTGATTAATTTTTTTTCTAATTATTTATCTAATAGGCGTCAAAAAGTTGTGCTTAATGGTATTTCATCAAATTGTAATGGTGTTAGTAAAGATGTGCCACAAGGTAGCGTATTAGGTCCTCTACTATTTTCTGTCTATACTGCAGATTTTTCGAAATTCTTAAAACATGCTGTTTCACATCAATATGCTGACGACTTTCAATTAATTTTTCGATTTTTATTTAATGATATTGGAACAGCAGTTGAAAATATTAATATAGATTTAGCATGCATTTCACAGATATCCCGCTACCATGGTCTTGTTTTAAATGAAACAAAGACTGAATTACTGGTTGTTGGTAGGCACAGAGAACAGGTTGTTAATCATCCCGACTTCATACTGATGGTTAATAATAAAGTAATAATGCCTAGTGAGTATTGCAAGGACTTAGGGATTTATATCGATGTTAACCTTAGATTTTCCAAACATGTGAGCAGCCTTATACAAAAATCATACGGTAAATTAAAATCTTTATATATCTTGACTAAGAAAATCCTTATGAATATTCATAAGGATTTTCTTAGTCAAGAAGTGAAATTGAAATTGTGGAATTCTTTGATACTCAGTCATATAGCGTACTGTGACACAGTTTACTGGCCAGCTATTTTAAATAAAGACAAAGAAAGTCTTCAAAGAATTCAAAACGCCTGGTTAAGGTTCAGCTATGGTTTAAGAAAATTTGACCATATTTCGCCTAAATTTATCGAATCTAATTGGCTGAACCTGGATGAGCGTTTTCTGCTTCACTTAGCTTGTCTTGTGTACAAAATTAATAAACTGAATACACCTAAATATTTATATGACAAGCTGGTGAAAGGTAGTTCTACTCATGAACGTGGCACTCGTTATAGGGAACTGTATACTGTGCCCAAGCATAACTCCGCTCTATATCAGAGAAGTTTCACATATAATGCAGTTACGTTGTTCAATAAACTGCCTATTCACATTAAAGCCTCCCCTTCTATTATCTCGTTCAGAAAACATTTCAAATCCTTCCTCTTTGCCAACAGATATAACATGTAATATGTTTTAAGTTTCATGCGTATTAAATTAGTATTTGTAATTTTTTGTATTATTTGTATTGCTAGTATCATATTAGTATTAGTATTATAATTATTATCCTGTATTTGTTGATTTATTGGAATGGTTAGGTGTAAGAGCAACTAGGTTGAACCTCACCATTCCTATATAAATAATTTGTTTTTTGTTTATTTGTTAAATTCTAATAAAGACATATTATTATTTTTTTTTTTTTTTTTTTTTTTTTTTTCGGTTTCCCGAACGAAGTGCTGGACAGTCTCTCCGTGGCCTCCGACACCACACAGAGAGAGCGCCAGCGAATAATCTACAGCAACTCCCCACATCCCGCAGGGTTAGTCACTGTAGATTCCAGACTCGTGTGCCCTAAGTAGACGAAGGGATCCCAGGATGACCGCTTTCTGCATTTGACCAGCCAACCATTCTGCCGATGTTTGGCAGGCAGGCATGGTCTTCAATGCGGAGAGCAGCGTGGGCTTCATACCTCCGAGTACACCGATTATCAGGACGACCATCTTGACAGAGTAGCCTGGGTATAGCACTTGGAGCTCGTACCGGAGATCTCTGTATTTAGTCCGTTTCTCCTCCTCCTTCAAGGCGATGTTTGTCTCAGCAGGTGCTGAGAACTCGATGACATACATCACCTTGGTCTGATGGTCGAGGAGGACTATGTCAGGCTTATTGGCTTGAATTCGCCTGACGGTCGGGAACGAGTAGTTCCAGTAAATCCGGCATTTCTCGTTCTCGACAACGGACTCGATATCTCCGGGGATATAAGGCAGCACTGGTGTTTGGTCTATCTTGTACGAGTGCCGAAGATGGTAGTATAGCACTCGTAAAGCCGCGTTATGTCGTTGGATGTAGACCGAAGTCGCATAAATCGGACATGCAGATAATAGATGCATGAGCGACTCCGGCGCCTGACGGCAGGTCCTGCAGTTGATATCAGGAACCACTACACCCATCACGCGACTCCGATAGACCAATGTGTTTATAACACCATCTTGGCAGGCCATTATGAATCCCTCGGTCTCCGACTTCAGCCCCGCTGACCTTAAGAATGCGAAGGTCAGCTCTGTCGATAAACCCAGTGCTTCTATGTTGTTATAGAAAACACCGTGCAAGGGTTTATCGACGTGCTGCCTGAACAGATTCCTCTGTTCGGCAGCTTTAATTTGGGCTATCAGACGATCCGGCGGAAGCTCAGTAACTGATTCTGCATCAGTACCTCGCCTGCCTCCTCGCCTGTAGTCGAACATGAGACCGAGTTCATCTGCGGCCCTCTGTGCTGCCTTAAACAATAAAGCGCCAACTCCCACGGTTTCATGATCTCTCACTAACCGTAGGAGCGGATCCGAGCTCCTTAGGATGTTACATGCCATACCCAGTGCTACTCTGCCATGCATACACTCCAGACTCAAGAGTCCTCGGCCCCCCCGTTGACGTGGGAGGTACACACGAGGAACGGACGACCTAGGATGAATACTCCTATGAATATTCATCATCTTGCGGGTATCCCTGTCCAATTGGCGCAGCTCATCTACTCGCCATTTAACTACTCCGAAGGAGTAGAGCAGAATCGGAACGGCAAGCATATTAGTGGCAGACACCTTGTTCTTCCCCGACAGTTCTGATGACCAGATCTTTCGGAGTCGGTGTCTGTACTTGCCACGGAGAGAATCCTTTATTTGGTTCACATCCTGGATGTGGCGTTGTTCCACACCCAGGTATGTGTAGGTCTCTCCGGCATCCAAATGTCGTAGGATGCTTCCGTCTGCGAGCTGCGCATCTTCGTGGAATTCCCCGCATCGTCCTCTCTTGAGGTGGACGACTGCGCATTTGTCCAACCCAAACTCCATTCCAATTGCCCGCGTGTATTCCTCGACCACCCTGAGAGCATTTTGAAGTTCTCGCTCTCCGGAGGTATAGAGTTTAAGGTCATCCATATAAAATAGATGGGTGACCTTATGCCTCCGGTTGCTGGGTGGCCCACACTGATACCCGCGGGTTTGGCGGAGTCCAACAGATAGCGGCAGCAGTGAGATGCAGAAGAGGAGCGGACTCAAAGAGTCACCCTGAAACACTCCTCTCTTAAATGTCACCAACTCTGTCGAAACTCGCTCGGCACCGGATGTTATGGTGAAGCGAGTTCTCCAAAGCGGCAACAGTTGTTCGATGCATCTCACTAGTGGTGCTGGTACCGCAAGACATCCGAGCAAGTGTAACAAAAGCTCGTGGGATGTTGTATCAAATGCCTTGCGATAATCAATCCAGGCCATTGACAGATTCCGCTTGTACTGCACAGAATCCTGTGTAATACAGCGGTCTATCAGCAGGTTTTCCTTGCAACCTGCCAGGCCCTTCTTGGCACCACGCTGTTCGTTTATCTGTTGGTAGACCGGATCAACCGACCTCAACATCCTGGTATACAAGATACGAGTAAATAACTTGTAGCAGGAGTTGAGGCAGGTAATCGGCCTATAATTTTTTGGGTCAGACAGATCCCCCTTTTTGGGGATTAGCACAGTTCGCCCCTCGACAAACCAGTCCGGAATTTGCTGCCCCTCGTTCAACCATGAGTTGAAAACTCGGGCCAGATGGCGGTGGGTGGAAGGAAACTTCTTCCACCACCAGTTGTTTATACCATCTGGACCCGGGGCAGCGAAGTTCTTGGTTCCAACAAGTGCTTGTTGAACCTCTTCCGTACTGATTGCCGGGCACACTTCGTCTGGCTCTTCTAAGACTCTACGACAGAGAGCCTCGAAGTGTGCTATAGCTGGAGTGTCATTATCGAATGGACTCGCGACTTCGTAGATTCCTTTCCAGAAGGCTTCGACATTATCAACAGTTGGCGGATTTTCGACAACACGCTGTGGCTCTTGGAACAGGCGAGACGGGTTTGTTTGAAACAATTTGTTTTGTTCCAAACTCCGCATTCGCCTGACCAAAGTTTTCTTAATAGCCATAAGCGCTCGAATCCTATCTAGACAGTGCTGCTTGATGGTCTGCAGCACTGTGCGATTTAGAGTGTGGTGTTGGCGTCTCAGTCCGGCTGCCACTCGCCGGACCTTCGGTGTAAATGGTCTACCTGCGACTATATAATCCACCACACTCTGGATTCGAGAAGCGTGTTGCCTTGCTGATCGAATTTTTGCTTCGATCTTCTGTATTCGCCGCTTAGCTTTCTCGACCCTATCAACTGCGCTTGCCAGACGCTGTTGTGGGACGAGTTGCTTGGCGGCAGCGTACACCGCGCTGTTGATCTGCCAGATGTTGGCATCTTCTGGAAGCTCCTCACTAATCAACGAGTCCATTCGTGCCAGGTCTTGTGGCTTTGGGTTAACCCTGGTGTTAAGGTTAACCCTCGTCCTTAAAGCGACGTCGGCGTATTCAGGAGGATGTTCCTCGTCAGCTGGTATTTGCCGCGGTGGAAGTGCGGCAGGCACTTCCTCACGCTGACGAGGTGCCCTTACGTAACCTGTTCGGCGCAGGAAGGATACTTGATCTCTCAGATGTTGCTGAGAGAAGGCGCGATACTCCGGATGCATAACGCACCACAACCGGTGTAATCGCGCCATGTACCCCCTGCGCCCAGGTTCGCTGCTCTCGTAACAGGTCAGCAGGTCATCCCTTAATCCCTCCGTCCACCTAAAGCGTCCATGTACGTTTGCAAAGTCGTCATCGTTAAGACGGTCCGGTATGGCCCCTCCCATCTGTCTTTGACCCCCATCCGAATGGGGTCGATTGTGAGGGGCCTGTCCTCCGTTTTGGTCGAGAACCAGAGGAGATGAGTCCCCAGGATGGTTAGCCCTGAGGACCCACGGCCGACATTTGTCAGAGAGGGTTACCCCTCCCTGTCCGGGGTGCACCGCGAGGAGGTTGCCGGTCCGAATTTTGCACCCCTCATATTATTATTATTATTTTTTTTTTTTTTTTTTTTTTTTTTTTTTTCCCGGAAGAAATTGCTGGACAGTCTCCCTGTGGCCTCCGACACCACACAGAGAGAGCGCCAGCGAATAATCTACAGCAACTCCCCACATCCCGCAGGGTTAGTCACTGTAGATTCCAGACTCATGTGCCCTAAGTAGACGAAGGGATCCCAGGATGACCGCTTTCTGCATTTGACCAGCCAACCATTCTGCCGATGTTTGGCAGGCAGGCATGGTCTTCAATGCGGAGAGCAGCGTGGGCTTCATACCTCCGAGTACACCGATTATCAGGACGACCATTTTGACAGAGTAGCCTGGGTATAGCACTTGGAGCTCGTACCGGAGATCTCTGTATTTAGTCCGTTTCTCCTCCTCCTTCAAGGCGATGTTTGTCTCAGCAGGTGCTGAGAACTCGATGACATACATCACCTTGGTCTGATGGTCGAGGAGGACTATGTCAGGCTTATTGGCGTGAATTCGCCTGACGGTCGGGAACGAGTAGTTCCAGTAAATCCGGCATTTCTCGTTCTCGACAACGGACTCGATATCTCCGGGGACGTAAGGCAGCACTGGTGTTTGGTCTATCTGGTACGAGTGCCGTAGATGGTAGTATAGCACTCGTAAAGCCGCGTTATGTCGTTGGATGTAGACCGAAGTCGCATAAATCGGGCATGCAGATAATAAATGCATGAGCGACTCCGGCGCCTGACGGCAGGTCCTGCAGTTGATATCAGGTACCTCTACACCCATCACGCGACTGCGATAGACCAATGTGTTAATAACACCATCTTGGCAGGCCACAATGTATCCCTCGGTCTCCGACTTCAGCCCCGCTGACCTTAAAAATGCGAAGGTCAGCTCTGTCGATAAACCCAGTGCTTCTATGTTGTTATAGAAAACACCGTGCAGGGGTTTATCGACGTGCTGCCTGAACAGATTTCTCTGTTCGGCAGCTTTGATGTGGGCTGTCAGACGATTAGGCGGAAGCTCAGTGACTGAGTCACCTCGCCGGCCTTCTCGCCTGTGGTCGAAAACGAGACCGAGTTCATCTGCGGCCCTCTGTGCTACCCTAAACAATAAAGCGCCAACTCCCACAGTTTCATGATCTCTTACTAACTGTAGGAGTGGGTCCGAGCTCCTGATGACATTACATGCCATACTCAGTGCCACTCTGCCATGCATGCACTCCAGACTCAAGAGTCCTCGGCCCCCCCGTTGACGTGGGAGGTACACACGAGGAACGGACGATCTAGGATGAATACTCCTATGAATATTCATCATCTTGCGGGTATTCCTGTCCAATTGACGCAGCTCATCTACTCCCCATTTGACTACGCCAAAGGAGTAGAGCAGAATCGGAACGGCAAGCATATTAGTGGCAGACACCTTGTTCTTCCCCGAAAGTTCTGATGACCAGATCTTTCGGAGTCGGTGTCTGTACTTGCCACGGAGAGAATCCTTTATTTGGTTCACATCCTGGATGTGGCGTTGTTCCACACCCAGGTATGTGTAGGTCTCTCCGGCATCCAAATGTCGTAGGATGCTTCCATCTGCGAGCTGCGCATCTTCGTGGAATTCCCCGCATCGTCCTCTCTTGAGGTGGACGACTGCGCATTTGTCCAACCCAAACTCCATTCCAATTGCCCGCGTGTATTCCTCGACCACCCTGAGAGCATTTTGAAGTTCTCGCTCTCCGGAGGTATACAGTTTAAGGTCATCCATATAAAATAGATGGGTGACCTTATGCCTCCGGTTGCTGGGTGGCCCACACTGATACCCGCGGGTTTGGCGGAGTCCAACAGATAGCGGCAGCAGTGAGATGCAGAAGAGGAGCGGACTCAAAGAGTCACCCTGAAACACTCCTCTCTTAAATGTCACCAACTCTGTCGAAACTCGCTCGGCACCGGATGTTATGGTGAAGCGAGTTCTCCAAAGCGGCAACAGTTGTTCGATGCATCTCACTAGTGGTGCTGGTACCGCAAGACATCCGAGCAAGTGTAACAAAAGCTCGTGGGATGTTGTATCAAATGCCTTGCGATAATCAATCCAGGCCATTGACAGATTCCGCTTGTACTGCACAGAATCCTGTGTAATACAGCGGTCTATCAGCAGGTTTTCCTTGCAACCTGCCAGGCCCTTCTTGGCACCACGCTGTTCGTTTACCTGTTGGTAGACCGGATCAACAGACCTCAACATCCTGGTATACAAGATACGAGTAAATAACTTGTAGCAGGAGTTGAGGCAGGTAATCGGTCTATAATTTTTTGGGTCAGACAGATCCCCCTTTTTGGGGATTAGCACAGTTCGCCCCTCGACAAACCAGTCCGGAATTTGCTGCCCCTCGTTCAACCATGAGTTGAAAACTCGGGCCAGATGGCGGTGGGTGGAAGGAAACTTCTTCCACCACCAGTTGTTTATACCATCTGGACCCGGGGCAGCGAAGTTCTTGGTTCCAACAAGTGCTTGTTGAACCTCTTCCGTACTGATTGCCGGGCACACTTCTTCTGGCTCTTCTAAGACTCTACGACAGAGAGCCTCGAAGTGTGCTATAGCTGGAGTGTCATTATCGAATGGACTCGCGACTTCGTAGATTCCTTTCCAGAAGGCTTCGACATTATCAACAGTTGGCGGATTTTCGACAACACGCTGTGGCTCTTGGAACAGGCGAGACGGGTTTGTTTGAAACAATTTGTTTTGTTCCAAACTCCGCATTCGCCTGACCAAAGTTTTCTTAATAGCCATTAGCGCTCGAATCCTATCTAGACAGTGCTGCTTGATGGTCTGCAGCACTGTGCGATTTAGAGTGTGGTGTTGGCGTCTCAGTCCGGCTGCCACTCGCCGGACCTTCGGTGTAAATGGTCTACCTGCGACTATATAATCCACCACACTCTGGATTCGAGAAGCGTGTTGCCTTGCTGATCGAATTTTAGCTTCGATCTTCTGTACGCGCCGCTTAGCTTTCTCGACCCTATCAACTGCGCTTGCCAGGCGCTGTTGTGGGACGAGTTGCTTGGCGGCAGCGTACACCGCGCTGTTGATCTGCCAGATGTTGGCATCTTCTGGAAGCTCCTCACTAATCAACGAATCCATTCGTGCCAGGTCTTGTGGCTTTGGGTTAACCCTGGTGTTAAGGTTAACCCTCGTCCTTAAAGCGATATCGGTGTACTCAGGAGGATGTTCCTCGTCAGCTGGTATTTGCCGCGGTGGAAGTGCGGCAGGCACTTCCTCACGCTGACGAGGTGCCCTTACGTAACCTGTTCTGCGCAGGAAGGATACTTGATCTCTCAGATGTTGTTGAGAGAAGGCGCGATACTCCGGGTGCATATCGCACCACAACCGGTGTAATCGCGCCATGTATCCCCTGCGCGCAGGTTCGCTGCTCTCGTAGCAGTTAAGCAGATCATCTCTTAATCCCTCCGTCCACCTAAAGCGTCCATGTCCAATAGCAAAGTCGTCATCATTGAGACCGTCCGGTAAGGCCCCTCCCCTTATTATTATTATTATTATTATTATTATTATTATTATTATTATTATTATTATTAATTAAGTGAGACAGAATTAGGGTTCTTTATTTCTCTAAGAATTTCCAAACTTTCCAAATTGTTAAGCAAACTACCTCTTCCTGCTAAGTGTAAAATTTTTATATCGTTATTATAATTATGATTATTGTCTTTAAGGTGTTTAGCAAAATGGGAAAAACCAGAGGATGAATGTGTACAACGTAGGTAAGTGCTCTTTAAGTATCGTCTTAAAACACCTAAACGTACAGCCTACGTACGTAGCGTTGCAAGAATCACAAGACAACTTGTATACTCCACATCTATCCAATGGATCTACTTTGTCTTTGTTATTTGAAAGAAGTCTTTCTATAGAATTTGTTGATTTGAACGAAATATGAAATTTATCTTTGAAGTAATTAGAAATTTTATATGAAACCGGACCAATGAAAGACAATGAACGATAAGGAAGACTGTCATTTACAACAATTGAAGGGTTATGTATATAAGCTGTATTTTGACTAATTCTATTCTGTGTATTAGTTAGTGAGATATCTTTATCAGCGCAATATCCTATCTTTAGTTCAGTATATGTGTATCTTTACTATACTTAAGTTAATTTTTATACTTTTATTTCCGCCTGACCTCAGAAAGTATTTATTGCAGCCTACTGGTTTTAATCTCTTCTTCAGCGTAGACTCAGCCACGACTTACATGCATGGTCAGACCACGAATTTTTAATAAAATACGTATTAATTTTAAAAGAAATGAACAAGCAAAGTGACAACGTAATGAATTTAATGAAAAAAATGAATGAACAAATGACGGGTAACTATCCTGCCGTCAGTATTTCGTAAGTACTATTCTACTCAATTACAAGGGAGAATTTTCTAGAAAACTATCGACATACTACAGTCAAACATAGGCTTTTTCATGGGACCTTACTGACTAACTAATAATCCCAAATCAACATAATCGGTCAATTAAAGATTTTTTTTATGTATTTTTTTCTATCACCCTGAATGTATCTTACTTAAACAAAAGCAGAACAAAATCATATACAGTAACTGCCGGCAAGAAAGCATATTTTTTACGCGCGTTTTACATACTCAGCGAAAAAGTGATAGACAGTTTCCAGATCGTTTCTCGCCAACCCAGTTAATTCCCGATAAGCTATCTTTCCTTCTCGACATGACATTCTTTCTTTGAAATTCTGGAACTTCCTCTGCCGTAGTCATAATAATCCAGAAACTCTGTTTTATTAAATTCTATGATCCCTATGCTTGTACAATTTGATAGTTAAAATACAGGGTGGACAAAACAATGTACAAACAATAATTTTTTCCTACAAAACTTGCCCCCTACTTGTTACAGAATAAGTCAAATTATTATATAAATAGTTATATAAGTATACTATAATATTTTAACATACCAATTCTTGTGATCGAAAAACTGCCTCAATAGTTCTAAAGGTGGTTGTGCGCCATATATTTCTTTCATAGGCATGTTCACATCATCTATAAAGAGAACGGTCATTTTTCCTTTAGGTGCTCCATAATGACCACGCTTTCTTTTGTTTAATTTGGAAATAACAAGCTCCTGCGTTTGGTTTGCTGATATCTGCACTGTAAAGGTGATGAATGCAGGTTCATATTTGGCCTTATTAATTTGATTCATGAGAAGGTCTTGGATATAAAAGCTCTTTCCTGTTCCAGTGGGGCCCATAAGTAAAAGAGGATTTTTGTAACGGATGTGCATATCAACCAAGCCCATATATCTAATATAATAATAAAAAACTTTTAATGTTCTTATTTGATATAGATACAACTCTAAAATATATCCGAAATTCTCGGATTTATTACACATAGATTTGGGAAACATTTTTCTACCCACGGATTGGGTGTGTAATATTTCAAATTACAGTATCAAATTGACCAGAGCCAATATTTGTAAGTGTCAATAAAGAATATTGTTCGTATACTAATTTAAGATTTTTCTTAATATTTAATTATACTGTTAAATCTTATAGTTTTGTTTCATATCTGTGCACAAATGACAGTCAATTTTTAGAAATCACCAATAACCTATACGTTTCTTATTTCATTTTTATCATTTTTATTAAACTAAACATAATATGAGTAAAGAGTATTTCCAACAAGATTAGTTTCATTTACCTGGCTGTATCCACAGTAGGGATAAGTGCTTGGAGAATATTTTTACATTCATCAACTCTTTCTGTGCGAACTATATCAGGCCAATATTTCCAGTTTCCCTTTAATCTATAATTATATGCGTAGTCAAATATTAATCCTTCTGATGGAAGACTTATTTCTGCTTTTTCCTCCATGAATGCTGGATACGGGCAGTCTTCCAGCTCCCCCTTCCACATTTGTCTGTAATATTCGTCAAACATTTGTCTTGAATTCATATCTAGAATTGATGCTAAACCCCAAACACCTAGAGAAAATATTGATGCTGAAGAAGTGATTAATAATACCTAACTATTAAAATTTGGTATGCATGAGCTTCAATTGATGCAGAATATTATAATTATTAATTAAACTATGGAGGCCGCCCACTATTTTTACTTTATCCTGGAAATATTTTTTCATAAATGTTTTTTGTTTGAAAATGTTACAGAATGTTGCAGAATTTCCATAATTAATTTAATCAAATTAAATCATGGTATATATTTTGCAACATCTTCCAAATGAGACATTTTTTATTTTTAATTGTTTCCGAGAATCTAACATTGAACTATGTAACGTTAGAGTAGAAACAAGTAGCTGAGTCGAGGCAGTCATTTTGTGGTGTGTTCAAATTCCCCTAATAACCCAAAAAAATCTACGAATCTTACCTTTTGTATTTTATTAACGGTACGTACCAGCTTGAATAAAAGTTGCCTGAATCCAAAGGTCAATATATTTGGCTTCCTCCTCTTTTTTAATTCTTCCTGCCATCGCGTCGTCTAATAACATTTCAACCATCAGCATCATATTTCTTACCAAACTTATTTCGCCCGGATTGCAGTACTGAACACAATGCTTTCTAATAAAATTTAAACATGGTGGCACTATCCAATTAAATAAATCGATAACATTTTCTTTTTTTTCCTCATCACACCATTCGGTACTACAATTCGGGATCCAAGTTTCAACGAACGGTTGCCAACCCAAGGTAGCTGGCTCGAGATATATCATACCACACCTAGAAACCTATGTAAGAGAGTCAGAAAGTACAATCATCAATGCATGTTTAAGTATGTATTACCGTAGCTGGTGACGCTTGTTCCAAATCCATAGCCTCAAAAATAAGAGACATGGAATTTGTCATGGACATAACTTCTCCAGACATAAGGCAAAGTTTTTTATTGTCATCCAGGACACTGTTCATATTTTCAATCCAAACAGCGTCTACAGGACCATCGAAAATAATCCATTTTCTGTCAGGGCAAGGGTCCATCGCATAATTGCGAAAGCCTGTAGCTACAACTCCATCAAACCATTCGTAGGATACCGGATCAAATTGTCCATATAACTGGCCCATTGTTATAGCCTTTGGGTTGAGAGTTAGGCTCACGACAACTTCTTCACCTTGATCTTTAACGTTTTGAATTAGTTAGTTTGGTGTATATATTTTAAAAATAGATTAACGATATAATTGATTTGTTTCAATAAATCATCAAGCGCAATAACCTAGCTCCATATTTTGGTGTCTTGTTGTAGTCACACTTGCTCGCCCTAGCCATTCTCTCTTAGCGCGGTCGTACACCAAGGAAACATCAAACACGCAATATGCAACATGCTACATAAAGTAAATGTCGCATTTTGCTGAACCTCGTAGACAAGTATGACAAAATTTTATACATTTGCAGTATTCAATATGTCGTCAAGCGAGGAGGATGTGGTTGTAGCTTGGCACTTTTTGCGAAATTGACGTAAACGTAAAAGGATGCGTCGATATTGGATTCATCCATTATTTGTTTTTATAATTTAAAGCACAACTCAGTAACAGTTGCACAGGAACGTCTCTCAATCCGGAAAAAATTAATTTGCTGTATTCTGTTAAACTATAATTCCATATGCAAGGATGATTTTCAATTAATTTAACAAAATTAATGTTGAAAGTTGGATTATCAGCCATTTTTGTCAACAACACCTAGATCTTGCTTATTCAAACACGCAACAAATACTGCGGCGAAACATGCACAGAAAGTCGCATGCGGTTTTTGTTGTGAGACACATGCATGAGCTGCATCGGTGTGCGATGGTTCCGACGACATCTACGGTTTTATATTGGTTTTATGCGGTACAAGTTTACCTGCGGTATTTACCTCATGTCGCACGTTGCATGTTGCCTGTTTGATGTTTCCTTGGTGTAGGACCGCGCTTAGATTCAACCGCCGGCGCCGGCCGATTTTGATTCAACCGCCGTCCGAAATAAAATCATATTCCCTCTTACTCTTGTTTGCCAGCTCACATAATACGTTTATGAAAATTGTATACAATTAATACATTTGCTTTTCGACTGCAAATTAAATCATTGCCTTGTTCTGTTTAGTCCTCAATTAGTTATTAACTGTAAATCTTAGTAAATAAATACTTGTGTATGCTATGTAAAATTTACGAGTTATTATTTCCGGTGTTTGTTTCTAATTAACCCGTTTGAGAAATTGTCCAGTCCGATTGACAAGACAATCATCTTTCGACCCTCTGGACAAAAACCGTATCTCCACTGTCAGCTACCTCGCTAGCGTCCTCACCCCGGTGAGCCAGAAAGTGCTGTTCCTTGCACTTAAAAATAAGGAACTGACGTCCGAGTTTCCGTCTAAAAACAAAGTGTTTCAAAGCCAGAGAGTACTGTTTAGGTAGCAAGTTACAAACAGTACAGGTTACGTAAGTAGACGCCATTATATCATCCATCTTTATGAATGTACAGACAAGATTTACGTGCTTCCATATCAGATGACAGCCACTTATAAACTTTATCACCAGACATACCATAATAATTCTAACAGTGGTTTATTAACAATTTTGATGAGTTACTAAATTTATTATTTTTGCTATCTATCTATCTATCATGGTATATTAATGCCCAAAATATGAAAATGCGGTAAGTAATAATTCACACACGATTATGGTAGTATCACTTCATCCATTGAAAATTGATGATTAAATTGGCCTCAACAGAAGGAGACTACAATCAAGGGTCAATTATTACGAGAGCCATATATCGAGAAGAAATGTTTTCCAGTGTCATAGTTACGAGCTCGTGTTTATTTCCAATAGCTTCGACATGCGGCATTGAATCTATTAACTGAATTTTACAATGAAAGCATTATTAGTTAAAATATGACCAATAGAATAAATATAACACAATTAGATTATTTTTAAAACTCCCGTTGAAGTTTTTGAAACTCTGCAGCAGAGAATAATTGACAAATGAGTCAAACTCACCTTAAATATGCAACATCAAAGTATACAGAAAATTACCGAAGTGATCATTTTCATTTTCTGTTTAAAATTTTTTTACATTTTTTAAATAAAATATTTATACGTTTGGTTCCACTTTGTTATAAATAGAAACATAAGTTATCAGTCCAGGGCATACGTTTCGACACATATTCTAATTGAATTTTTATTTGAACACTCGTTACATACATCTCGATATCACGGCGGTCGAAACTGAGTTTCATTAAAATATACATACCCCGTTTGTTCATCAAGGTAAGCGTATCAGCTAGAACTCTCAACGTCGAGGTCTTCCCAGCAAACGGAAGTCCAACCAACATAAATCCGTGCCGCACTATCATCATTTCGTATGTTTGAATTATTTTTGTTTGAAATGACTCTTTCGGTAGTAAACCTCTTTTGACAATGCAAGTTATCATAGCATCTGTTAGAAGTGTATAATCCGCTTTGGGTAATACGATTCCAGGAAACAAGTCGCTAATAATACCGTCGAACAACGGTAAGTCATGGCTGAGAAATTTTGGTAAGTTCACATCTAAAATGGCTCTCAACAGTAAAATGTCTTCGTTTTCATCGGGAAATTTCCTCTTATTGTTGCCTGCAGCTGACAATACTGATTTTACGGCTCTCATACCTAAAATATTTCAATCAGTAAAAATTGGATATATTTTTCCAGATAGTGGTCAAATAAAAAAAATAACTGCTTCTGGCAAAGAATTTGCCTTTCATGGAATATACTTTCTTATGTACCCCAGCAAGTATGTTCATTTTATATGATCTAAATACTTTTGACATAATAGATAAGTTTGGGATGAAGAAAAACCTTCCATCTCTATGTCTTGCCATGTTTTATATTAGTCAAGAAAACATACAGCAGTGAAGAGTTAGAGAAATACATACCGTAATCATAATGGTTTTGAGAAGACAGCTGTTCAGAACACAATCTGTACACAGTCACAATCTTGACTGACAAGTTCCTGGCATCAATAAAACCATAAGAATATAAAGATATCTCTCCAATCATTGCGTAATCTGGCACCATCATGGCAACTGTCCTAAAGAGCACCTTCAAATTATCAGGTAATTCTGACCTTCCCGCGTATCCTGGATTCATCGTGATACAAACATAGCAAGTTGGATTTAGAGTTATCTCCGTTCCTTCAAAGTTAAATTTAGCCATGTGGCCTCTAACTGCCAGCACGATGGATAATATCTGTTGAGCCACAACAGACAACACTTCTATGTCTATCCTGTTAAATTCATCAAAGCATACCCAAGCCCCACATGACGCCAAACCTTTGAAAAATTTGCCCATTGCCTTATAGTCCAAACCGTCTGAGCAGTTGAACACCACACACTGCACCGCTAAAGCTTTCGCTAAATCTTTAGTTGTTTCTGTTTTACCAGTACCTGCAGGACCTTCCGGTGCGCCGTTCAAATGCAAGTGGTAGGCACCTATGAGAGTCCTGTAGCATCTGTCTGTTAGTGGCGTGATGACTAGGCGATCCGAATTCCCTAAAACAAAAAAGATATATTTCAAGGTTCTAATTTATAAAATCTGATTCTGCCGTTCACAAACGATTTTTTACTTTTTAACTGGGGGATTATGTTTAGTTATTTTGATAGATCATTTCGGCAGTAAACTAAATATTTGGATAGGTACTCTCCAAGTCTGTTTCATCACTAATACGTTATAGCAAAGAAAAAAGTTAGATGAAACTTGCCGTCATAACAACATAGTTCTACTCGTATACTTACCCAAATATTCACAGGCGTATTTAACAGTGGCATTTACTAATCTAACTAGTGGTTCGTCGTCTTCCAGGTAATATCTCATTTGAGACAACCATTTAAATTCTTTGTCGTCTTTAACTTTTTTAACGTGCAAGTCTTCTACAACGTCCTTAGCATGTACATCAATTACAATTAGAGCTTTAATGGTGATTCTTGATAAATTTGTTAAAGACGGATCCCTTATTAGTGAAACTATTTCTTGTAGTTGCGTCTTTGAGTCCCCTGAAAATGATGTTGATACTCATATTGTAATCAATAATTTTAAATTGTGTTTGGAGTAAAATCTTTATTGTAAAAGTGCACCGTATGGGCCAGTTGCATAAACAGCATCAAATTAGCAGTCCTGTGAATCAATTTGAAAACTTTCGTTACTATTTACTACAGTTACAAATATATGCCAAATTTAAAGTTGATGCTCCTATTTGGGTCATTTTCATTATAATTTAATTATACATATGATTCAATTTGAATTTGTTTACCAATTTCTGAGACGACAATTTTCACAATAAAAGTTTATATCCTGAGGACTGAAGTAAGTCTTAAAACAAAGATCATTTAAAAAACTTGGCTTTTTACATTCTTTGGACCAAAATAAAAGTCAAACTTCGTTGAAAATTTCTGAGATTAATGGAAATTTAATCTATAAAAGAAATTCATGCTAGCAGTTCTCAATCCTGGATTGTTGTGAAATTAAAACATTTCAAAAAAGACGATTTTAGCTAATTTATCAGTAAACGTATTCATATTGATTGATTTTTACTGTCGCTATACATTTTTGGAAAACTTATACATAGTAGCAAAGAATAATAAATACTTGAATAGTTCGCAATATTCATAGCCTCTTCTCTGTTAAGTGCTTTGTGTACGTTATAGGTCCAATGCATCTGAGATACAGCCAAGACAATTTGCCCCTGCCATTTCTGAACCCACTGTGTTCGAGGCGTTATAAAATAATTTTTGTAACTTCTCAATATCTGATCTCTCACTGACACAGCCATTTGTTCTTCTACTAATATCAACCATTTCTCAACACTACCACCTGCTTCTTTAGTATTAACTATACTCTTGAAATTTACTTTCTCTCCTTCTTGACTGTACATTGCCGAAATCTGCAACTTTTCATCAAAGTCTAGAGTATTTATGGCTTCAAAACATTTTTTTAAATGTGGTTGAACTCTTAGCGGATCCTTGGTTTCAGAAAGTATTTCTAACATTTCGTCATTGGACAAAAAGAAAAATCTAGGGAAGAATAGCCGTTTCTTCTCCAGATAGTTCGTAACGCCCTCGTTAATCTTTTCCAATAATTCCAAACAGTATTCCATTGATTCTAATACACCCACAGCGCCTGCAGTTTCAAAGACTCTCGGGTCGCGCACCACAACGTCCATATATCTTTTGAAGGTCTCATTTACCTTAAAAACGCTGCATTAAGTATACTTTTGAATGTGGCTGGGAGTTGATGAAAGCGTGATTTTATTTTTAACTGGTAATTATTTAGTCTGATGGCAATTAAGGCGCAACATAAGTGAATAATTATACACAAAAAATAGTTAGAAACCCACCTTGTTAGAGAACCAAAAAATATGTAGCAATTCTCAGACCAATATGGCCAAGTAAAAAAATCTCACTTTCGAAAACACCTTTATAAAACTTGTTGAAACATATTCCTAAGCTACTTACTAAAAATTTAACGATTTACGACTTTAACAGTATTAGTTTGTGACCTAGATTTAACTTAGTACTAAATGCCAATAGTAAGAGTTACCTCCTTAAACAGATTACCCTCTTCAGGCATTTGGGCTACAATATCTTTGGAGGAAAATATTGGTAACAAATATAGCCACTGAGCCTGCACTTTACCCCACACGTCAATTGTCGAATTGATGCGGGTAAGCTTTTCATAGAAGGCCCTTACTTCCGTCTCGTAAGGCTTTACAAAAATAGAACCCCGCATAGTCAAAGCTTTCAAAATGTGGTCGTCCAACACTACTTGGACATCGTCCAAGGCTGTTAAGATATTAAGACCAGTGTCTTTAAATATGCTTGTTTTAAAGAAAATGTCCGCCCATTCACCCTGCATTTTGATAAGAGTCCTGAGCAGTTCGCGTTCTTTTGTAGCTCCTGAACTTATAACATCATACTTATCCATGTCTGCTTCCAAACCTGTTAAGATAACAACAAAGGAGATTTTATGTATTTATTGGCAAAATATCACCTAAACATATAAGTAGAAATGAAATTAAAATAAATGAATGACTGAAATACTTAATAATGCGGCCAGTATCTTATACTGACCCATTTCGGTATACTTTCGGAGCGAGCTGCCTGCATGTGGGGTCAAATCGAAACCTGCTACCAACGACATTTCTTTCCAATGTCTCTTCATCAGTGCATCGTTACACATAATTCTCATCATTGTCATAGCAGGCCTAAAATCCTTCAAGGTTTGAATCGCTAATGCCGCGAGTTTTATAGGAGATGGCCAACTGTACAAATCGGGATCATCAACTACACCAAAAAATCGAAGTGGTGTATTTTCAGACTGAGCTTGCCTTTAATAAACAGGTAATTAAATAAATGTCAATAAATATAAAATGAGACAAATGTTAGTGGGTTTTGCTGCTGACCTTAATTTTATACGATAGGTTTTTTGTATTTTTAATAAATCCTTCATATACTCGTCCACAGCTTCCTCGGTTTCTTGATAAAGCAGAAATTCGAATTGCCCATCCAGCCACACGTCTATGTGTCTGTTAATATTCATACATACTTTTATTAAATGGAAAAATGGGTACACGAAATTTTCCGTGTCCTCCACATTTTTAAAGGGCGCTACATTAAAGCCCAAACAAAGTTGTTCCTTGTTAATCCATATTACTTTTTCTCGGAGTTCTTTGAGCTTTACCAAATAAATCTTGATTTTGCTTACATATTCTCTGCCCCTAAGGTAGTAAAATAGAAATTTCAACATACTGAATAATTAAGCGAAGGATATGTTCGTTTATGGGAATTTGATTATTGCTTGCTTTAAGCCATTACGGACTCGACTTGTCAGTATTGTCGCTATTGTCATATAATATATCTTTGAATAAACATAAATTTAATCTTTAATCAAGCAGTTCCTATAGGCGATAGAAAATGTTCTTAATGTTTCATAAAAGAAAAAACACAAGTATTCTTTTGCCTTATTTAAGATAACATAGCAAAAAATTCAATTACATTTCTCTAGGACTCTTTACTTCATCAACCTGCATAATTTGAGAGTAAATAACACATAAAGGTCTGATTCTTGTCGATGATTTGATATACTGCAGTAGTGCAGTAGAACTAATAACCCTCTTTAACAAACAGACAACTAGAAAAATCGAGTTTCAGCATGAGTCGCCTGTTCGACAACTTGACGATACGAATAAAATATTTATTACAGTTTGATCCAAGCACCCAACCAAGTGTGGATCGAGCGATAACTTCGATAACGAAGTGAACATATTTACATATGAAAAATAGATATGAGTCACGTCTGAAAATATGTCACACATCTTAATTAGCTTAACTATTTACCTTTCAACATCGTCCATATCATCTAAAATTCCTAACATGGGAATCAGATCATCAATTGATTTGTTGACATATGCTATGGTTTTTTGTAGCTTCTCTTCATGCTCATACTTAATTTGTTCATACATGCTCGAATTTTGATCCAAAATAGGATCAAAATTTTCCAACCAGTTAATGGTAACCGCGTTTATCTCCATGTGCTCTTTCGTAATCGTTCCGTATTCGATGAGACGTGTTAGATTGTAAAGCATCGCTTGAATTCTTTCCCTGAGCTCAATAAGATGAACGGTCTTTACCCAAATCATATATTTGCCTTAAAATATAAATACTGAATGTATGTATTATTTTAATTCTAATACGTACAATTCAATTATTGGTTACATTGCACCTACCTTGTTCAATAAGTTCTTCACTTGTATTGGGTCTGCGAAGTGCATCTTCTTTAATTTTCTCAAAACATTCGCAAATGTTTTCACTTTCGGCAACATGCATGCTACACAACTTGATAAAAATATTTTCTATAACCTCGTTCAGCGATTCTTTCATTGATATAACATACTCGGACAGAACTAGTTGACCGATAGCGAAATATTCGCTGGTTAACATCGAACTAGCTTTATTAATATAATCCTGGTAATGTTCAATTTTTTGACAACCCAGCAAGAAAGAATTTTCATCAGTAGATTCTATGCTAACATCTCTAAAGATTTCAGTGAACTCTTCATCCAATACTCCAACGTATTCGTCAATAGGCTCGAACATAAGAATGAGATTATCTGCTATTTTTTCCAGGGATTCATTCGTGTAATTTTCAGTTATGTTTATATGAATATATCTTTCGGGGTAGTTTCTTATCCTATAAGTTTCCAGGACTGGATAGTTAAGCGATGTGTCAATCAACTTAGTAATGAATAGAGTGTATATCAAAATTATATCACTTGCGTTGGGGTTTAGGTATAAACTATCGCCGCATGTCAAGGACAAGTTCAGATACGGTACTAAGTCCTCTGCAGCGGTTACTTCTATAACGTGCTCAATTGTTTGTGATATAGCCTTGCTTATGGAGACTGACATAAGTCCAGTACAAACAGCCAGCAAATGTCTATAAGTTCGACCTACAATAACACAATTAATGTTTATAAATCCAACTTTTGTAGTACTATTCACAAAAGCCAACTGTTTGAATTTCGCCGCAGGTTACCAAAAATCAAGTATTTTGGTATAAATATTTTTTTCATGAAACACCATTAGGAATATTGACTGTCCACATGGAGAGTTACATTCGGAACATTAACGGTTTTGGACTAAATTTATTTTGATCGTTCAAGAATATTTTTATTATCAGCAGTACCACAAAAAAGTTAAAAGTTTTAGTTGAAACTCTAAATAAAAATAAATGTTGTTTACCATCCAACTTGGTATTATCATTCTCGACCATTTCTACCACTCTGTAGTAAAATCTACTGAGTGAATTTTCTGCGTCCGTAACAAACTGGGTGAAAACATCGTCCAATTCTCTCACATCATACGGTCGATTTCTGAGAACGCTCAGATTGAAAAGAATATTTGGAAGGTTCATTATACATTCTTTAAATATTTTCTGTACCAGAGTGTGGTGCAGCATGTATCTTTGTTCAAATTCTTTACGGGTCGTAAGATAGATGGGATATAGCTCTGTTTTGCCCAAAAATTTGAATGGCTCAGGTCTGAATCGTCTTAGTTCCTCATCTAGAGGCAGCACCTTTAAGTTCACCTGTCGAGAAGAAATTCTGTGTAAGATGGAAGCTAGCAAAAGATATTTATATACACGTAACAGAAACTTTTGAATACTTACTAAAGACGGTACAATATACGTAATATTACAATGATAATTAGATATGATCTGCAAATTCTCTAAGTAACATAAACAATTAGAATATTGGTAATAATTGTTATTAATGTCGAGTTTGAATGATAAACTCTTCGTCGTCTAAAATTGTTACCAATGCTATAATTTTTGGTCCCGGATAATTAAAAGAAAAACGAGTAAATGATTTCAGAAATCAGATCAAATCAGAATCAAATTCTATTCGGAAGATATAAGTACAGAAAGAGAGAAGAAAATGAAAATATTTACCCCTGCAGCATGTGTGATTCTGACAAAATCTTCATGAACCTCGGAAATGATGTCGTCAACAATAAAAGCATATTTTTTTTCTAGCCCACGTGCGCGAATTTTATTTCTTATTGCCCTTTCTTGAAATAAAGATATTCTTGTTGATGGGCAAATTTCTGCATATTCTCTGCATATCTTATGAGAGTCGTTAAAACGAGGCACCTCGGGGTACAACGGTACTAGTCTCGTTTTAAACTCTCTCAACTTGGTTTTTACTGTAAAATCCGATTGGAATTCAAGTAATTTCTTGCGTTTTTTCTTATTGATGTTATATTTATCCATTAATTCGTCTGATAATTGGGTGGCTATCAGTTCCTCCAATGGTGTAGGCTTCACATCTTTTTTGCCTGCTCCTTTGCATTGTCTTATTAGTCTTTTCACTTCTCTGTCCATCTTTAACTTTCTTATTTGCTTTCACTAAAAATAAAATAACATGTCACAAAAACGTCTATATCATGTCACATCGTTTGTTAATTTGTCATCATTTTATGTCATGTCAAACATATACACAAAATGGAGCTTGCTCTAAGGTTCAAATTATTTCAATATTAACCCAATAATACAATCCTAATTATACATAAAGCTATATATCAAAATGGTCGAAGATAAAAAAGATAAGTCCCAAAAAAATAAGGGTGTTAACGTTAGAGATTCAAAAAGAAGCAATACTTACTTTTCAGGTAAGCTTTTACTATGTGAATCCAATTTATTGCACAATGACACGTCGTGGGTAAAATATATGCACATTGCACATGTTTGTACTGCAGAGATGAATGTACATTAATGTACCTAAATAATAAGTGCAATAAACCTGAATTGAGTTGAATTTATTATATAATAGGCGATGTGGATAAATTGACATTTGATCTATACAGGGTTTGTTTTCTTAATTAAATTTCAGAGTCTATTTTTCGCATTTTTTTTTTATTTTACGAAATTTTAAATACATTATAAAGTACTAGCCTAAGCATTCTTTCCTCCACACACACACACACACACACACTGCATCTATAAAGCACGCCTCAAGTCGCATCGTTATATTTGCAAAATACCTCTTATGGTCTTAAAGCAAACATTTTAGCAGAACGGTACATTAATTAAATGTTTTTTAAATTATTTAATTGGAAACGTATTCATGATTTTTTCATGTGCAAAAATAGAAAAAGCGCATAATTTATCTCGTCTTCGTTGAGGAAACAAAAAATCTACCTTAAGCAGTGCTGTATAAAATTTTTATCAATACTTTCCTTCTAGATACAGAAAGTTGCTCGTGTCCAACTAAGTCTTTAAATAAGGTTAAATATGAACTTCAAACTGTTATCGATTTAATGGGACCCGATACACCACAATTCAACCAAAGTACTAGTAATGAGGCGGATAATGAGGAATCAGTTTATTCTAGCACATCCATCAAATCTTTAGTGAGTTAAAAAAAATAAAAAATTATATCTACTTTAGGGCCATTAAGGTGCCCTTCAAAAAATATAATTTTGTTCATCAATATGCTGGAAGTTTTCGTTAATTTGTAGGATAAATCAGATGAAGATGCTGCAGCAAATGACAATACTGATAACGGCACAGACAAAACTCTACCTCCAGATATTACCTTGCAGGAGGAAACTGACTGTTCAATGATTGTCGATCCAAACTCAGCACAGTTATATACACAAAACTATGATTTTTCACAATACGTTTGTCCCCCACCTTTACTACCAGCAAATATTATGTATAATTCTGAGTGTATGTGTCCACAAATAGCAAGTTTAATACATAAAGAAGCTCTGTCTGTACCTTGTATGGGAGGAGGTTAGTAGTTTTATTTGTTTAAACAATGTATAGACGAAGAATAAAAGGTTATCGTTTTAATCCCCAGTGTTTTATTTTACGTTTGATATCAATTGTTAATTTTTGATGTAATGTGTATGTGAATTCTTTCTTTTTATTGCAGTACAAAGAGAAATAAAGAAATGCCAGAAGCATAAAAATTTATTCTACCATTGGTTTAAGAGCCTTAAAGGGAAACAAAATTCCTTTTGCCCTGGGGAATACTATACAATGAACATCAAACAATCTTACGACGATCAAACTTTACCGAAAGTAAGTAACATTGTTATTAGTTATACTTAGTTAATATTTTAATTTCTTGGAAATATATAATCGTGTTATTAAGATAGCAAATAATGTTTTAGAAATTATTAAAAGGACAAATTTTTCTCTCATCTCTAATTTTTTGTATCTTTTAGCGTTTAGTATTCGACCTCGTTGGGGATATTCCCAAGCCCGTTGATTGTCAGTGTAAACCACCAGAAATATTTAAAGATTCATATTATGTTCAAACCTGCGAGACCTTGAAAAGTAAAGAATCAAAGAATTTCAATAATGAACAGTTGACAAAGGAATTTCAACAAAATGAAAATATAGCTGCGACAGTTTCGAAAGAGGATTGTGTGAATTACGACAAAAATGGAAGAAAACTTCATCAGAAAACCACATATAGTGATGGAAACGGTACTACAAGAGTTGATGTGTATTATTTTGATCATGGAAACTCTAGGTATTTGTTCAATTAGGCTTTTTCGTACAGCAGTTACAAACCGTTTGGAAACTGTCAGGAATACTGACCTAGTTAGATTTTTAGAAGCAAAGGACATATAGTGTGGAAATTAAGTATAAATTCAGTAATTCTGTTGATGTTAATTTTTTGGGAAAAATCTCGAAGGGGTATAGCGATTTTAACTTCAGCAAATATTTTCAGCCTATTTTCAATTTCTTATGTCATTTGTTTTTTAAACTATGACGTCATCGACTTTTTTTTTAATGACAACCTATATTTTTTATTATTGATTTTGTTAGTAGTTTTTATTCCGGTTCCAACCATATAAAATTTTCAATATGTTATATTTGAAAAAAATCGAGAAAAACAATAATATACTCTTAATACCACTTTTTTTATAGTTATTTGAAAACAACTGATAGTCCACCAATTATTATGGTAGAAGCTCTAGCGGAAAAGACGGAGGCGTATACTACCAGATTTTGGGCCGAAATTTTTGGAACGCTGCATATAGGAATTTCGTTTTGTACATCTTTTATAATTCAACTATTTAGGTATGATATTCTGCTGTAACGAACTCTTCTAAAAAAGTTGGACATTAGAGAAATTACTGAATATTTCTGAATGGGTTTATTTTATGATTATCAAAATAGTCCTGTTTTCATAAAATAATCGATTTGATAATATTTTGGAAATTTTAAGCAATCGTCTCCTTTCAAATTTTTATCCAAATATTCTTTGTATAGCGACAGAGAAATTCTTTGAATTCAACAAAATTAAAAACAATATCGGGACTATTCAAGAACCATAGGATATAAAAAGTATCAAATATTTTGCTGCCGCTTTGAAAAAATATCTTACTTTCTTGCTTGATAATCAAATTATTGCATTTATTTCTTAAATAAATTTTACATTGACGAAATTCAGACAGGGAGTACTGCTAGTCTTCAGTATGACTTCATGCAGCAACTTTGAAAAATCAAAATTTATTTTATTCCTTAAACGTATTTTTTAAGAAATATCAATTTCCAGTACTTCAACTTTCAGTGTATTTATTGCATATTATCTAGATCCAAAATTCCAGTCAATATGTCAAAATATTTAAAATGAAGGCAAAATTCAGTTAATGTAATAATTTCTCTGTTTTAGGTTTATTTTGTACAGTATTTTAAGACCTCTCACAATTGGATTGATACAATTAGGATCGGATTATTTCCTAAAACCATTTATCGCAACTACCTTTAACGCAATTATTCAACCACCCTTACTATTTTTATACAACGTAACAACCTCCCTGAGAGATTTATGCGATCCTTTAGCAGAAGGCATTGGTTACTTCCTGAGAGAAGTAGCTTCCGTTATTAGAGCATTTCGATTGGTTGAGATTAGGAAGGATACGTCATGTTCTGACAAGATTCGCAAATGCCAGAAGAACACACCTGAAATAAATAAGATAGATAGTTAAGAGAAAATATACTAGATTTGTAGATTTACACACTTTTGCTTTAATTATGTACTTACCTACCTATACAAATATATTATTATATTATTACTATATACTTACCCTTGTAATATTTATGAAACATATTATAAAGGCAATATAATCAAATTGAATGTTCTTTTTGTTGTCTATTAACATGGGCAGGAGCAGCCGTGAAGTCTGAAGTGCGCTATCTGCTGCACCTATTCTGCCGTGCACGTTTACGGAAGATGAAAATTATTGTCACTATGATTTCTGCTTACTTTTATTGTTTTTGATTTAAGGATTTATTAGATTTGATAAAAATTTTGTCTTGGCCATTCTATTACAAAAGAAACTAATGTCATTCATGCAAATCAAATATTTGAAGCTGTAACCTTCCTTCATTCCGCCGAGGTTCTGAGGTGGTTATTTTGAGGCCTGACGGGCGACGAGCAACGGTACTAGCAGGACGGTGTATCTCGGGCGCCAGTTTCTGTGTAGTGTAGAAACACTATTTTTCTCTATTGGAAGAATAATAGTGACTTAGGTAGCTGCAGTGAAGAAACGGTAATGCCAGATGTCTGTATTGACCTATAACAGGTTTTGTTCAGGATAAGTCAATAACACTTATTACTACAGTTAAATACAGGGTATATATCTACAGAAAAACATCAGGTAGGTTAAGGCAATACTAAAGCGACAAGCTACGGTTAAAAAGCGGCAGGACGGCAAGCAATAATACGGGGCAGCGAGCAAGCTATAATACGGTTAAAAGCGTACAGCAGGCAAAGCACTTTACTTATCGAGCTGGTGAACAATGGCGGTTTTATTTACTAAGCTGGACTGGTCAGGCAGACTTTTAGAAGCAAACTGAATATCCCAATCTAATCTGCGTTCCAAGTTACTAGATTTCTAAACCGTAAAATGTGGAAAAAATGTCAAATAGAAACGGTTAATCCAAGCAAAATTTTACAGAAAAAGGAAAAGTCAGATAATGAATCATTCTATTTAAAAATTGAAAATTTTTTACTCTTTAGCTTTTTCTGATAAAAAATTTTATTTGTGGGGCTAAAAAATGTATTTTGAGTTAACTGAATTTGATCAAATTTTAGTATTTTAGGCGAACCCATTTTTAATTCTATACTCCAAATATGAAAAAAATTCGGTGCGTCATTTCAATAATTTAAAAAAACTACCTACTTTTTAAGTGCCATCTTGAGGTGCCTCCAGCTAGGAGTCGATTCCGGATATATGTTTATAGAAAGTTTTTGTCATATTTTTAAGTAAGGAATATGTGGTTCAGAGATTTACATGTGATTTAGAAACACCCTGACTCGTACACTAACAGAAATCATAATTATAGCATTAAGTTGATTTTACTTACTCTCTGGAGTTCTGTTACTAGCGCTTAGAGGGGAACAGTGGTTTCTGCGTTCATTTATGAATTGGAGTGTGCGATTCACTGCCTGCGAGGACGTTATTCGGTGTTTTATGTAATCAATCAACTGGTTAAAAAATTATTGACGGTATCAGATTTGTTGTGATTTGGCAATACAGTGGCGAAGAAACCGCGGTTCTAAATTTGAAATATAAGTTAAATTGAAATTAAGTAAATTTACCTGCCTTACACTTAATGTCACTTAAATGAAAAAATCACATCCGCTACAGCTTGCATGCTAGGATATGTTTCTATAGGTACTAATGTATCAAGTTATTATTTAAAATCTAAATCCAAAACAATGATGGACAATAATATTTACTCTATATTAAAATATTGAAATATTGTTGATAAAATTCATAAAAGAAATCTGTGATAAGCGTAGTGATAAAGAAAAAATTGTATAAAATGAACAAATCAATACTTACCAAGTATGATCAAAATATCTCGAAGTTAAAAGAATGTAGGTATCGAAAGCAGACTTTGAGCTCCTTAAAGATTTCGATTATAGGTAAATTGGGCTGGATCAGTCGCTTCCAACCCTAGAATTTACGATTATAACTATAATACATATAAAACATATTTCACATTTTTTACAAAAAAAAAAATGTCATTGAATTTACCAGAAGGTGTTAATATCACATTATCACTCAATGTTTAGATAAAAATACACACATATAATAATAATTATACAATTAATAATATCATATCATTTTGACAACATTGATGCTTTTTTATATATGGCGATAATGTATGTCACAGGGGTCAGTGGAATATTATTAACCTTACTATATCTAGTATTTCTTATGTTAAAACTTAAGTAATTACTAATCAAAGTTACTTATATTTAGTCTTCCACGCAATAATCTGTCAGTCTGTTGCAGTTTATTATATGTTGACAATCTTGTTTGCAAGAATAGATTATCAACATATTTGATTTTAATAAATATCTTTTTATCTTATAACAATGTGTGATAAAGAAAAATGTGAAAAATCTCAAGAAGTACAAGAGCCAGGTAATTTCTTATGCATTTACTTATGTTGTTTTAAAAAATGGCAAAAAAAACTATTTCCCTCTGTAATTTTCAGCTATAATATCCCTAAAAAGCGGCAGTTTCACATGGCAGTCGACTGCTATAGCAGAGACTGTTAGGTGGGCGTTTCTACACTGTCAGGTGTTTATTTATGTGAATCATACTATTTCGATCGCAATTGAATGTTATGGCAGTTACTGCTATCGACTAGAAATATTTCTACTTTTGTTATAGCAGTCGATTGCTTTGAGGAATAAAATGGCGAAATATGTTAAACGTATTGCGTTCTCGGATGACCAAATTTTTCATTTAATACAATTATATCAAAAAAATGAATGTTTATGGAACATGCAGTCACCACAGTACAAAAATAACATGAAAAGAAAAGCCGCACTTGCAAACATTGCGGAAAAGATGGGTTTAAATTAAGAAATTGTCAAAAAAAGATAGCTTCAATAAGAGCAACTTATTTAATGGAAATAAACAAGTAATCACACCCTTTATCACTATTTCCTTTATTCCTTATTCGACGCCATTTTAAACAAGTATACAGGGTGTTTAAATTTTTTCGTTCATAACTTCTGTAAACGATAGAACGTGTCAAAATAATAGGAGTCTTTCCTATAACATTTTTCTCTAAAACGTTTCGTTTTCAAGATACAGGGCGTTAAACTTTTAAAAAATTATTACTATTTATTCATTATCTCCTAAACAAATAAAGATTTTTTATTCAAATTTTGTACACTTTAGTCATAATAAAAGACCAATTTTTTGTCGTTCCAAAAGTTTTTCTTACAAAAGCAGTGGCGCAGTTATGGGGTTCTGTCCGTATTTAAACCCCCTGAACTTCTACGCCAATGGTCAGGAATTATATTGTTATACAAATTGTAAAACTTTGATGTATTTTCCATAAAAAAGTACTCTTGATAAAAGTCGCTAGGAGGCTTTCTGTTCGAGATATTTAGATTCTTACTAATCGATTTTGATTTTATATTAGGCCTATTTTAAAAATATTTTTTATTCTATAAGGTGCCCCAAAAAATCTGGGCTGTGATCAACTTCGATTTTCAAACCAATGGGAGGCATTTTGAACATATGTAAAAATAATTCTAGTTTGTTGCTAACCTAAAAATAAAATACATTTAATATTAAAAATATCTTCTTTTTAAAAAAATTCATTTTAAATATCAATAACTCAAAAACGATTGATTTTAGATATGGGGTGTAATACATAGAAAATGTAGAGAATTTTACAAGGAATCCGAATTTGCAAGAAAAATTTGGGATTGCTAAATCAAAGTTGACGGACCAGCTTTTTTGAGACACCTTGTAGAATAAAAAATATTTTCTAAATATGCTTAATATGTATAAAATCAAAATCGACCTGTTCGAGCGATTTTTCCAAAACTTAGGCGTTTTGAAGATATTGAATGTATTCCTTACTTTTCGATCTCACTGTATATAGGAAATAAATATATCGGTATATTTTCCTTTAAAACAATAGAATAGAACAGAATAGAATAATAATTACAAAATAGTTTTGTAAGAATAGTGATAAATAATTAAATGAGAAACTTAAGACTAATACTTACAATTATACAAACAAAAATACTAAATATAAAAAACAACCTTAATATACCTCCAATTCATAATAATTACAAAATGTCTAGTTTGCAAAAGTAATGTCTAAATTTTCATTATTTTGGTCATTCTGTATAAGTTTGACTTTTTAATACGGTAATAAATAGATTTAATTATAGAGCCAACAGATATAAGGATTTTGGCGAATGCGCAAGTGTGAATGACGACTAGCGAATTGCGTTTTGGACATAGCAGAAATAACGAAGAAAACATTGAAATTTAGATTTCTTTTTGTCACCTTTTTGTCGCATAAGAGTTAACCAATAAGACGCGATAATTTTCATCGTATCTTCGGAATGGGACTCCAATTTAAGATCATGTGTACAATCATGTTAATAGATAAGCTGAGTGATTTAAAGAGAATTGCAATGGTAATAAAAAAAATTGGGATGTTATTAAATTCTTGAAAAATGCAAAGGATCTTAATATCACCTTGTCCATCTTAATATAAATTACGTTTCAATTTTATAGATTGTCAATGAATTGTCCTTGAAAATGTTTCAATCTTCTTATTTGGTCAATTCTAACCAAAGGTTAGGAAAAAACTTCAGGTGGTCCTTGATTTGACAGTTTTACTGTGTTTTGTGTACCCTGTATAGAGTTAAATGTATAACTCAATAAAGATGAAATTTTGAGAAATTAAAGTTCATACTGCGTAAGTTAGTTAGACAAAGAACCCTATTTCTTTTCTAATCGATAAGTGAAAAGAGAAGTTACGAAATTTTTTATTTAAAAACAATTGATCCTGAAGAAACTTACAAACTTTGATCTTACACTAACACAACTAATTATTACTCGCATGCATTCCGCCAACACAGTTGGCATCATGGAATTATTTCTTAATAAATCTGGTGTGAAAGCAAAACAACACCATATATACTTCCTTAGAATAACTATATAAAAAATTAAATATTTGCAAAGCTGCTAAAAGTATCCAATAAGAGAATTGTACAAAAAATTCAATAATTGAACTGCCTATTAAAAGTGTCACTTTTATTACTAATTATCTTCTTGATTTTTATATTTTATTGCCGCCCAATCAATTATATTTATAGTCAGTAAGTAGATATACTAAAACTGTAGGTACTAATCGTATGTCGTAGATCCTGGAATGCAAATTTATCAGATATTTATTACGTAGTTTTGTTTCATCATATTGTATAACATATACTACAGCTCATATATTCAATAACAGATTTTTTTTTATATTAGGTATTTATGAATTTCGAGTATGAGGAAACAAGACAAACGTGTTATAATTATTATAACAGCATTCGTGACTTGTAGCTCTCCTATTTAACATGTTTAAATAGTATTATTATTGTATTTTATCTTAAGTACCTACATGTACATGTACCTGTTTTTTAGACGTTTTCTTTCACACGGTGTAATCGAATCTAAACAAGCATTTCAAATATTCAGTGTTACATTTATCAGAAATTGGTACCGGCTGCCTCAACTTACCTTAGGGATTTAAAAAATTAATTTATTCAGCAAAATATCGGACATCATACTAATAAGGTTACAGAGGCATTTGAAGTTGATTATTTCCCTAAAGTCAGTAAAGTCGCCCAATATTTAAGACATAATTGGTTGACGACTGGGTGATATACCTTAGTTCCAATGAATCTGAGGCAACTTTAGGTAAACTGGGATAGAATGCCAAAATTTCAAAGTGAACATTCTAATTGAAAGTACATATACAAAGCTTGATGAATGAATACATATGCATATTCCTTGGTCTGCTCAAGATATACAACGCTGAACCAGGCCTGTAGCAAATATATCGCTAGTACTAGATAGTTTTCTGTGACTGTCCATCAGTTTCATTTATCGAAGGACAGATTCTTCTGGACTTCCATCCTACCTTTACTCCAGAACTTAAAATAATATGAGATTAAATTTTAAATTGCATGCGGAAACAAAAGTCTGCTCTAATTTTCATAGAAAGATCCATGGAATTACGTTCACGTCTCGCCACCGGTGAATTTATTTCGTTGACATCCCTCTATTTCGGGCCTGTTAAACCATAGGACAACTTTCAACTGCAGAAATCGACATAGATAGGTACTGTATACTGTATATTCCTTCATACTGACACCTACTGATTTTGGATTATTGTCTAGTACTTACAGATATATAGCTTAAAAATCAGCGTATTTCTGCAGATGAGAAATTACTTCCATCACGGATGAAATCTAAGAATTCATTAAACTGAAACAAAGATTGTTGCTAGCTGATTCGTAAGAAGGAATGTACTGAGTACGCCGGGTAACTCTTTAAAACAGTACTTGTTTAGCAACCCCCAAACCAAATTAACAATTTTGAGAAGAAAGGATGAAATAATTAAGTTAAATTTTTATAAATTATTTTTATAAAAGCCACTAAATAGTTTGAGAAATTACAAAAACAAGCCTGAATTATTTTATGTGGTAGTATACCTATATGATTTGAACAATTTCTTCGATCGAGTCTCGTACCACAAAATGTAATTCTTTAATTAGGGGGATTTTTATTACTAAAACCGCATAGGTATAGGTAGCTGTTAATTTGGTTTTTACAAAGTAGTTTGTGTTATGTGGTTATGTGGAACGTGGTCAGTTCGTGCACTTCTAATTTATTTTATTGTAAGATTCAACGTCATAAAATGGGAATACTTTGAATTCATTAGAATTACTAATTTATTTTTTGCCGGCAAATTTTACAAAACTAATCTGAGAATTAATTTAGCGAAGAAACTGACATAAATAAAATTATATATTTTTAATCTAGTTCAGTTGATTTTTTGTCATTTTCCTAGTATTTACTCTAATATTGTGTTTCATCATGGAAAAGGTTAAATATGATACTGAAAAAAGTAAGTCGTAAGTAAGAATCAAATTTTTCATACTATCAAAAAGGAGATCATAATGGATAGTAGTTATGCCTGCATCTTTTTAAATATTAATCATCTGAAAATACGCCGAATATCGGATAAAAAAAACTTTCAGGTTACCGAAATATAGCAAGAAATGAACCAAAAAATTTCTATTTAAATAGAATGTTTTCGGTTGATTGATATATAATGGCGCATTCATATTTTTAACAGCCTGTACATACAGGGTGTCCCACTTAAGATGTATCCACCCTCTTAAAATCTTTATTTGTGAACCGATTTTCGAAATCTTTTTTTTGCTGGATAGGGCTTGGAAAACTGCATTTAAGCTATACCTTATATTTCTTAAAAAGGTATATCGTGACCTACTGAAACGTATTTTTTTATCGAAATTTCGAGAAAACTATTAGTGATTTTTTTAGAGAAGAACTAATACCAGAATTAGATTCAGGACCTTTTAAAACCTAAGTGGTGTGAATTTTGCGACATTAGGATACAGGGTGTTTTTTTTGTAAACAAAATCGGTACTATTTTGAAATTATCAGTAATTTAACATTTTTCACAATTCTCTGGTTTATTTGAAGACGTATTAAGAAAAAATCGAAATCGGTAACGACTAAAAATGGTATCTAATTTCTGTTGATACGGTTATTGAAAACAAATAAAACATTACATTAGTTATTAAAGCTAATTAAACAATTCACTGGAAAAAATATTGTAATAATCCTTTGACAAATGGTAAAAATAAAAACAACAAATAAACAAATAAAAAATTATTAAAATTTACTGGTAACAAAACTACGACAAAATTATTAAAACAACAAGGTTCCTAAAAATAATCAAATTAATCAACTAATAATTAAATTGAACTATTCTCAATGAGTTCACCATTCACCCTAATGCATTTTTCAATATTGTTTGTTTTTTTCAAAGCATTATTACAATATTTTTTTCCAGTGAATGGTTTAACTAGCTTTCATAACTAATGTATTGTGTTATTTGTTTTCAATAACCGTATCAACATAAATTAGATACCATTTTTAGTCGTTACCACTGTCGATTATTTCTTAATACGTCTTCAAATAAATCAGAGAATTGTGAAAAATGTTAAATTACTGATAATTTCAAAATGGTACCGATTTTGTTTACAAAAAAAAGTTTGCCGTTGTTAAAAATTCCTCTCCATTTTCTTTAACACCCTGTATCCTAATGTAGCAAAATTCACACCACTTAGGTTTTAAATGGTCCTGAATCTAACTCTGGTATTAGTTTTTCTCTAAAAAAATCGCTAATAGTTTTTCTCGAAATTTCGTTAAAAAATACGTCTCAGTAGGTCATGATGTACCTTTTTTAAAAATGTATGGTATAGCTTAAATGCTCTATCCAGCAAAAAAAAGATTTCGAAAATCGGTTCACAAATAAAGATTTTAGGAGGGTGGATACATCTTAAGTGGGACACCCTGTATATATTGATTATAAATTTATAATTAACTAGCCTATTATTTATTTATTTTAGGTTGCCTTTTTGGTGTGCGCTATGTACAGTATATTTTATTCTTTGCTGTATTAAATATAGCTTATGGAATTCGTTCGGTACTTAGTTTAGGAATTTATGCAATGACCACCACTCATCCCCCAGGAAAACATATACCGGTAAGTAAAAGTTCAAATAGTTTTAAAAAATATAATAACAAAAAAGTTTCTTGTATCCTAAATATACAATTAGTCAGTAGCTTATCCAGCATTTTCCCGTTTTGTAATAGTTTCTCATATTGTTTTTGAATAATGAATAATTTTGTAAAATATTTCGAAAAATTTAAACACTTTTGTAAAGGATTAGTTAGATACTATATACAAGTACAAAGATTGGTTGCTCTTTTTGTTGCAAATTTCAATATTTTTATATAATCGTTGGAATTCCCAGTTAAGAAAAGTAACACCTGTCTTCAGTTATTCAGAAATTGTTAAGGAAACTTGTAAGAACCACAGTTGCTTGCAGAATTAAAATATACATATATAATGACCTTGAATAATTTAAGATAACCCTTTTTATATTACCAAATTGACATGTTGACCAATTATCCTATATTCCAATATAGTAGTACATAATTAAATTTTTATACATATTTTATAATTATTATTTAATTTTAGCATTAAGTTAGAGTCAGAAGTCACACTGCTTAATTTTATTACAATGATATGATCAGTAGCAATTAAATTTCTATTTGCAACTGATTAGTGATTAGGAAATTGGAACTCAAGGTTACAGCAAAATCGTTTTAAAGTTTAACATCGTTTTTGAATGGTAGATTATCATCATATCATTTGAGAGTGATTCAGCGATTTATAAGTACTAAAATGAGCTAGAAAATATGAAAAATACTGGAAACAAATAAATCAGTATACCTACCCCAGAAAGTGGAAAAGCGTTATGCATACTCTGAATTATTGATCCTCAGCATATCGCAGCTTGAGAAATGGTCTCTGAAAGTGGATAATAAATAGGATTATAGGAAACAACTACTGGACGGGCAAAGGCCCCGACTCCCATTGAATTATACCTATAAATCCAAAATTGGTAGCCAAATTTGTTATTTGTCTTTTCTCCACCAGACACAGACCGGTTTCGAACTCTTTATGTTCTCATCAGTGTGCCACAGGTAGCTGAAAAGACAAATAACAAAGGCAAACCAAACTCGTCTATGGCAGACCCAGCACATAGTAACTGTGAGAGATAAGTACATCCCTCTGGTGGTCAGTTGCTACTACCAGTCAAGACATCGAAGATGTCTAGTGACCGATAGCGGCTTGCCAAGCAAGCACCAAGAGCGGCGACCTCTAGCCCTGATGGACTAAAACATGCTTAATAAATAGGATTATAGGAAACAACTACTGGACGGGCAAAGGCCCCGACTCCCATTGAATTATACCTATAAATCCAAAATTGGTAGCCAAATTTGTTATTTGTCTTTTCTCCACCAGACACAGACCGGTTTCGAACTCTTTATGTTCTCATCAGTGTGCCACAGGTAGCTGAAAAGACAAATAACAAAGGCAAACCAAACTCGTCTATGGCAGACCCAGCACATAGTAACTGTGAGAGATAAGTACATCCCTCTGGTGGTCAGTTGCTACTACCAGTCAAGACATCGAAGATGTCTAGTGACCGATAGCGGCTTGCCAAGCAAGCACCAAGAGCGGCGACCTCTAGCCCTGATGGACTAAAACATGCTTAATAAATAGGATTATAGGAAACAACTACTGGACGGGCAAAGGCCCCGACTCCCATTGAATTATACCTATAAATCCAAAATTGGTAGCCAAATTTGTTATTTGTCTTTTCTCCACCAGACACAGACCGGTTTCGAACTCTTTATGTTCTCATCAGTGTGCCACAGGTAGCTGAAAAGACAAATAACAAAGGCAAACCAAACTCGTCTATGGCAGACCCAGCACATAGTAACTGTGAGAGATAAGTACATCCCTCTGGTGGTCAGTTGCTACTACCAGTCAAGACATCGAAGATGTCTAGTGACCGATAGCGGCTTGCCAAGCAAGCACCAAGAGCGGCGACCTCTAGCCCTGATGGACTAAAACATGCTTAATAAATAGGATTATAGGAAACAACTACTGGACGGGCAAAGGCCCCGACTCCCATTGAATTATACCTATAAATCCAAAATTGGTAGCCAAATTTGTTATTTGTCTTTTCTCCACCAGACACAGACCGGTTTCGAACTCTTTATGTTCTCATCAGTGTGCCACAGGTAGCTGAAAAGACAAATAACAAAGGCAAACCAAACTCGTCTATGGCAGACCCAGCACATAGTAACTGTGAGAGATAAGTACATCCCTCTGGTGGTCAGTTGCTACTACCAGTCAAGACATCGAAGATGTCTAGTGACCGATAGCGGCTTGCCAAGCAAGCACCAAGAGCGGCGACCTCTAGCCCTATTTATTAAGCATGTTTTAGTCCATCAGGGCTAGAGGTCGCCGCTCTTGGTGCTTGCTTGGCAAGCCGCTATCGGTCACTAGACATCTTCGATGTCTTGACTGGTAGTAGCAACTGACCACCAGAGGGATGTACTTATCTCTCACAGTTACTATGTGCTGGGTCTGCCATAGACGAGTTTGGTTTGCCTTTGTTATTTGTCTTTTCAGCTACCTGTGGCACACTGATGAGAACATAAAGAGTTCGAAACCGGTCTGTGTCTGGTGGAGAAAAGACAAATAACAAATTTGGCTACCAATTTTGGATTTATAGGTATAATTCAATGGGAGTCGGGGCCTTTGCCCGTCCAGTAGTTGTTTCCTATAATCCTATTTATTAAGCATGTTTTAGTCCATCAGGGCTAGAGGTCGCCGCTCTTGGTGCTTGCTTGGCAAGCCGCTATCGGTCACTAGACATCTTCGATGTCTTGACTGGTAGTAGCAACTGACCACCAGAGGGATGTACTTATCTCTCACAGTTACTATGTGCTGGGTCTGCCATAGACGAGTTTGGTTTGCCTTTGTTATTTGTCTTTTCAGCTACCTGTGGCACACTGATGAGAACATAAAGAGTTCGAAACCGGTCTGTGTCTGGTGGAGAAAAGACAAATAACAAATTTGGCTACCAATTTTGGATTTATAGGTATAATTCAATGGGAGTCGGGGCCTTTGCCCGTCCAGTAGTTGTTTCCTATAATCCTATTTATTAAGCATGTTTTAGTCCATCAGGGCTAGAGGCCGCTCTTGGTGCTTGCTTGGCAAGCCGCTATCGGTCACTAGACATCTTCGATGTCTTGACTGGTAGTAGCAACTGACCACCAGAGGGATGTACTTATCTCTCACAGTTTTTCTGAAAGTGGAGTTGATCTAGAACAAAAACTAAAAAATAAGAGGAAAATGTTAATTGGCATAAATAAACCAGAATAATTATAAGAAAGAAATAAGATTGCGGTCTGCAAATGACACGAAAAAATGGTACAATTTCGAAATTATTGCTCTTTATCACCGTGGCGCGATTTTTCATAACTGACGGAAGTAATAATTACTAAATTGTTTCATTTTATGTTTAAAAATATGGACATACCTACTAAAAAATATTTAATAAATATTACCTAATATAAGATATATATTATACCGACGTAATTGTAGATGTACTAATAATTAAAATTTGCTTTTTATTTCTTTAGCATTAACTTTCAAAGTTAAAAATTGATCTGCCTCATGAAATAAATGAAATGAAATCTATAGATAATAACAAATATATGGTACAATTTATGTGTTTGTTCAAGTGTCATTAGTAGAAAAGTTTCCAGGTTCTCTTGCGTTTTGACGATTTTGAATAATGTTTCGACTATAATGGCGTGGTTTTCGGTAAATGTTCAAAGTGAACAACGTATGGAAATCCGTAAACTTTTATGCAAATCATCAGCTCTGCGAAAATGTTAGAATCAAATCATTATTCAAGTGTCATAAGTCATAATAGATATTTCAATAAAAAAAACGAAACTACGTAAAAAGTTATTAAAAATAATCGACTTTAAAAGAGTTAGGTTTTTAATTTTTTAGAAAATATAGAGCATCTAAATCACTACATTTTAGGTAGGTACAAATTGCATTTTAAACAATCGCTGTTCTATAAATCTCTTATGACTTTTCTTTCAAATAGTTTCAAACCTTAGTTCTATCAGTCGAAGGTATGTAGTAAGAAATAATAACCAAAAATTCGGACGGTCCTTTGTACCTGCGCGGCGCGGCGCGGCGTAGTTTGTAATTTTGTTATAACTTAAATTTTTATTGGATATTTCAGTTACAAAATTTCTAATCACATGTCTGTGCCTGTGGTAATAGCGAAAAATTAATTGGGGCTGTTGGGGTTATCACAGAATGTAATCATGTAAACATAACAAATTATTGTGTTAGGTTTTTAATTTTTTAGAAAATATAGAGCATCTAAATCACTACATTTTAGGTAGGTACAAATTGCATTTTAAACAATCGCTGTTCTATAAATCTCTTATGACTTTTCTTTCAAATAGTTTCAAACCTTAGTTCTATCAGTCGAAGGTATGTAGTAAGAAATAATAACCAAAAATTCGGACGGTCCTTTGTACCTGCGCGGCGCGGCGCGGCGTAGTTTGTAATTTTGTTATAACTTAAATTTTTATTGGATATTTCAGTTACAAAATTTCTAATCACATGTCTGTGCCTGTGGTAATAGCGAAAAATTAATTGGGGCTGTTGGGGTTATCACAGAATGTAATCATGTAAACATAACAAATTATTGTGGGGTCATCGTAACTTTAAGATACCTACGTTGTTAAAATGATAAAGCAATTGGAAAAATTTACAAATATTCTACGTCTAATGGCTGGCTTAATTAATACTTATACAAGGTGGCTATTTTAAGTGAACCACTTCAAATATCTTCGTTTTTGCGATAGGAAAAAATGCTATATATGTATAAAAAATATTGGGTCATCTTATGACTAAAATCAAATAAATAAAAAAATTAAAAATAAATGAATGATAGCAGCAACTGAAACCGACAGAATATTGACATAAACAGAGCCTTTCGTCCTTTTATTATCATAATATAGTTATTTATGTTTGAACATAAATAACTATATTATGATATTTTTAACTACATATAAGTACTATAAATATTTTTAATCCAGAGGAACTAATTATTTTACACACCAAGTATGATATATCAAATGAATTAAGAATAAAAATATCTACCCAACTGTACTAGAGCCAACTGTAAATCGATCATTATTTCCTGGTGCCCAATATTGTGTAGAGGAAATTATAGCTTTCTAAATAAATTAAGCAGTACATTCAAACTGCTCTTATTCGTGAGCACAATTTTGCTTAAACAAGTTTTTGATTAACTCTTTCAAATAAAAAAGTTACAAGTAGGTACTAGAAGTATACGGCTACTCTTGTTTTTTATCGATTAGTTGTCAAACAGGCTATGGGCAAGAATTGTTTGTTTTAGTCATAAGATAGCCCATTAAAATGTCGATATTTTTTATATGCAATTTTTCTCCCTACGAAGATATTTGAAGTGGCTCACTTAAAATAGCCACCCTGTATATAAAATTACTTAGGTCAAAATGGTCAAAATTGTCACGTCTCCTCGATAAGTCTTTAATCAAATTAGGATTATATATTAACCGCATTCCAGAACACTTAAAAATGCAAATTTTCTTATCAAAAATGCAACAACCAACTACCCTTTATAATGGAGCGACCACAATTTTCAACTCAAGGTAGCTATGAAACAAAATCCTAATGAGTAAGTATTATCAGTTTTTAGATTGAAACAGACTTAAATTTTTTCCGAAAAGTCTAGAGTACCTTCGAAACTACCCTTATAAGGGTATGATTGACATTTCCTGCGTGATATCAAGGAGGAATAGGTATAATAAATTTAAAATAATGAAAAATTTCAACTTTTCGAGAATTGCAGAAAGTCTCAAAGTCTCAACTAGTAGATTATTTGTCAAAAATCTAAAAGTAAACGGCCCTTACAAAAGTAGACCTAGAATCATAGTTGTGTAACACACATAAAAACTAATATATTATGTATATATCCTCTATATTCGATCATTTAGGTTTATATCAATCGACATATAACTCGGCTTTACGGTCCTCTACTATTCCTTTACGCAATGGTGCTGCATTACCATCTTACCAACTCGTACGAGGTAGACCAAACACCACTGCCGCTTTAAATCCACGAAGATATCGAGTCCATTGTAGAGAACAAAAAATGCTGAAGTTACTGGAGCAGCTCCTTATTTCCGACCGTCGAACAAATACGTTTGGTATAATCACCACCAATAAATAATACACCACATGTAATTACGACCCCCTTTATCCCAGATGGCTCTAGAAGAGCCTTGTGCAGAAGGGGGCTACACATTTAAAGACAAGGGACACATCCAATCAATATCCGTGTATGATGGAAAAATCCCTCTCATAGTATTTTCCATTGCCACGACCGGGATTTAGATTTTGGGTGATAGGCAGGTACGCTACCATCTCGACCATCAGTCATATCATCCTCGACCACCAGAGGATGGATGTCATTTTATGCTCAGTACCTGTAAAGTCAAGACAATCACCTTATAGGAGAAAAAACGTGCTGAATACCGAAATCCCCGATATGATCCTGAAATCCTTCCTTCTATGCGGCACTGCAGGATATGAGGAGTGGCAGCTTCTGATCAATAATAATAATATACAAAATTTAACTGGGGATAACTATCACCGTAAAGGAAGAGAAAAATGTACTAAATGCAGAGATTTCCAGGATGATCTCGGACTGTACCCAGACTATTCGGTCAAGGTGCTCGTATCGTAATAATAAGTGGGGAGATTGAGCCTCTACGCCGCTCTCGGATTTTAAAACTATACCATCTTGCAAAAAATCAACCAATTTAAGTGGCTGACGCTGACAGGTCAAATGTACATGGCGATCATCCCTGGGTCAGGGAATTAATTTTTACTGAGATCCTGACGAATGTGGAGAGTGGCTGTAGTAAAGGATTCTTCGCATATGAGGAGTTGAAAGCCATAGGCACCAGCATAGATCAAAACTCTATGGCATCAGCATCGGGAAATCGAAAATTACAATGTACTATACTAAAATAGTACCTATCTAATAATAAGTGGTCTTATTTGTTTTTTTAATTTAGCAGAACTATTCACCCACTCAACCAAGATAACTACAAATACCCAATATATGAAAAATAACATGAAAAGAAATATTTTCGTTCCACAGGAAATATCGATTTTATATAATTTTCTTAAGCTATTAAAAAGAGACATTTTAAAGTTTTGGACTAAAGTACACTCCGGCCGCTATAAGAACAAGCCACCAGCATCATCAAAGAATATCTGCGCCCCCTAGCAACCCCGATAATTCCTTGACAACGGCACGTACCATATCATCACAATATTTTTATAAGCTGTTATTAGCAGCGTTGAGTTTGATAAATGCACGCCACTGCTTACTTTGTAGAAGCCTTGTATATGTATTCTTTATACAAGGGTAGAAGCATGTTTTCGCCAAAGCTAGCGCAGACGCTGGCAACGCCCCTGGCTTGTTCTTCATAGCGGCCGGACTCTACCTATTTACCAAATTTCCTTAAAATAGGTATGTCATATACCTAAATCTCATGTAAGGCAGGTCTTCTGCTAGACATATTTATAAAAGCAGCAAAAAATAGACGTGTGCGGTTTAAATCGATTGGATGATTTCTTTTTTTCTCTATTTCAATATAATAAATCTAGATTCCTTTGGACATATTAAAATAATGAATATTAAAATGTTCCCCTATTGTTCTTACAGCAGCCGTCAGACGTGATGGCGACAACCCGCGCAGGTTATTCTACGTCCTATAGTTTAAAACGCATTCAGACAGCGGCGTGCAACTCCCTTCACTATGACTGAATTTACCATGAAGTTAACCGTGCGTCTAGCGACAACGTTTCTCCGTCGAGACCGTAGTGGGAGATTAAGAAGAATTACTCAACTGCGCACCTCCTACTCTCGCCACCACGTCTGACGACCGCTACAACTCTTACAAAACTACATAGGTAGTAGGTATACACTTTTAGTAACTTGGCATAACAAATAATTTATTCATTTTTTTAAATTACGTTATAGTGTTTTAAAAAATTGTAAATAAAATCGAAAAATGTTAAATTCGACAAATTAGGTATTCATTCCTACAAGACGACGCGACATGACAAAACTTTATTTTATATAAAGTACCTCTATACACTACCTATTTTTTTTTTTTAATATTGTCTTTCACATTTTAAATAATACGTATTTATTATCCAATATTTGTCTTAAAATGTTTTTTAGACGTATCCAGAATGGGAAAGCCAGAAAAACGTAATGCTATCTTCTTTCTTCTGGGGCTACATCTGTTTCCAAATTGGAGCTGGCCAGCTGGCTAAAAACTATGGACCAAAGTTATTTTTAGGTGGTACAACTTTTATAGGATCTGCTTTCTGCTTACTTATACCGGTCTTTGGATCGTATTTTGGCTATGGGGGAGTTATAGCATGCAGAGTGATAACCGGCATGTCACAAGGTTTTATATTTCCCTGTGTACACACTCTTTTGAGCTCCTGGGCACCTATAAAAGATAGAGCGAAAATTGCTACTTTTGTTTATGCAGGTAAGTTTTATATCTAATGTTATATTATTACGCACCTACATATACAGGGTGTTCTGAAAAACACTAGCATAAATTCAGGGGCTGATAGAATTTCAAAAAATATTACAATTTGTTTCTATGAACCATGAGCGTATCTTTTTCCGTTTTCAAGATACAGGGCGTTGAAAGTAATTTTCCTTAAATTTTAATTTTCTGTTAGTAATAATTTATAGTTATTCTTTTTTTCAATTGTATTCAGTATGTGTTAAACTCGGTGTTAAACTTTTCCAGAAATAAACTAACTATTACTTTTTATCATTACCATTCAAATAATAATTTTGATTTTGAGTTTTATTAATGAAACTAATAGTAATAACGACTAGGTGCCAAAGCCTACTTGAAATAAAAACCAACACAATTTGGGATACCACCTGCTTGACTTTGGTGCACTATGCCTGGTTTTTCTGGAAAACGGGCAAATTTTAGCACTTCTTACAAGAGTACCTTTTTTGTTTGGAATAAAATTTGCCATAACAGCAAGTAACAAAAGGGGCAAAAAGATTAATCTCAAAAAAGTTAGGACCTAAAATGTTCCCACGGAGTACTGTACTGAACCCCCTGTATGATATAGCCAAAAATTAATAACACCATCAGAGCATTTTTAGCATCCCCAGAAACTCCACATAGCAAAATTTCAGCTCATTTGGTCAAATTTTGTGGAAGATAGAACCGAAACTAGATTTTAAAAAATTATTTTTAACGCCCTGTATCTTGAAAACGGAAAAAGATACGCCCATGGTTCATAGGAACAAATTGTAATATTTTTTGAAATTCTATCAGGCCCTGAATTTATGCTAGTGTTTTTCAGAAACAGGGTGTTCTGAAAAACATATTTCAAGGAGAAGCACCCAGGGCAATCTGATTATATTCAATAGGTGAGTTCGGCTAAAGATTAGGGCGCCACATAATATAGGCGCCAAAGTTCGACCGTATGGTCACTTATATAATGTAATTTTTTAAAATTCAAATTCTGATGGTGCGAACTTGGACCTATAGATATATCTAATAAATGTAAAATTCGTTTCCCTTTGGACATTGCAGCACAGCCAGCATATGCGAAAAATCGTTACTAATCTAGGGTGCTCATTTGTCTTATCCAACCTTTGGAAGTATTAAAACTATTGATTAAGTATTCTGAAAGGCCATCCAGGTCTGGGCCGGAATCAACGCACCACCATTGTTCTAAAGGGATGTAAAACTATGACTGCCGTATACAAGCGATGTGAGATGTTAAATATATACTACTACAAAACTATTTTAAAAGACGACAAATTCAATTTAAAATAAGCCATTTTGCGAAAAATTTTGAGACGTACTTCCAAGTATTCCAAATTTTTCTCCACACAGTAATCACAGTATGTGAATTTTTGAAGTAGTAGGTATATTTTCTGCGATATATTACAGTGAGAGCGATTAAAAAATATTTCATTTCTTGACGAAAATCCATTGTATACAGAAAATTTAATTAAAGTGGAAAGGAAAACGAAGCGTTTTAATTAAAATTTTTATTTCTGCACAGTCATCATCAGGGGAATAATATTAATAATTACAATTACAAGTATTCATATTATTATTATTTCCCTGACGATGGCTGTGTACCCGAAACTAGTCTTTAAAAAATTTTTTGCAAAAATAAAAAGGATATTATAATAAAAAACTTCCGTTTTCTTCTTATTTTCGATTCAAAGATATACCTATTCTTGATATTATAAACCGAATAAGTTCCTATAGCCCAATCAACAGGGCATCAGAAATGGCTTCAGCTTGCAAAAGGTATAGGAAAGTTTATATTTGGTACGATTATTTAATTAGGTAAGTTATTTAAAATTCCAAGTTTTCGACCTTGATGGGGTGGCGCTCGCGGCGCCATATTGGTTTTAAGGGGTGGAAAATCGCTTTTTCGCGATTATCTCCGTACCGGTGCGAGATACGTCGATTGTGGTCATTATAGAAAATGTAGAGCGTGTGATTTTCTACATTTTTTGTTTGAAACTTTTTTTTCTAAAGTTCATAGTTTTAGAGCTACAGCGCGTAGAAAGTAAGCGTTTTCGTCAATTTCTCGGAAAATTTAATTTTTTAACAAAATTTCCCGCTGTTTATTAATTTTTTTACCCTTATTTGTTACTCCATTCGACACCACTATAGAGATAGAGTGAGGGCGCGATTTTTAATATAGTATCCCAAGTAGGCATAATCCACAATACATCATGTCCTTGAAGATGATTAATACTGACTTTTTTTAAATCCTTGTATTCATTGATGGACCCGGTTATTCTGGATTAATTAAGTTGAAGAATTTAGTTCGTCAGAGATTATATATATGGACTCTTCCTGAGAATTTTCCTCTTGCTCTTCAAGATCATCACCATTATCATCTGGCATTTGTAAAGTGAGAAATTGATTGATTTCAGGTGGTAACTCGTCGAAATCGGAGATTATTCCTGTGCAAGTGGCGTATTTAATCGAACATTTCAAGTCTGCCTTTTTACAACTGCATGTTGTTCCACATCCCTTTTTACATTTACATGAAACGCATATTTCAATAAAACTTCAGGGGCAGGTTCTTTCATCATATGTATTGGAGTAGGACCAAATTTACTACTCTTCCATTCCCAATCAGCTGCATTTTTCGATTTGTGTACCATAATTGATGGTAGGTCCGTAAAGAATGATATCGTGCAGCATCGCTTGTAGGAGGCAAAGAGGCCAATGTAAATTTATTTTTTTATTTAATAAAATAAATGTTGGTAGTGTAGATCATTTTAAGGTAACGTCATCACTATTTATTCTGTAAAGTTCAACCCGTACAAATGATATCTTCACTGTTAAGCATTCTCATCTTTGAATATTTGAAGTGAATAAATCACTGAGTGACAAGATGTCTTGTCTCTATGATAAAGATAAAGTTAATTTTTTTAACCTCTGCTTCAGAAGAATAAATCACTTTCACTCAGTGATTTATTCAATTCAAATATTCAAAGATGAGAATGCTAACAGTGAAGATATAATTTGTGCGGGGGAAAAATTTTTGGTTGAACTTTATATACAGAATAAATAATGAATATGTTACCTTAAATGATCTGCGCTACCAACAATAACAAAAAATAAATTTAGCTCTTTGCCTCCTACAAGCGATGTTTCACGATTTCAATCTATACGGAGTAATACGGTCCTACTATCAACTTCAATTATGGTACAACAAATTGAAAAATGCAGCTTATTGGGAATGGAAGAGTAGTAAATTTGGTCCTACTCCAATAGTTTTGATGAAAGATCCTTCACCTGAAGTTTAATGAAAATGCGTTTCATGTAAATGTAAAAAAGGATGTGGAATAACATGCAGTTGTAGAAAGGCAGGCTTGAAATGTTCGATTATATATGCGCCACTTGCACAAGAATTTCATGTAACAATATTCCGGAAATAATCCCATATTTTGACGATGAAGACTATGAACCACCTGAAACCAACCAATTTCTCACTTTACAAATGCCAGATGATAATAAAATTGTGATGATTCTGAAGAACAAGGGGAAAATTCTCAGAAAGAGCCCATAATCTCTGACGAATTAAATTATTCAACATTAATTAATCCAGAACAACCGGGTCCATGAATGAATACAAGGAGTTCGAAAAAGTCAAAATATTAATCATCTTCAATATATATGACGCCTCGTGGATTATGCTTAATGGGGGTACCACGTTAAAAAAAGCGCCATAACTCTACCTCTATGGTGGTGTGGAATGGAGTAACAAATAAGGGTAAAAGAATTAATAAACAGCCGGAAATTTTGTTCAAAAATTAAATTTTCCGAGAAATTGACGAAAACGCTTACTTTCTACGCGCTGTCGCTCTAAAACTATGAACTTTAGAAAAAAAAGTTTCGAACAAAAAATGTACGCTCTACATTTTTTAAAATAACCACAATCGACGTATCTCGCAGCGGTACCGAGATAATAGCGAAAAGGCGATTTTCCACCCCTTAAAACCAATATGGCGGCGCGAGCGGCACCCCTCAAGGTCGAAAACTTGGAATCTTAATTAACTTACCTAATTAAACAATCGTACCAAATATAAACTTTCCTATACCTTTTGCAAGGTAAAAGTACCTATTGATTGGGCTACTATATATCTATTAGCTTTTTACATAGCTATTATATTTTATTTTAGGTGGACCACTTGGAACTGTTATATCTATGCCCATAACTGGGTTGATTTCCAACTCATCATTAGGATGGCCTGTGGTTTTTTATCTATATGGATGTCTTGGTATTGTATGGGCCATAATATGGTTTATTATAGGATATGACAGTCCATCTAAACATAATAGGATATCAGAAGAAGAAAGGAAATATATTGAATTGGGAGTAAATAATGAAGAGCATAAAGAAGTCAGTATAAAATTATTATTTGATATCAATACATCGTCATATAGAATTAATATTAATCAAGACTTTGTATCTTTTGAATTTATTTTTGAAAAATAAAATTATTTACAATGGGTCTGCTCATACATCTACATCTACCATGAGTGTGCCAAACATCAGAGGTCGCTTATTTATCAAAAAATAAATGGAGCTACAATCCCTATTGTGCAGATTTCTTTTCTGAATCCAACGATGTATAACCAATTGACTTTTGTGAAACATTTGTCACAGAAAGAGAGTCAAAATGTTTGTCGATACCGCATGCATAGCCTATTGCGTTATCGATAAACATTATTTTTCTGTGATAAATGTTTCACAAAGGTCAATTTGTTATACATCTTTGGATTCAGAAAAGAAATCTGCACAATAGTAAATAAAAAAAATCTATATTGTCATTTGAAAAAAAAAAGGTTGCTATCACTCTTCAAGAAAAAAGAAGTTCAAGAATACCATAGAGCCATTTCATTTAATTTTTTGTTTTTTAAAATCAGATTATAAATAAAGGAGTTCTGGCTTCCAGCGTTTTTTAGGAGACCTGTATAACTTCTGAAGATTTAAATAAATTGTGATGGAGAAATAATAACAATGAGCAAATCCTCTAAAACTTAATTGAATTTATTGTTGATCATTGTGCTGAAGTTTTAAGAACCGAACATTTTCATCAAATTGTTATTTATTGTTTTTTAATGTTTATTTTTTTGCAAAAAATAAGACATTTTTCAATATAGACCTTTTTGAAAAAGCTGAACGGTACTTATCCTAAATATATTTGTTTTAGAAAATACCAACACCGTGGAAATCGATTTTTACATCTTTACCATTTTGGGCTATTTTGGTAACACACTGTGGCCAGAACTGGGGTTTCTGGACTCTCTTCACAGAAATACCATCTTATATGCAAAACATTCTTCAGTTTGAAATAGAATCGGTAAGAATTAATATTTAAAACATTTGCAAAACAAAATAAATTTAAAAATTTTTTATTCTTACAGAATAGTGCATTGTCAGCTCTACCATACCTCGTACTTTGGATACTAAGTCTTATATTGAGCCCGATAGCGGATTACTTGATAGTTAAAAAATTAAGTATAGGTGCCAGTAGAAAAATATTTAATACGTTAGGTAATTATTTAATAAATGTCTTTTAATCATTATCATCATCAGCATTTCAAATGACATGGTTTAAACAATTAATATGTGTCTTGTTTCTATAAGTATAAATAAAACTATAAGACTTATGATAAATGGACAAAACCAAATGTATACAGTAAGAATGAACAGATTCACATTATTATACCTAACAGAAAAGAAGAGAAAACGACAGTAAACGGGGACATTGGTAATTGCTAGTAATAGGAACACATAAGGGACAAAGGACAAAGCAGTAACTTATTTAATAGTTGGGGTCATGATAGGAATAATGTGATGATGTGATGCCTATATAGGTATATGTAAAATATCAGTAAACGTATCTTTGTTGATGTGATACAGTAAATCGCTGAAACAGATAGGAGTATTAGCCAATAACACCATAAATTTGTATCTTTATTGATGCCATATGCACGAACAAAGAAACTGGAATGAAAACATCATTTATTACTTCCACCAAGAGTGTGCTATAAAATTTTTCGTAATAAAGTGAACTGAGTCAGTCCCCGTAATGTAAAATGAGAGTTGACAACTTATTCTACTCTAAAGCTTTATACCACCGCATCACTACACATATTGGATTGGTGATTAAGGAGTTGAAAACAAAGGTTTTCATTGTTAATAATTCTAAATGTTGCTATTTACTGTCATTTTTTTCCTTTTGTAATTCATGTGGATGTATAGTTTTGCCCTTCTTTTTTGTCCTAATGATTAGTTTCCTATTTGAAAGGACTTATCTTATAGCCCTCATGCCGTATAAATGATCATAACAGAACCATTTTTTATTATTTAGAGGTGTATATAGACATAAACCATTATATTAATATCAATATCAAAGTTATATGTCCCATTTACTGATTATTGATTATAAACACACACGAGTATGTTTATTATATTTCATCGTTTTTATGCTTAAAAAGACTCTAATTTTCATTTATCTCGTTTTATAAAATTTTTATGTATTGATTTTAGGATTGTATGCGCCTGCCCTAGCTCTAATTTCCTTAAGTTTTGTGCCAAATTCTGAAAAGGCTCTCACTGTTGCCATACTAGTAATTGGTGTGGGATTTAATGCTGCCATTTTTTGTGGTTATCAAATAAATCACATGGATTTATCTCCAGTACATGCAGGTACACTTATGGGCATTACCAATTGTTTTGCAAATGTGTTCTCCTTACTTGGGCCGTTAGCGGTAGACGCTATTAAATATATTTCAGGATACGAAGAGGTAAGTTAAACGAATTTCGTAAAAAAAAGATTTAATCAGTGCTATACTATGCAGATATAGTAAGTACTAAGAAAGCGGTTAAGTGGTTAAGAAAACAAACTAAATTACGTAATAATTAAAAAAAAGAACAAGGTAGTTATCATGTAATTTTCTGGATATTTATTAAACTTTTCTAGATTACTAAAACCAATAACATTATTAGCAACAGATGGAAAATAAATTATTTCTTTGTCCCATAAACTACAACCATGAACATTGAACAGTTGAAAACGTGTTTTGTAAAAGATTAGTTATAAATTCCTGATGGAGAAATATTAGACAAATCTGTACAATAAATAATTATCTGATAGCCAGTAACGGAAGCTCCCTACCTCCAAAATGCAATAAACCGTGAGCTCAAAATATATTTTATCTTCCAGTAAATATTCTTTTCCCACTCATGCAATTCATATATTCTGGAAAAACATATTGATTATAACATTTCTTTTACAGACTGACAAAGCCCTCTGGACAACAGTTTTTTGTATAGCAGCAGGCGTTTTTATAGCTTCAGCAACTTTTTATATTTTTGCTGCATCAGGTGAAGTTCAACCTTGGAATCACATTGAAGATGATAAGGAAAAGAAATCAAATGCCGAAAAAATCGTATAACTTTGATGTACTTAGAACTTGAACAGTTATTTTAATATAATTTATTTATTAATTTAAAATTTAAGGATTAGGAAATAGCAAATGATATTAATGTTAAAAGTTATTTATTCAAATATATATTAAAAGTATTACAAACATGAATGATGAATGTAGTATTACAACATGAAATTTATTTATTTAAACTAAAAGGAAATCATTTCTGAATTTAAAAAAAAATAGTACCTACCTGCCTGTATCTACTTTATGAATATACATTTCACCAAATAAAAGCTTGTATTCATATTATATATTTTTTTAATTGCACAAAACTTGTATTCAGTTTGGATAACATTTAAAACTAAACCATTTAACACTAATAATATACTTTATTTAAATAGGGATAATGTCGTGTTTCGCAAATGCGAAGTAAACTATGAATGCATCTGCAGCGATTAACTCATTTTCGTCACCAAACATTTTCTCCTTCGCTGGCCTCATCGAAGATCAAGAAAGTTGACCTGCAATTTCACAATGGGGACACGTCTTCTGCAATAATAAATCACATAAAAAGTCCCCATATTTTACTATTTTTTTTATTTTGAAATAGGTTACAGTTAAACAACTTAAATAGTATCAATAAATAGCTATTTAGATATAAAATATCTTTTATAATGCATTTATAAAATTTATAAAACAACAAAATTGTCTAAGATTGTGCTTTAAGCGGTACCTATCAATTTACAAATCATGATAAACCTTAATTTTATAGTAATCTATTGGTGTTAAGTTCCTTGGCTTGCGTGAATATTTTAAGCCTATTTCATCGGCAACTTTTTCAATAACTTCTAAGGCGTAATCTAACTGTTCTTTGGTGTGTGCTGCTGAAAGGCATATGCGAATTCTACCTTGAGTTAGCGGGGTCGCTGGATAGCCTACTCCTACTGTAGCTATTTTTTCTTTAATCAAAGTCCGTACCATTGCACTGTAATATAAAACATAACATAATACGATATATTTGGAATGATATTTTGTTTAAATATTAAGCAAATAAATTTCATACTTCTATGATTGAATATATAGTCAAACATCATGTTGCCTTATATCATCACATTCAAATATATAATGTAATAAAATAACCTAACATCTTAAATGAATTTTATTAGAAAATCTATTGAATTACAATTGAATAGGCTCGTTTAGCAAATTTTTTTTGATTGCAAATTCTGGAAGAGCACACTGAATTTAGCGGATTAGTAAAATTTTATAATTTTCTGATGCTTATTTACTCCGTAAAAAATTATGAAAGTCCAGAAACGAGCTCGCCAGTTCTGACGTCACTGTCGACCGGTAAACGTCTCTTACCGTTGTTGATATACTATTGTAAAGCATATTAATAAAGTAATTGTTCCTATAATTATTCGGCCAGTATAAAAGTGTTATCGGGTATTTCAATTAATTAATAACTGTTTAGAGTTTCCAAACAAAGTATGAAAATTGCTGAACCACCAACTTTATTTTCCTCATTATCTACGCTATTTTAAACTTCCCCATCCAACATGTGAAGTGACGTTACTTGTAAAAATGCAAACAGTGTATGTTATCACTTATCAGCGAGTTTTAGGAGTCTTTACCCAATTTATAATAAGCTATATCTCGATTTTTATTGACAATAAAGTCAATAAAGAGATAAGCATAAGTATAAGTGAAAACCTGCATAATTGCACATTTTATAATTAATCATTTCAGAACGCATCAATATTTTTTTCTGAGAAATCAGGCTATGGTTTACTATTATTCTATGGGGAAAAAAATTGCTAAAAAATGTATTTCTATTGGCCCTCATTATTGGTTTTTGATTATTGTTGAGATATTTCAGGTTTTTCATATAATTACATACATATACATAAGTGCGATACTTATAATTTATAATGATATATTTTTATACTTATGTTTAGCGCCACCTTTTATGATTTTTAAAGGTTCATAAATAAATATATGAAAACCTTATGAATACGTTATATACAGGATTTAAAACTGTTTAAAAAAACAGGTATTTTTTCCACCTCTACTCAGGTTTATATTTTGCGTGTGTTTAACTAGCTAGCATTGGTAGAGCCAAATCTGGGCACTTGGCCAATAAATTTAAAATCTATAATATCTGCATCAAGTTGTGTTATTTGGTGCAATTCTATATAAATAGAGTGCTCCAACATTTATAATTTAAAGGTTATATTTACAAATCAATATATTTCATATTCCGTCGTCAATATCAAGAAGTGTCGGTACTCAAATATATAGAAATTTGAGTTCTCTTACTATAGTCATAAAATCATATGTTCTAAACTTTCACGAAGTGGCATATCTCAATTCCCTATAGATTTCATTTTAATAAACACATTGTTGTCCCCGTATGTCATATTTTCAAATGTACAATTTCATAAACTGGCATATGCCTACCTCCTGTAAAATTGTAAAAAACTAGATACATCAGTTCGTGATATTGGCGATGATTTGTTCATAATTGAGGGCACAACTATATACATTTTAAAATTAATACGTTTAATATCCCATTTTAGAAACATTACCAACTCTGATATTAGGTTCTGTAAAATTTATACTTACGCAATTTTTGAATAAAGATATACTAAAATGGGCACAACCGGCGAATCCTCATTTCCATGTATAATAACACCCATTTGTTCTAATCTAAGCCTAAAGTAACGAGTATTTCTTGCTAAGGTCTCCAGTCTCTTTTGACCCTCATTTGTCCCATCCCTCCCCATAAGTATATTTAAAACTGATATGATCTGTGCTGCTAAAGGAGGAGGCATCGCCCAGGCATCTCGAGAGGCGTAACTTTGGTCCCGTAAATAAGTTATAAATTCCTTAAAAAAGAAACAATATTTATTAACAAAAACATTCAAATGTGACTGAAAACTAATCTCAGAAGTAACTAGTTAACAAGTTTGTTGACAAGTACCTCTCTTTTTTAATAATAAATATATTAGTCATATTGTCAATTTTTGTAGATAGATATCACATAACTGCAAAGTTCAACAGTCATTCATCATAATAACTTATAATGTATCATCAGTTCTCTTTAAACAATCTTCAATAAAATCATCCAAATAAAAATCTATTACGATTTGATTTATATAGTTTTGGAAAATATTCTTTAAAATAAACAAAACTGTAATCCTATCAAAAAAATTAATAATCCTGTTGTAACACAATAATTGGCACTAACGTAATTCCTTATAATAAACAGAGGTTACTGTCACTTATACCCATAGTATAAGGATAATGGTATGTCAGGTTGCCGTCCAATTTGTGTATCTACTGCGCATTACGTCACTCAGTTTAAAAAACATTGAAAGTCAGTTGTGATTCCGCACATTTAATCTTTATTTTAATATTTTTAATAGTGTTAACGAATAGCATCATGCTTGCTTGTGCTGTGGCTGGGTGTAACAATTATTACACGAAGACAAAAAGGTACTGACATCAAGTATTTTACATTTCTCCGCATTGAAAAGCTCGCGAAAGTATATGGATCAGCGATAAAATTAATATGAAAAATAGCAGGTTATTTTTTTATTTCGCCGGTTTATCCTTTTTATTACCTATTGTCTGTTTATAGCACGTATTTATTCTGTACATTTCAACCCAACAGAATCAACAGATTTTGAAATTTCTTTAATACAGCAGATGTTGTTATATTCCCCCCAGAAACAGTAGAAATTGAAGATCTGATGCAGTTCCAACTGTTAATATGCCTGGTGTTGTTTCTTGAATGTCGTAAAAGGAAAATAAATTGTGATAGATTGCTTAGGATGGAAAAAATATTAAAAATAGACTAATAATTTTAGGTTAGAATTCCAACTAACAAAAAGCATCTTATTTTATTAGATCAAGGCAATTAAAACTTTATTAATAATGCACTGAACAAGATTTTAGTTGATAGTACAGAAATTAAGTAGAAATTTTAATAAAATTGACATTAAATTCGGTGATTTTAGAAAATACATAGTTTTGAGGTTAATTGTGATGTCACCCCTGCCACTTTTTAAACTGAGTGACGTCACCGTGCCTGCGCGCGGGCATACCATTCTCCTTATACCATGCTTATACCATTAGAAGTGATGTTTCTTAGCAACACATTATAGTTCAGTTGACGTAATGGCCGTAACGGTTATATTGTAGAGATTCAAGGAATAGTTACAGCCATTCTGCCACATCACTTCAAACAAAATGATGGTTACAACCACTATGCCAACAATTATTTTAAACAAAATATTGATTGAAGTAAAAGACACTTATGATTATACTATGAACAGAAGGAAGAAGGGAAAATATCTACGAAAATTTGTCACTGGTCTCAAATCAACAAAGTAGCCCCCGGAACTTACCTTTGACCCAGCAATGTACCCTCCACACGATCCAAAGCTTTTTGTAAAAGTCCCCATAAGTATATCGATATCCTTCGGATCACAGTTAAAATAATCAACAACACCTTTTCCATGTTTTCCCATAGCGCCAATGCTGTGGGCTTCGTCTAAATACAAGTAGGCTTTGTATTTTTTTTTAAGGGCGATCATCTCTGGGAGACGAACGATCGTTCCTTCCATGCTGTACACGCCTTCAACAACTATAACAATTTTTTTCCAAGGTTTGTGTACTCCATTTGGTTGATTAGGTTGGCCATAATATACTGCTTCTTTAAGAAGTTGTTCCAGATGTATTACATCTATAAGACAGACATTAATAATTTTGGTTTGGTCTTGAGACCATGTACTTTATATTTTTCTACTAATATATTTAGAAATATAGCTAAGAATAAATAATTAAATATCCAATTATTACATTATTATAAGCTACACGCCGATTACATCAAACGAAATCAAAAGAAATCTACAATAAAATTTTACTATTATGCATTTTATAAATCATAGTAACTTAACCCCTAGAATAGTAATTTTCAATACAAGTCCGGTAGGTGACATTTTATAGTCGAGAAGATATCTAAATGAGATTGGAACAGCGCCTAACGGACATGTATCGAATAATATTTTATTTCATCTCGTCATTAATTGTCAATTTGTATAATTTGAAACATGTTTACTTTCTTAGATCATTTAACATTTGACAGTTTTGACACTATTTTTTAATTTAAGGTAAATTTTTATATATCAAATAACTGTCAAAAGGTTTGTGATTGGTTCGTAATGAATTTCCGGTGGCTTCCGGTACATTACAGTATCTAGTACCGTAATACATCACTTCCCAGCCGCATATGAGTACTGCAATGTTGTACTTTCCGGACGGGATGAAATAAATAATGATAAGTTGCAATAATAAAAGCAACCATTAAAATAGAGCTGCACATTAAAAAACTTACCATTATGTTTAAATACTTTAACGGTAGCCCCAGGTAATTTAATACCTAGGATTAAACTGGCATGATTTTTTTCATCACTTATCACCATGCATTCTGGCGATAACAATGTGGGAATGTTTAAGGCATTGGTTGCAAAACCCATACCGAAGGTTATTGCATCCTCAACTCCGAGAAATTCGGCCATCAATTGTTCCAGTTCATCATGTAGTGCACATGTGCCATATTGCTGCCGTGTGCCACCTGTACTAATGCCATATTTGTAAACGGAGGCAATTGCCTGCTCAGCCGAGGGACCTGATGCCTCAGCAAATCCCAAGTAATTGTATGAGGCGAGGTTAAGGCATTTGGTTTTTGAACCGGTAAATCTAAGAATAAGAGAATATATTATCTATGTGTCAGTAAAACAAGCCAAGAATTTAATATTAAACGCATGTCCCGAAATGCATCCTTAGAAGTTCTAAAAATGGAAAGCAATTTTTCAAACATCATTGAAATTGGCAATGAAACTTGGCAAACATTTTGATTATTAAAGCCTGTGATGTTTAAAAATGATCTTTGTAATTTAACTGGGTTTGAATAAAGTTGTAATTAATTTTTAATATGGCCCTTTGTTTCTGCAATTTAAAAATTGTTGTCTATAGTGCAGAAATTTACAAAACAATTAATTGTTTTTCTTAGCATTAAAAAATACATGAAATAATACTATGCTTTTAGACACTTTCTATTATTTATATACTATTCCTACTTCCTATTGGCAAACGTCCACTTAATCAAACATCTAATGTGATATTGTTTGTACGATCAAATACAATTTTATAGTTTTATTTTAAAGATTTCTCAAAAATTCCTGTGTTTATAAAACTTCAAAGTCATAATAAGCATTTTCAATAAATTATATTACTTTATAGTTTACTCAATAATATATTTTTCGATTCTATAGTTTTATAATGTGAATTTGTCTCAACATGAACAAGGGCAAGAAAACAAAAACAAAGTAATTACTGTCTAATTTTCGAGCATGTAGGTACTTTCATAGCATCAAATAATGGGGTACCTATTATATATATAAATACTGAGGCATCTTTTCGAATATTTTCGATTATCGACTTATCTACTACTGCCGATCACTATTCAATAAATTATTCACCTATATTTTTGCACCTAAATGCAGAATGAAATGATGCATGATTGATGAATATTTTACATATTACAAAATATATTAAATAGGCTTAACTCTGAAACCTAAAAGTTGAAACTTTATCGAGACTAAGACTAACATATGAACCAAATAAAAGTAAAGAATAAAAAAATGATAGGATCCCATTAGGATCAACTCATGGCCAAAAAACCATTCGCCCCCTACTAATTCAAAGCCACCTGCGATACCAAAATAAATGCAAAAAATCAAGAAATCATATTAGGCATTTTTTTATCGGAAAATTTTACCAATGAAAGTTGTTCAGAATTGGCTAAAAACTTTAAATCCAAAATCTCATCAAAATAAAAAAATATTGATATATGTATATTGATTTAAAAAATTTTAAGTTCGAAAATATAATTTTATGATATCAATTATCATTCATATTTAGTTGCAGAGTATTTCTTTAGTTTTTTTTTATAAAAAATAAAATATTACAATACAATAACCCATTAAAATTATATTTTCGGACTTAAAAATTTTTTCAAAAACATTAATATTTTTTGATTTTGATTAAATTTTGGACTTAAGGTTTTTAAACAATTCTGAACGACTTTCATTAACAAAATTTTTTATAAAAAAATGCCTAATAAATTTGGTTTAAATCGGATAAAAATGAAAAAAGTTATAAGGGTGTTTCACTCTTAAGTACGACACACTGTATCTACACGTGAGATTAGTCGGTAAGATCCTAGTTAGTAGATTAAAAAAATTATGCGCTTTTATCTCAATTAAACAGACTGTTTTTGACAATATTTTTTTTTTGCATAGAAGTCATTGAAAACATGCCTAATGACATTCCTTCTGGAGATTATTTATATGCCCAAATGCCAATTCTATAACCTATATGGGTAATATATTAATCCAACGACATACGAATTACTAGACAAGTAATGATTCCGATTTGATTGCACTTGTCCAACGTACTCAGCGTCTCATTGGTGCGCCACGTGTTTGTAACCAATGAGATGCTGAGTACGTGGACGAGTCCATTTCATTACGTGTCTAGTAATTCTTATGTCGTTGTATTAATCAGTGCATTATCAAATATCTATACAATTATTATTTATCTGGCATCATAAATTTTAAAATGTTTAATAACTTATAAATCATATTATAAGAATATATACATTTATTCATCATTTCCTTTGTTTTTAGCTTTAGACATGTGAAAATTCAAAATTTCCTTTACAGGCAAAAACAAATTAATAAAAATTTAATGTTTGCTATTTAGTTTACGCCAAAGACGAAAATTGTGTAAACTATACATTATGTTAAACATAAATATCATTATCATAAATAGTATCTAAAAAAAAACAAATTAATTTTAACTATGTCCTTAAAATAATAGTGTATGACTTTTATCTATTATCATGTAACTTATCGTACTGCGAAATAATTCTAATTAGAATACCTACACTAAAAATATTTATGCCTAAAAAATACTCACTCAAAAGTCCACCCATTATCCTTAGTCACACGATCCTTCAACACCACCTCGTCACCAGGTACGCTACAAATGGGATAATTCCAGCAATCCCTTACTCGTCTGTATACATATCTTGAATAAAATGCTGAAAACCTGTCGAAAATTGGAGGATATCCATCTCTGTTCTTTTCCTTTACTATTTTAGGTGGAAAAAGTGCCTGGCTTAAGTATCCAAGAAGCATAAGAATGTAAAAGCTGATCTGGGTTAACACAGCTACAATCAAAGTGGGGGGCTCAAAGGATTCTTTCAATTCTCGTGTTAGGATTATTCGTTCTTGCTTAGGGACATCTGTGGTTTTTTTGTAGCCCTAAATAATGCAATTTATGAACAAAATTTACATGTACAACTTAGATACTGGGTTTTTAAAATACAGATTCGACAGTGAAAAGTTATTAGTAATATTGCTTAATTTTCTGCTTAAATCTTTTTGTAAAATAGTTGTTTCTTCTTATGAACTATGCATCATATGAACTATAATTAATTATCTTCTTTAAATTTTTGTTAACGTATCAGTGATATAGTTGGTAATTTACTGGGATAAAATTTTTATTTTCGGTAACTTTTTAAAACAAGGGATAGTATATTACTAGAGATCATATATTATATATTCTGCCTTACTGATATTTATGTGTTTATTTTATAAAGCCTAGATTATTAATGAAGTATCATAGTGACGACTTCCTTTAATATATTATATTTTACAATATTTTACAAACAAGTGTTTGGTTTTATTTTATGAATTAAGGCCCTTAGCTCGCATACACATGTTATTTCAATATTCGAACATTTGTAATATAATTATTATTGTTATACGGGACGACACATCTAGATAACTTGGGCGATTTCATATCACTTATGGTTAGTGGATCAATAATACTTAATTACCAAGATACAGGGTGTTTTATTAATTTTGCCAATTTTTGTCTTGGCCCATAATTTTAGAACCACTAATAGGTATAAAGAAGCAAAATTTAGTGTGTAATCTAATTTAGCGGATCAAAATACAGGGCCAGACAGAAAAAAGGGGCCGAAATATTAAATCTCGAAAACAACAACCTGTTTAAAAAGATTTAAAAATCTGTTTTAAGATTTGAAAGGGGCATAAAAAAATAAGGCAAATAAAGTACATTTTCAAATTGCGCGTCTAATTTTTTTATTTATTTTCTTTGATAAAACTAAGAAATTTTCATATTCAATAAAAAAACCATTCATATAACGTAAGTCCTGAAAAGTATTCAACGATCCAAGCAATTAAAACCAACAGATTTACATGTTATTTTAAACATTTTAAATTCTTATAGGTAGGCTTTGACTACAGCAATTAAAATTTCAAACAATCAAGTGCATTGTCAAATTTCTGACAGTTGATCTAAGAGGTTAAGCTAAGCTCTGTTTAAATTTTTCTCACCTAAATAGGCAATAATCTCGGTAATAATAAGCTTTTTGAGGCATTTTATCTTTAAAGTTTATTATTATTTATAAATTAATTTGCCTTATTTTTTGTGCTATTTCCAAATCTTAAAACAGATTTTAAAACTTTCGATACAGGGTGTTGTTTTTAAGATTTAACAATTCGACTTCTTTTTTCTGTCTGGCCCTGTATTTTGATTCCGTTAAATTGAGAAATCGGTATGGCTGATTGAGTAAAACATACACACCAAATTTTGCTTTTTTATACCTAGTAGTTTTAAAATTATGGTCCAAGACAAAAATATGCAAAATTAATAAAACACCCTGTATCTCGATAATTAAGGATTATTGACCCACTAACCATAGGTGATATATGAAACCGCCAAAGTAACCTACATATGCAGGTAAAGTATGTACACTTACAAATGAATCACCCTGTATAAGGTGAAGAAAATACCTATATAATTATTGAAAATTAGTTAAATGAATATATAGGCTAATTTAAAAGCTTACTATACTAATTTGTTTGTACGCATTAAGATATGTGTACATATAATTACTGCTTTATACAAATTTTTACAATGTATTTCCTGTTTTGTTAGTTATTTACCTAACGTGTTAAATCAACATTGTACCAACAATTAAAACAAAGCCTATTGTAAAGGAGCACGCTATTAGGGTACCTTAGATTTTTTTATATACATATAGGTAATAAATAATAAATAACTGACTATTTGGTTCCATAACTAGCAAAAATAGGTACATGTTCTCAAAAGAGCCAAAGTATATCTCTTTAGTCTCTTTCACCGTTGCATGTGATTTGTGTGAACACTTTTGGAAACGGAAATTTTGAATCACCAAATAACAACTACTTAACTCAATACAGGCAATATTGAAATGAAAAACGACATTTATTTATTTAAAGTTATATTTTATATTTAATCTAAGCTGTCAAAAAAGCTAAGTCAGCATTTTATTTTCGCTCATTTTCATTATTGAGAGTCTATTTATATATATACAATATACAATATTAATTTATTCAGTTTTTAAGGAATGTATTCCTAACAAAGAATGAGGAATATTTAGAATTCCTACTAACCACTTCCTTATTAAAACGAAAAATATCTTTTATAACAAGCCTCAGTACGTGCCCTCATCTTATTATTTTTTAGCCTGGTCTAATCTAGTTAAACGATAATTGATTTACGAATGGTGACTTGAAAATAATCTATTAATTCTCAATTCATTTATAAACCCAGAAATAAACCCCCGAAAAATTTAGTACTTATGTTGTATTGTATTCATTATGACAGTGCAAGGTCAACACTTTTGACAGAAAAGTATTATTCTATTTACAGAATTAGGCAAGATAATTAATTCGTCATAAATTAATACTTTTTGGAAAACTACTACATTTAAAATATTGTTCTTCATTTTTTTCTTTTTTCGATAAATTAGTTTTGACTTTATTATGATCTTATACTTTTGTCATTAATAAATATAATAAATAAAATATGTTTATATAGGTAACTGGAATTGGGAGATTCTATTATACCCTACATATTTTATCAAAACAAGTACTGATTGAATTGTAGTCCTTAAATTTATCATTTATTATACCAGGTATTGAAAAAATTTGATATAACAGTATTGAAACTGTCTGTGAAGTAATCATTGGCACTCAAAACTAAAAACCTATAAATCGTTTTCTTATATTGTTTATCTAATTATCTAACCATATTATGGAAGAAATACATTGCTTCAATAGTAAACATAAAATGGTTTAAAATTTTAAACTCAATAATACATTCGTTTGCAGCTAGTATTTTCCAGTAAAGTAGTTTTATCTTATCTCATAAGGTGTAAATCTATTTTAAAAGACTGATGGAGTAACAAATTCTATGAGTAATGAAATAAATATTTATATGACTGGCCTTTTACTATTAAATTTAGTATTAATATCATTTTCCTGGAGATGATATCAATGAATGTTACTGCTCCATATTTGTTGATAACCTTTTGGATGGAAGAAAATACAAGCTAAAATATATTAAAAAATGTTCTTAAAATGTTTTCTTATCCACCTCTCAAGTAACCAAAGGAACCCCTGGATGTTATACTATAAAGAGGTTTGCAGATTACAAAGTGAAATCCGAGATGAAATCTGTTCGATTTATATCAGTTGATTTAAATTAACCAATATTTTTATTTTTATTACTGACTTAAAAAATAAATTCTTAACTGCATGCAGCTTTTTTATTATAATAGCAAAATAACAATAATTAAAATGAGTAAAAACCAAAATCGTAGCGGTATAGATATTAGAAGCTAAAAAAAATATGACTACAACAATGTCCCCAGTACAAGAAAAAAATCACAATTCACAATTATATTATGATAATAGGCCAAAAAAGCAAATAAATAAAAAGTAATGATTTTTTATTATTATTTTTCTTAACCAACGATTTTTTATTTTCGTGATTTTTTCAAACCCTGTATGTTGCCCATTGTTAATGTAAAAAAATAATTAAATGTTTTTTATTATTTCTAAAATTCCATTTAGTATTTAAAAACACATATTCGTTTGAAGCATGTTTGGTTGCATCATTTCAACAGTGTGGGATATTATATAGTATAGTTTTATCTGGAGTTTTATTTTGAAATCAGGAATTTACTGCAAAAATGTTTTATTATGCGTTGGCTCTTTTTTCTCATTAATCAAAGACGGGCGTTAAGTCTTTACTCTTTAAGTGCTTATGTAATAAAATGAATCTCAATTATTTGCAATGAAACCAAATTAATCTTTAACCTTCAAATTACTGAGATGGTTATTAGACAAATAGAATGTGTGTGGTATGTATGTCACAGTACTTAGTTTTAAAAAGTATATATTTGGAATTGTTAATATATATTTAATGTCTACATGTGCAACAAAACACTTAAAATTTTATTATCAGCAATAAACAAATTTAATCTAAATATGCAGGTATACTGTATATTCTTTACTAATAATGTAAACTTTTGATAACAACTAACTGGGAAATTCTATTAACAAACTATATCACTTTACATTTAGAATATTTTTGGCAACTTTGGCAGGTTCATCTCCAAGAGTTCGAGGTTCTACAAAATCAGGGCTATAAAATTCTCCATTAGGTATATTGAATAAAGTAAAGGTCAATTTATACTTATTACTTATCAAACAGATAAAATAATGAACAAAATGGCAGAATGAAATTTTTAAAAACCTACAAAAAATATGTACAGATCAAGTACTTAAACTCTAATATAATAATTGGAATAGATGTTTAATTACCCAACACAAAAAAGTCTTGCGTCACAAATATATAATTTAATTTAGGTACCACTAATGTAGGTACCTATAAGAAAAAATTTTGGAAAGAGTATTCTACAATACTCATATTCTGAATTAAGTTAAAAAGAGAAACGGTTACCTATTCAAAATTGAAAAAAAATTATGGTTAGAACAATTTGATCTCAAGTTTAAATTTAATATTAGCGTTTTTAATTAATTTATTACTTTTTATGTGACAGTCATGAATATTTAACCGAATGTTTAAAAGGGTTAATATTTAAATGAATTTTTAATAATTTAAACTAAACGATGGGACTTGTATTATGCCCAAATTAATAAATTAAATAGGAGTTATCAAGGGTTAGTTATTCCAGAAGCACCTACAATAGTTCACATAGCCGTATGACTTTTGAAACATAAAAGAAATATTCTGTTATTTTTTAAATACCTATGATAGATTATCATTATCTAATAATAATAAAAATAATAAATAAAAAGATTACATTTTTTTCTATTAAAAAATAAGACTTACATTTTTTGGGACACCATTTTGTATTAATTTCGTATTTCCCTCATCTGAAGATGCCTGTAAAACAATTTTAAAAATTTATATTTTACAATCTACCTAAGTGAAATATATAATTACTTATAGAGCTCATTTTTTTCTATAAATAATGACCGAGACAAACAGAATATAATATGTTAATGTAAAAATATTAATCTCTTTTTTCAGTACTGTATTCTATAACTCAGCTTTAACCAGTATACCCTTCTGGTATTACTCCTTGGACATGCAGTATACAAAGTTTAAATGGTATCATTGATTTTTACCTAGAATTTTTGAATTTGGTAATGAATAGACAGATACAGATTTTAATAAAAGAAAAATTGAATGCAAACATTATAGATTAAAAATGTAAACATCTCGGGCAGCGATGAATTTCAAAATCCTCAGTGTTTTTTTTTCTTTCTTCTTTTCTTAAAAATTTTATATTATTTCTGCTAGTTATAATACTACTTACTAATGGGTTTAAGCGAAGTAATAAGTCTGTGTGACAATACTAAATGTAAATCATAATGTAGTCAGGAGCAGTGCTGTTTATTTTGGTATAAAACTCACTGCACTACATTGCTAATTATTGATATTAATTGGTAGATATTTTGTCTATTTGAGGCAGAACTGTCATCCGATCTGGGTATTAAAATTTCACTTAGGTTAAATTACATTATAATAGTGCTCTAATAGTTAGAATTCGTTTTGTTTAATATGCTATAAGAACTGTTGGGAATGTTATTTATTATCTTCCTATATGAAAAAAACAGCGGGGAAAAAACTTCTCTGTGCACTGCCTCAAAGTTATATGTTTAAAAAAATTTACTTTAAAATCATCTTTGAGCAAAATTGGCAAAAATCATCAGAATCGGTGTTTTTTAAAAAAATCATGGTTTTATTGATTTTTTACAACTTTATTTGAATTTATTGTGAACAGTCCAAAACTACAAAAAAAACTTGATTTTTACCTTTGCAGTAATTTAACTTGATGTGTAATTTTTTTGGAATCTTGGTCATATCAATACAAATATTTTTGTATTTCTTGACGTGTTGGTTTATTCAACCATCCTCAGAGATACTGTATTTTTAATTATATAGACTAATATTATATGTTACTCTGGTTAGGTAGAGATCTTTGAAGCAATTCTTCTTCACAAAATTATTTATAAAAAATAATTTTCATTTATATGACGAAGAATTCTAAGAAATTACACGCTAATAAGTTAATTGATATTAATGATCAAGAAAAAGAAAATCACTTTGCAGCTCACTTTGCAGTATAGATCCTAGAACCTACCTATGTACAGGGTGTCCCAAATTGCTTGATTTTGGCTGGTTTTCCTATTTCCAGACCAGGTAGAGAAAAACTGACATATGAGTCTAGAGCTCGATTTTTGTGAAATTCCGATTGGTGAAAACCACATTTCGATATCTCTAACCGTTTTCAAGATCTGTAAAATCTGTAAAATATCAACTTTTGCTGATATCTCGGAAACGGTTAGATATATCGAAATGTGGTTTTCACCAATCGGCGTTTCACAAAAATCGAGCTCTAGACTCATATGTCAGTTTTTCTCTACCTGGTCTGGAAATAGGAAAACCAGCCAAAATCAAGCAATTTGGGACACCCTGTACATTTGGTTTGTACAGAATGTGCTATGTTGCAATACAATAGTATTTACTAATATTCAAATCAATTTCAATATAATATATGTATATACATGCTGGTTTAGACTAAGCTTAATTTAAATAAACCAGGGTAAACGATTTAAATCAAATATTTAATTAAATAAATCAAAATATTATGTCAATCCTAAGTCTGAGGTTCTCTAACGTCTTAATTTAAAAAATTTACTCGAGAATCTAATATAAAAATATGTTTCCCGACATTCCAGACACCCTATACAGAAAATATTTATCTTATTTAAATTGTTAACTACCATACTTAGTTACGGATGTTTTTTTAAACATTTTTATGATGTAAATATTTAGGTGCTTAATTACTATTTTGCCACCATTACTATTTTTCCACCAAAATAAATAGATACCTAGTACCAATTTAAACTATAAGATATACAAAGTATCAGTGGAAAAATTATGGATAAATATTAATATAATAATATTGTCAATTAATTTATAAATATAATAAAATTTTAACAAAGAATGAAAAATTAAATTTAAATTACAAAGTATACAATCTGCTTCCTTGAGAAATACAAAATATTAGTACATAGCACCATATTATATGCTATAGACATTTCAATAATTTTTTGTCTTTAATTTATTATATGATCAGTGATCGCTTCAATCATTTTCATGGGACAAAATATGGAACAAAAGTTCCTTCTAGACTCAGATGTGACATCATTCGATACTAATGATTTTAGGTATTTGTATATTTTTCCAGTTAGTGTTGTCGTACATCTGATATAACTTTCGTAAGCGATAAAAGATTAACAAAAATAAAAATAAAATTGAAATTAAACTCGAAATTAAATTAGTTCCTCCAGGTGCTATATTTGTGCTACTTTAATAATTTTTTTTACTTTAAATTATTATAGAACAAAATATGGTATTAATTATAAAACAAAATATAGTTACTTTAATAATTTTTTTACTTTAATTTATTATAGAAAATATGCAATAAAAATCCCTAGTAGCCTCGGAGGTTATCTTTCGTACAAATAAAAGTATGATTATATGTATTGTACAGTACAGCTCAAGGTACAGTTTTAGAGAACATAATTTTACCTTAATGATTGCCCTTATAGTACTATAAGAAATTTGGAATTATAATTTCGTACTTTCTTTTATTTTTTTTTTTTTTAATTCTCTGAAGTAGCTTAAAAATAATATGTAAGTAGGTATATGAGATAATTTTTTTCGATATTCTCGTTACCCAAGACTTTTTAAATGTTATTTTAGGTCAGTAATAAACATATTGACCAATTCTAACTACATATACTTGTTTTCTTATTTTTCGATGTTAGATTTAGCATTTGGTTCATCATAAGGGGTTTATTATTTTTATCATTATGAGAAGCAGCAAGAGGGTTCAAGCCATACTGTAGTATTAATTCCAAGGTATTTGTTCTCACTTAAGCATGATAACTGAGTGGGTTAAGGTAAGGCACAATCTGATACCAGGGCATGCTGGCAGTGGGTCCGATTCCCATTCGCATCAGCATTATGCCATGGGTGTTTATGTAAGGTGAGAAAAAGTTTAGTGCAAAAAAGTCTAAAAAGTCCTAAGTATCACGATAGATGAGCCAATGACCAATGAATTCAGTATTTTGTTCATAAATGTCTTACAGAACACTAATTCTCAGAGATCTTATATTTAACAAATTAATGTATTTATACGTCCTCACCTGAAATACTTAATTTCATAGAAATCTGATGCATCATTTATTATGTTCTAAACTGATTACATTTTTGTAAAATTATAGGCGATTTCAAAAAATAAATATTTGTACAGAATTAGTGATATATATTATCACATAATAATCTAATTGTTGGGACAATTGAGACAATTCTATGCTATTATTTGTAATCTAGTTAGCAATAATTGATGAAAACAGAAATTGACAAACTTGGTTGATTATGGGTGTTTAGGAAAATAAAAATAAGTTTTATATATACCTAACAATAAAAGAAAAAGAAATTTGGAATAAAGTAATAAAAATACTCCTCGATATACTACCTTTTTCTTCTGAATCCTCTTAGGAATGTTTTAGAAGAATATATATTTACAATTTATAAGAGATATTTTTTCCTGATGTCTTCGTTATCCTTGTATTTTTAAATGTTATTTTAGATTAGTAATTAGTAATTATATTGACCGATTCTTATTCTATACTTATTTTCTTTTTATTTAGAAGCTTTAAATTCATTGGTTGACTGATTAGATCATTTTCAGATTGGGAATGTTGTTGAATTGCATTTTTGGTATTACCCAAACATTAAATCATATTTAATTAAAAAAACTATTCCACAATAAGGAACTAATTTCCCATAAAAATTATTAAGTGAAAGACATATAATTCTTTCGGTGAACAGTAAAAATTTTAAATTAAATAGGTACCTATATATGTATAGGAAAATTGCTATATTTAAAAAATTGTATTTATTTGCGATGGTGGGGTTGAGGAGTATGGGCTCTAAAATCTAGATGTATGTTTTAACACAAAAGTCTTAATAAAACAATGCTAAAATAAATTTTGAAAATTGTTTAAAAGTTTATAATATACTATTTTTACCCGTTCAAATTGACTTTATTATTATGAACAGAATTTCATCTAAGTACGAAGAAAATAGAGACAGAAACTCTCAACGAACCACCATGTAGAAAGACACTTAGAAATTCATAGATAGTTTTCCTAGAATTATATTACAGTTTTATAGATATACCTAGTACAGAATACGTACCAGAATGTGTCCATTTGAAACTGTTCCATTTTTATAACCATTTTTTAATTTACTGTAATCCTAAAACAAAAATAATTGTAATTACACGCTAGGGTGAGATTGGGGAGGAACACAATAAAGTTAACTTACTTTGTATCCCATGTCTCCAATAGATATTAATTTTTGATTATTAAGAAAATCCACCCCATTTATCAATTCTGTTTGAACATAGTCCCCCGCACTCTGATCTAGGCTCGACGACATCCTCAATTTTATTAACACACACACCCAACTCCACTTAACACCTTAACCCACTGCCACTAATTTTATTTTATTCCTAACCCTAACCTGTCTTTCGTACTTTCCTAAACAACTAATCCTTACATTACAATGCGCACTGCGCACACGCCACGGTGCAGATAGGTAGGTAAAGGGTGTGATTGGTGGATTCTGTCGCGTGATGAATGATTTCTTTAGGGCGGGATATTATAAATAGAAATATTACCCTCTGCAGTCTTCGCGTACAAATTAATAAAATCTAATAATATAGGTCCGCAAATGTTTAAATTATATTACATTTTGATTGTATAAACTGAGAAACTACAAAATTCATAACGTACGACGTACTTACATGCTACACAGTCGTGACGGGAATACCCTTAGACTAGGCTTCCCTAGTCTAAGGGAATACCTATGAATTCATATTCGTAGTGAGTAGCAGGTGAGTAGGTAGGTAGGATATGCGAGAGCGAGAAGCACTAGTTATTTACATTTTACCGTTGATTGAAATATTATATTTCAATCAACGATTTTACTCCTTGATATTTTTACTTCATAGATATTTATTTAACTATGGTCAATGGTGTGCTATCGCAGGGTATCTACTTCATATTCATTCATTTGATTAGAAATTAAATAAACGCGAGTTACGACTTGCTACGTGATTCTGGTTATTTTACAACATAGCGCAGTACCATGATGGTAGAACACATGGCACGGTAAAAACCGCAGAATACCGTTGATTGAACTGATAATTCGAAAATATTTGAGTTGTACTAGATACGGTAACTTTTATATACATTGTTGTATTGAAAGTTGCATATTGCATAATTCCCAATATAATAAACATTATATTTCGTTTTGTAACGTTGGTAACACTAGAATCGTTGGGTAAATTTTGTCTTTAACCAGGACCGTCTTTTGATAATTGGTTATTCTAAGGATGATTTAACATTGGACAAAAGTCTGGAATGAAACGGGAACAGATTTTAGGCAATAACAGCAGGTTTACGACAGTTGGCTTGTTTTAAGGGAGTTCTGTAGCAAAGGGGTAAAATTTTTCTCATTATATCAGTAAGCTAATTTTGTTGCTTCAACCAACAAGAAATTAATGTATTTGTGATTCGTTAAAATACGAAATTCCTCTGCTAATATAAAAAAGCCTAATAAACAGATTACTCGATTATAAAATAACAAACAAAACACACCACATACATTTAGATAACCAATCCCCAAATCAAAAGTCAAGGGCCGTGCCGTGAGATACAGAGGATACCTACACATACCTATCTGGCAGATGTGTATGTGTGGCTTCTCACAGCAAACGTGTGCAGATGTCATTTGCACACGTTTGCTGTAAGCCACACATACATCAGACATTGCAGACATACATTCAGGAGTGAATGACGCGCGTTCATAATCGCCCGCGAAACAAAGATTATAAACAGAAAAATCCTTGCTCGCGAAGGTACTGATGGAGGGTACATGGAGCCAGAGTAATGCCGGTTTTCGAATCTTTTTCAAAGAAACGTAAGCGTTTTCTCTCAATTTGGACAACTTTATTATTGATTTAAAGTGACACTCGCGCGCGCGCGCGAAGTATACATACAATCTAATGGTCAAATGAAGCGCGTCATATTCTCATTGACCATATGAGCATTTCCAATAATGTGTAGGGTCTGAAACACGTATTTATTATTCAATACCCAATAAAATATATTAATCATCAAATAATCGAAGGATTTAATCTAAATGTTAAAATGTTAACGTAATTTATATCAATTTTTAATCAGGTCTTCGTAGAGAAAACGTTTACAATGTAGTTGTCAGCCATGGCAAAATATTTAACTTACTATATTTTATTTGAAATATTATTTGTGTTTATTATTGTTATTGCGGCGACCATCAACAGAATTAAATTTTATTTTTCCACGACTACTAGATATATAATATGTATGCATTATGTATGTATTTCCTTGTAAGTAAGTATTTTTGTGTTTAAAGTGTCTAAACAATCATTAATATTTATTAAAAATGAGTAGTTTAACTGAACTAAAAGAGAAATTGAACCATATTACCATAAAGTGAGGTTATGTTGCAATATCCAAATAGAGTTCAGAGTACCCGACGCAGACGCCCCCTACATGCAAGTCTCCTATTGTAAACAACGTTGCAGTTTAAATTTAATTTATGATAGGCCGTTCTTTTGACACATAACGGCCTGCTCATAAAAAATGTTAAATATAAATAGTACTTATAAATTTCTTCAGCAAAAGATTTAGTCAAAAATTTTTAATAGTCGCGGATAAAATAGGTTATTCTACTCATATATATATAATGCGGCTATTATTTTCTCTGGTGATTTTCGACACTTTTCTTCGACATCGTGTCGTAAACTTTCACCCTCGTGAATAAAACAGGCCATTATATATTTGTGGAATAAACTATACTCTATTTTAATATCTGGTGAAAATACTTCCTTAAGGTCCGCACGTGACGTCAGGTGTATGCGCACTGACACATTATACACACTAATATGGTGGGTCTCCACGACAGTGCAACGTCGACGTTATTTAACTGTATAAATAATTACGCTTTTATTTAGCAAGTACTTTGTCTCCATACTACAGACGACGTCGTCGTCACGACACGTTTTATTTACTTTCTTTTACTATCAGCATAACCTCCATAATTCATAATAGTAATAGTAATATGTGTTTAATTGTTTGAAGTGTCATTACAATTGAGGATAATGAATTTATTATTTGTAAAATACAACTGCTCACCATTCATAACCTAACAAATAAACGTCAAATGCAAAAAACGTTAAACTGCCACACAGTTTGTCCAAAGTTAAGGTCAACTTTCGCGCCACGCTGATTTTGAATACAACGTCGTGTAGTGGTTTATTTTTGATTGATTTGCTGATGCAGTCATACAGTTCGCAGTCGTACGCCAGCATGAAGACTCACCATAAGAGTGAGTGTTGGTTGTTTTTACAATAATTTTCATGTCACACAATCAAATGATAAAAACATTTTGATTTGTAAAACCAGCTATAATTGGTGTTAAGGGTGAGCAACCGCCTATACTTTGCATGGGAAAGTCACGATTCTTTCTGAGGTTACCATCCCAACAAAAAAAAAACTGAAAAGAAAAGAACTTGATTTTTTAAATTTAATTTCAATCACGTATTTCCCTGAAAATCTTTAAATCAATTTCGGTTTAATTCCCTCATAGTTATCTAGATGTCGCCACACGATACATTGCACAATGAGTTTTTTCTATTTTATTGAAAATGCGTGATTGGATGTAAATTCAAAAAACCAAGTTCTATTCTTCACAAAATTAGGAAACATTCTATCCTTTCAGTTTTTTTTTTGCTGGGATGGGAGCTTCAGAAAAAAATCATGAACTTTCTCATATGTAAAATATAGCCGATTGCTCAGCCTTAAAAAATGAATATTTTTAAGTAACTTTAAAAAGGGAGGTTTTGTGTTATTTGCTGAATAGTTATATTTGAATGTATAATGTATATGTACCTATGAATCGTATATGTATGTATTATGTGTGTGCAGTACTGTGTATGAGACTATATATCTTGGCGTGAAATGTTCAGGGTCACGGTGTATGGGTTAAGGTTTTAAACAATGCGTGTTGAGTAAACGTAGCATCGTTTAAATACAATTATCATAAATATCATTTACTAAACAAATATGAAGAGTATCATTAAAAACACCCCACAGTCGGTTTTTAGTGATTTGTACACGTAAAAATGTACGTTAGAAAAGTTCCTTTGGAGCTAGATATAGTGAATATTGACGCCCCTAGTAACAATATAAATTAGGCTTTAAACATGACAAATAATAATACTCAAATACTCAAGACCTCAAGTATATTTATATAAATATGTATTATAGTCTCACGTAGCCCACGCATAAAATATGCTGACCTAAAATATAAAATCCCTCCACAAAATAGAACGTGAGCACGCCCATGTTGAGACTACCCTGATTCATTCTCCCCACTACCATAACCGAACATCTGCAGCAACAAAGGAAGACAACACAGAAAAGTGAAGTTTCGCGGATCTGACGTTTGACAGTATTGTGCCGGTACAATTAATAACGATTGTTAAATTTTAGTGCAATAATAAACGTAATAAATTGCGAATACGCATTTGTATAACAATGGAAGGGTTAAAAGATATCGGTAAAGGAGATAGTTCTCAAATTAAAAGAGAAGTGGACTCATTAGACGACTTCGAGCATTTAGGGCATGATTCCAGCCCTTTAAACGAAGGAAAAGAAAATACAGGTGACTTGTTAGGGCTAAAAACCGACGTACAGGCGCCAGCATGTGATTTAAAGGAGGAAATCAATAAAAGGGTAGAAACGGTAGGGAGTACTGTTACCGACAGTTTCGACCCGTTAAAATCAGATTTGCTAGACAAGCCATTAGTTCCCCAAAAAATGGACTCAAATCTTTTGGATATGGATTTCCCTGATCGCAAAGAAGCCGACGCCAAGTTAGATAAATTTCTTCAAACAATTGCCGCAGCCCCGAAACCAACAGTTCGGGACTCAGATAAGTACAATTTTGATCATATTAACTCTTTCATGGATAACGAACGTGGGTTTATACAAGAACAACCTGCTAAGACACAGTCTAATAACGATCTTCTAGACCGTTATTCGGACAGTGAACCCGAAGAAGATGATTTTAAGCCTTCCAAATATGAAGACTTCCCTAAAAAGCATGAACTTCCGGAATCGTTTGGCTCTACAGAGAATTTCAAAACTGAAACTTTTAAAGATGTCAACGAAATCCATCCAGAACTTCCCAAAAAAGATTATGCAGTGCGACCTTCGGCACCAGCGCCACCAGTCCCTCAACCAACCAAACCCTCCCCGGTGCCAGTTGAACCTGTCAAGGAAAAGACACCCGAACCGATCAGAGAAAAAACACCCGAACCGGCCAAGGAAAAAATATCAGTATCAGAACCCTTAAAGTTACAACCAACTGAGCCCATCAAAGAAAAGGTGCCCGAGCCTGTGAAAGAAAAAACACCAGAACCGGTTAAAGCAAAAACTCCAGAACCCGTAAAGAAACTACCAGAACCCGTGGAACAGGTGAAAAAAATCGAAGATGTAGTGGCAGCAAAGAAACCGAAAATCGCTCCGGCCGATGCAGAAGCCATATTCTGTAAAATGGGATTGGGTGAGTCTGAATACATGTATACCTACATCCCTATTCCCTATTTATACCTAATATAGTTCCTATAATATTTATTCAACTAACCATGAAAACAAACTACCCTCGAAACTACCTATGATAGGTATAGATATAGGTGTCCTATTTTTAATTGTGTAATAGGTATAGGCTCGGGTATAGGCTCGGTTTAATACTGTTTGTTTTTTTATTGGTGGAATTCGTCTTCGTTAATTTTTAATAAAAATAAAACATTTCACAAATTTTTACTCCCCGCCTTTGTAGAGGGAGCATTGAAATATTGAAATCAATCTAAAATATTTTCTTCCAGTAACATGCTGGTTTTATTTTTAGCGAGAGTTTGAACAATGTTTGGATTATCAAAGTCACGTAACATGGGTAAAAAAATTATAAATAATTTTAAGTTTTATATGATTAGAGATAAATAAAGTAAATAAAGATCTTTATTACCAATACACCAATAAATTAAGTGTCATTTAAAATTTAAATATGTATTCTATTTTGAGCAAATAGAATAAATTATTAATGCTATTTGACCTATAAGAAATAACAAACATGTCAATTGATTATGTATTTACCTCGGTATTTACTTTACTTTTAGCAGTTTTTTGCAAATGCGTAGTAGACACTTACGTCTGTTTTATTTTTTTAGATTTCAAATGTATGTAGGTACCTATATAAATTTATAGGATATCATTTTGGTATTAAAATTTAAGCTCGAATTTAAGTATACGTAGAAATAGTGTTTGATCTCTATTGTATAATATAAAAATACCTACCAACTTTTTATATCAGAAAATTATAAATAAGATCACGGACAACCAATTTACTATGAAATATTCCGATTTCATGATGAATCATGAGTCATGCAGAAGCCATAGGCGTAGCCAAGGATTAGTTAAATTATACATGGGAAAGGTACCTCTATTATCATTAATATTCGAGTTAATGTTTAAGATTTATCCCAAGATTTATCCTGTAGGACTATAATTGGAATATGTTTAAAACCCGAATTCAAAACATATTCATTAATTTCTTAAATTAAAAAATTTCGGCTCGACTATTTACTAGATTAGAGTAGGTAATTAAAGGAAAAGGAAATGGTTTGAAGTTTCCTTTTCCTCTAATTCTATGAGTATGTGGTATATTCTACGATTAAACGGTATATTATATAAGAATTTATTATAAGTGATCTTTTTAATTCCCACATTACCACAAATACTTTTTATCTGTAAAACGCGAGGTAAAACGTATTCTATTCTACGTTAAAACGTGGTTTTTAATCCCAGTGACAGTGACTACCTACTTTAAATTAAAAATACGCATTTTTGTAACCCATAAGAATCTTGGGAAAAATATTTGTGTAGTTTTATTCTATTCTATTCTATTCTATTCTATTCTATTCTATTTTTTAACAAATTTTTAAAAAGGGCCCAAATCCGTCTATGTTTATGGATTTACTTAAGTATAGCTTTTTGAAAAAAATTTCCACGACAAAAAGAGAAAATAGCACGAGAAATAGCATATTTTTACGTCTAGAAATTTTTTCCACAAAAATCAAATAAACCTGACTTTCGAGTCAAAAGAAAAAACACGGTGTCTTATTAAATAATGAAACGATATGAAAGATCCTGACAAAATTTCGTACGAATTAAAAATTTTTCACCGAATGCCTTGGGTGATTTGTGGAATGGCCCTTACATATCGATAAGGATATCGAATTAGATATAATTATAATCCAATTTTATTACTTGTTACTGTACAGCAATTTCCGCGGCAATTTCCATTTTTAACAATATTTCGCTAGAAAAATCGGTGAATAAAAACCGAGGTAAAATCGCTTACTTAACTGAAGATGCTTTGGTACCCATGGGCCATGATCTGTTTTTTCTGTGAGGATCATCAGAACCCGAGGAATATAAAATTCCTTTTTTTTTCATTAACTTGACTGGCTTTATTACACGATATATCTACACTTTTAGGCAGAACCCACGAAATTAAAAAAAAAAAACATTTATTAGGTAATTCAAAATTGGTCATCGCTGTCTACAGGGTGTTTCCTTTAAAATTATACCCCCCCCCCCCCCCCCCACCGCCCTCATATCGGTCAATTATTACCGAGATTATTACCGATATAAATTTTTCAAAAACTAAACTTAGGTAAGTAGAATTTTTCGTAGATTTTATATATGCTTTTTTTTCTTCAAAGGCATACGAGGGGTAGGTATAAATTTAAATCGATAATAATTGGCCAAAATAAATAATTTTAAAGGAAACACCCTGTACACTTTTAACGTGCTATTTATTAAGCCAACTATTTAAATTTGAAAGAACAAGAAGAATATGCACCGTAGTTCAAGTTCAAAGGGTTTAATACATAACGGAAACTTTTTTATTATGAATTTCTCTGAAAATTTTATTCATGGGGTATCACGAGGGGTATCATCAGAAACTAAAGGAAAATTCGAGGCATTGATTAAGGAATAAAGAAGATACGCAATGTAAATTGTAAAATGCGAGGTCAATTCTGGCCGCGAGATTATCAGTCAGTTGCTGGCATTTCTGTGATTTACGTAGTAAGCTTTTGAAAAACCTTCGGATAAACCTCGGTGTCTGGGGTTATATCATTTACCTGCTCTAAGCTAGTGGTAATTATGAGGGTAATTAAAATTTGATGTTCAGATTAAGTTTAGTTTAAAATTATTATCCAATCGTATAACTTGGAGGGATCGAGTGGTTCCAAATAACCCATACTTAATGGGTCTATCGTCCTTTATAACCGATATACAGGGTGTTTTATCAATTTTGCTTATTTCTTTCTTGATTGATAATAACTAATAAACTACCCTGTATATTTTTTCTCATTTTACACACGTATTCTACATAATTTGGCAAATCCACTAAGATATTAAAAATGAAGAAAATACAGGTCCGGCTTTTACTACTAAAATTTTTAGTTAACCTTGTATTTTATGAGCATTTTGGGGGAAGGTACACAATGAAATAAACACACCACATAAATTAGACAACCCCCAAATCCAAAGCCAAAGGCTGTCCGGAAGGGGGCTACACATTTGAAAAAACGCAGACAAACATCCATACCCACCGACATTGCCATTTGCCGGTGCCCGGTCTCGAACCGGGACTCGATAGGAAGTGTAGCCAGAGCCATGTCTGTCACTCACGCCTTAGCCCACTGCGCCACCGAGTCGGTGATATGTAAATGAAACCGATATTCATTAATTTTATTGTTATAATAATTAATGAGTATTACTTCATATGTATTTCTCGAGGTATTTCTAAAACCTACGTAGAATGTATTTGTATTCCTCTAGACTATTAGAAAATGTAATTACAGGACTACAAGAACAACCAATAAAACGACCAAAACCTCGACCAAAACTAAAGAAAAGGAATACTACGAAAAAACTACAACAATTGCTCAATATGACCTTTATTTTGTTGGAAGCATTTTTTGCCCTTTTTTAAATATGGTTAGCAGATTTTCTAATCACATCCGGATTATTTCTCATTTCTTCACATGCATCTTCTATCCTTTGAAGAAGTTCTGCCCTACTATTTATGTCAGTGGAATGTACTTTGGATTTTAGATATTCCCAAATGTGGTAATCCAAAGAATTAAAGTCGGGTGATCTTGGAGGCCATTCATTAGAATTACCTCTACCTATCCACGTGTTTGGAAAGTTTTCGTTTAAAAATTATTTAACAATAAGCCTATAATGTGGTGGAGCACCATCATGGTGAAAATGTATTCCGGCTATATTTGCACCTGAACGATTTAACAACACTGGCAAAATATTTTGAAGGAAAGTCAAATAGACTTCGCCAATCAGTCTATGAGGGAATATGTGATCCTATTAACTTATTCTCAAAGATGCCGCACCAAACGTTTAATGGAAATTTGTATTGTGAACGGGCCTCCCGTGTAGCAAATGAATGTTCTTCCGCCCAAATATGGAGATTATTTTGAGCAATTGTTGTAGTTTCCTCGTAGTAGTTCGGTTTTTATTTATTTTCTTTAGTTTTGGTGTTTCTTATTGTTCGTTATTGTAGTCCCAAATACGGACCTGTTCCTGTAATTACATTTTCTAGTGGTCTGGACTCTGGAGGCAAACAAATAGAAACTATGAACGTTGTAGAAATACATATCAAGTAATCCTCATTAATTATAACATAATAAAATTAATAAAAATCCGTTTCATTTTATTGTGTACCCCCAAATTGCTTATAAAATACAATGTTACCTACCTAAAAATTTTAGTGGTAAAATTTTCTGTGCGAAAATGAAAAGTACATGCTTGAATTCAGTTTTCATCGCTCTTTTAAAATATGGAAACAAATATTTAAAATTCAGACATACAGGGTGTTGTTTTGAGAATGGAAAATTTTCTAAATTTTTTGTCAAGCCGGACCTGGATTTTCTTCATTTTTAATATCTTAGTGGATTTGCCAAATTATGCAGAATACGTGTGCCAAATGTTAACAAAATATACAGGGTGGTTTGTTAGTTATCAATCAAGAAAGAAATAGGTAAAATTGATAAAACACCCTGAATCTCGGTTATAAAGGGCGACAAACCCATTAAGTATGGGTTATTTGGAACCATATCGATGACCTTTATCCACAGTTAACGTATGTCCCTTTCCCAATGAAACACCCTGTATAATTCAAACTTTTTCTCAGAATTTTATAAAATTCCGACCGAGATTCCGACTTTTATCTCGGTATTTTCAAAATTCCGACTTTTCTCTCGGAATTTTATTAAATTCTGAGATTTTTGTTGGAATTACCAAAATAAAAGTAATAGTGCCCTTCTATGCTTTCGTAATGACACGACGTGCTATGACATCGGATTATAATTTTGTTTCACTTTTCTTTTGTTTCTGAGAAGGCACCAATCCTACCAAGAATAAAATTTTCCGAGAAATTTTTAATAAATAGTTTTCCATTACTTTTGACAAAATGTATTTAAAATGTTTTCTCCCTTGCGGAATGGGTATTGTAGGAATAAAAAATTCTCCTTGAAACTATTTAATTTTTTCCAAAGCAATACAATTATCACGTTGTATGGAAATGAGCCTATAAAACTGCGAAAAATATATATGATTAGTCGCCTCGTTAGTCGCACTTTCTTTACCGCTAATAAAGTTTAAGTAAACTTGAATGCTGAAGGTTACTTTAAAAATAGATTATGACAATATAAAATTCCGACTTACGTGGTACTGCAAAATAAAATTTGTTTATCTCCATTTTTAGAGCAAAGTTATATCTCGATTTGGCACAGTCATCATCACTGGTAGCAGGGTTGTCTCTGCTGGTAGTGAACCATCCATACAGCGTCGGGTTGCCGGAAAGTTGTTAAGTCGGCGCCACTGATGGTCTTGGCGACTTAGCTTGATTTTATCGTGAATGGCTGCACTCGAGATTGTCAATATTGAAAACACAAAGTGATTTGCCAAAAATGTTCTTTTTCATCTAGTTTCTCGTACCTAGTGATTTTTTTATATTTATTGTTATAGTAAAAATTATGTAGATGGCGCGTTTAATTAATACCTAATTGGTGAGAAATGCCCAGAAAGAAGGAAATAAAAATAACGACTTGTTCCTAAATACCCTCTATTACTTATTCACGTCAGTATTATTATGTTGCCTGTGTTAATTAACTTGCAACAGTACCTTCGGTCATTGAATATAGGAGTATTCAATGCTTCGGTATAAGCACAAAATGTCAGTTATACATTTTTGTGGTACCTATAAGCTCGGCTATACGTATGAAGTACATTTTTGCGATTGGTTTCTCCTCCAAAGAAAACATCCTTAAAACATTTTTTAAACAATACCAAGCCCAAGAATAATAATAATAATTATATTATCATATCATTTTGGTTCAATTGAAAATAATAAAGAAACTAATTAATTTTCATTACTGGAATTTGACATGAATTGGTTATTTACTGCGACGGTAATTTATTGATTTGATTTGCGACTGGGCACACCTAGCGACGTGGGTTTGCGCCCCACTTGTAATAAATTTTTTCCATATACTAATATTCAAGAAGTAGGTTGGACTCTATTATAAACTATAAGGTCCCGTTTTCTTTCCCTAACAAATTTTTTCTCAGATTTCTAAGGGATGCTTTATTTGTTTATAATTTATTTATATCAATAATTTAAAATTTTTGCTAGCGACTACTAGTTTGGATATTAAAATTTCGTAATATTTTACTTCGTACAATTTATTCACGAATGTTTCGTAAAAGTAGGCTAACTTCTTTGTTGTTCCATTGGTTGTTTGCTAGTAACAGTTTGTGATAATAGTATATAATTCAAAAATATAGGATGGCTGAAAACAACGTCAATGACTCCTAATAAATTTACTTTGAAAATTTACTGTAGTAGGTTGTTTCTCTCTCGTTGCTGTACAGAAAAATACCCAAAATCCACCTACTCTTAATTTTGTGTTTTTTGAGATTTTTTAAAAATACCCTCGAAAATACCTCATATATATATATGTTTTAAGTGGAACGCTATGTACATTTTATAAAATTTAGTTCAACGCTTTTTTTCTGATCTTAAAAATATAAGGTTTAATGGGTTGTTACGTGTTTAATTAGTAAACACCCCAAGCATGGATTCAATAAAAAAGTAACAAGACTAACACTAAACCATTGATTTATTAACTCACTAATTACTTACAATAATTAGTCACCCGAATTACTACTTTTAACCACTATTATCCACTACTAGTCGCTGTTCCTTTTCTGTTGTGCTACTTGTGCTCACTTCCCAATATTCTACTGCCTACAATGGACCATCTTCATCTTGGCCTTTACTTTATATATCTGCAGATCAGATATACTTTCTAGGATAATCTATATGCTCCTCTAAATTATTCCACAATTATTAGTTTTCCTAATTCGTTTTCGTACCACTGGCGCCATCTCTTGAACGACCGCTGAATTACCACACGTAGGAATCTACTATGAGAGAACATACTACAAATTCATCACAGTATTTAAGTAAGTATTTATTTTTCTTAACTCAATATAGAATAAAAACTGTTTCTTATTTCACAAATGAAAATTATTATCTACTTACGGGTGATATTGTCATATCTCATATTTTGGAATCAGGCGATGCAAAAATATTTATTGTGGAGTAGAAATTAAACGATATTAAACAAAGAATTTACTTAAAAAATAACAAATCACTGTTTAACAATTGATCATATATTTCCTACATGCGAACCATTCCAGGCACAAATTAAGTGTTTTTGGAATGTTTCTGTAGACGTCTAATAATATGTCACTTTTCTATTTCTACTCTGTCTCGAGGTTCGAGTTCCTTCTCCTAAAATAAGCTTAATTTTTTTATATAATCCGAATGGATTTAAATCCGAACTCCTTGGTGGCCATTAATGCCTATCCATTCCTATCATTTAGTTATAATTTATGATGGAGCAGTAAGGTGACTAGAAATTATTCTTCACATTACCCAGCCTGCTGAGAATATTACCAATAAGTATAGGGTGATTCCTATAATGTTCTCACCCCAATTTTTTTGTTTGTCTTTGGAAATAAAATAAAAATGTTTAACATAACTTATAGTATTTTTTCCAAGGATTTCGAAAATTTTAACAAAAAAAACAATTGAAAATCAAATAAAAATGGGAAAAAACAAAGCAATGTTCTTTTTAAATGGAACGCCCTGTATATTTTTACAATTTTGAAAAAATCTAAATTCTCTTTCCTAAAATATAACATAACATAAATGTATACCAATTTACCTTCATGTTTAGTAAAATACTGATAATAATTGAAATAATTTAAAAACATAATTTATTTTTTATTTAAATTTATTAATGGGAATAACATAAAATCAAGCAAGTAACATAAAATATCTTCACGAACAAATAACATTTATATTTAAAGGAACTGTTCAAAATGTCCTCTATTATTTTCGACAGAAATAGTATATCGAATATACAGGGTGTCGCATGACATAACGACCGTAAGTTGAGGGTATGTTGCCAAAACAATTTCAAATAAAAAATGTCTAATGACCATAATATGCCCTAAACTCAACCGTTTATCACGTATTAATAACATTCTAAATCTCTTTTTTCCTCGCTTTTTTCTTCTGTCGAGTAAGGCATTTTAAATTTTAATCAACATAAAGAGTTTCAACAAACATTGGGGTGCGGCAAAATATACCCAGACAAGTTTTTTTAAAATAAAAAAAAAATTCAACGCAAAAAAAATATTTTTTTTATAGTATCTATTTATTAAAATATGTAAAATTATTTATGAAAAACAACATCGAGTAAATGACCGCCACGACAAGACAGACAATGACCAACTCTACTTTGAGCGTGTAGCATAACTTTGCACAGTATTTCAGTAGGAATTTGCGCAATTTCACGAATTTAAGTCTTCTAGCGTTTGTGGGCGATTAATATAGACTTTATTTTTCAAGTATCTCCACTAGAAAAAATCTGGTGCCGTCAAATCAGGGGAATGAGGCGCTCACTAGCCTGGCTGGGAAAATGTCAGAGCGACCGTTTCACGCGCTGTGTGGCATGTAGCGCCATCCTGCTGGAACCAGAAGTTTTCTATGCCAAGTTCTTCCAACTGTATCGAAGAAAAGTTTTGGAAATACAATTTAACAATTTCTGCGCGTTCTTGAGGCGAATAACGCTTCTTAACAAAATTCTGTATCTTTTTACTTTGATATAAAACTTCACTTTTCACAGTTGTCAAGGAGATAACAAAATTATAATAATATACTCAGCGCGCACCCTATATTTAAGTGACAATTCAAATTCTAAGCTAACTCGGTGTTAAACTATTTCAATTATTATCATTATTTTACAAAACGTGAATGTAAATATTATGTTATGTTATATTTTTGGCAAGACAATTTAAATCTTTTTTCAAAATTGTAAAAATATAAAAATGTAGTCCATTCACATTTAAAAAAAATAAAGGGTGGCTTTGATTTTTCGTGACATTTCACTCTATATAATAGATTGACAACATAAAATATTTTAAGGTTAGGTATTTTGTCAGCTCTATGTCGAATTTCAATTGCTGTGTGTCAAATTTAAATTGCAGCGTTGTAAAATTTTATTAGGTGTATTCTTTTCACACATAATTTTGGGTCATTTTGAAAAATCTTGTAATTTTTACAGTAATTATTTCAATAATCGAATGCACTCATTTCTATAATTATTTCTAATGTGATTGTGACATTTGTGACATGGATGACACATGACGAATAATTAAATTATATTTTGTCAAAGTTATTAGTGAAATTATTTAAATAATAATGCCCAAAATAGTTTCGGCAGACAAAAAACTTAGCATTTTGAAATGTTATAAGCATTATACACACGACAGGCCAGACTTGAACAATGATGCTATTGTAAATAAACTGGTGGACATTTTCAGTGTAAATACAATGAATCTATTTTTAATAAATCATTTTGTTTGGAATGTTATTTTAATTTTTAGGTAGGAAGATCCGTTATATGCGGGATAATACGGGATAAGACAGGGGCCATGCAGGGGGCGGCGGTGTCTATTAGGAAAAAAACTGAAAAATGGAATTATTTTTTTAAAAGGGATCTGGTCGAAATTATCAGTGGATTTAATAAAAGAAATCAATTTTTTACTTTGGATAATTTGTTAGAAGCTGCGCGAAATTTAATAGATTATAGGGGAGGGAGAACTACATTATATAAAATTTTAAAATCAATAGGGCTTAAATACAAAATTGCGAATGATAGGAAAATTCTGTGTGAACAGAAACACATCAAAACTTTAAAAATCATATTTTGTCGTAAATTTCTTCAATTTCAAAATTCTAGTGAAAATTACATGTTCGTGTACCTGGACGAAACTTGGATTTATCAGAACGGGTCTTCAATTCGTCGCTGGGTACACGACACAGATTTAAGATTTAGTCCGTCTAAAGTTAAGAATGAGGGGAGACGTTATACAATTTTGCATGCGGGGTGTGAACTTGGGTGGTTGGGAGGGTGTGATTTCCTTTTAAATTCTAAAAACAATGACAGAGACTATCACAAAACTATGACCGGAGAACTTTTTCAAAAATGGATAAAAGACCAACTAATTCCTGCATTGGCACAGCTTAAATGTAAATGTGTGGTGGTGATGGATAATGCTCCTTACCATTCCATGCTATTGGATAAGCCACCAACATTTGTTTCTAAGAAATGTGAAATGTAAAAATGGTTGACTGACAGAACTCAAAAAGACTATCAAAATTTAAATAAAAAGCAACTTTGGGAGGTAATAAAACCCTTTCGGCGTGACTGTAACAAGACTTACGTAGTTGACGAACTATTGAGACAGCAAGGACATGAAGTCCTTCGTTTACCACCATACCATTGTCAGTTCAACCCAATTGAAATGGCATGGCACGTAACGAAGGACTATTATAACAAACACATAAATCTCCAGTCTTCTTCTATGAAGCAGACTGAAGATTTATGGCTTGAATCCTTGCGTCAATGTACTGCTCAGACGGAAAAATTTTTGTGTGCATTGTGAAAATCTGGTGAGGGAGGAATGGGTACGGGAAATGGGACAAACATCTTTTGAAGATATGCCTCCTTTTATTATTTCACTAGCAGAATCTGACTCGGATTCAAACGAAGAAGAAGAATCAGACTCTGATAGTTAAATGGTGAAAGGGGATTTATAAGTCAGATCCAATTTAAAAGAATCATATCATTTTTCATTTTTTGGTGCATTCTTTAGTAACAATCTTGATTCTTGTTTGTAAGGATCATCGAAAACATGCGTTCATTTTTCGGTTACGCGAACAAACAGTTGGGAAAATAAGTGCCAAAAGACTTGCGTTTCTGAGATCAAAACGCGTGATCAGTGTTGAAAGAATGCGCCTTGTTTAAATATGGTCGAAAATTTACTTAATTCGTATCTTATAATAACACCACAAAATACATATATTATAACCCCTGCATGTATCCCTGAACTAACGCTGTGCAGGAGAGGGTACAAGTTTAAAGGTAAAGGATCACACATCCAATATGACAGGAAATCGAACCCGGGACCTTAGGAGTGCGTTAGCCTCTCGACCGTTATTATATATAGTCATATCATATTTGCATTTTATACAAATATAACCAAGATATCCCGAATGCGACAAAAATTAGACAGAATAGATGTGAAGTCGACTGCGCCACATATATTTTATACATAGTGGGATGTACCAACTCTCTCTGTAAGAATGTTGATTTATGCATTTATGGATAAGACAAACCATCAGCGTCGGCGAACCCCGATCCCACTGTTCACTAGAGCCTGAATCTCCAATTCGAGTGATTAGCATTCGTATGATGAGAAGAAAGATGGTTCTATATAGAAGCAATAAAGATAACAGAGATAAAAGAAAAGAAAATTAATTTTTAAGTACTTCTCTGATTATTGTTTTGTTTTCTTATAATAATTGAAAGAAATATGCATTTAATTTAATTTACCTCCAATATGTTTCTAATATGGATATAAGTATCTATGTATACACACTTATTTTGTATTAAATATAAATGCTCCACTCTTAATAATTATCTATTTTATTGCTATAATTAATTACTACGTTGTATATTTATTAGTCTCTATAATGTCAATAAACATATATTATTTTAATAATTTTAATTTAATAAACTTTATGCCAGACTATTCCACAATTACAGAACCAATAAAAAATCTAAAAATTGTATAGTTACAAACATAGAACATATAGGGTCAGACTGTTGCTAATAGAAATTTAAAGAAAATGGCAACGCTTTCTTGCCGAAATATGTCTGTCAGTATACATAACCTTAAAATATTTAATGTTGTCAATCATTATATAGAGTGAACCATTATGAGAAATCACAGCCTCCACTATTTTTTTAAAAAGTGAATGGACTGTACCAGAGCCTTCTACAGTTTCAAGCCATGAAGTTTGAGATCTGGCAACGCGACAGGTAGACCACTCTGGTCGTGTTGTTTACCAGCGGTGTTTGTTTAGTAATTACTTTTTAGACTTTGTACTGTTTGTACTTTAGTACTGTGTTATTAAGAATTATTATTAATAATTCATTAACTTCGCTTATTTGAAGTTTTTAAACTGGACAAAGGTAAGAAAGCATTATATACGGTCATTTAGTGAAAACGTCATCATGACAGATAATGGATGCAAACAATGTTTAAAGTTAGGAAAAGTGATAATTTAATTAAACAAAAATATTTAAGCACTAAAAAGGTATGTATATATGATTGACTTACCAGTATTTTATAACCTGGTATAAATATAACATAATATAATAATGATATAGACTTATAAAACAAAAATAAAATAGTATTGTACACCTTGCAAATTGTTATTTATAAATGAATACAGTTTATTTGACAAATGTTACAAAATTACACGTTTCTATCAGTGGATGTTATAAATTGTTTGCATCCAATTCTTTGACATTACATATGATCATGACGCGCACTAAATATGCGTTTATTTTTTATATTGTAGATGCCTCGACATTGCTGTATACTATGCAAGTACTTTAAAAACTGAATCCTCAAATAGTACTTATCCTTTCCCAAAGCAATAAATTGGCTTAGAGCTATACACACGGAGGACTACTGCATTAGTAAAAATTCAGCTATTTGCAGTTTGCACTTTGAAGGCAGAGAAGTTACAACCATGGAGCTTTATAAAGATAGGTAATACGCACGAGGCTAACTAACATATCTCAAGCGAATGTGGTAATAAATCCCAAAAAAGAAAAGGAAGAGAAATAACATATCCTCGTTTAAACGAGGATGCAGTTCTTCACATATTTTCCAATCAACCGAAGTATCTTTCTACAACTAAGCCATAGTGTCTCGACGTAATCCTGAAGAAAGAAGACAAGATGCTAAAGGCAAAATAATGATATTGACCAGTTTCTTGCCGATGACATCATATCAAGCTTTGAATATTTTGTGCAGGCTGTGCCAAAAAAATTATGCTTCATTAAGTGGAATTACAAGTGTGTGTGAACAATGTCTTGTATTTTTACATTTTAAATATTGACTACGACTGAAGAATCTGATACTGATAGTAGCGAAGTAAAAGTAGTTTCAAGTATTAGCGTAAATCAAAGTTTTAATGTTACCGTTTTTGTAAATAGTCATGAATTGCCATCAAGCAATTTAGAGTGGATTTTACCCTATTAAGTGTATATTCTAGAATTATATATTTGTAAATTATTCATTTTGGCGAAATAAATTTATAGCACAAGTTCTGGGATCTTTATACTTTATTTCCTAAACAAAATCCTTAAATCAGTGCTTGAAAGTAAGGGATGGCTGAATTACAAACAGGACTACCATTGACAGGTAATGCGATGTTGCCTTTGTTATTTCATGGCTTGGAACTGTAGATGGCTATGACTGTACATACACTGAATTCCATTTAAAAAAAACAGTGCTTTGTTTTTTCTCACTTTTATTTGACTTTCAATTGTTTTTTGTTGACATTTTCGAAATCCTTGGAAAAAATACTATAAGTTACGTTAAATATTGTTATTTTATTTACAAAGATAAACCCGAGGATAAACACAGAAATTGGGGTGAGAACGTTACAGGAATCACCCTATACCTAATAAAGTTCATTTATGATTTGTGAAATAAGAAATAGTTTTTTTGTTTTATATTATCAAGAGTAAGAAAAATACTCATGAACCCTTAAAAATTTTAAGTCAGAAAAAACTGAAATCCCCAAATTTTATAAAATATAAAAAAACTGTATATGTTTTAAATCCAGTTTTTTTTATTTAATATCGACAAGATTCTCACGTAGCGTCTAAACGCTTTACTCCAGTTTTAGAATTTTTCAAAAATCTATAAAAATTGGAAAATCAGAGTAGGTGAAGTGTGGGTTGGAGACCCTGTACATATAATAAGTTATTAATAAAAAAAATAGACTTAATTACACTAATATGAATATTTGCCTTTTGTGTCCCTGAAATTTTCATTTGCGTTCTCATTTCCGTGAAATTTTCGTTTGAATCATTGCAAAGATTTCTACCCTCCGATATTTATTTTTTATTTTGAAACTATTTTTTAAAAGAAACGACTTCAAGCACAATATCGTTATTCTATTACCTACAAATGTCTATTTGACTTTCAAACATGTTCCGCCAAGCCGATTCGTACGACTTTTGATATAAATAATCTTTAATCTTTGAATCATTCATAATTTACTCTCGAATTTACTGGTCAAGGAATAATTCAGTACCTTGACACTTGCCGAGTTGGTCACGATTTTAAAGGTTTTTCGAAAGTTAGCGCTCGCTGCACGCCTATTACATACACTTTTTAAAAAATTAAATGAAGTGTTGAAAATTTTTCCAATTTTTTCACTTATGCTACCTTATACGAGTATAGAATCTATTGCAGGTTTATGGCGCAACTTGCCAATCTTTATTTAAAAATATGTCAATATCTTAAACAAGTGATTATTTCAAAATGTTCCAATCATAATCGCAATCCACGTTTGACTATAATAGTCGATCGATTTTCAAAGTTTTATAAATACATACTTTTAGTTTATAAAATCAATAAGGTACCCTGACTTCAATATTCATTAACATAATTTTCTACAACAATGATTTTTAATTTAGGAAATGCGACATTGAAATTTATTAAAATGGGTATGTTATATCATCACAGTTATTGTCTGTGGTTTTACCTACTAATTACTAAAGTGTGGCAAAGTTAATTATGTATTAGAATGACGATAATGAATTAGTCTTGCTTCAACTTTTGGTAGAGAGAAAAGGTAGTAGCATATTAGTATACTTATCTACTGCATTTTGGTAACCTATTTGATAAATATGAATCACTACATCCTCAATTTTACAACTTCGTTCTCATAATCGTAGGCGCAACTAGGGGGGAGCTAGGGGGGCTTAACTCCCCAAAATCAAAATTAGCCCCCCAAAAAATATTAGTTCACAACCCGTCTATGTTGATCTGAAAAAAAGTAAAATAAGAATAAATAGATAATTTTAACGATACATATTTACGACTTGATCGGCTATGGAGATGAATTTAAAAGCTTACAATATTATTTCATCTAATACAAAACATGAAAAACAGCATATTATGCAACGAGCGTTAATGAAGGTTATTAGACACGAGTATGAGAGTTACGGTACGAGCCTTGGCAAGTATAGTAATGAATACGAGTGTCTTAATAACCATTAAATGCGAGTTGCATACACTACTTTTTCTTCGACCAGTCAGTCATAATAATAAAAAATAAGCGTTTTATTTTCAAAATTTATATACTCATGGCAATATTTGATATTAATTGAATATTGCTGTGGCGAAAAAACTGTATTGTAATGAATATCATTAAAGTACAGGTAGTAAATGTCTAATTAATCAATTAAAGTATGGAAGTAGAAAAAAAAGTGTTTTAAAACCCAACTCTCCAAAATATTAAGCCTAGTTGCGTCACTATGATAAACTCGTGTGCGCATGTTCCGGCACATTACTATAAAATTCAGTTGTGTCTTTCCAGCTGTTTTTTAGTTAGTAACTGTTTAAGAGCAAACTTATTGTTTATGTTGGGATAAATGATATTTTACGTATATTCGTGCCACCATGCAAGACTAACGAAAGTGCCCGGTTATAATATCCCTCTTTTACTTTATGAGGTAGGGGGAGCTTCATGCCGTTTACTCGACGTTATCTTTGTTAAGTGCCTCGCAGTACCAGCCGCCGAGATGGGGATGAACTGGGACATCTCATTCTTCATACATTATACTATGTTATGTTGTGCCTATAATTATTTGATACGGTATACAGGTTAGTCCTAATGAACAAAGAGAGCTTAGTGCGGAAATAAAAAATAAAAAAATAACGATGAAAATAGTTGGGACACTCAAAAACAAAATGATAACAGTCAGAAATAGTGTGAAGTTAAAAGGATAACAGCTGGTCATCAGCGACGAAGTGCTGGTCAGAGGAAAAACACTGAAGTGTAAATCATCATATCTAGCGATAGCGACGATTGCTTAACCGATGAGAGAGAAAAGCGGAGAGGGCTGGAAGACAAGGAGGATATTTTTAGTAGATATAAAAGAGGTCGCCTATGAAAGGAAGAGAAAAGGAGGATAAAATGGAAAGGGTATTAGACATGCCACAAAGCAACAATAGAAATGGAAGAATTGAGTGCGGAACAGAAAAAATATGGGAAGAAATAAGGGAACTCAGAAAAGAAGAAACCAAATAAATCATGAGAATCGAACTTTGAGACAGAATATCTAGGAAACGGAAGAAAGAGTCTGGAAAAAGAAGAAAGGGGAACAACATACAAGGAATAGAAAGAGATCCATACGATCAAAATTTAAAAGAAGAAATAGAAAACTTCGTAGCTAGGGCTATGCAATTAGAGATAAAAATAAGGGGGGCAAGAAAGCTAAGCAAAAGAGTATATTTGGTAGACCTAATCGATGCAACAGATAAAGAGAAAATAATGAAGAACAAGAATCGGCTAAGCAGACTAAGGAGAATTTAATGATGACATGAGCAAAGAGGAAAGGGAGATTACAGGGTAAAATGAGAAAAAAAAGCAAGGAAGAGTTAACAGCTGGAAATAAAGTAAAGATGAGCTTCCAAAGCTAATAATTAACGATGAAGGATGGACATGGAACAGAGAAAGAAAAATATTCGAGAAAATAATTAACCAAAGAATAGTACAAAATAAACTAAAGCAAACCAACGATTCCCATGAAGATCTAAAATATGGAAATCACGTCAAGAAAACTGAGTCAAATTATATCAGATGGAAACGTAGAGAATTATATGAATAGAGCAATGAAAAAGGATAAGAATACATGTATTGAGAAGACTAACGAAATGGAAGAGTCTTGGGAACCTGGAACATCAGAAGCCTACAAGGGAGAGAAGAAGTAGTTGAGAAAACTAAAACTAGACGTGCTAGGGTATAACTGAAACTAAAAAGCAAACTACAAGCAATAGAGATGAGATGTCTGAGAGCGGTAAAGAGCATTACTAGAAGAGGCAGAATTCGAAATGAAATAGTAAAACAGAAGCTGGAAGTTGACTTGGTAATAAAAGATATAAAGAGAAAACAATTGAGATGGTTTGGGCATCTAACACAAAACAAATGAAAGAAAAACAGCAATAAAGATGATACGTTTTCCCAACTATTTTCATCGTTATGTTTTATTTCTGCACTAAGCTGTCTTTGTTCATTAGGACTACCCTGTCGACCTTATCAAATGGGAACATTATAGGCACAGCAAAACATAGTATAATGTATGGAGCATGAGATGTCCCAGTTCATCCCCATCGTACTGGTACTTGTATCTTCTGTTTTCGATAAACGAACTTTTCTCTCGTTTAGCTATGAAGATTTTTTTATATGACACACTACTTTCAGAGACCTGTTATTGCAGGTTTATGATATTTTGCATTGTATTCAATAATATTGTGTACTATTTTTGCTAGAAAACATTTGTTTTCAAGAATACCAATATTATCATAGAGAGATTTACTACAAATTTTGAATCCTATATTAACCCAAAACATAATTTTAAAAACTTAAGTACCACATACCATGTCAACGAGTCACCTTCTATCTAGACGTTTTATATAGCTTTATGATGATGATGTTATATCATATTGCCTATGGTTTCGCAATTTTAATAATAACCAATTCATAATTTCATTTAGCAAGTGAGTGAAATTGATTCGTCAAACTAACAATTATAATTATTTTATCTCAGAGATAAGAATTATAACTAATTTTTACTTATAAATGTTTTATTTTTAATTTAGTTTCATTTGACATTGCAGTTTATTTTGACGTCAAGTTTATTACCCGTTATGTTGGGCTACGTTATTTATTTGGTAATAACCAGAACTTGTAAGTTTTATCTTTTATTGTCCTATTAATGATCAATTTAGATAGATATGATTTTATTTCATTATTTGCTGTGTTATATACATTTTATATCGTAGTATTGTTCGGAGAACACACATTTCACAAAGAAATATAAATATTGCTATTCGAAAGATGCAAGTAAACGTTGTCGTTGTCGTTTACTAAAGAAATAAATAGTATGGGGAGTTTATACAATAGGGAAGTTACTGAAGTTAGAGTAGATTTATGGTTGTGTGTGTTTAATTATTAGGTTAAGTGACAAAGTGACATAACACATTGTCAGTGACGCACCCAGGCAACTCGGGGGACATCAGGTCTGGTAAAAATAGGCAAAAAGGTCAGAAGCAACGGGGGTGTATTTAACGAGCAAGAAATGCTTTTAAATCCGTGGATCTCTGGGTGAAAATAAGAAGTGTCTTCCAGGTCGCGCGTCAGTGTGGAAGCTTATTAATAGCGGTTTTTATATTATGCCGGAGGTCTTGGGGTTATCTATTCCCCTCGTCTCCTGAGGGCACGCCATTGAATATTTATAGGTAGTTTGGGCAGCTCGTGAGAATTGATTGAATGATTTTTTATTCGGATCAAAGCTCCTCTTACAAACATATTTTTATTGAGGGTTAACAAGGGAGAATAATTGGAATTTGGGACAATTTTAATGCAAGAAACATTAATCAATCATAAAATTATCTACAGATTTGTTACTTGTTATTTTTACTTTCTTCTATAATAAAATCGCACGAAGAAAACATTGTGATAGTGAAATTGTATTGTGAATGTGCCAAACATGTATCAAGATTTTGTTACTCTCCATTTTCTCTCGAACATATTTATTCTGTTTTCGATTTAAAGCATAAATAACTCGATAGGCTAGTATAGAGAACTGAACAACTGAACATAGTGTGCATACACTTATTTGCATTGCTACCTAATTTGTTGTAAACGTTAAAAACATTTGAATTTAACGGGTGGTCAAAATGGTCATCGTTGGTTTTTATGCGCTTCATATATCTTTTAGTAATGAAATCTGAAATCTTAATCATTTTTAATTTAAAAATGTGTGAGGTGCCTTGAGCGGTGACCTTTCTGATTTAAAATGTGTTTATAGCTAATTACGTTACATACACATGTAAATTAGAAATCATTTAAAATTGATGAGAAATATACTGCAGTTCCTTCAAAAGCTGTGCAGGATTAGGTAGCTTTAGCTTAAGTTTCATTAATCACAGATAAGGGAACTTTGCTTGCCATCATAAACAGACTATAGACAGTAGACAGCCAGCCCCCTTCTCAACAGAGGAGCATGACGGTCATTGGGCTCTAAATGCATATTTTTTAATTAATATTTTTCTCAGGCTTATAGGTCCTCTTCTGCCTAGACCTAAACCGGTTTGTTATTCCTATAAGCATTGCGTAAAAAATAATAAAGAGGCGCAACTGTCAAGGTTTCGAGATTTTAATCCTGTATTTTTTTACTACTAGCTTCATGATTGTCTTCAAATCTAAGGGCTATAGTATAGCCACATTGCAAATACCTTTCTGTAGCACTAAAAATTGATGACTATCATGAAGTTATTGGCAAAAAAATACAATACTAAAATCTCGAAACCTTGACAGTTGCACCTCTTTTTTATTTATATCAAAACAGAGTGCATATTCCTCTGCTTTATTATTTAAAATTTAAATCCAATATAATGGAACTAATTACGTGTACAATACAGATAAGAAATAACATATAGAAAAAATTTTGAATATTACGAGATTATAATGGATACGATCTTAATCTGCAAGTTATTTTTAATTTTTATCATCGTTATCTCTGTTGGCTGATGATACGGAAATTTTCATGACATACATTGGCGTAACAGCAGAATGTTATGTTAAGATGTCCAGCCGTTTAATATCCTAAGAAATTTTACACGTATACAATAATAATATAATTTTTTGTCTAATCTAATCTAATGATGGCGTTTAAAAAATTTGACATCCACGCAGCGTGTGTACCTGCCATGATTTTTTATGAAGTTGATAATTCAAGAGTAATGCCCTTAATCATTTGAACTTAAAATAATAAAAAATCAGTCAATTTTCAAGTAAGTATAGTAAAATATAGGTCCATAGGTATTTAAATACAAATCGTTTTCTTATTAGTTTAATTTTCCTCAATTTTCTAATTATGGTAAACAGTATAATTTTGAACAAAAATAATTGTCTTAATAAGTACCTAACGCGCACATTTATTTACTCCAGCAAATACCCGAGGTGGCCCCATTTTGTTCATTAGATACAACATCGAACCCCTGGTTATAAATTCTACACCAACTTAAGCGGTACATCATTGACTTTGACTTTTGGATGTGTCAGTAATTGTTTGAATTCAGGGCCAGTTGTATAAAAGTGGTTCAGCGAAAGTTCAGCTGAACTTGGTTCAAAATCCCAGGATACCATTCTTGCAACAATCGGTATCCTAGATTTTGAACCAAGTTCAGCTGAACTTTCGCTGAACTACTTTTATACAACTGGCCCTAAATCTTCTAAATATTTGAGCTGGACATGATAAATCAATAAATTTTTGTGGGCTCATTGCAAAAATTGGGTCAATTCAATATTCGCTTCGTCCCAGTTCATTCTCTTCACTATTGCAATCGATGAGTCCAATGGGTGACGCGCACGTGACGCCACAACTAACCTAAAAAATATGCATTTATCTAACATTTTCGAATATTACGTCAATTTTATCAAAATTTCTGCTTGGATCCTGTACTATCATACTATCAACATCAACCAATTGCCTAAATCTAATAAAATAAGATGCTTTTTGTTTTTTGTTGGTTGGAATTATAACCTATAATTAATTAGCAGTCTATTTTAAATAATCTACAATATTGAAATTTTATAAATCTACTGTCTTAGAGAGTTTTTAAATGTTATAATGGATCCAAGCTAAAAATACAAAAATTAAAATTAAAATTGAAAATAAATTTGCAAAAACAAAATATTTAAGGTTATTTTAGTCATATGATGCGCATGGTCAATATGGTATAATGTTAATGCAGGAGTTATCGGAGACTTATGGCCCAGAACAAATATGGTTAAAAGCAGTGTCAATGCATCCTTCGCTTCGTTCCAATTTCCGTTTAACTTTATTGTAGTCGATGAGTCTAATGGTGTAATGTTAAAGCAGGTATTAAATGCAGATAATAAGATCTGGTTTCAACAACCGTTTTTTCCAACTCATCTCAATGTGGTAAACCGTTTTCTTAGAGCAGTAATTTAAAGAAAATGATATATGTCCTTTCTTCTAACGACTCCTGTATATAATGTTAAAATTTGTGCCTCTTTTACTTCAACTATCTTTTTATCCTACCATCCTTCCCTTTCGAAAGTCAAATTTAAAAAATGATAACTTGGTACTATTTGCCTCTAGCAAAAATACTATACTATTTCATCAAGGTTTTTGTTAATATTCGTCTCACGAAAATTTGTTTAGATACCCACTATTTGTCTGATTTATATTAATATAATTATGATTCATTTCTAGGTAACGTTTAAGTAACTACTTGTAATTAAAGATGCTTATTAAGTACCTATATATCAGTCATCACTTATCCACATGAATCATTTACTTTTGAGATTAACTTATTTGTAACTTGAAAAACGTTTCAATACCTAGGTTATATTGATTTATTAACGTTGCGCAAACTTTTTCAGCAGCAAGCCACAACATATTTCTTGGCTTTTCAAAATTTGGACGATACTGTCTTGTTTCATCATTCCAAAATGCAGAATAATTTTTAAGGAAGTTGAATCCTTTCTATGTATTAACGAATGGTTTTCTATCTAGGTGAGAAAATTCTTTCGTTAAAACAATTATTTTGGTCCAATTCCAAGCATGTATTCAATTCTGATTTTTTTATTGTTAAGAATTGTTATTACTGGTTTGCTTCTATATAATAGGTCTGTTCCAACACCGTCAAGAACCGTTCAGGAACGGTACCGGTCATGCGCATATGACCAAAAACGTTCCAATTGGACCGTTTTTGGTCATATGCGCATGACCGGGACCGTTCCTGAACGGTTCTCGGTGATGTTGGAACAGACCTATAATTTATTCTTTAATTTATAATGGAATACATAATGTATATTCTTCAACAGACAGGGTGGTGTATTGTTGGCAGTGTGCCACTTGGCGTGGCGTCCTGGAGACGACACCACTATTTCGGTTACTCGTGTGGAATCCCCAATCTCCAAATATTATATAGGAACAAAAATCGAATCTATGCAACCAACTTATTCCTACATGCATTTACAGTTGCATATTTATTTATGTCGGCCAGAATAAATTTTAAAATAAACGTTAATGGTGTGCGAATAAAATTATATTTCTTGTAAAATAGGTGATGGATATTGTTCTTGACGTTATAATCTTCCCAATTGCCGACAACTCGAATGAGATATAGAAGTATAAGATGTTTTAAATTAAATTGGGTTTAATTTTTATAATTTACAAGAATTTTCCACTTGAATTTGTAGAACCGTACTAACTATTAAAAAAACTAATTAACCTTGAATAATCATAGATATTTTTAGAATATCGAATTGTAATTACAATGCGATTTTGCATCACAGCGCTTCAAAGTTGATTTATTGTTTTTCTAACTAGGCGGGAAAAAGAACCGAAAATATGTCAAAAAGTATTTTATAACCAAGCAGGGAGAAATTCCAGAAACAGAAATCTGCGGCTATCGTTGCTTCGATCCGGAAACATGCTGTATATTTTCTGAACTAGAAAATAATCGTAAGTCTGCTCGCTATTTCTTAATTTATTTCCTATAAAGATACTCCGAACTCGAAACATTTTAAATACTTTATTCTGATTACACAGGGCTGTAAAAATGCGTCTTTTTTTTAATATAGTAGTAGTTTCCCATAAATTTTTGTACGCTTCCACCGATTCTGACCCCAGAATTTGCATAGCACGTTAACTTTTTGAGTTGTCCAAAAATGTAGTTTTTGACCATTTTTTACAATGTAGTTTTAGACTATTTTTTACAATCTACACTGGCGCACGATAAACGGGTACTTTGAAATTTTGGTTAAGTTTGAAGTTTGATAGTTTTTTTTCCTTGGTCCGATTTGAATGGTTCTTTAGGTGAAGTGTAGATGAATTATATGTATTTATAACCTCTTTAGATTAAAAACAAAAATTGACATAGATCACATTTTCACATTATTATTATACATGGGGAAGTAAAATGATGTTTTTTTGAACTAAGTTTAAATCACCCTGTGGAGTAATGAGGCAACACAGGAATTTTAAAATATGATTTTTACCATCAAGCTACCTACCTCTATTCTAAGCAGTTTGTTTTTTGGTTCACCTCAATAGGTTTCTTTTGGGAAGAGATATACAGTTTTAAGTAAAACTCTAACAATTTTGCATTATTTTTTTATTCTAATCAAACCTCTCTACTTTGCAACTCTATGTTGACTAATCAGAATGCCTTTTGTCAGGATATAGCAAATGAATTTAAGTAATTATTGAATTATTCAAAGTGAGTAAATATGACTGAAATGAGCAAGATCTTCTCTTCTACCGACGACAGCTAAAATTTTTTTGGAATACGGAATACTATTCAAGATATCCAATTTTACGTGCTTTTGAATATCAAATCCCCCAACCCCAAGACTTTACAATCCGAAGCCCTTAAAAGACTTTAAACCTCAAGCCCATAAGAGCAAAAACCAGGGGGGGGGGGGTCTACGATGAGGACCAGCCAAGTGCTGTATCGTTTCTTTATTTTTAAATCACTTTCATTTACAACATTTTTTACGCTTCTAATGAAAAAAAATCGAGAATTTGAGCTTCTTTTGTGAGAATTACTGATATCCTATTTGGGGCATCAACAATATAATCAGTTAGCATCGACGAGTTTGGAAAGTAGGTAGGTACTTGGTAGACTGAACGAGCAAAGCTAAAGATTTTATAGATCGTCAAAAGCAATAGTTTTGGACAAGTACGAGAATGCCATTTCATTTTCATTTTGGAAAATTGACGCGCTATGCAAATTTTGCGGTCAAATTCTGTTGAAAAAGAAACAGGAAATGGCAACTGGCAACTACATCCCACATCTCAAAAGAAAAATCGTGCAGACCTATTTACTGAGCTTGTTGATGCAAGATGCAAGGCAAGATGCGTGTATTTTTTTAAACACACATAATTAATTGGCCTTCCTGTATAAACTTTTTAGGTACCTATATCTTTCATTCTGGACTCATTGCCAACTTCAAATTATTGTTAAATAGGTACTATACTTACTAATTTTTTTAAAATTTAATTAGTGGACCACATGTCGATGATTAAACTTAAATAACTAAAAATAAAACTATTTGCGATGATAAGGTAATGCGAGTAATGCGTAGCGCTTACTTGTATCGTGGTTGATTGTCAACTAATAGATGGCAACACATTTTTATAACTGTGCGCTTATGAAAAATAAACAACTCAGCCCATCGCGCCATCGCTACTGCATGAACGATTATTGCTAAATCGTTTGCAACAATGGCGTAATTTTAGAAAATATTAGACTCATTGTTTTGGACTAGGTCAACATTAATACCCTTGCATCGAGGACATAGTCCTAAGTCCCCAGTTCGACACTATCAGGTCGATAATAAGCTACGCCTGCCCAGTAGGCTAGTGAATCAGGTACACTTCCACAATATTCCAGCTAAAAACGCGTGAGGAACGTCATTGTTAACCGCACTTGTCGTTGAGTCGCTGTTTTCCCCTCGAAAGGGTGTTTTAATTGCTGTTTTGACCTAGTGTTTTGTGTCGTACATCGCCGTTATGGCGGAAGACTTGAAAAAAGTTGCAAATGAAGTTGTGGAAGACGTCCTTAACGGAGTAAACACGGAAATTAACAAAGTTCGGGGTGTAGTCACCGAAAAGTCGTGTCAAAGGTCGCTGCTGTGTGTTCTATTCAGCCCAAGTATGTATTTTCTTCATCTCTAGGTATCTTTTTAATACGCTTGGCTAAGCACAAACTATTTAGGATTGTGTGTTGTTTCAACGCGGTTTATATTTAATTTCATTTAAACTGGTTTTTGTTTTGAATTGTAGTAAATTAAATAAATACTTCAGTAATAACATACCAAAAATCTACAAATTGATTATGACTGATCATTTCTTGAAAATCTTAAACAAAAGATGTATGTATGGTTTTAAAATGTAGTATTTTTCAAATTTATAAGATCTGAACATTAGTGCACAGGTTCAGACAGTATAAAAATGCCTCGAAAAATGCTGCAAAAAAAAAGTTTAATTTATTAGTGATTATTTTTTTTGGTGCTAAACAGTAAATTTGATTCTGTTTTGCATTTCCATTTCTTATGTGGATAGTGGAAGGACATGCGTACATATTCCATCGTTTCCATCCTTATCATAACATTTGTAATCATTCAAGGCACCTGCTAATGCAAGTAATAATGAGCTAATTTGTACCATAGACAGTTGACATAAACCAACACGTGTTACAAAAAAACAGGTGTAATGAGTAATGCTCGGAGTAATGACTGAATTCGAAATGATCACGGCACAGCCTACCATTTGTTTGGTAGGCTGTGATCACGGTTTAGTTCTTCTTTTTTTCATTTACCATGGCTCTCGTGTAGTTATAGTTTGGGGAATTTTTTTAGGTCACATTGGGTTATACCCTTGTATATGTCATATACAAGGGTTATACTGTGAGATAAAAATGAACAATCTACAAAGCTTTTGACGAGGCTTTTGACCTCGCTTTTGACCAATTCAAATATCGGGTAATCATAAAATAGGGTTGATATGCAAACAATTGACGATAAAAGACTGACCAATCACATTGTTTCAAATTTGTCAAATGTTTAATAACCCAGGAAAAATAGACATTGAACATTTGAACCTCGGAAAACTCGCATTAAAGATTGGTACAGACTACTGACCCGAGTACTGACCTAAACATTATCATTACAAATGAAATATCAAAAGTCCCCATCGATTCCGGTTGTGCAAAAAAATTTATTCAAGGTCAAAGGTCAAGAAAATCGTTTTTTCGCAAATATCTTAAGCGATAATAAGGGAGCTGGTACAAAATGGGTATAAGATTAGTTCGTTGCGGAATAAAGCAACATGTAATGAAATTTTTGATACAACGAATGGATTAAAGTAGGTAGGTTCGGGAGCTTGGAAGCTGATGATTTTTTAAATGTTCATTTATCTATATTAATAACAAAATAGTTATTTGTGCAACTGGTGCAAAAAGTGGACCTATATTTGTTGCATGAGGCATGAAGTTTGCAGCACGAGCGAAGCGAGAGCTACAATCATGTTGAGTGCAACAAATACACTTTTTGCAAGTGTTGCACACAACATTTTTTTCTACGATCGAATTAAATTGATTTTTTTTAATTTTAGGTGTTGAACAATAGGTATTTGTGTATCAAGGCCAAAAAGTTGATCTTTCTCGGCCGAATCTGAAGTTTGCGGCCTAGGCGCAGCCGAGGCCAAGCAAACTTCGGATAAGGCCGAGAAAGATCATTTGGCCGAGGTGCACACAACATTTTTTAGGCAGCTGTCAGCTGTCTCAAAAAGTAAAATAAAAATATTTTTAAAATTGTTCCGTACAAACTACTGCAGACATTTTTAATTCGTTTGACAAATGAAAACGTCACTGGATAGTTTATTGACAAGCCGTGCCGTTTCTGTCATTAGTAAAAATGAGTGATAGTGATAGCGATAATTCACCGGAAATTTATGAAGCTGCAAATGCAAGGTTGGAAATCTACGTCTGTTTTAGTTTTTCTTTAAGCCTAAATCCATTTGAAATATTATTATTAATGATCAATTAATACATGAGACCGTAAAGAAAATGCGGCCGTGAAGTAAAAGCTGACGTGAAGTAAAAGCGGCCGTGAAGTAAAAGCGGACGTGAAGTAAAAGCGGCCGTGAAGTAAAAGCGGCCAAAAAAACATAAAATTGACAAATGAGTACAAAGCGATGACACTTTAGGAACGCTGTCAGATCCGTGAAACGTCACATTTTGTGACAGCTGCCTAAAAAATATTACATTAACACAAAATATTCAAATGTCAAACGTCAAACTGACAACTAGAGAAATTGTCACTGTCAAGCGCCATCCATAAATAACTATGAATAAACTTTCGTTGGCTAGTAACAAACTTACATTTTGCACGATCGTGGAAAAATATGATTTGCAGAGGCCTTCACACTTCACACTTTTTAACTTCTGCCGTACGAACAAATCATTTAAAAATTTTTGCCATCAGCTCCCTTGCTCCCTATACGTGTTATTGTAAAACTCGTAAAAATAGTTTTTACAAATTTTGTAAATTTCGCGATTCTCTACAAAAAAGGTCCCTTATATTTTTTCCGAGATTTTTTTCCCCACGAATGGTTTGTCATGAGATATATCGCGATTTCAAAAATTGCAAATAATACCGAAAATAATACTAATATGCACTCATACGTGGCCTGTATACGTCATCGGACGTTCAATATAGGACAGAACAATAAAAGTGTAGTTATCATGTCTTCCTCCAGCATTTATATCCCAATGCGACCTAAGAAAATTCGCCATCTCTGATACAAGAACTCAAAGAAAAAAGAAAAACCCAAAATTTCCCGTCTCTGAGCTTCTTCCCAAAAAAGTATCTCAAAAGTACCATTTCGTTGTTGACATTCTACAGCGCAATGCGCATGTTCTATCCCTTGCAACAATATCTCTGGATTATTTTTTATGTGATTTAATGTAGTTTTTAAATTATCGTGTCTTGGGGTTTTCCTCGTCCACATTAATTATTTTGCAATGTAAATTTTTGTGAATAAACCTTTGACTCATTCATTCAATGTTTCTTAGGAAATATTTTTAAATTAACATTTATATTAACTAGTAAATTTCGCGGACAAAGTATTGCAAGTAAATTTCGGAAACCCTATACAAGGTGTCTCAGAAATAAGTGCACAAAAAAATATCACATATTCCTAACGTCAAAATAAATAAATTGGACCAAACTTACCTCTGTACCAAAATGCTTCCGAAGAGGGCTGCGGGTCCCTAAAAGGGGGCACTTGAATATGGTTTTTATTTATTATCTCCAAACAAGTCTCCAAAATTGTTCAAATTAAAGTGTTGAAATCTCGATTGAAATTTAGAACAACCACTAAACTTTTTAAGCCTAATAAAATGAGGTGAATATCATCTCAAAATTTAAGTAGGTCAAGCTGTATGGGGAGGGGGACAAAAATGATCTCAACTTATTTATTTGTATTTTTTTGAGTTTTGACTCAAATTATGGTTTGTCAACAAGAGTTTTTCACAATTTTCTTGTGTTACTTCGGTAGGAGGCACCGTTTTCAAGTAAAATTGTTTTCAAAAGTTCAGTACATAGTACATGCCTAGTTATTTTCTCATTTTTACCCCCATTCCGACAGCTTGATCTACCCTTGGCAAACGTTTAGTCTCGCGTTTAGTGGTTGTGTTAAATTTCAACACTTTAACTTGAACAGTTCCAGAGATAACAAATAAAAATCATTTTCAGGGGTCACTTTTAGAGGCCTGCAGCCTCGCCTGCAGCATTTTGGTACAGAGGTAACTTTGGTCTAATAATCGATTTATTTTGTCTTCGGAAATATGTGGTATCTTTTTATGCACTTATCTCTGAAACGCCCTGTATAAATATATGTTTTCCTGAAGGTCTCGTTAAGGAGGTAATTTTACAACTCGTAACTGGGGTCTACTTAAACCTCGACTTAAACTGTAGTCTGTGGTAGGTATAGGTATTTTGATACTACTTAGTTTCTCTCAACGTGCGCAGGGCCGAGTCGTGCTTCTTGAGACCTAGGACACTTTTTGTAAAAGCACTTCAAGTTATAGGTACCTAATTTATTATTATTGCCTTCCACTACCTTTAAATCTTCTGTTGGTTTTTTTCTTCTAGTTTTTACAAGTATACTTATTCTGCTTGTCATTGTAGGTATTCTACCAATTATGTGACAATCATCCACAACTAGGCATGCACAATATGCACAATGCACATATTATGTTTTTTAAGTAGGTTATATTTTAATTGCATAGTGCATATAGAATGATATAGAAGTTTATTACGCAACAAAACAAAACGGGTTAAAGTCTATAGATACACGATATGCCTACCATTATTATTTTTATAATCTGCTTGTATTCGCAATTATGAAAATATATAAATATGTTTATTTTTAGTCAAGCAATAATACCCACCTATCATGTATTTAGTGTTCTGCTCGGTGTTCTGTAATGTTTTTCGATTCCTCATATTAATACGCAAATCTCCATGCAGTCTTGCAAATTAATTACTATTCAACAGATTATTATTGTTTAGTTTTGAATTGTCTATTTATAAGTATATTATGTATCATCTTTCATCTTCTACTGTCGGATTTTATTTTATACAACTAGTTGTAATAATGACAGAGTAGTAGAATCTCGAGTAGAATAGAGTAGGTATAAAATCAAAATCGAGTATAAAATAAGAACTTTTAATTGCCAAATGACAGCAAGGTTCCATTTTGAAGATGCCTAATAATTGTCAAATTTGCTTTGCGTTCGTTATAAGTTTTAAACGTATTTATTGTAAAAAAATATCCTATAACTCTATTATAGAGGTATTAGCGAGGGTATTGAAGCGATATGCTGAAAATATTTTGGGTTACCATTTTTCCTCGCTTTTTTCATTATGGCGGCTAGCAGCCTTGATATTAATTATGTAACCAACCTCTGAGTATACTACTTGTCTTGTAACATATCCGAGAAATCGATTGGTTTCTAGACTACCTATTTATTTTTTCAAAAAGACCTCGAAAAGTATTATCCCCAAAATATTCGAAAAATCTAAAGTAAGACTTTTTTTTAATATTTGTTATTCCAAATTGTAAAGCGGTAGAGTTTCCCATATTTTTCAATCAAATATTAATAAAGTTATTTGGTAATTGAAAATTATCATGGTGGCTCCCATTTTTGGAGATTATCGCTAATTATGAAATAGTAATCAGTCAAAATATTTTAATAAGTAAAGACTTTTTAGAGCGAACTTGAGTCTTGTTCAGAGTTCAGAGTAACTTACCATACAGTTATAAGTCGTTCATAAACTTAAAAACCTAGAAAAACAGAACCTGTTCTATTTCTTGCAAACCAAGTGGAATCCGAATCCGAATTTTTATTCAAAATATTATAAAACTAGTAGCAGTACAATGTGATCATCACTGGACACCTCGCTGAACACTTTTAGTGGAGTAAAATCCGCCCGAAATTATGCACTTGGGTGACCCCTGGCGTAGAACCAGATGAGACCTTTACCATTTTGTAGGGCATGTTTTGGGGCATATGTGGTGTGATCTACAACTTTTTTTAGTAGGGCACTTTTTTTTAAATGGCCTTAGAGTGCGTTATCTGCACAATTTGAAATCATGTGTTTTTTGGCGCATACATCGCCATTAAAAAAAAACGGCTAGACTTACCGCCCTGAAATTTTAACCACTTGTGCACAAAACCTAAGCGCTTCGAATGGTATAAACCTTTTTTTCGTAATACATCTATATATTACCCAAAAAAATACGTAAAGTCAAAACTTCCAAGATTATGCATAAAGAACTTCGATATGCGGTTAGCTATGTGAAATATTCAAATTTTATATATATATGCAGTTAATGAAATGTAGCCTAGATATTGAAAAAGTTTTTAAAAAAAAGTTTGAGTTGATATCTGTAACAGTTTTCGAGTTATCGAATTTTTAAAAAACGCTCGGGTTTACACGGAGTGAAATATTACGGCGCGCTCAGGCTTATGGCATAATTACAGGTGCCTCTCATGCAGCAAGTAGTCGATACCTCGGTCGATACCTATTATTTTAATGATTAAATGACGACCATTATTATGAATTTGAATATTTTTTGAGAAAACTGTGCATTCTGTGACTATTCAGACTTTATTTACTGTGTTAGTTCGGATATTAGTTAGGATATTTTCTATTAATCATAGTGCTTAGGTGTAAGACAATTTTATTATTAGTGTTTGACGGCGAATTGGTAAAAAACTATTGAGTGTGTGTATGCTGTGGTTGTCTTAAAAGTAGATTAAAGAAACATAATTATTTTAGCTTTAAAATGTCGGAATGCTTAATTTGTGGTGCTCCATGTGACCCTTCAAGGAATAATAGTGTCAATAAACCCACACAAAGAGGCCTTTTAAAAATTGTTAAAGTCGCTGAGCGAAGACAAAACAAATTTTCAGTAAATATACTTAAACAAAAAAAAAGTATTCTAAGTGGTAATAGAAATTTCAAGTACCACGTCGCATGCAGAAGTTCATATAATAGTCAAGCAAATATAAATAAAGCCACAGTAAATAATAACTGTGCGAGTATCGCGAGCTGCAGCACTTCCAATTTGCGTGTTTCCAGGAAAGATGGATTTGAAATCAGAAAAATGTGTGTGTTCTTCCCAAGACGTGAAGTAAATTCTATTTCTCCTTTAAATTTGTTTTTTAATTTAGATGCTTTTATTGTTGATTTTCCACTAAATTCTGCAGCACTATTGTATTTATTCAAAAGGACATTTAAGGTAATAATTTGACTATTTTGTATTACGTGCTCTTGAACATAATTTACAATTTCTAAAAATATTTCATTTCCAAGTGTTTGTGTTGATTCCGATGCTCGATCAACACTTAGCCAAATTTCAGAATTTATATTTCTTTCTGATATATAGTGTCCATAACAGGACTTATGATACCTACTTGGCATCATAGGCAAACAGATCGGAAATATTAGCTAATCTTGATATCATTTCAAAGTCACTTTTTTTCTTTGCAGCATCTAAAATTTTAAGTCTCTTCTGTTTTCCTGAGCCTGTTCACAGATACAAATAAAAAATAATTACTGTCAGTTAAATATACAGGGTGTCAAAATTTACACATGTACCTATTCTACATAAAAAACAATGCTTCGTTTCAGAGTTACAGGGTGCTGAAGAAGTTTTAATTTTTGAAATTAATTCATTCAAATTCGGTACATAGAATGATTTGGAGTACATAGCATTTCAAAACATTTATTAAACAAAATAACCTTGTCTTTTAAAAAAAAAAAAAAAACCTGTAAATTTTGACTTAGGCTTCCTGAGACACTCTGTACATACCCACATTACCTACATATAAAAAAATGAAATAATGAATGGTGTAAAATATACTTGAACTTCTATAAAAATAAAAGCTAAATCGTCACCTGTCTGTATGGAAATTAGTTTTTCTTGTTTCTTTTTTCCTTGCCGCTTACAGAACACACACATTTTTCTGATTTCAAATCCATCTTTCCTGCTGCAGCTCGCTATACTCGCACAGTTATTATTTACTGTGGCTTTATTTATATTTGCTTGACTATTATATGAACTTCTGCATGCGACGTGGTACTTGAAATTTCTATTACCACTTAGAATACTTTTTTTTTGTTTAAGTATATTTACTGAAAATTTGTCTTGTCTTCGCTCAGCGACTTTGACAATTTTTAAAAGGCCTCTTTGTGTGGGTTTATTGACACTATTATTCCTTGAAGGGTCACATGGAGCACCACAAATTAAGCATTCCGACATTTTAAAGCTAAAATAATTATGTTTCTTTAATCTACTTTTAAGACAACCACAGCATACACATACTCAATAGTTTTTTACCAATTCGCCGTCAAACACTAATAATAAAATTGTCTTACACCTAAGCACTATGATTAATAGAAAATATCCTAACTAATATCCGAACTAACACAGTAAATAAAGTCTGAATAGTCACAGAATACACAGTTTTCTCAAAAAATATTCAAATTCATAATAATGGTCGTCATTTAATCATTAAAATAATAGGTATCGACCGAGGTATCGACTACTTGCTGCATGAGAGGCACCTGTATTTATGCCATAAGCCTGAGCGCGCCGTAATATTTCACTCCGTGTAAACCCGAGCGTTTTTTAAAAATTCGATAACTCGAAAACTGTTACAGATATCAACTCAAACTTTTTTTTTAAAACTTTTTCAATATCTAGGCTACATTTCATTAACTGCATATATATATAAATTTTGAATATTTCACATAGCTAACCGCATATCGAAGTTCTTCATGCATAATCTTGGAAGTTTTGACTTTACGTATTTTTTTGGGTAATATATAGATGTATTACCAAAAAAAGGTTTACACCATTTGAAGCGCTTAGGTTTTGTGCACAAGTGGTTAAAATTTCAGGGCGGTATGTCTAGCCGTTTTTTTTTAATGGCGATGTATGCGCCAAAAAGCACATGTTTTCAAATTGTGCAGATAACGCACTCTAAGGCCATTTAAAAAAAAGTGCCCTACTAAAAAAAGTTGTAGATCACACCACATATGCCCCAAAACATGCCCTACAAAATGGTAAAGGTCTCATCTGGTTCTACGCCGAGGGTCACCTACCCCTAGAAAGAAGCGAGTTAGACCGGCGATTTTACTCCACTATTTATCTATCATAGGTATCGCTTTACGTTTTATAATATTTACTAGTAGGATACGTGTATTTATTTTTATTACAGATTTGTTTGTTAGATGTCTAAAGCAGGTAGATATTACATTGTAAGTAATATAAATTTGTTGCTCATATCACCTTGATATTACATGATAATGTTGATAAGTATAAAAGATAAACAAAAATTTGTGATAATTGGCGACGACGTACCTATTAATTTTTATGTATTAATTTAGATATACCAATAATACGCGTAATAAACCTTTTTATGTTATATAAATCTGTAAATTTGTCACTGATCTCCGTTAAACTGATTTAATCTCATTTACTGTTTACAATATTTTATTCTTTGAAATAGGCAAATTCAAGGTAATTATTGAACTATATAGGTAAAAAAGTTTGACATAGTGGTGTCTGAGTGATGAGACATTTAAAAATAATTTCAAGTAAATTTCCTAAACCACCAATAGGGTGAAACTAGGAGGGATACTTCAGTTCGTTTTGAAGGTTGAGTGAAGGATTTAAGAGGAAGCGATTGTCATCAATTTTTACTGCTACGGGAAGATATTTGCAATTTAGCTGCATATCTCTAAAAATTGAAGACAATCCTGAAACTGTTGGCAAAAAAATATAATACTAAAATCGCGAAACCTGCTCGGTTGAATTATTTTCATCTTTACAAAATCCAACATACAGGGTGCCCCATTTAAAACAAAACGCCATCAATAACTCGAGAAAATAATTGTATAAAAATTCAGTAATGCTTCTATTCGCTAAGCGCCTAGAAAGGGTTCTTGTCTGTCCAATATAAAAATCGACTTATCTCGGCAATTCTTTATACAGGGTGAATTTAAAATACACTGAATGTTTTTAATCTGTAATTTCTTATAGCATAATTAATGAATTCGTAGTGTTTTAATTTCAAAATTTCATGGTTAATGTTTTAACACAAAAACCCTAAACTCGTCCCACTGGGGATACACTGACCGGTGAACTTGACATTGACTTGGTTACGAACAAATACCTCTACGCAGTATTCGCAGTGTTTACCAAGTAAAACCAAATCTGAAATATAAAACACTAGGAAAAACTCACACTTGACATCTTGGATGCACAGGCTGAACTACGCGGGCAACGTGGTAGCTACGAACACAAAACTGAAATCTAAAACACTAGGAAAAATTCACACTCGACATCATGGATGCACAGGCTGAACTACGTCAACACAACAACACGATAGCTAAGAAGAGTGGGGGTACAGGCATTTATGTCGCTACACACATCAGCTGTTCTGCTCAGGCAGGAGCGTCGTGAATATTTAATAAATATTCAAAAATTGTTTTCTTGGCTGTATTTCATTTATTTTACAAATAACTATTTTTAAGAATTTTTACGGGCCATAGAGCTTAACGGATTAAAATTATCCAGTGTATTTCAAATTCACCCTGTATATTTATATTCGTAATATTGAGATTGAGGGTGCTTTGTTTTAAATGGGACACCCTGTATGATATTTTAAGCTGTTCGGAAATGTTCATTATTTCATTCAGTTTTAATTTTTGTTAGCATGTACCTACTTACTCCTACACTCTACAGTGTTGTTTTACACCGGGTTTTTATTTATTACACTGACCTTAGCTAAAATAAATGTATTAATCTTGTATTTGGTCATGGTGATTTACATAAGTAAATACAGAATATTTATAGGAATTTTATAAACATAGATTGTTTTTGTAAAGTATGTGATAATGACTGATAAATGGAGGGATATCTTTGAAGCCCGTCTATGTGTTTATTCAGGCGAATATTTTTATTTTTAGTGCTCCGTAAATGCGAAAGTTTATATTATTTTTAAATTAGAGTAATTAGACTCATGACCTCTTCAAACGTTGGTAAATATTGTTTCAGAATACAACAGTAATGTTTAATTTTACTTAATATCAACATGCAATTAAGAAAAGATACCTAGTTGGTTTTAGTTTTATCTGTAAAGTTGTAACTTATAAGTAATAAGAGAGTCTTAAAAAATTTCATATTTATTTAGTCGATGGTTTAGTAAAATCTGGTAAAACACTTCAGTAACATCATTAAAACTAACATCCTCTTATCTGGTAAACATAAATACTGAGATGCTTTTAGCTTTAGAAATTCTCTACAAACTAGTACCTTGTTCACAAACTGCTTGCCTGATCGCGGCCTTAATGAAGTCAGAAGTGAAATAAATTTTAAGCTTAGAAATATAAAATACCACTGAAATTCATTTCGGAGCATCCGTTTCGAAGTCAAACACTGTTTTTTCAATATATTTCTTGGATTTGTTTTCTGTCCAAGTTCATAAAATCTTATGGCGAGTGGTAAACATTCAGGGCATCTATAAACCTAAGAATCGTAAATTCTTGGCTGCTGTTCCAGCCACGTACATACATATATATATTTTTTATACTCTCATAATAATTTTATTTCATAATAAAATGTAAATGTATCTGCCGTTCTTTTAAGGCACGTTACAGTTGGTATGTATAGTTTTATTTTGCAAGTGTGTTAGATAAATTTAATAGGTATGAAACTGTGAAACCATCAAAATTATTCTACCGTCCTTTTTGGATAACATATATGCATACTGTCAGTAATTTGGGCATATCACCCACTATTTGCATTTTCGAAATTTTCAGTCATCTTTTTAGGCCCCCCATATCGAGGTCTGTTGAAATCGAAGACATTCATTTTTACACAGAGTACAAATTCAATTTAATACTTATCTGTACCTACAGATGAAGTTATACAGGGTGTTTCGTGATGAAAGGGAACTATTTTAAGGACGTATTCTAGAGGTCAAATGGTCAAAATAAGTAAAAAATCCTTCCTTTTCGTTTTCGAGATACAGGATGTCAAAAAAAAAGAATTAAATATATGTTTTTCTGCAAGCAAATAACTAAACTGGTGAAGTGGATATTAGAGTGGATATTAGAGAACCATGAAATTGAACATAATTATGTGGGCCTGGATAATCACTCTGTAGATAAAAGAAACGCCGATGATTTAAAAATCAATTATTTTACAAACGGTTTAAAACCGGAAACAAAAATATCAGTATTGTTTAAATGTTAGTTGTGGCATTTCATTTCATTATTTCACTTCCTTTTCTTTTTTGGGATTTATTACCACATTTCTTGAGATTCGTATCCAAAAAATACGCAGAAATACAACTTTTAATTATTACTCGAAAACGATTTGTCCTACCAGAAAAACTCAGGAGGACTTTTCTTTTTAGAATAAGCTGCCGATTAAGAAACCAATACCTTTATTGGAAGAAAGCAGTGGCGTACTGTTTTTTTCATGAAAATAATTTAACATGTTGCTGTCACGCACGTTACTGGTGAAATTATCAAAACTCTTTATGTATCTCGGAAAGGAAGCATTTTTGGACTCTTATTTATTGGAGCTTTTTCTTATTTTCACCTTAAAGTAATTCCATTTCCTCCCGAAACACCCTGTATGTGTTTTAAATTCAGTGAAACGTGCCATTTTGACGAGAAAAGACAATAAATACATCTCTTAAATACTTTAGGTGTCCTTTAGTGAGGATTAAATACTTACATATTATAACCCGAATTAACGACATACTTCCGGCGTGCTCCAAGGTTCATTGTTGACCCCATTTTCAATTTTTTAAAATTATATCTAGGTTTACACTATTATAAATTCTCATTATTTCCAGATACTTAAATGTATGAACGTTTTTTTAAATTTCAACGATTGGTTTGTTCGAGTTAAGTCCAAAACTGTCCGAGACAATCAAGAGCGTGCGCACTACGAGTTAATAAATCCATAAACTCATAGTGCGCACTTCGCTAACTATCACGGTCAGTTTTGGGCTTTCTTATTCAACATTTTTTGCTACTTATACATGTTATTATTATTATTACCACTACATATTTTGAAGGGTGAAACAGAAATGCAGAGGGATTAACGCTCGGATTAACGGTTAATAATGCTAGCTTAGTTAAGTTGCGACAAGGTGACCAGACGACCAGACGTATCGATTTGATCGGAACTGTATCATTTTTAGCAAACACTTTCCTTTTCGATTTTCTGTACCGTAAATGTTCCGGTTTGAGATTCTGTTCCATAGATGTAAAAAAGAACGTGTAGACGCACAGCTTATGAGCTTCTTGATGAGGGCATTGGTCCAATTTTTTTCCTTACACATCTGGTTACAACAGCTCTTTTTGTAAATTGAATAAAAATATTGTATGCATATTTAGGTATTAAAACTACTAGTATTATAGGTATTTCTATTTCATGCCTCGCTGTTTATACTAAATTGCATCTCCCCAGCTGCCCAAAATTGCTAATAACAGTTACAACGCAAATGGTTTGGGCCTTTTTAATATTTCCTCTATAATAATTATTATTAATATTGTATATATTGTAATATAGACTAACCCCCTTCTCTAACACTAATATTTCTTTGCAGATGCATGGTTTACTCCAGAGAGACTCAATCCAAAAGGTAAGTCGTAACAACAGGAGTGATGTTATCCAAGTCTTTATGAGATAAATATCCTAAACGAATTTGAACTTCCACCTTTCACATTTGTTCCTCTTTTATTTCGTCGTTATATAAAATGCAACGGGCCTTGAACGTCAATAGTTAGCAGTTGTCAAGTGGGCTATTTTTAGATAAACGTTAATCAAATATTTTTTTATCACCGCGCTTATATTAGGTGATTACGATCGCAATTTAAGTGTTGGGTCGGGGTTCCAATTTATCTCGCAATTTGTATTGCAATTCGTGTTAAGGTGATTCAATTTCTAAACCTAATCGAAGCCAAAGTTGGTTTATTTGTATTTTTCAAAACGTGTTACTCATTAATAACACATGGAACTGGTCAAGTCAATTTTTTGGGCATTTATTAACAAGGAAAATTAAATTGTCAGTAGTAAAAATCAAAATTGGCGAATTATGCTACAGGCGATATCTTGAAAAGTTTCATCCACTGTAAACCACAATCGGCAGTTTTCCTATAGAGAATAAGAAAATCTTAAAGGGTACGATTTGAACACGTGTCCAACATAAAATGTAAATCGTTTAAAGAAAAAATTCTGCACTTCATAACTAAAAACCAAAACTTCTCAACATAATATTAATTACCAGTTATCAGTACCACGTTCCATGACAAGCTGTAATTTTGCAGACAGAGCCACTAACCCAAAAAGATATAGCAGGAATGAATACTTGTTTACCAAAAATTTGCGTGCAGTGCAGGAGTTCCTTACATTTTGAAAGTGTTAACTCTAGTTAACAAAATAATTAAATGAATTCAAAGTAGACACACAGCACACAGGTTCTATATTTGATCAGGCCTCAGCTTTGTCTACTCGACACGCATTTTGTTTAAAATTAGTTATATCTTCTCGGTGTTAAGTTACCAACTACAGGAACAATTTAAAAAAAGAGATTTATGATTTTGTATTGGATATTGGATATCTGGTCAAGTCGTAACTTTATAGTTGAAGATCCTTTCCTAAGGAAAAGATCAGTGTCTTGCTCTCCCCTGTGAACATTTAATCAAGATTATGGAGCGGAGCGCCCTTTGCAACTTGGTCGCTTTGTTTAAAAACGGTTAGTTGCGATCAAGAATTTTAATGTTTAATAATTAATCTCGTAATTAATATACTTGGTTGCGACTGGGTTATGGTATTAACGGTTGCATAGAAATAATGGTTATCGGATGAATATGAGCGATTTGATGATGCACGTATCGAATCGGACATATTTTTCTGCTTGTGAAAGCTATCTCAGTTGGTATCAACTTCGAGCGTTGCAAATGTCTTCTTAACAATTTCTTTTATTAAAATGTTTTATAACTTTTTTATTTTAAAATGTTTTACAACTTTTTTATTTTCGATTTCATTCAAGAACCAGGGTACTAACCTTTCGCTAACACGACTTTACTGTCCAATTTTGATTCGATCACGCTGTTTCCAGAATAAAAATAAAGTATGTTTTTCTTGACATTCAGAGGAAGTACCAACAACCCTTACTCTAACCAGTACATGCCCTTAGCTCTGTCAACATCTTAATATTAAAACCAAAGTTCTTCAAAATTTATAATTTCGAGATCTGATTCTGATATCGTTTTATACTTTTATACAAAAGGGTAAACGGGTAAACTGGGTAATCAAAGCGTGTTTTAATGTCGAGATTGTCAAGTCATTTATTAATTATTATTAATTCATGTAAATTAACAGTTAATTGAAGCCGGTTGAAGCAAAACCAATTTAAGGTGTTCCCTTAAACTGCATATACACGTTTAATTGTAATTAGATCGTATACTTATCGTTGTATAAATTAACTTGCAACATGATATCTCAAGCAAGGTATCTCACATGACTGCCACTACGCAATACCCCGCAACCAATTATACAACCAATTTTTATAGTACATATTTGTTCACGACATTGTCTCTTTACCGACGCACAGTGGTACCAAAGTAACTTTTTTTTTCAAATCAGTTTGCAGGTCTTAATACTTGAGCAATCGGAAAATCTTTTTTTTGACATTTTCGCTTTCTAATTGCTTTCTTATCGATCTGACGATCTGTCGAAGTAAATTTTCTTTTCCCCCTGATTTTTCTAAAGTCTTCAAAGAAGTATTCATTTTCTCAAAATTTTTGAAAAATTAGTGGCGAAAATCGGAAATCTAGCCCGACAGATCGATAAGCAATCAAAAAACGAAGATATAAAAAAAATTCTCGTGATTACTTAAGAAATAAAGTGATATTTACACAAAAAAGAGATTTTTTTTTTTATGAAAATATAACTTTCTTTTTCCAAATCAGTCTGCAGGTCTTAATACTTAAGCATTCGGAAAGTTTTTTTTATAAATTTTCGCTTTTTAATTGCCTGTCGATCTGTCGAGGTAGATTTTCGATTTTTGCCTCTAATTTTTCAAAAATTTCCAAAGAAATTTGAAAATTTTTGTGAAGGTAGTAGCAAAAACCGAAAATCTAACTCGACAGATCGATAGGCAATGAATAAACGAAGATTTGAAAAAAAATTGTGATTACTTAAGAAATACCGTTTTAGTCGCTTCAAATTAGGAAAAATTAAAGAAAATTTCCCCATAGTTATGAGACCTGTAAAAAGTGAAGTATTTCACCAAAATGCATAGTTTTTCCTCAAAATAGAGAAAAAGGCGAAAAAAACACTAAAATTTATATGTATTTTTCAAAAACCACCCTCTCTTGGATCTGCGGGGGTGAAAATCATGTTTAGGCAAACTAAATACTTCACTTTTTACAGGTCTCGTAGCTGTGGGAAGATTTGCCATAAAACAGCGATTTTTTGACTAATTTGAAGAGATATTTTCACAAAAGACGTTTTTTGATGAAAATTCTACACAAAGATATGTGAACGTAAAAATAATACTTGAAATTCTTGAAAATAAGATGAATAATTAAAATAGTGCGCGAACCCAAGATTGGGAAAACATTTTTAAGAGAAAATCGACAAATTTTTTACAAAAGGTGGTGCAAGTGTCAACGTTATTACAAACACTTCTGAGCCAATTTTTTACCGGAAGAGAAAACATTTTAAGAATGCAATTAATCGATTCAGGAATAGGAACATGAGAGATTGAATTTTTAAAAAAGGCCATAAAAATTTGCATGTTTAAGGCTTCATCTTATTGAAAATTACCGAGTCATTTCATCAATCTAAGTTGTTTTTTTATTTACATGGACAATTTAATTGTTGTTTTTTTTTAAAGGCTCGTTGAAATTATGGCTTAGTTAGTTGAAAATACTTAAACCTAGACTAATTGCACTATACGCTATAACAGTGTTTCGTCTATGATGCCCTATATTCAGTTTTCTTCTTATCCTCAGTTGCAAAGAAGGTCCAAGTTTCACTAAGCTTGGGCCTTTGAAGTCAAAAAAACGATGATTTGAACTATTATGATACAAGATGCAATTCAAATGATTAGTACTAAACGTAAACTTTTGGTAAACTATATTTTTAAAATTATAGAAAAATATTGTATCTAATGATACGCCACTGGGCATTGATCGTGTCTCGGATTGTGTATACTGTATACCAATACGGAACTTTATTTCGGAAAACAGAAAATGTAACATTTAAATGTTTCGGTTCAAGTCCCACATTCTATTTTATTGTCCAACTAACAAACGGCAAGAACTCTTACAGAAATTATTAGAAAGGCCTGTAGTGTGAAAAGGAATACTGCAGTCGAGGCTCATTTATTTTTTATCTAGGTACACCAGAATAGATTTTACCGTTTCGATTAGATGGCTTAACGATTGTCTTAGCTTAACGGGAATATTTTGTCTGTATATTCAAAGTCTCGATGTGGCAATGAGGAAGAACGTGTTCAAGAGTCGTGAATCGTGACTAGTTGTATTGTGGGTCACCTAATCTAGAAATAAATCCGTCTGTACTTGAGACTGAGAGGTATTGAACTAGAAACGGTCCGCTTCAAGTGAGCATATCGGTAGACGTGGTAATTGAGCATTTTATATGCATATCTATAGGGCTTTCTGAAAGGCATTTTAGAAAAATAAATTTTCTATAAAAAATTTAAAAAAGTTTTTGATGAGTTGAGTTTCAAGGGCGAATTCTGCAAGAAAGGTTGTCACGCTTGATTATCTTGAAAATATTTTAAAATACAAATTTAATAAATTAACACAAAAGACCTGACCTGGCTAGTTTTTGAGAAAATCGAGTCGATGCCGATGCACATATTTGATCTGAAATATCACATTTTGGCATCATTTTCTGATGAGATTTCACACAAAAATGGACAAAAATCTGAGTGAAATTTTCAAAACTCAATTAAAGATTTTTTTATTTTAATGTATTTTTTTTTTCGTGTATATTTTTGTTAAGATATACTGTGCGAAATATATTTTTTAATAACACTTTATAGATGAGCACCATTTCGTTCCACACATTCGTCTAATCTAAAGAAAAGTTTTCTCATTATTCGTCTTCATGTGCAATGGAATCCTCGCAACTTCTTCAATTTTTATTGTGGACAATCATCTACACCTTGCTCTTCAGATATCCACAAAGAAATAATTACATGCCGATAAATCAGGGGATGCTGCCGACTAAACGCTACCTCAATTTTTGGAATTGCTGTGATTTGAAAAGAGTGTTCGTTCAATGTTTTCAGGTGTTCTTGTTATTTTTTTGTACTGTGCGCTATTTTTTTGGTTGTACAAACTATTTCAATGTTAGTGTTACACGTTAAAGGTTACGGTTAAGTCTTTCAGTCGATCAAGATGTTTCTCAACTTTTTTATTTACTTTTTTACAATTTTTTTCCCAAGCATTACCATAATTTTTTAATTTCTTTTTCAAATGACACTTTTACAAACCGTCTAATTTTCAGTGTCATCGGACTTAAGTTATCGTCGTATTTACAAAAAACATAACGGATGGACAATTTAAAATATTCGGAGTTCAATGACCATGCAACAACAGTTGATATTAACGATTTTAGAAATACGCTGACAAATGCAACATACTCTTCTGCGAATAGTATAATAATGTCAGCAAATTAAAAAAAAAAATGCGAAAACGCATATTTCATTCTATATTTGTATGAACATAGTGCCACAGGTTAGAACCCAGTTCCACGGCAAAATTATATTTCTAAAAGAACCTCATCTAATTGGATTATAGCCCAGGGTCGATCTGAAGATTTATATAGGAAACCTTGAACAAATTAGAGACAAGCTGAAATTTGGTATATAAGTTTGTATTGGGGTCCTTAAAATACCACCAAACCCCACCGGTAATCCGCCGTGCCTGCCACCCCTAAACAACCCCCGAAAAGGGTGAAAATCGGACTTTTTTTAGTTTTTTGGCGATATCTTAAAACAAAGCTATATACGAAAAAATATGAAGACAGAAAAATTAAAGAGTATAAAATTTCCTATAAAATTACGTTTAGCAGATATATTTTGCTTTGCCAGTGGCGGAGTTATGATATTTTTAATAACTGGGTATTTTGTAAAAATACTCCCTAGCCGTTACTTATTGGATTTTGACATTAAATATACATAACAATATAAATGGGTATTTTGGTAAATACATTTAATACATCCTTACGTTAATAAATTAGAAATAAAAAGCATACCAGTGGAGTAGGTACTATATTTCTAATTTCATACATTATTTTGTATTAGCTAATAGAACTTTAATATTTTACGTTCCTATGAAATGTAATAAAATAATTATTTTAAATATCCGTGGAATTTCTGTTAGAAATAAGAGGAATTATTTTTATATTAATAATATTTAGGACTAATACCGCATAGCCCAGGGTCGATCTGAAGCTTTATATAGGAAACCATGAACAAATTAGAGACAAGCTGAAATTTGGTTATATAAGTTTGTATTGGGGTCCTTAAAATACCACCAAACCCCACCGGTAATCTGCCGTGCCTGTCACCTCTAAACAACCCCCGAAAGGGGTGAAAATCGGACTTTTTTTAGTATTTTGGCAATATCTTAAAAACAAAGCTATAAAATGAAAAAATATGAAGATAGAAAAATTAAAGAGCATACAATTTCCTATAAAGTTACGTTTAGCAGATATATTTTACTTTACCAGTGGTGGAGTTATCGTATTGTAAATTCCAGTGTATTTTAACAAAATACACATTTCCCACAAAATAATTACGTTACATTAATATATTTTACGTCTTTTACACCAAAACAGATTAAAACTACCTATAATAATACATAAAATATGAGTTTTTTATATAGTAAGTAGCACAGTTGCTTTTTCTTAAATAAACTAAAATACTTACAGGTTATGTTTAAGTAAATGAATGTAATGTATGTTTTTAATTACTTATTATCCAATATATTTTATCTGCGTGTTGAGATGTCGTCTTCCGCCTGTAAATCCTTAACTGCCCTATTAAAACAGGTTACGACATGAGCATGCACTTTTGCAACCACCTGATGAACAGTTGCAAAAAATTTGTTTAAGGAACCCTTTGGGGTCTATATCTTGATCCATCTGGACTGGAGAGATTCCGGAATCACTAGAAATCCATCCCCAGTCCTGGAGTGGTAAGCTATTATTCAACCATACTTGAACCTAAAAGTTAATCATACATGTAAATAAAATATGTATGTAGAGTTGCTGGATGAAATGTCCTATATGCATGGTACTGAGCTGCATTTATGATAGGTGGAAGTGAAGCCAGATTAAAATCTTTATTTAAACTTTGCTTTGCTACTTACTGCTGGTAGAGAATGTATCTGACGTTATTCAAATCGGTACTTGTTCTATTTTTGACGTATACGGAAATAAAAAATGTCGAAATAAAGGTCTTCTTCAAGAAGGTCAACCAACTTCTTCTTTTTCACAGTATTGACCAAATTCATTTTTCCCCTGGTAAACAGGCCAGATAGTATCACATCAATGGCGTGCATGGCAATAATAATAATTAATAAACGTCTTTATTGATGGGCGAAGTTTAGTACAAAATACTATTCTTACACTTTATTTATTTATTTATTTAACATTTATTAAAGGCCCCAACTTATGCTGCAACTTTGAAGTATTAGAAACTTAATATGGTATTAGTAATTTTATTTGGTTTCGAACTTCTTCCTGGGCGTAGCATATACAAATTTTGTTTAGCGTAATGGAGTCGTATCGAGAATATACGAAGAGAGCATACATACAGGGGCGAATGGCGACGCGGAAAACTACTCAGTTGCCTTGACATGCGGTATATGTCCTTAATATTATTAATATTAAAATAATTCCGCTCAATTCGTAACAGAAATTCACGGATATTTAAAATAATTATTTTGTTACATTTAATATGATTTAATAGGCACGTAAAATTTTAAAGTTCTATTAGCTAATACAAAATAATGTATGAAATTAGAATATAGTACTCCACTGGTATGTTTTTTATTTCTAATTTATTGATGTAAGAATGTATTAAATGTATTTACCAAAATATCCATATACATTGTTATGTATATTTAATGTCAAAATCCAATAAGTAAAGGCTAGAGAATATTTTTACAAAATACCCAATTATTAAAAATATCATAACTCCGCCACTGGTAAAGCAAAATATATCTGCTAAACGCAATTTTATAGGAAATTTTATGCCCTTTAATTTTTCTATCCTCATATTTTTTCGTATATATCTTTGTTTATAAGATATTGCCAAATAACTAGAAAAAGTCCGATTTTCACCCCTTTCGGGGGTTGTTTAGGGGTGACAGGCACGGCGGATTACCGGTGGGGTTTGGTGGTATTTTAAGGACCCCAATACAAACTCATATACCAAATTTCAGCTTGTCTCTAATTTGTTCATGGTTTGACTGGATCGACCCTGGGCTATTATAAGTGTCATCAAAATCACTCTTAAATGTTGAACCTCGGTAAGAATTTATTATAACAGAAAATGGTATTGCAAGTGCATTGTATTCTTCACCTAGGTTATAATTTATAATTAGCAAGGTTGGATTAATGTTATTGACCTTGCTGACGTTACTTATAGGATAGGTCTTTGCTTATAGACACTCTGAAATCGTATAGAAATATTATTTTATTAGAAATATAATTTAGTTTTTTATATTAATCTCCGATTAGCAAATATTTTGTTTTTAATTATGGGAGATACCGAGGTCGCATTAATCTGGTCATCCGACAAAAGTATATTAAAAAATATCGACGGCTTAGGATCAGTTTAATAATAATAATACTAATAAAGGGGAGATGTAAAATCTAATAACTGTTTTGTTGATAAGCATTCATGATAAAGCTGATAACATAAGATACAGTTAATAGTAATTTGTTCATTTCTTCCTAAAATAAATATTGAATTTCATGTATTTTGTACAGCACAGCACAATACTAAACTATTAAAATTGTTTGAACTTAAGAAACATTCGGTATATTGTACGATATTCAATCTTCCATGTATTGTATTACTGATGTTTTCGAGGGTTCAGTGTTCAGCCAATGAGGGTGGAATAATGCTATAATGAATTATCGATGACGTTTGATAGAAACAAAAAATACTTTCAAATCGTGTGAGGTATTGCAACAAAACTGGTTGAAGTAACTGGACTCTGTCTGGCATTATTAACTGTGAATACACTTATTCTTCAGTTAAGTTAAGGTCATTGTAGTAGATATAATAGGGAAATGATTAAAATGGCAGTTAGCGAAATGAATGCGAATATTTACTGTTTTATTATTTTTAAACTAGCGTTTTAATCTATTTAGATCAAAAACATTTGACGGATTGTAGAAATGCCTTGTATGTTGTAAGTCTTGATACCGAGAAATCAACTAAAGCATGAGCAAGGGCACCTATGAACTGTGAAACGTATGGATTTGATGAAACTACTGTGATCAGATTAAGATTAAAGTAAGATTAAATTAGTAATGAAAGGTGCAATTAACATAGAGCCAAAATCTTTTTGTTTATTTATTTATACGTCATAATAGTTGTTACTTATTCTGCAAAACGTCGTCTTATACCGTTGTAATAGTTTATCTTGATTTGTTTAGAAGTTACATCTCACAATTCGGTAAGCCCAGTTTTTTGTTTGTGCAAATTGGAAGAAAGCGTGAACAGCGGATAGCAGGAACACGAAATGATCATAAATTTTAATACAGTATTCCATCGTTGTCAAATTCTCCTATAACTTGGATTTTACTGTTCATCCTGTAATTGCTGAATTAACGGACTCGGTAGGTGTTGATTATAAAAATTTGTCGCCAAAAATTCACTCTGAGTGGGTGCAGGGGCAGGACAGGGCAGCAATTTACATGGAAAAAAATATAACTTGTAAAAATGTAATAAACATAAAATAGAGATAATTCAGTAGCTTATTAAACAAGACTTCTGATTTATCTACCAATATTATTTTCTTGTCAGAAAGTTAAATAACAATTTAGGGGCCGAGATACATAAAGTCCCCAAATCCTAGATCCGCCCCTGTGGAGGAGGAGGGAGTTTTAACCTATTCGTGATGGTTTTCTTTTTCTGCCTACCAGTTCTCGTATTCTGACTATTCACGTGTCCTCAGATGAAAGGAATAAAAGGTAAAGTTCAGCGTAACATTTACATTATTCAGAAACTATTCACAAATTTTTTTCTGAAACGAAATTTAAGTTTAATATTTGATGTAAAAATAAACGATCCCTGAATTTATCGTCAGTTGCGGGGAATACGTCAGGACCCAGTTTTAGAGTATGATTTTAGGAAAAATCTATAGTTTTACCAAGAGAAATATTTTGAGATGTTTTTAAATCAGCAGGCGTGTTTTTTTGTTGACTGGTACAGTATTTGGTAATATTTCGTTATAAATTTGTACATACAGGAAATCTGTGTTTTTACCAAGAAAAGCCAATTTTGAGTAATTTTTTAAAAAATTTGCAGTCGTGTTTTTTTGCTGATCTCGTATAGTGATGTACCCATTTGGTAATATTTCGTTGTAAATTTGTAAATACAGGAAATTTGTATTTTTACCAAAGAAAGTATTTTTTTTAAATCTGCAGTCGTGTTTTACCTGTTGATTCGTATAGTTAGATGTATTTGCCTAATATTTCTGTGACAATTTGTACATACAGGAAATCTGTATTTTTACCAAGGAAAATATGTGTAGTCGATTTTTTTCTAAATCTGCAGTCGTATTTTTTCGTTGATCTCGTATAGTTCAAAGTATTTGGTAATATTTCGCTATAAATTTGTACATACAGGAAATCTGTTGGTACCAAGAAAAATATTTCTGTCAATTTTATTTTACATACAGGAAATTTGTGGTTTTACCAATGGAAGTATTTTTTTAAAATCTGCAGTTGTGTTTTTTCGTTGATCTCGTATAGTTTAAAGTTTTGGTAATATGTATTTCATTATAAATTTGTACATACAGAAAATCTGTGTTTTTACTAAGGAATTCGTATTTGTAGTGGATTGTTTTCTAAATCTGCAGTCGCGTGTTTTTTTTTTTTGTTCATCTCGTTTAGTTTGAAGTATTTGGTAATATTGCGTTAAACATTTGTACATACTGGAAATCTGTTTTTACCAAGGAAAATATTTTGAGACAATTTTTTTTTTAAAATCCAATCGTGATTTTTGTTGATCTCATATGTATAGTGATGTACCTACCTATTTGGTAATATCTATTTCTTTATACATTTGTACATACAGGAAATTTATGTTTTTACCAAAGGAAGTATTTTTTTAAATCTGCAGTTGTGTTTTTTTTTGTTGATCTCGTATAGTTTGAAGTATTTGGTAATATTTTATTATAAGTTTGTACATACAGAAAATCTATGTTTTTACCAAGGAATTCGTATTTGTAATCGATTGTTTTCTAAATCTGCAGTTATGTTTTTTTTTTGTTGATCTCTATAGTTTGAAGTATTTGGTAATATTTCGTTATAAATTTGTACATACAGGGAATTTGTGTTTTTACCAAGGAAAATATATTTTTTTAAATCTGCGGTCGTGTTTTTTTTTTGTTGTTCTGGTATGTTTAATATATTTGGTAATATTTCGTTATAAATTTGTACATACACAGGAACTCTGTGTTTTTATCAAGAAAAGTATTTTGAGCCATTTTTGTTTGTTAATCTCGTTATAGTTTGATATAAACTGCTAGAACTTTGAAACGCATTAAGTAAATTTTTAGTATTCCAAATAGAATTTTTGTTTTCATCTGGGTTTTAGAAGCAGTGACTCAATTGTAAAAAACAACTTAAACAAAATTAAACAACTTAAATAAAATTCGTGGTTTTAAAGAAATTTTAGTTTAATTAAAAAACTTCACAGTCGGATTCCATCACCATCTGTATAACGATTATTCAAAACATGTTTTTTCAATTTATTGTTGGTACAAAATTCCTGTGATTTTTTTTGTTTTAGGAAAGATTATATACAGGGTGAGAAAAAGTATGCTTTCGATACCTACTGCAAAAAAACAATATAACAGTTATTAAAAATATAGTTTTCTTTAATAATAGACCTCAACTCAAAAATTAAAATTCATATTTTGTTGGCCTCCCTCTGTATTACCTACTTCTGCGCACCGGCGGCGGGGCATACTAACATTACTAACTACTAAATTGCGAATAAATTCTTGTGAAATGTTTTCTCATTCCTCAATAATGACTTGGCTTTGGTTTTCTCACCCTATATAAAATCTTTCCTAAAACAAGAATTTTGTACTAACAATAAATTGAAAAAACATACAGATACAGGGTGATCAAATCCGAATGTGAATGTATTTTTTGAATAAATTTCTTTAAAACATGACTTATTCAAAAACCCTTAAAGTTGTTTTTTACAATTAAGCTACTGCCTCTTATTCATGCGTTTCAAAGTTTCAGCAGTTTATTTGGTCATTATAAATTTGTATAGGTTTATTATGAAATCTGTGTTTTTGGTGTTATTTGATAATATTTCGTTATTTTGTAAATACAGGAAATCTGTTCTTATCAAGGAAAGTATTTTACGTCGATTTTTTTAAAATCTAGTTGTGTTTTTTGTTGGTCTCGTATAGTTGTACGTGTACTTATTAGTACTACTCCTACTCCTAGTAGGTATGTACCTATTATGGTAACAAATGTCCGGATATAAATAGGTACATGAACAATGAACAGATCACATTTTGTGATTCCTCGTTACAAAAATGTATTGCTTAGAAAAACATAATGATTATAGTGTAGGCATACTTTTTATTGCAATTTGAAAAATATTGTCTAAATCTGCAGAAAACCGAGAAAAAAGTGAAACATCGTTTATTCAAATTGTATCCAGCTACAATTCTGACATTTTAAACCACACTGTATACAAGCCCATTTCGAATTTTCAGTTCTCTTCGCCTTATTGGTTTCTTACACTTAAGGCATGCGCTCCCACGAAGAAGCTCGAAAATGGAAAATTAAACATCGATTTTTCATAGGCCACATTTAGCTAGGGTAACCGTGCTATGCGCAGGCGCCACCCTTATATGCGCATACTCGTTTTATTTATTTACTAGTTAACATTAACCAGCATTATCTCACGTAGGGGGTTCGAAAGAAAGGGTTAGTTTTATCTATAATAAAAAACGGTCGCGGTCCTCGTTCATCTACTTTCTCAGTGTTCGAGCTAGAAACGTGTGTCAAATATAGGCCCTGTCGAGACGGGCTGCGTGCCAAGGCAGATCTGGGATTCCGAACATATTCTGAAGTTCGGGTTCGCTTCTTGATGTGAAGTCCTGGTGGAGCGACCCGTTGAATTCCTCAGCGACCATGAATTCGTTCTTAGATACTGTAATGCAGCGAGATCAACGTAAGTTTGGTTACTTTTTTTGTAGTGGGTGGCTGGCTGCACTGATCGTATCGTCGAATGAGGCCGATTGAATCAGTTGTTTTTTTATATAGCCGAGAGTGTGAGTGATCTATTTTCGTAGTGGCTTGTAGAGTGTAGTTTTTCCACGGACTTTTTTTGTGAAATTTGACAAAATAGTATGTGATATGAACCTTGTGACTTGGTTTGCATTTTGTGTAGTTGGTTAGGTTTTAATCGTTTTTTGTGTATGTTGCCAATTGATTTACTATGCGATTATCTAACCATAGAAGGGTGATGTCGGTCTCTTATTAAAAGTACATTCATAAGCGCATACATGTGTGGGCTTAGGGGAGAAAGCAAAGGTCGTTGTCCTTATTTCTGTACGTGTCCAAATGTTATTCTCTGCCGAATTAAAACAAAAAAATTTACTGACTAATGGTGGTTAGAATGTATCTACAATATCTGTTACTTAAAATAACGTTTTATTTATATTCACTCATTCGTTGCTTGATGAACAGCGCAAGTGCTATCGATTCTCTTTCTTACTCTAAAATGTAATTGATATACCATTTAACAGGATAAATGGAATAATTGGAAGTTAAATGCATCCGTGTGCTATATAATATAATAAATAACTAACCAAACTTGATTCTTCCTCCAACCAAAGAATAAATTGGCAGTTTACAGAGTGGGCTATTTCGGTGTCACTGGCACCCTCGCTGGCACCATTGTTTTAGCTCATTGAAAACTTGCCTTGTAAGTTGATTATCCTGATGTTTGGAACATTTCAGAATTCATAATTGATAACACCTACACCTATATGGATTATGTATTTATATATAAGCACACAAATATTTGTAATGAATTCTTTAATGAAATGTTGCCGATTGCCCCACAGTATTATTTGCCATGATGTAACATAACCACGAATTTTGTTGTGAAGAGCTTGTATCGTTGATAAACCAGACATCTCCGAACTGCAGAAAATATTAGATTTGTTTCTACAACTGTTACAATTCATCGAGCAATTCAATTATAAAAAACTCTCAAAAATAATCGTCCAGTTAGATTTTCGGAAATTTTAAGTTAGTAAAGAGTATCATACTAAAACAACTGGAGTATTTCTGACAGTTTAGAAACTTCTTGATGTACCTCTGTTGGTAGAAACAAACGTCAGTATAATATTTAATGTTCTAAGTTCAAATGGAGGTTCTGATATTATTATTAAAAATACGTTTTTGTTACGATATCGTTAATGCAATGATAACAATGAGTGAAATGGCAGAATAATAATAATAGTTGTGAAGATATAATCTTAATACATACCACAATACATAAGTATACAGGGTACATGAAGCAACATTATTTTTAATCAAATAATAACGAGGACATTGTAGTAGGTATGTTTTCCCACTCAGAAATTGTTTTCAAACGAATTCCCAAAAGTATAAGTATTACATATTTTGTCTTTCTACGAACTACGTTAACTTTGGTTTTATTGAATTTCAACATCAAAATAATTTTTTAAAAATGTCCTAAGAACTACGTACAGGGTGAGTCAAATTCGATGCTCACCATTGGTGTCTCGGAAACGGTAAGAGATGAGAGTTGGTTAAATGGTGGCGAAGTTGCACAATTTTATATCCAATAATATGCCGTGATGAAATCAAGAATATCTTGTTTGGTTTTTGAGATATTTGCAAAAAAACTTTGAGTTTTCATTTTTGTTTTTTGCTAGAAAGAACTTCTTCATTGCGACTTTTCCAGCTCTACAACATAGACAATATTTTGATTAGAACGTTTCGTCAGATCGTGGCCACCCTCAACTTTGTTTTTTCAAATACGAACCTGATATAGTTTTTCTTTAATTCATTAGTATTTTTAATCCTGATTCCAACGATATATGACACTCGTTGATTTGAATATTTTTAGTTCCAAAACATTTAAAACATAAATTAAGTATTTAAGTAAGTAAATCGATTTATTACAGCCCTGTTTTTTATTTAATTTAAGATTTAGAACTAAAAATATTATTCAAATCAACGAGTGTCATATATCGTTGGAATCAGGATGGAAAATACTAATGAATTTAGGAAAAACAATGTCAGATCCGTATGTGAAAAAACAAAGTTGAGGGTGGCCTCTGTCTTGCGAAACGTTCCATTCAAAATATTTTAACTCTGTGTTGTAGAGCTGGAAAAATTGCAATGAAGAAGTTCTTTCTGTTTTGATATCTCCTCAAACAAATCTAAAAAAAAAACAAAAATAAAAACTTAAGTTTTGTGTTTTTTTTAAATATCTAAAAAACCAAACAAGATATTCTTGATTTTATCACAGCATATTATTGGATATAACAACTTCGCCCCTATTACACCAACTCTCTATCTCTTACCGTTTCCGAGATCCCAATGGTGAGCATCGAATTTGACTCACCCTGTACAGTAAGCAAGCTGATAAGAAATATGTAAATTCAAAATAGAATAGACGATTAAGAAATGAAGAGGTTTTATGTTTTCTCTAAAAACAAACATCTGAGGAATGCGATAAATAATTTAAATATATTTACAGAGATACATACATTTGATACATTCAAGGGGGTACGAAAAGTACTTATGCCATGAATTACAGGCACATAACTTTTGCACAAAGAGCAGTAAATTATGTTTTGTCATTACTAGGAACTATGTTCTTAAATATATTATGCCGGATAACAATTATAAATTATAAATTTTGGCAACGGAAAATATGTTTCGGTTTCAAACTCCAAGTACAAATCCATCAAATTAACCATTATAAGAGTTTGCTTTGTTACGAAGAATAACATAAAACATAATGATTATATGATGAATAAATAATTATTCGTTTAGCTAACATATTTTTTATAGTAAATTTTTATTAATATATACAATTAATATAGTCCCTCGTATAGTCCATATTTGGAGTATGTAGTGTATGTACGAAAACAGTAGCCTGTCAAGCCACAAAAATTATACCAAGTTTTTCAAAAAGAAAATAAATTAAAGCAGTTCCATAGCCCCACCCTGGATTCGCCACTAATTTGGACAGTCTTATGGAATTTGTTCCATGTAAAAAAATAATCTAAATACATAACAGATTAAAACCATAGACAGTATTGTCTAAAAATAATGTCGTAAATTGTTCTAAAACAATACATTTTGTTTTTATGTTCTAAGTATAAAATAAAACTCACGTGGTTCTTTGATAGAATAGAATTATAATAAATAATTTTCATATGTAAAACAAAAGTGACTTTCTTCTCGGCTCTCTCGTTTGGTTCAACCAAAATCGACTGAGAACATGAGATACAATCTTTGTTTTTTCGCGTAAAATGATCATAAATAGTTTCTAACTGACTTTGATTGTCACAATTCATGCCGTCGATCTGTTGAAGACAGATCGAAATCGACTGTCATTTTTAGTCCGTTCGTGTCGAGTCCATATTGCCTTGTTTGCGCCCACCCTATCTTTAGAAAGAAACTCTTAAGGATATCGATATCGAAAATTTTCATTAATAAATTTACTAGAGTCAAATTTGGAGTGAACGTTGTTTTAGAATTTTATGTAGCTGTGTGTAAAGATTAATTACAAATGGAATAACGTCTAAATACCTATATCAAGTTAAAAACGAAACAAAATACCTATGTTTATGTAGCTTCACCATAAAAGGTCACTACCCTTAACGTACAGCCACTTGCTAAATATTTAACCAATTAATTAAAACCATATCTTAATATTATCAACTGTTTTCCTACTTCCAGTGTTACCATCGGTAAATATACAATGAAATAAATAGAATTATTTGTTAACGTTATTGAATTTACAGTTCGTAGCATTATTATTATAATAATATATTTGCTGATTAGTCTAATACCGTATTTTTCCATTACAACATAGCTTATTCTGTATTTTTGTGCACTTGCTTGGTTATTAAACTATTATAATGACTGCATTATACTAATAACAATAATTAAATTATAATATAAGTGAATCATTGTTTTTAATGGAATTATTCGACCAAATCGTCGTTTTAATTAAATTATAGTTAGGTGCAGGTGACTGGAAAAATTCGCGAACCAAGACGATTCGTTCTTTTACTAAAACAAAACTAATTTCTCGCCCACTACTGTTGCATGAACATTTTTTAATTTCTGTCGTTCTACCACTTAGCTTCAGTATTACTGGACCAAGAAGTTTTATTTCAAGAGCGGGCCCAATTCCTTTTTTAAAACTTTTTAATGTAAATACAATTACAATTATGTATTTCAAATTTTCTACATTCTATGAAATATTTAAGAAAAAGTTCGCAACATTCTCTTCCTTTTCTGTTTCTGATTTTTTGTTTTTTTTGTAACACATGTAAATAAATATGTCTCCCAAACTGTAAACAGTGGGGAGGTTTTATTATTAATTATTTAAAAAGTTTTTAATTTAATTTTGTATTATTAAAAATTGATGGTGTCCGAAGCGGAATTCAAGTCTGAATTGCAATATCCAGATCATTGATAGTCATGCTTATTTTTTACGTAATGTTGGATTTCTGTTCTGATTAAAATATTACATAAAAACAGAAAAAGAAAATTATGTGAAGTCTATTATTCCACACTTGTATGCAAACTACTAGTTCTTCGGTAACTAAAGTATGATCTTTAGGCTATGGTATGATATTACCAATGAGTAAATAGATATTTACTAAATAAATAGATATTTATTCATTGGATATTACCAAAACATAGAAAGACTATTTATTATTGTCATCAAAATATACCTTGGTCTGGATTGATTAGTGATTAGAGAATTTGAACCTATTACTATTGTCGGTTATGTCGTATACTATTTGGATACATTATCATCTCGGAATTTTTCAGTAGACAATCAATTCTGTATTTATTACCAGATTTATTATCTGCTTCGTTAAATCTTAACACTATGTGATAACGATAACATTTCCCTTAAAATATTTTATGATTTCATCAAGAGTCAAGAGTCTACGGCAGTACTAGTAAATATTTGAGTTATTTGTAATATGTACGTATCGATAGGGTTTTCCTAAAATTGTACCCACATGTTGAAGAATGGAAACTTTTTTTTTTTTTCGAAATATGCATCCCTGTAGAAATACAGCCCTGGAAGGAGTGTGGAAGTTTGACATCAAATCCACCTGGAAATCGCCTTTTTAAAGAAACTGAGTATTCATTATTAGTATTTAGTGTATCTTTTTTTTATTCTGGAAATCATATCCTTAGGCCTTAGACCATATGAGTACCTATATGCTCAATTACGAAATTAATTTGAACAGTCGATCAAAGATACAAGTGTCGTAAAATTATTATATAGTACAATCCGGTCCTGGATCACCTCTTCAATTTATAAACTAAGAATTAATTATTTACATATGCCGTGCTGCCACGAGACAGCCTCTGCTCAAGTAAAGGTACCACGTTGGAGGTAGAAGATCGAATTGCTGTTTCTACTGTCTTTGGAGTTTCATCACGTATTAACTTTCTAATAGCTATATCATATAATATTCCTTGATTCTGAGAGAGACAAAATATTGCCTGGTATTGCTCACTTCTACGTTTTCACTACGCACCACGCAGCTGCTTTTTTATTAGTAAAGACCGCAAGTCGTTCAGCGCGATACACATAAGCGTTTTTCTATCACATACCTAGTGCTTTTTAGTTTAAATTAGGACTCTTTAATTTGAAAATGGTACGCAAGCCGAATAAGTACCAACAGAACTCAGTGCCTCTGCCTGAAAGGGGGCCGGGTAAGATTTTTTAATAACACTTTCATTTATTTTTATTATTTTTGAGTTGTCAATGTGGTCGACATATGGTTGGTTTTAGGTTAGGATTATCGTATTTATTTTAATAGGATAGATATGTATTTTTTTTATTAAATTATGTTCAGGTTTAGATAGCAGTTATTGATTTGTGTTTCATTTACAATGTTATGCCCTTTGTTTCTGAGGATACGGCTAGCATTTCACTTATAAATAGGGTATTGACACGTATAACGTGGGTGAATTTATAGATTTTATTTCCCTTTATATGTCGCTCTAATAGGTACCTATATAAACAGTAAACAGTGCAATTATTTATTAATACAAGTACTAAAAGTATTACTTTCAAAGAACTGCTTGAGTAATAGTGTGGTGAAGACGCGCGGCATGTCGCTCCTAAAAATTTTCAAAATAATGTGGTGAAAACTTTAATAAAAGTGATAAAATTTATGTGAATTGAAGGTAAAGAAATTCCGCGTCGATCAGTATAAACGAAAAGTTATTTAAAGCGAGCATGTAAGCAGTAATTGGTAAACAGTGATTGAATATTAAATAATTAGTCTTAAAAACTTTCTTTTGCATGGTAAAGTGGCCAACACGTGTTGGAAAGAGCAGGGCAAGGGTAGTTTCAACATAAACCTTTATACCTCCGTTCTCAAGTAAACAAGACCATCTGGCACGTAATAAGTGCCATAAATTCTGTAAAATAGGAAGAATCAAGTTACACTTAGGATAAAAAACATACGGCATTGGCAGGGTAATGACAAATTTAGTTATATACCACAATACCACTAAATAAACAATGGCGCGTAGCACACGAGCTAAACTGGAAACTCCAATACCGTGTGAGTGTACAGGACTTACGGAAGGTATTAAAGAGATTAACTCGAAGTTAGATGCATGTTATAAAATTATATTGGAGCAAAATTCTAAAATTGATAGATTAGAAAATGAAATTAAGGAATTAAAAGATAAACCAACAGTATCTGAATGTATACAGCCTACATATGCAGAGATTCTTAGAAAGCAGGAACATGTTTTGGTCGTTAAACCAAGACATGAAAAAGAAGTCAGTAAAGTAAAAGAAGATATAAGAAGTAATATTAACCCAGCAGATTTACAAGTTGGCTTGAATATAGATAGAAACACGCGCAATGGAGGAGTAATCTTGAAATGTTCAGATGCTGAAGCATTGGATACTATCAAGAATGATATCAAAACTAGAATGGGGGAGGACTATGAAATTCAAGTCCCAAAAAAACTAAATCCTAGGCTTATTATCATGGGTATTGCAGAGGATGAATTAAAAAACGATGAAGATGATAAAGAGCTAACACAGAAAATTATTAGACAAAATAGAATGCCCCAAGAAGATAACTTTAAATTTCAAAGTATTCATAAGACCAAGATACGAAAAGGGAGATTTAATCTCATAGTAGAAGTTGATCCAGCAACATTTCGGTATGTAATAAACAAGGAGGACCAAGTACTACATGTGGGATGGAATAACTGCAAAATCTATGAACATTTTAGCATCAGAAGGTGTTTCAAGTGTGGAGGATATAACCACGAGGTAAAAGACTGTAAAGAAAAAACTGCTTGTGTACTATGTGCTGAAGAACATACTAGTAATGTCTGCAGAAATGAAAATAAGAAGTGTGTTAATTGTGTACGTGTAAATCAAAAGTTGAATCTTAACTTGGATGTGCATCACGCTGCTGTTGATAGAGAATGTGAGTGCTATCAAAAAATTGTGAAATCAATTAAAAGTAAAATAGCTTATAAGGAATAGCAACTACAGAGTGACGGTGAACTACTTTTGTCATGTATGAATGCTGCAAGCTATTATAGAAATAAGGACCAAATTGCAGAGTATGTAGTTAAGTATCAACCTCTAATATTGTGTCTTACAGAAACTTGTATTACTGACAATTTTACCGATAGGGAATTAGATTTAGAAGGATATAATACAATCCGCTGTGATTCAACCAGTCGCCACACAGGGGGAGTGTTAATATTCACAAAAAAATGTATAAAATTTGATAATGTAAAAGTGTTGGTTTCAGATGTAAATTTTTGGCTGTTATCTGTAGATATAAAAATAAATAAAACCTCCTACAGTGTGGCTGCTGTGTATAGATCGCCAAATGCCAACGTGACACACTTTCTTGATAGATTTTTACAATGGTTAGATGTTTATATTGATAACAATAATAATCACAGTATAATTTTGACAGGTGATTTCAATATAGATTTTTCCAAAAATGACTATGCTAAAAAGCGACTACAAGAAGGCATTGAGAATCATGGCATGAAACAGTTTATACAAAATTTTACTAGAGTGCGAAACGATTCTCGCACCATAATTGATCTTATTATCAGTAATGATTACACTATAAATGCTTATGTTGAACAAAATTATATAATCACAGATCATTCAATAATTCAAGTAAAAATAAATAAGAGCAGAGAATTAATAAAATATCAAACAAAGCAAATTAGAACCCCAATTAATTTTAATGAAATGACGAATTTGTTAATTGAAAAGGAATGGGCATATTCATGCACAAATGTGAATGTAGTAGGTCAGACTTTTGTAGCTAATATATTAGATGCATTAGATGTTGTAGCCCCCAAAAAAATTGTAAAAGTAAGGGTATCGGAAAACAGGTGGCTAAACAGGAACTGTAGGGAAGCAATTGACAATAGAAATAGAGCATATCAAAGATTTGTATTTACAAATGAGGAGGAAGATTGGAATAATTATAAATATGCGAGAAATAATACTGTAAGAGTCATTAACGAAGAGAAGACAATATTTTATGAAAGAAACATTGACAGAAATAAATCGAATCCGAAATTAATGTGGAAAAATTTAAAAGAAATAGTTGGAAATAAGAAAGGTGAACATATTTTTCAAAGTTTAAATTGTAATGGCGTAATATATAATAACAATATGGCGGACGTACTAAATCAGTATTACGTAGGTAGTATTGAAAGTATAGTAATTAGTATAGGAACAGATGATATAAATATTGATAGAATCAGTGATATTATACCGGTTGTAAACTCTAACATGACATCATTTCGGGCAGTAACTTTGGAAGAGCTGAGAACACTAGTTAATAATCAAATAAAGAAATACAGCACTGATGAAATAGGTCTTGATGTTATTAAAAATCTGTTTCACATACTAGGTTATCCGCTTCTAAATTTAATTAATCTAAGTTTAGAAAAGGGTGTTATGCCTGAATGTTATAAAAATTCTATAGTGGTACCAATACCAAAAATACCTAATACGAATTTGGCTGAGCAATTGAGACCTGTAAATATGTTGCCATTTTGCGAAAAAATTTTAGAACTAGCAGTGTACAATCAAGTGATTAATTATATAAACTCAAACAATATTCTATGTACATATCAATCAGGCTTTCGTGGCAAACACTCGTGTGAAACAGCGCTACAACTAGTTACTTCTGAATGGAAACAGCTGTTGGATAAAACAGGGGTAGGAATTTGCGCAATCTTCGTTGACCTTAAACGAGCTTTTGAAACAATTGACCGTAAAATATTACTATTAAAGCTAAAAAAATATGGTTTTGATCAAACCGTTTTAAGTTGGATTGAAAGTTATATAACTAATAGGTACCAAATAACGAAATTGAACGGGAAATTATCTGAGCCTATACTAAATAATTTTGGAGTACCACAAGGCAGTGTTCTTGGCCCCTTATTGTTTATTCTCTATATAAACGACCTTGGAAATGTATTAAGTAAATGTAAAATTCATCTTTTTGCAGACGATACCCTCATATATTATGACAATACAAATTTTGAAGAAATGATAGGTACTGTAAACTTAGAATTAAAGCTTCTAACAGAAAAATTTAAAAGCAATAAACTTAAAGTAAATGAATTAAAATCTAAATGCATGTTTGTGGGTAATAATTATTTGTACAACAAATTTGTCAATTTGAATCTTGACATTGTAATGAACGACGAAAAAGTGGAGCTTGTTCAGGAAATAAAATACTTGGGACTAGTTATTGACCGTGAACTAAAATTTAATAAACACATTGAGTATATATCAAAAAAAATTGGCAAAAAGATAGGATTTTTCCGCAGAGTCTCTCCTTTTATATCTACGTCCACAAAGTTAACAGTTTATAATACGCTAATATTGCCCCATTTTCTCTATTGTAGCTCAGTATTATATGTCAGTTGTACCAATTTCAGTAGACTACAGATTCTCCAAAATAAGGCAATGCGGGTAATTTTAAAATGTAACAGATTCTCAAGTAGTAAACTAATGCTAAGTACATTAAACTGGCTTAACATTGAACAATTTCTGTATTTTCAAACTATGATTTTTATCTTTAAAATGAATAATAATATCCTACCCGATTATCTTGGGCAACAGTTATTGCCTGTTACTGATGTACACCTGCGTAATACACGGACAGCTAATACAAATAGCTTTTATGTAAAAAGAACAATTAAGAGTAGTACAATGAAAAATTTGTTTCACAAAGGAGTTGTGCAATTCAATCTTCTTCCTCAAGAAATTAAAATCTCTAAAACCATTCAACGGTTTAAATCTCAACTGTTATGTTTTATTAAAAATACTCCAATTATGTAGTTGTTTTCTATGCTATGTGTACTTTATTTTTAATTTTATTTTTATTTTTATTATGTTTATTATTAGATATTTATATTTTTTTGTATCAATTTAACCTATATTTTGTTGAAACCTTACTATAGTACGATGTAATCTGTAAACTGTATCTCATTATCTTTGGATAAATAAAGATTATTATTATTACTTTTGACAAGTTGACACTTCTAATGTTTATGCATATACATACAGGGTGAACCCCAACTTATTTAATTCCTTTTAAGGGATGGTATGTCCAAATACAGAAAATTAAAGAAATATAGGTACTGTGAATACTGTGTGGTTTTCGTGAAAAGAATTCATGAAAACGTCAAATATTTTGAGAAATTTAGCAACTGACCTATACCTTTGCAACACGAAACATATTGTTCACATCGTAAGTGACTTGCTAGAGACTTACAGGGTTTCTCAAAAGTTTAATGTCGACATTTTTATGTAAGGTAGATCAGTTTTTTAACTTTCTTTTTTATATTTTTTTCGTATTTCGTGTTACAAATATCACCCCCCCACCCCCTTAAAAGGAATTAAATAAGTTGGAGTTCACCCTGTATAAGTTTAATTTTTTTTGCTGATTGCCAACTGCTTATAGTTCGAAATATTTAGTAACTTTTTGATTTTCAAAATATAGTTAAAAATGGGGAATTATTATTTTTTGTAAATAAATACATCACTGACTTGTTGTTGCATTAAAAAAAACTGTATTTTTTTTCAAATGTGTATGAAAAGGAAATTGTTTAATTTAAAGTTATTAATTTATAACCAAAGCGAATGACGGTATAGTTGAGAAACTTATAATCGGAATATTCTTAAAAGTCAACTTGACATTTCATAAAAAAATTTACCTTACTAACCTCATATTTATTTACATCTTTTGTTTTTGCATTAACCAAATTTAAGTTACCCGTAAAACAGTCAAGTCAGTTAAAATCCAATAACTTTTCAGAATTTGCCTGCACGAAACTAAGTTTTAATTTTCATATATATGCAAAAATCAGCCCACCTGATCCAATTGAAGAAATACTGACAAATTTTATATACAAAAGATGCAGTATTTTTCTTGAATAATAAAACAAACAAATGACAATCGCAAAATGGCGAAATTCTATGAACCGATTTTTTATGGCCCGTTTTTTCGACCCGTAGCATTAGGATCTCGCTTATCTTAAGAGATACAAAGTCGGTTAAATTGAGGCAAATTTGCACAATTTTATGCTGATCAATAATCTGAAAATAAATTTGATCTATCGTTTTTAGTTTTGAAAATATTACGTAAAAACCAAAAAATCTTGTTTCTCGTTTTTAATTTTTAAATTGAAAACTAATTAAACTACGTAACAAAGACATTCATTCTTAAGGCACTTTTTTTTCGAGGAATCCGAATATGACATTGCATCGAGCATTGCATTTGTTATGAGTTATGACGTCTAAGATGGCAGAGAAACAACAGTTAACTTTATTTTATCTTATGGGCGCCATATTGGATTTTCACATTTTTGAATACATCTTTTTTCTCTGATTACGGTGATGTCGACACATGATATAAGATAAGTTTAGTTTTATATTTCGACCGAAATTGAATATTATTTAGTTTTGCAAAGGGTGCTTTGGAAACAAAAGCATCGTTTTCGTTTTAGACAAAATATTGACAGTTCAGTTTAATTTTTAGTCTCAGCGTTTACACTTAGGCTAAATTTTATACAAGTAAAAAACCAAGCGATTAGGTTTGCTGAGAATTTATTTTTTACATTAAAGCAAATCGAAAACAACAAAACAGAAAACTATAAGAAATGCTCAAATGGCTCACCCTATTACGTTGTTCTTCACTTGAAAATACCATTTTCTTGGTGAAATTCGCAAAATTGTAAATACCGAGTCTCAAAGTGGAGGTAAGCTGTCAAAAATTTGTTTACCTACGATCACTAACGTAAATAGCTGAAAACGCACTCTCCGCCACCTATGTAAATTGAACCTTACACACCGTAAACAAATCGCACGCTCAGCCGCTGAAATGTGTTGCAATGTGACCACGTGATCAACTTTACACAACACTTGTAGTTCATATTTCTGACACCAGGCTAAAATTATTAAAAATGGCAGGTGCAAAACTTAATTTTCTAGCGCTGTCAAAACTGACATAAGCAACAAATAATACAAACTTGTGTTTTAATTTCAATAAATACGATCGTAGGTAAAGTATAGTATAGTACATAATTCGAGTTGTAAAGCAATTACGCACTCATGGAATTGCCGCACTCCGCCGCTACGCGGCGTCGTGCGCAATTTTTACATTCGTGCGTAATATGCTATTTACAACTCTCATTACGTAATATACTATTAAAACAGAAGTAATGCTTTTGTTTCCAAAGCACCCTTTGCAAAAATGAATAATTCAAAAAAAAATCGTGTAGTCAAAAATGTGAAAATCCAATATGGCGCCCATAAGTAAAATAAAATTGACTGTTGTTTCTCAGCCATCTTATGCGTCATGGCAAATGCAACGACATATTCGAATTCCTTGAAAAAAAGTGCTTTATGAATGTCTTTGTTTAAATATGTAGTTTTATTAGTTTTCAATTTAAAAATTAAAAACGAGAATCACGATTTTTCGTTTTTTTCTAATATCTTCAAAACGAAAAACGATAGACAGATTATTGATCAGCATAAAAATGTGCAACTTTGCTCTAATTTGACCAACTCGTATCGCTTAAAATAAGCGAGATTCCCATGTTGCGGGTTGGAAAACGGGCACCCTGTATATTATTATATTTTCGAAATCCTTATAATTTCCTGATTTCGAAAATATACCTATAAGTCTATAATCTATATTTAGACTATCCGTTCTCCAGTTAATTAAAATAAAATGTGTAAAAACATGATACTGTCTATTTTAACCCCTAAGAGGGTGTTCCGTAAAAAAAATTATAGAATTTCGCCATTTTGCGATTGTCATTTGTTTGTTTTATTGGAAAATTATTAACATTTTTTTCTGTATTTTTTCAAATAATCTCTTGTAGGGGTGTAGCTAATTATAAGGAAAAACCATTTACATGTTTTAACGCAAAGGTTTTTTTGTTTTTTTTTTAATTTAAATAATTATTAAATTATTTGGTCCTTATAGTGGGTTAATTATAAAATTCATCAATTAAATACTTTCTAAATTCGTAATGAAGAAAGCACGTACTAATTATTTTTTATCTTGCGAATTTTATATCTTGAGGTGCGAGATTAGCTGTATATGACTCAGGAGTTACTCGGAATTTAAAAAATTGAATGTGTCGTTAAAACCTTATCAATTTTTTTTCTAGTTGACACGTAAAGATCAGACTCCTGTCTTTCTGCAAATTCCATATTATTATTAGATAAAATAATAAAAGTCACGTCCAATTAAAACCAAAAATTGGCAATGTGCCTTCATTAATAATTGAAACATTTACTTCCCATCTGGCAAACCTTAAATACTCGCAATATATTATTTTTCGTACAAAGTTATTTTTTACTAATGCCTGTAGTATAAAATCTGGTTTCTTCTGAGCTCCTACAGAAATAATGACATTAAATAGAGCTATGGAACAACCAACATAAATCACTATTTATAACACCTTTTTATAAGATCAGTCAATAATAAAATCATACATATAAATAAACCAATAGTCATCAAATGAGTATTCACCAGTGCAATAAACAACAAAGTAAAAATATAATTGGGTACTAATAAAAGGAAGACAAAACTTAAATAAGTATGCTATAATATTAGAGCCTTCAGGGATGAAGGGGGTTGTATTACCTGTGCCACAGCTGTGCTGTGATGTTATTTATTTATTTATTTATTTATTTATAATACATTATGTTATTATACGAGCACCAGTACATTAAATCATTACCATAATTTCTATTTCGATCTGCCACAACCTGTTATTAAAGTGATCCTAATGTTACTCGTTTGCAAAATACCATTACTTAATTAAAGCATTTTATTTAAATTTAAAATTCGCCATTCACTTTTTTATTGACAGAACTAGATCTTGCTTTAATATTTTACATTAAAAATAATGAGATGGAAATAAAATTCACGAAATTGTAATTTGTTATAATATAATTTGGTTGAATAAATTTAGAGAAAATAGTGAAATTTTATAAATGAATTGATGTGGATGACGGATTGGGCTGCCATCCGTATTTAGGAGAATTGTCACCATATTTTACCCTCTTGGCTGCTGCTCCGAATGTCCGTCCTTTTTTTTTCACGTATTTTTATACTTTTGACGAAACCAAACGCCGAAGACAAATGAGAGAAAAAGGCACCAATCAACGAAAGGAACGGGACTACTAGTTGAAATGGTAGAAGAAAATTTGCAATGTCATGACAATACAATTTTAAAATGACCTAATTCTAGATTTATGAGATTTATGAGAAGGAACAAAATAAATGAATAAAATCTGTTAAAATAATATCAAAGTACCTACAACTTAAGTAGATCAATGTACAGAGTTTCCCCGCATATTTTGTACCACCACTGGAGCTTTTTTTTGGAGCTAGAAAAAAAACCCTTATACAAAAGTCGGGAGAAAGCGTAAATTTCGAAAAACCTATAATATACAGGGCATTCCATTTAAAAAAACAGAAGTTTGTCTTTTTTCCTAATTTTGTGATGTTTATTTGTTTTATCCGACAACTTATTTTGATGGTTTAGGAAAAATCCTTTAACTTTTGTGTAAGAAGTTTTTTTCTAGCTCCAAAAATAAAAGCTCCAGTGGTGGTGTAAAATATACGGGGACTGGGACACCGTGTACAGGGTCATTGGTTATATTTTAGCCACCTGCTAACATCACTAATTTTATGTTTTGGCAATCTCATCGCATGTATCTTTTTATTGTAATTGTAGCTTATCTCTGCAGTGCAACTATCGATCTGTTTTAAGACAGAAAAGTCAGTTTTGGCCATTGAATGTACTTTTATTCAAATTAATGAATACATGTATAGTGCCAGAGGTCATTTACATCAGTGTAGTGTTCATTGCCAATATTGGGCGAACTGCTCTGCCAATTTTCCTAACAATTCAAGTATTCTCACCGATCTACCCGTGGACGATGTATCAAAATGTAAATGTTTATTTTTTAAAGGATACACAATTTATTAAAAAATCAAAAATATTTTTTCAACTGAGATTGTTAGTTGCGGTTGAAAAAATAATGTCCTTTCAACGTGGTTTGTGATATAACCGTTTTAATTTTCCATGTCAGCGAACTTGAACGCCGGCACGTATTATATTATGAATGTGTTATCTGACAAATGAAAGTGCCATTGTGTTGTCAAGTTGAACTTGATATTTGAATCTACTAGGTGTGCAATCTATACCGACCAGATTTCCTTGGAACTTAATACGTGTCTTTGTTGGAACTATCTTGGTATTTAAGTTTCCAAAACGATTTTTGTACTAAACATTTGAATTAATTTATACTTCATAAAATATGGAAAGAAAATTAATATGAATAAATTATTGGAAATATAGACATTTCAGTTTTACTAAAAATTAGTTTATAGCCGTGTTCTGGAGATTTCATGAATGCCAAGTTAAAAAGGTGATTAGGTAAATGCCAGACCGCCTTCAAAATCGAAAAATCACGGAAAATGTAAACAAAAATCTAAAATATTATTTCTGCATACAAAAATAACTTTATTTCTGGGTGAATTGTAAAATAACAAATTTCACGTTAGAAAACATAAAATATAATACTGTAAACCTAAGTTGTGCGTATTAATTTAATAACACCAGTCTCCCTCACGTCTACTTTTTGCAGGAAATGTTATGCCATTTTGCTGCTACTGTAGGACACTTTTTTGGATTATAAAACAAAATTATTGCTATTTACATTACACAGTATCTCACTTAAATGTAAGGTTAAAATAAGAAAATTTCTCCATCTATTATTTTAAAATATGTATATATGTTGAATGATTTTTTAAAAATTTTGGCCTTTAAGAGCCACCAGGCCACAAATATTTGTGAAAAAACGATTTGCAATTTAAAATTTAGAGAAACGAATTTTAATTTATACACGCCAACGGAGTATGCTTTGTTCAAAAAAGTGGAAGTCTTTCTTAGTCTTCACTCCAAATATGTTAGTTTGCTACTAAAGGTCTTTAATGAAAACCAGTTAAAAATAAAGCGATAAGAAAGAGCATTGTGTCTCCCCATGATTGGTTTGCATGATCTACGACCTAAAGCCAAAAAAAATAAAAATTTTGTGTCAGTAAACTATTATTACTCAGGTATTCTGACTTCCATAATATGGTTCATTTCATTGTATATTATTTTCATTTATGGAGTGTACTAAGGACCCTGTATAAAACTGATTTTATTTTTAATTATGAAGGTATCTTAATAATATTTAACAAGTAGGTAACAGAATGGCGAAATAAAACCATGGTTTGCATGCTTATTTGAGGTAGATAGATATTCAATGGCAGCAATTTTAATTTATTGTATATAAAAATAAAAAACGTGCTTTGCTAACAAACAGCGTGATGTAAAATGGCAAACAAAACGTTCATGGAGCAGCACTGTCAATGCTTTTAATCCCAAGCAACTTTTCTGCTTCATGCCATGTTAAAGAAAAATTGTGGTTTACTAATTTCTTAACACTTTCAAAAATATTTTCTAATCTAATATTATCTTTTTCAGTGGAGAGTCTAATCTATTGGCGTGATCCCAAAAAATCTGGACCAGTCTTTGGTGGAGTATTATTAGTCCTTCTAGCCCTTACATACTTCTCACTCATCAGTGTGGTAGCTTACCTTTCATTAATTGGATTGACCGTAACCATCGCCTTCAGGATCTATAAGAACATAGTACAGGCTGTACAAAAAACAGGAGATGGACACCCATTCAAGGACCTTTTGGAGTTGGACGTATCGTTACCACATGAGAAAGTAACGGAAATTTCTGAAGTAGCTGTTGCACACATTAATGCAGCAGTGGTAGAACTCCGTAGATTGTTCCTCGTTGAAGATCTTGTAGACTCCATCAAATTTGGTGTTCTCTTGTGGGCACTCACTTACTTGGGGGCTTGGTTCAATGGAATGACCCTCATTATTATTGGTAAGAACAGTCATTATTATTGAACAGAAATTAGTCGAAACATAAATTACAGTTTACAATTACATAATATGTGATTGATTGTTGAATTTATTAAATCATCACGTAAAACAACTCCCTAACAGCAAATATTTCAGTTGCTATATTCCGTGTACATTACGATCGACAAACCGATTAAACCACCATCAAAGTTTATTGAGGTATTTGGTAAGCATTTTTATTGGTTAGTAAGGATACACTTAAATTTACAATTTTCTGAATTTTTGTATTATTACCTATGGTGATCGATGAAAAGCCTAATTTATGAATGGACACATGAATAGAATTGTTTGCTTGTGTTTTAGATTCATATAAGAATCAACAAGATATACCACGAAAAACAATTGGTCGAGTTACAAAAGAATTGAAGTCAGCAGAAATTTATTTGAGAATTTATTGTAACTTTAAAAGTTTGTTCTACAAAGATATTTATCGTTCTTCATCCTGACGTTGAACAACATGCATCTTTATAACCATTAAGAATAAGGCACATAATTATATAAACCTTTTTGTTTAGAATGATGTGCACTATCTTGTCCTAGAATATTAATCATTGATCCTAGAATATTGATCATAGTTCCTAAAACATTCTGTACACACGTTATTTTCTTTATTATTGTATTTTAAAATTAAAACTTTGTGTCTCAACTGTTTTAACACTTGCCTCAAAAATAGGTCTCTCATTATTAAATTTATTTCTTATTTTCTTTCGTATTTTTAAAATTGTTGGTCTTAAAATATACCTGTGTATATAATCAGATGATATAATTCAAACGAACAACTAATACCACTGCCAACATTTTTTTGCACTTGCATATTATAACATATTTTTTCTAGCTTGGGTTGCACTGTTTACTCTTCCTAAAGTATATGAGGCTAACAAGACACAAATTGATGCCAACTTGGAAATTGTTAGGACTAAATTAGCTGATATTACATCAAAGTAAGTATTTTTTGAAATTATTAAAAATATTCTATATATATCAGTCGGCCAAGAGAACTGGTGAAATTTCATATTTAGTCTTCTGTTTCTTAATGTAGTCAAATTTTATAATTATTTGTTATATATCTTTTTATGCCCATAATTAACCAGTCTTTTAATTAGTTAATTAACTGCCTATATTTATATGCGGTTGACAAGTGAAAAAAACGTGCAAGATGTTACGATTATTTTGGCTCAAGATGCATTACATGTAATCCATAATGGGGCAATTTATTTAAATGAAAAAAAAAAAATGAAGAAATAGCTTTCAATGTACCTTCCTAAAAAACTAATAAGAGGTCCTCAATGGAAATGCCATATTGCCGGAATAGGTATTTCTCCTCTTGACGCTCCACACAGACAATTGGGTCATTTGGTTCCATAGCTGAACAGCTATATGTTTATTAAAAAAAATTGTTATTGATTGACAATAGTTTTAAGTGGATAATGTCATTTGTGTGAGTATTCCTCTCTCTGTGTGAATAGTTTTTGTGTTTATCAAATATTTGTATCAAAATGTTTTGTGAAATTGGTTTAAATATTATTTCAATCTTAATTGCATTCTTAAATTTTTCTCTTATGCAATTATTTGTGTTTCAGAGTAAAAGCAGCAATTCCAATTGGTAAGAAAGTAGAAGAAAAGAAGGAGCAATAGATATATCAATTCAGAAAGTAAGGAGAATAATTCTCGCCCATAATTACATGTCACACAAAAAAAAAAACATTTAATTTATTGTTATTTATGATATGATTTCTTTATTCCATCCTAAAACTAATTCTTATGAAATTGTATCATTAACAATACAATTTTTGTAAATAAGCTGTTATTTTAATCCTTGTATTACGTTTTTCAATGTTTGTTGTTCGTTTTTTGTAATACATAATTTATATATCAATGCAATTCAGTGTTAAATTCTAACATTTTCCTGTGTATTACAAAAGATGTTGATATATTTATAAGATTATATTAAATATAGATTTTATGATTTTATTTAGTTTTATTTCTTTTAACTTTAAATTTTTATTTAAAAAAAATTGTGGGTACACACATTTTTTTATTACATAATAGAGAGTTAAGGTTATAATTTTAGAAAGTAACAAATTATATAAATATTTAAGATATTCAATTCTACTTGATATATCATAAATGAATTTAATATATTACTTTTAATTTATACAAAAAAAAAATATTTTATATAATTACTATGTTTTATGTGATGCTATAGTAAAAGTGAGCACGCAATATATATTTGCCAAGTAAACGTAAGCAAAAAATAATTTAATCGTGTTAATTTTAAGAGCAATTGCGCCTGGGCAAATTTTTTGTCTTTCTAAAATTAAGAAAAAAAATTATTTAAGATTAATAACTTCAAAAAATTAATAGCATTTGTGTGTGTTTCTCATCTTGAATCTTATCTGGGGTGGTATAGCACTACTTCTATCTTGGTTAAGTAACTTGAACCCTGTAAAATTACAGTATGTAATATTCTCAAACACGGTTGACTTATTGTACTTGCACAAAATAACAACAATATTTCGAGCAAGTTTTGTTAATGCTTTAAAGTTAACCGTTTTTAATAATAACGAATTTAAAATAGATTTTATGCAGATTTTATAAATATATTATATATTCTGCTAAATATTTATAGTGCAGTAGAATTGTAACGTTTAAAACGTATAACTTTAAAATATGAACTGTTATTGTAAAACTTTCTAAAAATATTGCTATAAACATTTTTTGTAACTACAATTTTGATAAACATTTTTGGGGAAATTGCGTATTTCTAGGAGCGTTGACCACAATAAATGTCCAAATCACATGACCAAGCTAGAAATATTTCATTACCATCCTAGAAAACATTCCAAAACGAAAATCTGTAAGTCTATTTTTTAATATCTATATAGTTTGTAGCCCCTATACTACACGTGGATGTATTGTGATATGAGGGTGTTTGCTGCTTGCAAAAAAATGTATTTTAGTGCAATTGCTCTTAAGTCAGTACTAAAACTAAATTAGACTGAATGTTAATTTAATTTATTAGCAACGTTAAAATTTTCCACGTTAAGTAAAACGTGAGTATGCCGTACTATCAATGTTAAGTGTACATCTTCTACACACATTGAATATAATTATTCACATGTATGAAGACCAAATCGTATATTTATAATTAAAAATAATAATATATCTATTAAAATATAATTATTATATAGTCGGCCAGATTTGTTATTGTCATCTACATCTAAACTTTATAGATTTAGTTTATTATCGAGAGATTTTAAGTGTAAGTGATGGAATGAGAATATTTACTTATTTAGACTGTTGCATACTTTTATATAGCTTTGTATTTGCTTTTCAAATTAAAATTAAATTGTTTATATCTGCTTAGATATGTGTTTTCTTTTTGAACCTTAATCCAATCCACGGTTAATTTTCACTGAAAAATCGTTTTCGACAGGATTTTTTTTCATAGCTTTAGGAACATAAAATAAAGTTGTCAGAAGAAATATTGATGGGCACAGAAATTGTTAACTATATGGACGGTTGCAATTTTGCTGTTTTCGCTTACAACCTGGAAACATCAAAATTACATACAAAATAGTTCTATTCATTTTTGCACTTTTAAATTCTGTGTAAAACTCTTCTTGGCTAGGCTGTAGTGTAAGCCACCAAACAGTCATGCAAACAGAATTAGAACCGTTTAGCAAATATAACTTAACATAAGTATTAATTAATTAATATATTAAATAGTATATTAAAAACAAATAAAGGAACATCGGGATAGTTATACCAATATACAGGGTGTTTCAAAAGTAAGCGTAAACCTTCTGGGGGCGTAATCCTCGGATAAAAATAAGACAAAAAGTTCCTATCAACATGGATCCGGAAATGCTTTTTGAGAAAGTTACGGCCCTTTAACAGTTTAAATAGCGAATAAAAAAGGTTCTTATTTTATTGAATCTTTTAATTTTAATATTTACTAACTAGACTGGACCAAAATTAAATCACATGTCACAATGACAATCAGTATCAGTAAAACTTCAAATTACTTGAAAACAATGGCAAACGTTTGTATGATCGACTGTTAATTGTATCTTTTTCACAATCAATTTTCTCGAAAACGGTTCATTCTATCGGGATGAACTAAGAGTACCTTTTTTACGTAGAAAACTTTGAAATTTTATAATTTTCAACGAAAACCTTCATAAACTGAAACGAAAAAAAATGGGATTATTTTAGCCCTTAACCTTCCCGGTATGTGACGCCCCTGACTAAAATTTTTAAATTCTGAATTCAGCATCGAGTTCAGCATCAAAAGTTTATAGTGTATGTATTTTCGAAATTTAATTGTTAACGGTTTCGGAAATATCGCGGAAAAACCGTCTCCAGGGTGCCCCATTCGAAGGGCCGTCACTTCCTCAGAAAACATTTCCGATTGTTGATAGCAACTTTTTGTCTTATTTTTATCCGAGGATTACGCCCTCAGAAGGTTTACGCCTACTTTTGAAACACCCTGTATAAAAAAGGAGATGTAAGAACTTGTGAAAATTACAGGAGCATAACGTTAATAAATTCCCAAGCGGAAATATACTTGTCAAAATTTGCTTCGGGACACCTTAAAATTGACCAAGATTTATAACGCTGTAAAACTGTCAAAAATGTATGGATCTGTGCCGGGTTTTTAGCGTTTCAAGGGAAATTTAATTGGCTTTCATCTTACATATTTAACTTTAACTTTAAGATAAAGTTACAGAAACATTTTTATACAGGGTGTTAAACAAATGCCTGTTTTTTAGTAAATTTTTATCTTTTGCATAGCGTTGACCAAACACCCGCCTGTATATTAGAATTTTATAAAATTTGTTTGTCTTATGTGTCTACTTTAAAACATTTTTTGAATTTTGCTCCTATCTTTTCTGTAAAAACAGATACAGAGGTTTTAGTAAAACGTTACATTTTCACAATAAAATAACGGATGCATATTTGATTACTAAAATTTGGATATATCGTGATTGACCACAAAGAGCACGTATTGTAAACGAGTTTTTTTACCAAGAGGGTATAAACCGCATGTGGTAGTCTGCATTATCATCAGATTTAAACCCTACAGAGCAAATTTGGGATGTTCTACAGAGACGAATATCTAGTCGAAACCATTAACCTGATACATTGTGAGAACTTAGAAAAAATTTTTTCCCGCTGCAACTCGAATAACTGCAATTTTTATCGTGGCTGGTGGGATTGGTTCCTCCTTAAATCCGGCCCTGTGCACAGGAAAAAAATATACAGTGGCTTAACATAAAAGCCTTGGCGCAGAACAGGAGAATGGAAAGATATAATCTCAACCTATCTAATATAGTCTCGCACTTAAATGCAGAGAGGCTCAGGAATAAGTAAGTAAGTAATTTTTATCTCCCATTACTATAAACTCAAGAAGACAATTTATAGCGTAATTTAGCTTCTTATCTTAACCGTCCAGCTTTTCTATAATATAAATGGTATTTCCTTAGCATGGACTCCGTACTCCGTAGTACCTATACTAAAATTTTTTATATCGTTTTAGAATATAAAATACCACAAAACACTTATTTGTAAAAGAGTTTTTAGGTTTACTTTCGTGTTGAATATTTTGATTTCATGATTCGATTATCTTGTCTTATTTTAAAGCAAAATTAATCTAAAAATTCTTCCCCAAATCGTTCACGAAAACATTAAAATAAAAATTACTGTTATGTATTTGAATTCAAATGAGAATTATAAGAATGTTTGTTATTACTTCCTCACCAAAAGTAAGGAAGGTGTGTATTCGTGAAAACATTTTTTCTATTTCGAGATCACTGTTTAAATGTGAAGCTATTATTTGTGCCCTCTGTGAGAGATAATATGGTTTATTTTTAAATACACAAAATCTATCAACTTCATAATACAGAAAACTATAGCTATGGGTATCATAAAGTTTTTGCCTGTGATAAAGTGGCGCACATCGTTGTATACATTATTCGTATGCACTTTCGTTCCTAGGTGGCACTTCTAGTACTATTCCTTTTATTAGGAGTTGTCTTTGGTCTCCGTTTATTGGTATGGAGAATGGAAACTTATTGAGGTTATTTACAGTAAATTGCGTTCGATTTAATATTGTACAATGCATTAGGAACAAAAAATAAACATGCTTGTCTCGCTACAGCAGTCAGCGTCGTAGCCTAGGGGCGGCTGTCAGGGGCGCAGACTTCAAAGGGACGCAGCGGACACCAAAAACACAATGACCTTGAAATTCTTGAAAAATTTTCGCCTGCGAGACATGGCGGGTTGCTAGCGCCCTGCACCGCCTGCAGCTCATGTCCACTATACACATCAGCTAGCTTTACTTCTGACCCTTCTTTAAATTTACATTACGTGCCGCCACTGACGGGCACATTAAGAAAATTGGCGCTTACACAAAATAAAACACGAGAGAATTTTTTTGAGGGCGCAAAATTCGAATCTTGCCCTGCTCATGACCTTAGCTACGACGCTAAGAGCAGCGTGTTTCATTGACTTATTCAATCTTAATACTGCAGCGATAGATATACCTACCTAACTGTATGCATTAATGGATATAGAAAAAAAATTAACGCTGGTGCAGCTGGGCACAGAGGGCATTTGCAGGGCCATCCTAAGCAAAGGGCCACATGGGCTAGCCCCGGGGCGTCAGCCTTTTAGGGCGACAATTTTACTTGCACTCACATCAGTTCATCCAGGGGCGCAGTATTATTAATAGCCTACGGGCGCCAAATATCTTAGGACGGCCCTGGGCATTTGCACTCAAAACTATAACTTGCTGACTAGGTATTAATAATCACCATTTTATATTTAAGTCCCACCACTTTATATTTATTTCTTTATGCCTTTGTTTTGTTCCAGAGCTAAAAAAGTCGATATTCTTTAAATTTTTTTTTAGTTCTAATAAGGTTCGACTAAATCGACTTGGCCCACATCAGAACATATGGAACGGAACAGAACATCAATTCAGATAAATGTCACGTAGGTACTTAAGAGTATAATTTAGTATATCACTATTAAACTATGAGTTATTTATTGCAAACAGAAAACAAAATGAGCCCAAAAATGTGTCATATTTCTATAATGTATTCTGTAACTAATATAATAATGAAATGAACCAACAACAATGCTATAAAGTTTAAGTAGGTATGTCCCGTATTCACACGTGCATATTATCATTATAAAATTTATTAGTTGCATATCCATGCAGCGATATCCTTCATACTTCACTTGTTCGTTCACTTCAATTTAATGCTGCACTCGCATTGGCGTGCATACTGGCGGTTCTTTATATTACATTTTGACGTAAAGCGTGACTGAGGAACTGCTACTTGAATTTATTGATATACCCTTGTGTGGCTCTGACAGTAAACATTGTTTTAAATTTTTAAACCTAAAAGCAAAATAACAAAAAATATAAACGCTCACCGGATCAATTAAAGCAAATGCCATTACTAAAAAAAGTAGCTAAGAGAACCTGCATCAATTCCTTTCTTCGCAAACATAGGTACCGAAATAAAAAGCAAGAGTGAAGCCCCTAGATGTGATTCGGACTCCACAATAAACTGTAGGGCCTCGTCTCTCTTTACCTAACACAAAATCCTAGAATTTTCCGGGGGTTACTCGGTTAAAAAAACATTTTTAAGCGTATAGCCTCGGAAACGTCGTCGGTAGGGTAGGGCAGTCGACATAAAACATCCTCTACTGCAGATCGCGTTGCTGATGAGTCTGCAGTGCAGTGTACGAGTTACAGCATACCGTGGTATCCGGTGGCGATAGCAGCGCCGACACACGTAGGACTTCGGCAAAAAAACTCATTTTGACAGGTCAGGAAACTATGAATATTGTTTCACGTTTCCTGGCAGTGAAAAAGAAGAGCAGAAGAGCTTTCTCTCGAGAATCTTCGAGAAATCCGCAAAAAAAATAAGAGAAGGTCTCCTAATTGAGATCCAATCTGATACACAATCGAGAAAATTATTAGACTTAAAACAGTTTTACACTTTGAAGTAAAAAACTGTACACTGAGAGAAATTGTGGAACAGTTAACCAATCAGGGAGTTGTGTTGAATAAAACATAATCACGGTTAAGAGAGACGGGAGAAGGTGTCATTCAAAATACCGTGACAAACCGTAAATATATGTAAGTATGTGGTATTCCATTATATGAAGGAATACAGGTAAAGAGCCACTAGTATGTATTATTTGTGAAAGTAACCAACACTCAGCACGGTCAAGAAACTGCCCAAAATCAAAGAAGAAATTGTGATTTAAAGAATTAAGGTAACTGAGAAACTTTTGTATCCTGAAGAAAGACTCGAGGACGGAGAAGTGGTCCATAACTTTCTGTATCTTATATGCCCAAGCCAAGCAGTTAGAACACACACCAACCGCTTTCAACGTAGATAGGTACTAAGGCCATTATTAACCAGTTAGTTCCAAATATAAGAAAAATTTGTAAAACATTAATTGATGGACCAACTAGGTATGTAAAAGAAAGGAGAAAGTCCTTTCGTACACGCTCAGGAGCTGTCACATAAACCAGCTCCTAATCCGGTTGCTACTAATTTCGGAAATATCTAGTTCAGATGAAAGTTTACTCTCCTCTTAAATTAGCCAAGAAGGAAGAGGAGTAAGAAAACGTAAGCCCGACTGCAGAAAGGGCATTGCAGATCACAAATCTAATACCCCAAACCAGCAGGATGCTGCTTTGAGACAGGCCATGACCATGTATTATTTTTGGACATCTCAACTCTCATTGCTGTTTATGAGGATTGGAGTGCCTCGACACACGTGGTCGTTTAGTTGAGAAATGTACAATCTCGACTTGGTTATTCTCAACACCGGGGAAGGCACCTAATTAATTAAATTCTAAATGTAACAATTTTTCTGTAATAGACTTTTGACTATGTGCTCTCCTCGAGTTAGCATATGGAAACGATTAGACGATCACGTATTTACAGACCGTTTTCCGCTACATATTGAATGCGCTGTAATCATCATCTTAAAAAGATGACATCTGCAACGCGCTAATTGGAACTAGTTTGTGAATAATCTGGCTCCTATTAATGTAGTTGATAATATCGATGATGACGTTAATAATATCACGACTAACGTTACAAACGCGGCACAATTAAACAAGCCTATATCAGAATGCAGACAATCTAAATCCTCAATTACTTAGTGGAATGAAGAAGTAAAAATTGCACTATTGAAAGAAAGACAGCTTCAACAGGGTTCAAACACGAGAAAATGTGATTATCTCCAAACATTTCTGTGTAAAAGCTCGTCGTGCAATTTTACAGAGCAAACGTTCCTCCTGGGAGTTAAGGTTCTGATCTAATATACTGTCAAAATTTGATGAAAAATTAGGGCAGTAGACGGTTGATAAACTTCCGACTCATAGTACAATGAGAAAATAAAAACAGATCAAACAGAAATTGCAAATACATATATTGGCGACTCATTTTAAATTGACTAGTAAATAGTAATTCCAACAACTATTCCCAAACATTTCACCGAATAAAAGAATATGTATCTAGAGACAGTGCTAAATTTCAAAGAAACATCCGATGTCATATAATACATATTTTACAATGGTCTGGTCGAATTCGAGGAAACCCTCCTAAAACTACTAAAGTCCTCTCTGGGAACTGATAATATTTCGTGCGAATTAATACGTCAATTCTCATTGTCCCATAAATATTCCCACAATATTCTTTTTAATAAAATTTGGCAAGGAGGTACCTATACCCTGATAAATGGCAAGAGGCTATTATAATACTTCTGCCAAAACAGGGGAGGATCAGAACAACCCAGAAAATTACCGTCCTATATCTTTAACATGTTGCATGAACAAAATTATTGGGAAAATGGTCAACGTCAGACTCATATGAGGCATCTTGAAAGATATTGGCTTGTCTCTGCCTTCCGAATGGAATTCAGAAATAAGTTCATTAGTAGTTTTCTGAAAGAACAAAGTTTCAAGGTAAGAAGAGTCGTGCTTGTTGTAAAGCCGACTACGAAATAGCTCTTCAACATAATCTACCAGACAACCTACCAGAATATCTGAGTAAGTAATACAGAATAGTCCAATCAATGAGAATGAATATATTGTAGAGTGCATGGAATATGCGAGACTTTTTGACTTCAGGACCTCGTTAGGAGTAGTTAGTAGGTAAACATACTAAAAGTCCCCGCCCCTGGGAGGTGAGCTTATGGTGGGAGAGGGGGGAGAATGTGCCATTTTTGGGTTTTTCGATTATATCTCGGAAACGGTGGACTCTAGAAAAAATATGTTTTAAATAAAAATAAAAGCTAATTAAATTTCCTATAAAATTGTATATACATATTTGCCGAATATCCAACGGTTTTCGAGATAAACGTTATTGAAAATCGATAATTTTCTAAAAAATCATTTTTACCTAACGCTTTTTGTCAAACAATTGCTTCTAGTGCCTCCAACGATCGTTTCTCAGAAAAACTGTAAAAACGAAGTTGTAGAGCATTAAATTTCCTTCACTTTTATATACACTTTTGCTACTTTATCTTCAACCAATCAAAAGTTATAGAATTTCTAACATGTACGCTCAATTTCGATGTTCCTCTAGAAATGAGGATGGTGACGCTTCCATGATGATTAACAATAGAAATAAGGTAGGTGCAATTGACACAACACTTTTTTTTATAATTATAGCTTTTATTATATTATTATGAATCATATAATGAAAGTATTTACATGGACTGATAGTAATTAAAAAAAGAAAAAATAATCATTCAAGGTGACATCTTGGTTTTTTTGAGGCGGAAGGGTCGATGCTCATTCATCTTCGCCAGCACTGGAGACATTGTCCAAAGAGATTGGTGAATTAATCTGCCGACTCTGTTGTTGCAACTGCCCTTGCAATTCGGGTATGCGACAGAGCAGTTTCACGATGCTTTTTTACAACCACACCTGCCACCGTCACATCCTTTCGTGCATCTTCAAGATTTCCTCAGGAGCAGCATCCAACTTTGACAGTTTCGGAACTAGTTGGTCATTCCTCCTCTCCCAACCCCAATCGGCGCCCCACCATTAGGTTCCTCCTCTAACCACAGGTGTACTTGGTGGTACGTCCGGAATGCATGCTGCTTAACAGCTCCTTCAGTTGGAGGGAGAGTAGAACGATCAGGCTTAATGTTTGCAGCTGCTTTATTGACAAATGATTTGTAGTGAGGGATTTTTCTGTGGCTAGAGCGTCATACTCATGATCCCAGCTGTCTCAATAGAGTCAGGGAGGGCAAATACCTCAGCTGCGCGTTGTATGATTTTGAACTTCTGGTACATTTTGACAAAACCCACTTTACTCTTGCAATACGCTGCGGATGTTGAGTCACAGCTTGTGAATGCATGTAAGAATAATAAATGGGCATTGTCCTTCATTTCAGCTCCTGCTGCAGCTGTTGTGAGGAATATACAATAGTTTGACCTTTCCTCTTCCAGGTTTTACCAGCAGAATGTCACGATCAGTTGGGGTTTTGGAGAACAGCCAAGTCGACGTCCTCTCCAATAACAGCTACCGAGGAATTTTGCGATCTGTTGATAGCTGTCTTCACAATATCAACGTCAGCATCACCTGAAGCATATTTACCCATTTTTCTGCAGCTGCATCATCAGCAGGTTTATCAGCTGACTTTTATTATGATAGTTGGAAAGGAAATCATCATCATAATCATCATGGTAGCGTCAATATACTCATTTCTAGAGGAACATCGAAATTGAGCCTACATGTTACAAATTCTATAACTTTTGATTGGTTGAAGATAAAGTAGCAAAAGTGTATATAAAAGTGAAGGAAATTTAATGCTTTACAACTTCGTTTTTACAGTTTTTCTGAGAAACGATCGTTGGAGGCACTAGAAGCAAATGTTTGACAAAAAGCGTAAAAATGATTTTTTAGAAAATTATCGATTTTCAATAACGTATATCTCGAAAACCGTTGGATATTCGACAAATATGTATATACAGTTTTATAGGAAATTTAATTAGCTTTCATTTTTATTAGAACATAATTTTTCTAGAGTCCACCGTTTCCGAGATATAATCGAAAAACCCAAAAATGGGGCCTTCTCACCCCTCTCCCACCGTAAGCTCACCTCCCAGGGGTGGGGACTTTTAGTATATTTACCTTCTAACTACCCCTAACAAAGTCCTGAAGTCAAAAATTCTCGCATATTCCATGTACTCTACACCCCTTTTTTGAGCACTCATTGACTGAATTAGAAGGGATTGTAGCCAGGTTGATTGAGAAGATACCAGGTAAATTGTGATATATGTTTTTTATTAATTTGTTTATTTGTGTATTAGTAAGGGTAATGGCGTGCAAAATCGACGATGGAAGGTTCCCGTCTGACGGCCGGTAAATCAAAGAGACCATATAAAAATAAGAGTTTTTTCTCTCTGGAACTTTTTGGTATAGTGGGCGGATGGGGGAGGGGCATGTTTTTAAATCGAATTTTTACCGATATTTTTTCGCATAGGTAGTTATTATGCCCTTTTTATTAGACTCATTTATCAATGCTAGAGAACCATGAAGAATCATGCATTCTAACCGTGGATAATGCAGCAAATTAATTTATAAAACGCTTGATCCATTACGTCGCGCGTCGCTAAGCTAACCTAACTTCGCTAATAAAAATGATTTATATCCAAAAAACTTAAAAATTATTTCTGTAATGCCACCTCAAAGTTTCGCCGTGCACCCTCTGAAATAGTAGTAGAATAGAAAGTCGGCGCCTACACTTCATTGTAAATCTAAAAATCTAAATCAGAAAATGAAAACGTAGTTAAGATGTAAATAAATATAAATAATTGGGATCGTTTTATATTACTAATAATAAACGATTGTACGTAGCACATTATTCCATTACAGTACATGATTTTTTTATAGAAAAAACTGCTTGCTTTTATATATTTAAAACAAAATAGTTAAAGGCGCATCTTTCTAGCAGGGCCTCTGATGGGAATAGTTATGGTCAATTGGCCTCTGTCCATAATAATGTGGGCGAGATTGATAAAAACGTCCACACAGGAAACACTTATCGAATAAAACACCGTCCCTCTGCTTCGATCTTCAGCTTAGCTTTAGTTTAACACTGCATTTGCATCACTAAGGAATATGGCCCGTCTTAGGATACACGCAGTGTTTTTGTTTTGTGCTTGTGCCCCATCTATTGTCTATACTGGATTTACTACTACAAGTAAGATTGGAAATACTAAAATAGTAAATTAAGTAATTTAGCTTACCTTTGTAAGCCCTGCTTCTTACTACAGTCCTCTGGGCGTAAAAAGATTACGACTTGATGTTTTAAGATAAACTGCTGAGATGCTATAAACAGCTTTTGTTTATCAATGGGGTCATGTTGTCTTAGGGAAAAGATGAAACTAAAGTATTCTGCTTTTAGTATAGCGCACTTCGCATTATTTATGAATCGTAGGTGGCGCACGTCTACTTCAAAAATTAATTAACGATAAATTAATCGATATATGTATTTCTAAGTGAAAAATCTATCGATAAATTTCTACAGTTTTTAGAAACCGAGTTTCTACTTCTAAGATATATCTGAACAAAAAAATTCCAATTTAATTTGAACTGGTCATTCAATTTTTTCATTTTCAAATAACACCTTGTATAGGTACATAGATTGCCCTACGTGAGACGTCTTTATCTAATTCTCGTTACACCAATAAGATTGTTTAAAATGACATTGTATTTTGAAAAAAATATTGTGATTACCTTGGGTTGTATTTTATTCACGATAAAGAGAAATATGTATCATTTAGTAAGTTCAGGAAACAATTCGGTGACAAGTTATCCCTATATTCAATATACAGGGTGTTAGGAAGAGTTTTAGGCACATTTAAATGGATGTTGTAACATGATCCAACAATCCAAAAAGTCTTATGAAATTTTTTTTCATCTTATAGCAATAGTTTCGTCAGAAAACAATAATTTGTGTTAACTCTAGAACAACTAGAATGCGCTATACAAACTTTACATTGAGCTAAGAGTGAGGCGTAATCCATAGACAGGCGAAGTTATTTTCTAATGCGGCCAATTTTTAAACTTTAAATAATTTAATGATCTTTATTTAGTGTCTTTTTGTAAAATGTACTTTTCTCATAAGTAAATAAATGTAGACGTCAGTTTTGCCTGTGATTATGTACTACTCTCAAAAAAAAACATTTGTTTATCATAAATAAAGACGTCATGTAAAAAGCTTGCTTTCTACCCGCCTATGGTATACAAGAATATGTTTGCGTTATTCATAGACAAAAAACTTCATTTAGAGAAAATGTCATAAAACTTTCTTAATTGTTGAATCATTCTACACCACCCATTTAAATTTGCCTAAAACTTTCCTTAACACCCTGTATATATATATTTACTTTTTTACTTTTTTTTTGTTTAAATAATGTCATTCTACACGTCTATATTAAAAAAATAGGTTTAGCCAAAATTATGAATATTATAAGAAGAGATATGAAACAGTTGTGTGATCTTTCTGAATCATTTTCACTTTTACTTTTAAAAGTATACAGGGTAGCCAAAAATGTAATTTAATTGAAGAAGAAAAACACAAAGGTCTTGTTCCCACAAAATTCTTTTTTATTGCAACCGGTTTCGTGATCAATATATTACATCACATCATCAGGCCACAAGAATTTCTATAAATACCAAAGGTTTGTCAAAATTAGCATTAATAAAAAATTTGTCCAATTTTTAGAAAACTAATAAATTTTATGTAAAAATACATGTAATTGAATTTATTTATTGTTATTAATTATTTTTAAATTAATCAATATTAAAAACACACAAAAACAAAAGACAATGTACGAGGACAACAGATTAAAATTTAAAAAATAACGTCCTTAACAACGTACAAAAGGAACTCCTTTTACATTGTCTTTTGTTTTTGTGTGTTTTTAATATTGATTAATTTAAAATTAATTAATAACAATAAATAAATTCAATTACATGTATTTTTACATAAAATTTATTAGTTTTCTAAAAATTGGACAAATTTTTTATTAGTGCTAATTTTGACAAACCTTTGGTATTTATAGAAATCCTTGTAGCCTGATGATGTGATGTAATATATTGATCACGAAACCGTTTGCAATAAAAAAGAATTTTGTGGGAACAAGACCTTTGTGTTTTTTTTTCTTCAATATGAACAACCCACATGGGATTAATACTACGTTAATTAAATTTAAATTTACGACACTTTATTCAAATGGAACACTATTTTTCGACGATGTTTTATACAGTAATTAAAGATGAACATTATGTTTTTGGATTTCCCTAGAGCTATTTGTAACTATTTTCGATTTATCGAGCAATTCAACAAGAAAAAATTAAAACTGCTTATATTGCCCATAAGAACAGCATGCATTTTTTTAGCGAGTTCATTTGTGTCTCGATCTCATCCAGCATATCAACAATTTTTGTGAATTTTTTTGTTTATAAATTATATTGGTTACTTGTTTACGACAAACACACTGAACCGAAAAAGGAACGTAAAAATAAAAAGGCAACGATATATTTTTACGTTTTTTTAAACGAAACAGAACAAAAATATGAATTTTATTCCTTCGGTACTCTTGCGACTGCTGTATACCAGACTTGAGTTGCCAAATGCCAAATGAGAAACTGTGATACCTGACAGATTATTATTTAATAGGTACTTTATTAAATTCGAAACAATAATAATAATAATTTGGTATCAATTATCTTGCACAAGCGTACATACAATTTATGACAAAGGAGTATTTATAGACATGACTTTTGTTTTGGGTGGCTTGGGGAGAAATTCTTTGCTTTTTACTTGCCAATGGGATACATCATCAATGGTATAATAAAGAAGACTAGCTTACATTAAAACGTCCAAAACGTGTTTGATGAAATTGTAGAAATTGCCTCGGAAATTGCTGAATAAATCGAAAATGGTTAAAATAACCATAAGAATTCTACATCACATCGTCCGTCGTCGAGAATGTTGCATATGGATAAATTAATTCAAAGGGTTATCTTGTGAAAATGAACTAGAACCACCACATAACTGTTTGGTAATTAGTAGATATGTTTTTTTTAAATCCATAATTGTGACTAGTGATTTTTTCAATATGCAAAAAAAATCATTCAACATCAAAAGAGGACTTAAAAGTGACTTCATAAAATGACAATCCATTAAAAAACGCACTTGGCACTGTAGAATCATCTTGGCGCACCCTGTTTACTAGAAAATAATGTCCAGTCGTAAGCTTGTTCATTCATTTATTTACGTTTTAAAATTATAGAACTGGATATATCGAAGTTGGACCTACACTGTCCTACTCTGTATAGTACCATTAAGTTTATTTCCAAACTTAATGATAGTACTTAGTAAAATTAGCATTCAATTCGGAACAAATTTGTAACAAGCTAATTTTAGGGGGCATATGTAGGGGAAGATGTCCTATTTAACAGGAAAAAATTCCCAAAAAATCCAGGTGGCGGAACCCCTCAAAAATTAGGCCGCCATCTTGAAATTAGGCACTTTTTAGCTTATAACTTGAATAATTAATCTCACATTGATTTCATCAAAAAAATGAATCATACAAAAATTTTAGAACATTAAACAGGCTACAAAACAGTCTAAAGTTTTTTAAAATCGGTTAATAAATAACTGCTAAAGTTTGGGTACCATGCATTAAATTAGATAATTTTAACACTAGAAAACCATGTTTTTTTATTATAATTAGCACACTAATTTTTATTATTTTAATTTATACTTCAGTCCATATTAGGTGAAACAGTGGTCAAAAATATTATATTTTTACATGCAATTTCAGGCTGCGACACAACGTCAGCGTTCTATAAGAAGAGAAAAAAAACAGTGCTAAATATATTAAAAAATTATAAGGAAATTTCAAATTGGGAAGATTAATATGTCACATCTTGTAGGGTTGGGTGAGATATTTATTTTATATTGGTATGGAGGTCGTAAAAGCAAAGATTTGAACTCGTTTAGATACATTAAATGTATACCCAACTTGTTGCACGCCAAAATCTATTTAATAATTTTGAATTGAAAGTTTTACCTCCGACTTCTGACGCAGCCAATCGTCATATAAAACGAGTGTATTTTCAAGTTCAAGAATGGCTAGGATATAAAGTCAAACCTGAAAATTGGGGTTGGATTAAAAATAAAATTTGTCTAGAACCAGAAAAAATGTCACAAAAATTTTCAACTTTAACACCTTGTAAGTATAAAAAAAATTAAAGACAAGTCAATAGGTAGGTACTATTTTTTCATGCTCTATTCACATATTAATTTTTTACCATACAACCTGACTCACCCTGTATGTATAAATTAAGGCACCAGAACAGAATAATCAACTCTTATAGAAAAAAATTACAAAATTCCAACTGATATCTTATAATTTTTAAGCTCTAACTTTTTTAATTTTTAAGCTATCATAAATTTCTAAACGTCATTTTAGATTTTGAAGTTTTCTCGAATTTTCATAATTTTTGATAACGGCTAAGATAATAAAGTTATTTGACTTTAAACGAAAAATAACGCGAATTTCAAGATGGCGGACGATTTTTTAGTGTGTTCCGATACTCGGATTTTTTGGGATTTTTATTGACATATTTAATACCCCCTCCACGACATTTTAATGCAACAAACAGCTTGTTACAAATTTATTCCGAATTTACGGTATATTTCACTTAATTTTACTGGCCTATAGTGAGTGGTTTACGGAGTGTTTTACGTAACAATCATATTTGATCAAATTTTAAAAACGTTTCTAGTGTGCTGTAAAAGATCCTATATATGATATTATGATATTATAACGCCATATATCTCACGAACAAACACATATTTTGCAAATCATTTTTACTTTATTTGTGTTGAGAATTGTTGAGATAGCAATTTCTGTGTTCATCGATGCCTTCCACTTTCTTGCTTTTGTTTACATAAAACAAATTAATAATCAGCGACAAATTCCCATACAAAATTTGGAAGAATTAATGAAAACTACATGAAAAATGACATCACCGAACAAGAGCATATGAAAGCCAGAGGAGCCTTCCTATTTAATTATTGAAATTTGAAATCATTGCAAGTACCTAAAGTACCTACAAGTTCTCAATACTTTTATATTTTACAATTGAATTATAAATTTAATTTGTAATTTTTAAATTTAATTTTGCTGACTACTTAAAATCTAAAAATAGAACTAGTAGGTATTTACGTCGGAATTTTGTTGAAATGTAAAATTTCTTGGGAAATCTCCAACTAAGTGAATATTAATTGAAGAGAGAAGAAAAAAGCAAACAAAGCTTTCCAGTTATAATCCTTTTTATCCTGTACCTACACAATATTTGTTTTATCCCAACTAGTTTCTCTCTTCAATTAAAAAAATTTTCTGTACTATAATGGATTTTCGTCAAGAAATAAGTGAATATTATTTACATGTAAAATTAAAAGGGAAACTTCCAACTGTTGGTAATTTTCAAATGTATAATTACTAGATGTTGCAAATTTACTTTAAAAAATAATTTTCCCGTGTAAAATAATTGCCACCAAACAGACACGGAAAAATTTCTTACAGTGAATACAAGTAAATAATAAGAACAAACAGAGATACAGATAAACGAACAGAAATAAATGGCAGAAAACCCAAAAACGCGCACTGTTATTATAATTTCAAAATCCATGAGTAGGTACTAGATTGTCTTCAAATTGCGAAATTAAAATGTGGGAAATGAACGAGCAAAAATGGCGAATGCGCCAGTGTGACTGGAAAATCTTTCCGCTACGAATATGTGCCTTTTTACCTCTTTCTTGATTTATTTTCTTATTTAATTCAAGTCTAAGCATATATGAATTTAATATATTACTTACTTATAATCGTATTACTGACTATAAATATGCTTGTGTAATTTTTGAGTCGCATATAATACCTATATGGGCCCTGAGCTAATGATTTTTATGAAAATCAAAGCCAAAATGTAACTATAACTACTACTACTACTATAATACCTATAAAACATTTATATATCTTCTTGATGTCCTGTATCTTTTGTTTTTATTACTGCACCTGCGAAAAAAATTAAAATTGATTATTGTGAAATTAAAAAGAAAACAAGAAATTGAAAATTCTACGAGGAAGAAAACTGACTTATTTGGGCGTTAACAGTGGAAAGACACTGGAACGAATAAATGATATAAAGCTGACACTAATCAAATCAAATGTATGGAAAATAGTTTTAAGATAAAACTTATGATACAAATGGCAACTTGTTTGCTATTAAAATATCAGTAATTTTAAATTAACGTCGGGTTATTTCCGTTACCAATTAAAATCATCTACGCCAGAGATAAGCTAATACTTAATAGTCTTTTTAAATACACGTTCCTCTAACGTAGAAATATTGCTGAAAGTCTACGATCACAATTTCGAGAGGTGACAACTTTCATCATTAAAGAAGTAAGTATAAGGCACATTGCTGATACAACTAATTATCGAATAAGAGTTTATGTTATATTGACTTGACGTGAGCGTGAGGCAATTCCATATTGTGACGCTCTTTTTTATACTACTAGCTCAAAATAAAGCGCAACTAAGGTGTAGAATATATCAAAAGATAGAGAAATTGATATATACACATCGTCCAAAACATGATGGGACGTTAGACAAAAACTACGTACCATTGAAGACTATGGCCCTTTGTCATTATTTTAGTTCTAGATTTAATTAACTTAGATCTAAGGTAAAATGTTGGTACAGTGGTCATTTAAATAAATTACGTTACACATATTTATTTTAAAAATTCACAGTCCTTCGCAAAGATGCAACCGGAGGAGACATTGGAAATGACGAAGTAGAACGCAAATTTTGTGATATTTCGGATGTGATAAAAATGAAAATTTTTTGCAAAGTAGTAAATAGTTATTTCATTAACACAAAACATTTTCAAAAAGTAAAGTCTTATTATCAGTAGTTTTATTTAGAAATTAAAATAAAAAGTTATTTTATTAACAAAAACATTCTCATAATGAAAACTAAAATGGTATTATACAAATTTTTATCACCAACACACATTTTTAATGTTAAAACTGAAATAATTTAATATAATTTCGGGAAGATGAAAAATGATTCCTAACAATTACAAATACCGATATCGATTAATCGCAAACTATTAAACGCAGCTAATAGTACAGGAAAAGTGTCCAAACTGAACAAGGAATTCGTTGAAACTTGTCATATATACGTTTAAAAATATGTACCTATGTTTCAAGAAACTTAAGAGTCCCGAACCGTAAGGGATGTGTCGGAGCTGCCTACTTGAAAAATCGTGGGATGAACTAGGTTTTTCACATGCATAATAAAAATTGGCAATTGAACCATGAGAAATTTTCAAAAAATAAGAATATTTTCATTTATAGAGAAATATTAATTTGTGACTTTTTCATTAAATTTTTTTACCAATTTTACGTTTGTTTCCTTCACTTTCTGCTTGTTTATCTGTGAGTATATTCTGCAAAATGAAAAAGTACATAATCATTGTACAAGTGAGGATTATCGAGTTGTTTAAAATTTTATATATATTGAATGAAACACACTTTGTATCTAAAGAAGATCGGAATCGATAGCATCTAAATCTTCTGCGTCGTTTAGATCCTCGATAATTTTATCCATGTATGAATTTAGATATCGCACTCCCTGACAATTTCCGTAAATTTGTGAGCATCTTCGACCTGCTTTTCTGTTGCGGTTGCAGGAGATAAGCTGCAATATTGATTCTGCTGTTGGCACAAAAAGTGTTGTCACAGTTTGTAAGGAGCCGATAATTTTCTTCTATCCCCACTGTTGTGGATTTTTTTCATTGCCAAGCCATTTCTGAATTTTGTAGAATACTCGTAATGAATATTAAGCGACTGCCTCTGAAGTTGGTGGTAATAATTCCAACTTTGACTTTTGTTTGTGCAGCGATTTTTTTAATTGATTAAATCTGTATGAGTTGAGTGAGACATTTGTGATTTTCCTTGCACCGTATACAAGTAGGAAAAGAGTTTCACCAGCCTATTTTACTTGTGAGGGGGTTGAATTCTTGCCATTGAAAGTTCTTCCTACATTAACCAACTGCATTTCTTTCTGAAGAAGTCTGATGATTTTAATTTTTCTTTCTGAAATATTCTAGACGTGGTATCATAACCACTGAAGGTATGAGTCAGTAAAATTGATTTTTTCTACTACCGTCTATATAAATGAACTGTGTAACCCTAGCAACACGCGCGATAACGAAAGTAAACATTCGAGTTACCTGGTTGCTAAGGCATTGCTATCTACGAAAGTAAAACTTATGCGGCCAGGACAGAAAAGTAGAAAAACAAATTTTAAACGAAATTAATTCGTTCTATTTGAACAAATTAATATAACTAAACAATTTTGTATTAATAAAGAAAGGTCTTTCTAGGAAGTACGCCAACATTTTTGTCGACATGTAGTACCTACCTACTCCATTTTAAAAACGCTTCATAAGTTTGCATATACCTTGCTTTGGATTTCTTGGGGTAAAACAAGGCACAAGCAATATTCCCATTTATATCGCCACAAAACATATGTATTTGTTTATTTTAGTTTGAAACCACCAGAAATTAAAATGTGTAATATTTCGTTGCCATTAAAACAATTTTCACAGGCAGCCTCCTAAACTATAAAATTTATTAAAAACGTCAATTAATTTCATGAAATAATTAGTTTTAAATTAGTAAATCCCATAATTTTTTTCGGTATAGTAGAAAAAATATATTTCACGATGCGAAAACCCTTTTAAGTATTCGGTGTTTTTTGAAAGGTCTCGGCTTCGCCTCGACCATTCAAAAATCACCTCACACCTTAAAGTAACCTTTCGCATCTAGTAATGTAAATAACTATATTTATACGTTCTTGTTATTTCTGGATTTCTGACGAAGAAAGAATTTTCCATATAATTTTTCCTGTTCCTGGCCTTATGAAAAGTATATCTTTTTCTTCTGGAGTTAAAGCGATTAATAGAACAAGGAGATCAACGATCAACGTCCTCATCAACTAAGTACAAATTTCAATTGCTATTTTAACAATAGGTGAATCCACATCATTTACAGCTTGTTTTACAAACAATCCTTTGTTTTAAAGAATTTTTGGCAACATTGAAATTAATCGGATTTCGTTTATATCATTTGACAAAAACTTTTCTTGAGGGAGGGCTACGATTACTGAATTTTGCCTAAATTTGGTTTTCACGTAGTTAGCATACGTCGTACAAATGTGGAGGCAATAAAAATCCACCGTCAAATTACATAAATAATAAGTATAGAGTTACAAAGATTTCGCAATTTTCTTGCTTATTTGATTAATTTCGGTACTTTTGCCTGTACTGTAACCGTGTGACATATCATTGGATCAGGCATTGAGAGAAGAGTTGAACATATAGGTATTTTATTTTCCTTCAAATCACCGCTATCTTTGTAAATTGCGAAAAACGACAAAATTTTAAGTTACATATGGTTTTCGGCTATACATATTTCGACGAGACAAAAGGAAATAAGCTGTTCGACGTGCTTCTCGATGTTAAGTTGTCTTGGAGATTGTTGGGCGTGACTTTTCTAACGCAGCGATAAATTCCCATGTAATAATTTTTTGTTTACTTTTGCTTAATCTACCTCATGTTAAAGTAATGGCACTCAAACCTCTAACACTCCGTAATACGTACAAATCAGGTATCGGCAACCTGCCAGAGCAACCCCGATCCTAAATCCACCCTTATGATTTGTCAAATTGCAAGTCATTGACAAAATTGAAAAAATTGCAAAAACACGAAAACTTCAAATACTATTTCCAAACGAATTTCCGAGAGACTGTTTTGGTAAGAAATCCAAGGTAAAGGGTCGAACTTAGAACTAAATCGTGAATTGCACGGTCACGCTCTGATTTTAGGCTCAATAGGAGTGAACGAAAAAGTGTAATTTTGACGTCTATCGTTCTGGAACCACTGAAATCTCACGCGTTACGTCATTCTGCCATGAAATTGATTTTCGACCCCCTACTAGGAAACTAAAAACATTTGTTTAATGCTGCTCTTGAAACATGCAGTTTCCTACTTGGATACAATACTCGATACAATTAAATGTCAAAGTGAAGGAAAGGCACTATCGAGAAACAGAAAATTGTTTCGGGGTCCTGAAGTCGTCCCGAGTCCGAATCTGTACTCGGTTCCGTCCTAGGACCGATATTAAGAAATCATTAAATTTCGCCGGATCGACTATAAGGTGTAATCTATCGGATGCACTATGGATTTTTTGGCGAATTTTGCGAAAACACGAAAATTTTAAACCTTATTTCCAAACGAAAACAGGCCGCCGGGCCGCCGTTCTGGCAATAAATCTAAGCTCGAAAGTCCAACTTGAAAGTACATCGTGAATTGTGCTGCGATTTTGAGGTCAGCAGATCCTAACTAAAAAGTGACATTTGTGACGTTAACTAAAAATTTTAAAGTTTTGGCAAGACCTGCACGCGCATGAAATTTGGAGGGTTCTGCGCGCGCATTCGGCCTTTTTAATTTCGCAAAATTTACAAAACTCTTCGACATGGGATATTGAAACGCTAATAACTTTTTAAATATTCAAAGAATCGCAACGAGATTTAGCCGTTGGGATTTTCTCGACAAGAAGACGCCTATAAAAAAATAATAACATAACTGCCGGGTACCACGTGATTTAGACAACCAATCAAAAATTGGTCACTCTGTTGTCGCCACTGTTTCTATAAGTCATGCTTCATAATATGCAACATGAAACTGATTTTCAACCCCCTATACGAAAACAAAAACATTTCCAATGTTAAAAATTATTTTTTCCCAATACTAATGTGACATACAGTTCCCAATTGGTGCGAAAGTCGACGTGACGACGTGACGATTTTTTAAATTTATTTATTAGTTTTAAAGAAACAGAAAGTGAATGGTTTTCAAAAGAACAATGTGACTACTAGTGCAATATCTAGAAATAGTATTGTTCATTGGTTTCAACTTCACAGATCAAATACTGCACAAAAATGTTATTCATATATTTTAACTTCACGTAAAATGAATGTGCCGAATTTCTCCTGTGTCTCTATTTCGCACCTACTTATGTGGAGTACAACATGATAAGGAGTTGCCCATTACTGTCCCTTCGTGTGACTCTGCTACGAATAATTGGTATCTACATAATTTAAAAAACCACAGAGATATCCAATACAGTAACCTTCTAAGTTAAATTAATATAATCTACTTCGAGGGTACATGATAATTGGACATTGCTCCCTGTAAAATTGTTTAGATATATGTATATTTGTTTTTTATCGGTTTCAGAGACGGGTCCAAAGCCGATTTGGAATTCCACACACACTGATAAACTGAGACATGACCTTCTGCTCAATTATGATAAATTCGCAAGGCCGGCACAACACTATAACCAGACCGTTGTCCGATTCGGAATGACTATAAGACATATTGAAGTTAATGAATTTAAATCTACGTTAACGGTTCACAGCTGGCTTCGTTTGGTGAGTATTTGGATTATAGCGCTTCATTGCTGCACTGGACCAATAACCAATAAATATCAGATGATACGGTCTTCCATCTAAACAAAAAAGAGCAAAGAGGCGACCACCAATATCATTATAATACTAACTGAATAGGATGTATATACTTGTGTGTGTGTTATAAGTTTTATGGCACTGGTTTTAAACCAACTAGCCAGACGTTCACTATGTACTTAAACGCAGATATTCATTAAAGCCAGTATTCTTTTCGTTGAACAATTATTATTAGAAGAAAAGGTTCACCAATATGCTCATTAATGACATGCAGATAACTTAGATATCTGAGATAGGTGTCCATAGTTATGAGGAATATTTAATATTTAAGGTGTTCTCAGAATTTCTATAACGCAAGTGTATCCTTCCTATGTTATGCCCTCAAAATTTTTTCAATGAAGAGTACTTCAAATAGTTCGAGTCTGGTAGAGTCTGAGGTACAGATATGTACTACTGAGAAGAGATGAGTTGATATATTTGATCTAGTGGCGCTAGTTTAAGTTGCTCGTGGTGGTATAGAAAACGCAACTCTTTTATATGAGAATATCTAGGGCTGAAATTGCAATATTACAGCGATGTTCCAAAGAGGTGAACTTATAATAGTTGAATCATCAATCATTCATATAAACTGCTATGGACAATTGAAGTGGACCAAACGAATTTTTAGGTTAACTTTCAAGTCAAATATTTTGCGAATGAATAAAGGAATCGATGCGCGGTTTCCAGAATTTGAGAGAGAATTTAATTTTAAACAAGACTGTTCATTCATTTTTCTGATTTCAAACATCTTACTGTCTACAGGGGATAAAAGAAAAGTATGTTCTCTTAACCAAAGCTTCTAAAGTACCGGGTTTCCACAAAAATATTTTCAAATTTTTTTAATTGGCATTTTTTTGGTCTCTTGTTTATAAGGAAAAATCCAGTTTCTGAGATTTTTAATAACCCTCTTCGTTCATGAAATTTCGATTTTTTTCTAAAACCCTGTAAATTTCAGATAAACTTTGAATGCCCCGTTATCCACAAAACGTATCTTTGAATGATGATTTACTGCCTGGCTAACATTGCAGTAGATTACCATGATAACACTGTTATTAATTATGGAGATGTCATCAGAGTTTTTGGAGGAAATAATATTAATCCATTACACTTGCCATTAAAATTACCTGATGTAATATCATGATCTTATTTAAGTTGCGTGAATGATCAAGATAAAATGCGTCTCAAACATTGGAAGAACTTGCCGTAGCAATACGGGAGGAATGGGAAAACATAACGCAACAAATTATTAATAACCTGGTCAGAAGTATGGCTCGGCGGTGTCAGGAAGTTTCCAACCTTCTGGAAGGTGCGGCATAAAGTTTTCCGTTTAAACAGTAGGGAGTTAAGGCACACTAAGCATGTAAACATATCAGTAATGAACATTATTTAAAATTTCTTCACTGCTAATTGTTTCATTAATAATAAAAAGATTAGTTTTTTCATTGTGTGGAATTTTTTAAAAACAAAGTGGACCGGTTAAAACTTGGTCCGCGTATTGTAATTTTATTATTCTTATTTGTCCTTATTGTTGCCTGAAAAATATGTATTTTTTTTGTTATAAAATGGTTTGTTAAAAAAAGAATCAAGAACAGTTATATATTCTTCTTTAGACATTATGTATACAGGACGTGTTTGTGCGTAAGTAACTTGTGAATGTATATACCGATTATGGGTACGCCACTGGTAACCACGAAATGAAATAAATTAAGATATCCTCATTACAAAAGTGGTATAGTCCTAAGAAATTAAAATCACACAAAATACAGTAGTAAGGTCTACTAGCGCAAATACCTGAAATTTACGGGGTTTTAGAAAAAATATTGAAATTTCATGAACGAAGAGGGATTTCAAAAATTTGAAAAATTTGTTGTTTCCTTATAAACAGGAGACCAAAAAAATGCCAATCAAAAAAATTTTTGTGGAAACCAGGTACCTACTTAGAAACTTTGGTCAAGAAAACATACTTTTTCTTTTACCACCTGTAGTAAGATGTTTGAAACAAAAAAATCGGAATAAACAGGCTTATTCAGAATTAAATTATTAACTTTTAAATTCTTCAATTGTCCAGCAGTTTAGCTCGATGATTTTGAAATTGAAATCAAAGTTTTCAGACAAAATTTTAATGAAGATTGAATATAATACCAGTCAGGATATATCTGTATTTATATGTATATGTAGTAATTCGTATGTTTACATTGTTTACCTACCTCATTATATAGCATTGTACAGAAAACTAGGCCTATTTATGCCTTTAGTTATTTCTACCATTTAATTTGATCCCAAGCTATAGCTATAGAATTGGGAATCTTAAAATTTGAATAGGTCAAAGTTCACTGATTTAAGACATATATTGGCAATCTTAGTATTTTCTAACGGCATTTTCAAAGAACTATTCAACAGTAATTGCGTTGCTGATTCCACCTTCCACCTCGAATGATTTATATCTCTGCTACTAGATGAAACGAGCAACTCATTCTTTAGATAGCTTTAAATCAATATTGAACGTCACTTTACCAGATTCGAACCATGCGAAACATCAGTAAAAGAAGTGTAATTTATGTGGGGACAAAGGTTTAGAAAATAGTAAAGTTGTTGATGCCTTGGCCAAATAAAGCATTAAATCAGGTTTTCCATTTGCATCAAAATTATGTTTGACAGATGCCTACTCCATTCCAAATGGTATTCTAAAAATGAATAGAAAGTTTACGAAAAGACTTCTGTCATTTCAGTATATTTAGACTATAATCTGTCTCACCAACAGATATAAATAGACTCCTCCCCATTAATTTTATGGTTGCGCAGACCGGTGTGCGCAACAGTCAGTTTTACTTAATGAAATTAATGAAAGCTGTGATAGCCATCAGATTTCGATGAAAACCTAACCTTAAAAAAAGCGTTTTAACGTTTAATCATAATATTAATCGTTTGCATTACATACCTTAATATATACTTAATACGCAAAACATATAAGGTTAATTCTTAGACGTACCTTAATTTACAAAGTAAGATATCTTTATGTAAGATAAATCTCAACGAATTCATTAACATAAACAGCTGACATAAATTAAAAAATATTTATCACAAAAACCAATTGATAGTTAGGCGGGCTCCCTATTTATTAACGTTTTTAATACGTTTAGCGTTTATGCGTTTCGTGACAATCATAACATAAGCTGATTGGTCTGATGCAAAAGATGTAAAAGTTTAACGCGTTCGCGAGTACTTTGTAGAGTCGGCCTTTGTCAGTCAAATCTAGCGGTTGCTTTGTAATTCGGGTTCTATAAATACGACCAACAGAGAAATTCCATTCAAATTTAGCGGGCATTTTTAGGGAGGAGTCTATTTATATCTGTTGGTGAGACAGATTATAGATGCATTTTTCCCTATAGGTCACGCCAGATCAACGAGATTCCCAACCTAACTCCGTTACGTAACACACCTGTTTCAAAACCAAAAATTTATCTCTACCAAATTCACTAGATTTTTTATCTAAATCCAATTCATTACAATACAAGTATTTAAGATATTATTTATTATTTATTGGCAAAAAAATACAATACTAAAATCTCGGCCCCTTGACGGTTGCGCTTCTTTATATTATTTATTTACTCAATACTCAATGTATTGAATGAATGTCCTGATAGACCTCCAGGCCGAAGAAACCAGTGTCCCCGTTTTCCTTCCTTGTTGAAATTGTATACTTAAATAAAAAAATTATGTTTACGTCGAAGTTGTAGATTAGTTCTGTATGCATGTAAGTATCTGGTTCTGTGGCTAATGGCCTAATGCCAAAAAAAATATTGGATGAGCCATCTGCACCGGTATCTATTTCCATAAAATTTTGTTCACTAAATAAATACATTTAAGTACCATTAAAGTTTTAATATCACTATTTTTGCCATTTCAATAAAACTTTTTCATAAATTTCTTCAACGAAATATTATTTTCCTTTTTCACAAGCAGCAGCTTCTTCATACCCTATAATCCCTGTTAATTCTTAAAATCATGATTTAGTTTATTAATTATTACAAGAAAAATATTATTTTACCAATGGATACAGCGTCTTCTACCTTAGATGCCATTATTTTTCCACTTCTTGTTCATATGACTTTTGTTGATTTTTTTACCATTATTTGTTTCTATCATTTTTGATTTTCTTTACTTAGATAATAACACTACTTCCTTCCTTAAAGCAATTTCTATAAATTCAATTAAATCTTTAGTTTGTTCCTCATCACACAGTTTGCCCAGTAGAATTCCTAACAAATTCCAGCGACAAATCTTTAACCGTTCCATTAAATTAACTCTATTGAATAGTCTTTTATTCTGTTTTAAACATTTTTGGAACAATTGCCTTTTTATATCTAACCCTTACGAAGAAGTACAATGTTACAGTATATACCAGATTTTGACCATATGTATATTACCTTCTACTAATTTGAATACTGATCTTTCTTTTTAGGTATGGACAGATGAGAAGTTAAAATGGAATTCTTCGGATTATGGTGGTTTGGAAACATTAAATTTAGCTGAACATGAAGTATGGCAACCGGATGTTTATTTATATAACGGGTATAATTACTATTCTTATTAAAATATATTTAGAGACACTTCGTTATGAATGGATTATCAAAAAAAAAAATGATGAATGGTTTTGTTGCTTTGCCATGTTAGATAATATTCATAGTTCGTGACTTAGTAGTACTTAGTGATAAAAATATAATTATTATTAATTATGTTATAATACTTTTCAGGTAGAAAAATTGTTCACTTTTTGTTATTATTATATAGCAGAAAATTAAAACTGGCATGGTATCAATTACCATACATTTCCTGTTAAAAATGGTACAACGGTCTCCGCGTCTAATGTTTGTGGTGAACACTAATAATAGGAATGTTTTGTTTTATTTTATTAACGACAATTTAGTAATGAATAAATAATTTCCTAAATAAATAAATAATTTCGTATATGATAAGGAAAATCAAGTTAAAATCAACTAGACTCTTAATTTTTCTTTGCAATCTCAATAGACAATAATCTAAGAATCTTTCGTGGCCTTCGGAAAAAGAAGGTCAGATCTGGGTGAATGCATGATTATTTAATTATCTTTATCTTTGAAGAATATGAAATTTCTCTGTCAATTCAATTTTTATTTGTACTTATTATCTTATATTTTATCCATAGATACGTACGTAGGGTATAAGAATTTGTGTTATTATTACCATGTGCTGTATTAAAGTAGGCTTAGTAAACAATAATAATAATAATAATAATAATGCAATTAAATAAGTTGAACACACCAGTTAATATGAATTAATCTAATATAACCAAATTGCGCCAATTTGTTTATATATTATACAAGTGCCTCTTGAATAGTGTTAAAGATGATTAAATTTTGTTTATGAACTGAATTGAATTTAATAATGGATACTTATGCAGTTCCGTGTAAGCGCATCAACAGCTCTCGCATTGTATTTTTAACACAATGACATGTATAATTATAATATTTAAACATATTTCCGATTTTGTAATATAAAACTTGTCTCATCGATTTTTATTACATTTTTTTTATTTTGAAAAATTTCCTGTATTCAACGTATTTAAAATGTCAAAGAAATTGACATACTTAAAATAGGTAAATTTTATGAAAATTTAACGGGTTGATCACTGATAATATCATTTTGTAATGCTAAGCAATCATTCATATGTTTTTTATTTGGTTAAAAATATTAAGGTCATCAACTTACAAAATGCCATAAAATAAGTCATTAGTAAAAAATTAACTAGTAAAAGACCCAGGGTGGAACCTTGTGGTACACCAGACCTTACCAAAAACGAGAATATTTACATCTTTAAATGCGACAAGCTATTCTCTTTCTTCTAGATATGATGCTAATAACGTTAATAAGTGATCACTAAAACCAAAAGCAAATAATATAGACAGGAGAATGTCATGATTTAATTAAATCAGCATGATGTCGTCATTTTCACGTCATTTTTTGGTCATGCGTTACGTCGCATGACTTTAGAAATGACGTAACATACACGTCATAAATGACGTGAGAATGTCACAGCCCAGAGACGTGACTCTGTGACGTGATAATTACGTGCGCACTGTGACGTATTATTGACGTGATAATATGAACTGTTTTGTGAATTCACATAAGTTAACGTTTTCGCACTATACAGGGTTGGGCAAATGTGTGGTAACACTCAATTTCTGGCTAAACTATAAGTTTTATTAAAAAGACACCATAACAAAAGTTTTTGTAGTATTTTTATTCTATTCAGTGACGTACTTTAATTTCCAACAGCTACCATATATTATTCGAGTGTTTTTAAATGGATGACCCTGTATACTTTTACATTTTCAGATAGACGCTTTTTCATCAATTTGTTTTTACAGAAAATTGAGCACTTTATATTTATGAATATTCTCTTTTTTTCTCAATATTAAAGTGCTCAATTTTTTGTAATAACAAATTTAATTTTCATCAGCCAATAAATATTTATTACTCCTTCATTTTATTTTATATCATATAAGTAAAAGTGTCAATCTGAAAATGTAAAAATACACAGGGTCATCCATTTTAAAAAACTGTCTATATCTCGAAAAATAGGGTAACTGTTAAAGTATGTCACTTAATAGAATAAAAATACTACAAAAACTTTTGTTAGGTTGGTTTTCTAATAAATCCTATAGTTTGGCCAGAAATGTGTCTCCACACATTTGCCCATCCCTGTATAAACTACCTGCAAGTTCAACCAATCGTCTTGCTCAAACTGTTGCAAATCCCAAACTATTTACACAATTTGCAAAGGTTTGAATTGTAAAACGTCAGAATTTATTTAGGCTAGTTTGAGATTATCTAAGTAAGGGTAACATAAACAATAAAAACTGTATCCCTTTTCAAATGTTTATTAATTTTAATATACTTATAATCTTAAGCATATGATATGCAAATGGTAACTACTCCAGTATACATTTTTAAGTAAAAAGCACATATTTTTCCTAGTCCTTAAATTAGGTATGTATTCTCATCATTATTATCCTCCGCTGGAGCAGTACTACTTGAAGCGATAGGCCAAGTGACCTTATTACTTGAAGCGATAGGCAAAGTGGCCTCCTGTACTGTTTCCGAGACTGTTTCGTAATTTTGCGACGAACTGGCTGAAATCATAATAGTTAATAGATAGATAGATAGATATCTTTATTTAACCACTTTACATATAAAAAATACATTTGTGGCCAACAAAGAAATACAAAGTAAATACAAAACATCAGTAATATACAAAAAAATATTTACGGTATATGAGACATCTACAAATAAAAGTTAACACAATATTTAATTGTCACACGTACGTATAAATAAAAAAACCTGCAGGACAGAAATATCACACCACGTCAGTGTTTAAGTATTCATCTACAGAATAAAAACAATTGCTTTGCAGAAATGATTTAATTTTCATTTTGAATTGTGCACTAATAGTTTCTTTGGCTCCGAAACGATAATAATTGTCAATTGGTAAAATATTCCATATGGGGATACGACGTATTGAATAACCTCGAAAGTAATAGTATATGACAATCATACCAGGATTAAACACAAAAATACATCTTAAAGGCGCTGTTATTGTAGCACAGCTATAATTTTCAAAAATTTTTATTAGAAACAAAAACAAGTAATTCCCACTTCCCCTTATTAATATTTACCTGTTCTAACAGACTGAAGTGCTCTCGGTTTTGGAGGGCGAGGTAAATTGGTTCTTGTAAATGTTTCGTTCCCACTTTCATCAGATGAAGACAATAATTGTTGAGGACACCGGCGCTTTCTTTTTGGTGCTTCGGTTTCCGAAAGACTTTGAAGATCAGATGTCTCTTCTGCTACCTTCAATTTTTGTATAGCTTTCTCATAGTTATCTAAAAATAGCAGTAGTCAAGTCAAATTTAGTGATAAAACCGATAAAATCTGTAATTTGTCATGAAAGCCATACGACATTGCACTTATAAATATAATATATCAATTAGGATATCTTTTATTAGTTTGTTTAATAATAAACCGTAGAAGTGATACAAGAATGCGGTGTGGTGAATTCAGTGTGATCAAGAGCATCGACAATCGATGACATTCATTAATGGTCGAAGGTCAAGAGGCGAGAGCGAGCTTCTTTCTTTCTTCGTAATTAACTAAGACTTTAACTGATTGTAAAACTTACCTGTTTCATAAAATATTCTTTTCACTTTTCACCAGAGACAAGAAGCTTCTAGAACTTCAATTCAAATACCAACCTAAATGCCGATCGCCTATGTGACATGGTGCCAACTGCAAAATGTTACCAACACGGGTCACTAAATCTTGCGACGGTAGCAGCTGGTGTTATGTCATTATCATTAATTATTACATATATTTACATATAATTTGATGAATGTTGAATATAAATTTGAACTCACTAGCAGCCGATAAAACATAACATATATTTTGTACATTTGGTCACAAAAGTGACGTGTAAGTTACGTGTCCTTTTGGAACATCAGAAATGTAACGGCTCGGTGACGACTATTTTACGTCGCAAATATGACGTATTAAATTGGTCAGAAATTTGACGTTACTGTGACGTACCTACAAATTTGGTCATGTGACGTAACAAGACGAGAATGACCGAAATTTGACGTCATAATGACGGCATCATGCTGCTTGGGTTACTTACTCAAAAGCCTAGGCGTTTGTATCAACCTGTTGCCGATCCTCAAAAGCTAAATTGATTTTGTTTACAAAAGGTGCTAAATTTATTTTTACAGGAACCGTGCAGCTGTTCATTGCAAGTAGATTGTTTAACATACACAATACACATACATCTTTTCATATACTATTTAACTCCCCACCCTGTGACGGCGCCACTGGAAACACTACAAAGGCAAGATTCCGTAAAACAATAGAGGCTTAAAAAACATCGCCGCCCCTAAAATTTCAAGTCAATAGCTTTCATAATTTTAGAGTTATTAAAGAAATGGTTTGTTTTTCACAAAACTTTAACACCCTGTATCTTTGTTAGCAATCACCTAAGGACATAAGTTGATAGGAACTTTTCCACTTATATTAAGTCCCTCTATCACCTTCCGAAGTTTGTCAGGTAAACTTCGGACCACCCTGTATACTTAGAATAATTTGAAACTGATCAATTTTAGTGCCACAAGTACAGCGATAAACCATTATGGTAACACGCATTGTGTAGTTTATCCCCATGGAGAAGTATTATGGGTTCCTCCAGCTCAATTCACCGTCTTGTGTAACTTAAACTTAAAATACTGGCCTTTTGACACACAGGAATGTTACATGAAATTTGGATCATGGACGTATAGTGGCGATGCTGTTGACATTGCGCTTTACAATAACAGAAGTGATGTGACGGTAAGTTTTAAAGATATATAGGCTCTATATATTTATATAGAAAAAACTTGTGTTGACGAATCACAAGTACATAATATGAACTATGGAAAATGTGTGAAAACTAGTTACTATTAATATAAATAGCTGAGAAATCAGGTTTTTACAATTCACACTAATTTATGCGATCATCCGAAACATACTTACTATATAGCACAATATACACATACAGAAATCTAAAATGTTTCCACCCTCCACTATTAGGTGTGGAAAAAACATCCATATTCATTAATAACACCATTACATTTTTTGTCTTTGTGTACGTTCTTATTTATTTGATCATACTTTTTGTTGTTTCAGCTAGAACTTCTAATTAGTAATTCAGAATGGGAAATTACCAGTGCCACCGAGAAGAAAATTATCACTTACTATCCATGCTGTAAGGAACCATATCCTGATGTGACCATTAATCTAACATTGGCCAGGATATCTCCGTCGTATAAAGCTATTATAGTCACTCCAGCATTTGGTAATATTCTCTTCCTCCCTAATTTCATATACCTTACCTATACTCTTTAAATATTAATTATAATAATTTTGTCAAAATGATATAGATGTAGATATAGAAGAATATTTTTTTATTTCTATTAATACAAACTCTCCGAATATTATTACTATATCTTCGATTTTACCTATCTACGTAGCAGCCTCATTCTTAAGAATGTTTCAAAGTTTATATACAATTAATAATCAATAGGATGAAGGATGATTGGCCGAAGGCAGTCCTGGAAATTTTCCATTTACTTTATTATTAATTTCTATTTTATGTGGGAACTGATTGTAGATAATTCACTAATTGGGTGACTGAAAAGGGAATGTTTTATTAGAAAAATATTCCTATAAAGGCTTTCTGGTGTAAATTTAATTAGAATTCCGGAAAAAAGGAAAAAATTTACTCCTTTTTTTATCACAATTTGTCTTTATAAACTTATATTATTACCGTCTTCTTCACTGTTATCACATAAACTTCAATTTACTAATTTGTTATTTTCAGTTGTTATAGTGTTAACGTTGTTGAATTTTTGGTTGCCACCTCAAGCCGGAGAAAAAATTATACTTAACGCAAGTACAGCCATTATAATTTGTTTATTTATGTTATATTTCACACAGAAAATGCCGGCAATGGGTACACATACGCCACTCATAGGTGAGTATTAGCCACAACATTTGTTTGCTCTCATTTTTACTTAAATTTAATGTAAACAGGAACATATTTAAAGACGTTTATGATTATTATATTTTTAAAATTAAATGCGAAATGACAAGGATACTCTTAAACTTGTAACTAATATATAAAATTAAAGTAACACCACAAACTAGAAGACTTTACGGGAATGTCTTGTCTTTAAAATCAAAATTTTAGATCTAGTCAGCTACCGCTGACAAATAATTATATTTGTTAAAAGAATGAAATTATAAATAAAAAATTGCAACAGGGGGCCGTTTGGTTCATTAAACAATACTATAAAAATAGTAGCTGATAGAATACACATTGCTTGTTTTCTGATCTACTTCTAAATAATTTCAAAGTCTTAGATTGTGAAACCGAAAGTCTTCTCCTGTCTTGCATTTTTTCCATATTTTATAGCATAAAAATTCTTAAAAGGACGCACTGTTTGCTGTTACTTATATAATAACTTCAATTAATAATACCATGATTAAACATTTCTTTTTCAGTATTATTTTACAGTAGCTGTCTGTACATCGTCTCATTTTCAATGATTGGATCAGTATTAGTGATTGCTCTATCAAGGACTAAACATTCGAATTCACTTCCGTGGATAATCAAGCAACCCTTGACGGGAAAAATGGGACAATTATTAGGATTAAACACGTACATTCAACAGGTAATAAATAATAAATTTTTTTCAGACTCATCACATCACAGCCCCACAAAGAAAAAAAATTCTGATACCTGAATAAAATTCTCATGTATTTTTCGACACTGAATACAAATCTGATAATAAAAAAGCTGTAGATCCCCAAACGAACACCACCCCCATAATGGAGTAGAAACTACCCTTAGGTATATAAAAATAAAGTAGGTACATAAATGCCAATAAATCGTGGGGAATGTTGAATTTGTCAGTCATGACTCGAAATCATCCTCCATAATGGGGTAGAAACTACCTTTATATCAAAATAAAGCCCACAAATGTCCATAAATCGTGGAAAATGTTGGAAATTTCTATAGTTTGGAGTAAAGTATATGAATCCGGAATGATTCCAAGGTCTCACTTGTTACCCACAAATACCCTAGGCTGGAGTGGAAAACGCCGAAAAAGATTTTTTTGTTGTATTTTTAGGCACAAAATATATTTCTCATCTCATTTTTTGAAATATTTCTTTGTTTTGTTTTCAAATGATCTTCTCACTGGCTGGCTGTCTGTGGTGTTCTTCGGTTGTGTCTCTTTTTATGGACCAACAGTAGTCTGCCATCATGAGCACGTCACGCCTTTCTCGATAGCTCTTTTCCATCTCCAATATATCTTGGTCATTGCAATGTCCTGGTGGAAGCGCTTGCCTTCCTCTTTACTGTCACCTAAATTCGCTGGAAAAAATCAAAATGGGAGTGCAGAAAATGTAGTTTTAAACTCATATTACATATTATATGTTGTAATGTCCTTTTTCCTATCGCGGTACTTTCGGTCAGATACTTACGTAATCTCTTTATTTCTACGGAAATCTCGGGCGCCAGCCCTTCAATTTTTAAGTGCGAAGGACGACACTTGTCTTTTTGGTTCTCCTAATTGGGAGAACAACCCTGAGTAGCAAAACAGTGGATGATACGGAATCGCCAGAGGTCTGAGCTGGAGACCTATCTAATGGACTTTGGTCATACTGCTCAAACGGATTAATCAGAAAATAAAATTACAGAAATAATAACTCGTGAATTTTACCTCTTTAAAATAACGTGTTTATTCAGAAATAACGATGAACAAATTAACTTACTCTCAAACCTCCCCGACTATACAGTCGAGTATGTATAAAACTATTTTTAAAATAATTATAAATCAGGCAAGCTGGTAATCAAGTTTGTACGCGGTTTTACGGCGGAATTTTCGGATACGTGAGATTGATAAATTGCGGTGTGCGACAAGCAAACGGACCTTTCCACTAAGATGGTTTAGAAACGGCGGGCAATCCGTTAGCTATAGATATTTACGTCTTTTATTCTTATTTAAATAAGATACGGCGAACTACCGCCACAAACGTAGAGCTATGGTTTAACTGACTATTTGATTTACAACTAATTTACTAGTCACCCTGGTGCATTGGTACGTCACAGATCACCCGACGAGAAAATCTAATCAGTGGATGCACTTTTAGGAATGACTTTTTAATTACACTAGGTTTTCCGGAAACCCTTGTACATAACAACCTGTCAGATCACCCGACGAGAAAATCTGACCAGCTGGTGTACAATTTATGCAATAATAAAAAGAATAAACCAACGGAGGTATTATAAATTAGCTCTAGTGTACTTTGGTAGCAAAATACGGCGATACTCACGGACAATCAGGACTCTAAATATCTATACTTAACTGAAGGCAGTGCCTACTAAATGTAGCAGGTTGCGTTGAATTCTTACCAAGCGGATATTCGAAGAAATTTACTATAAAACTCGGAGCGGCGGTACGGAAGTAATAACGGTTGCGACTGAATCTTTTCCTGCTGGCGGTAGATTGGATCTGATGCGGACTATTTCGGAATGAACCTGAACTGCTGCCGGTTTTCTCGGAATGCGAATGAGGACGAAATCAGCACGGAATGAGGACGGAATGACCACGGAATGACGGCTCTTCCCCTTTTTGTAAACTTTATGACGTATCTGTCGTGTTAAAAGAGAGGTGGTCACCGACTTTAAACGACAGACTTGGGTGTACAACCCGGCATAATGTGCAGAGGTCCAGCGGATTATGCACTTTGTCGCATCGACTCTAAACATATATAACCGGGAATGAATTACTTGTAATTTCTATACTATGTTGCAAAAAGAAACGGATTAAAACGGACAAGGATTAACAATTTTAGTAACGAATGATTTTTATTTCCGACGCGGTCATTAGTTATAATAATTCTCGGATTTTATTTATACGAGGGATTGTCGAAAACTAATCAATTAATTACTTGATTGCTTGTTCCAAGTGACAGTAATATTTAAAGCAAAAGTGAACATAACTTCAGCAGATCAGAAAAATCACTTCGTTACAATGTCGAAAAAAATACCTCGAGTGGAAGACCTGGTTGAGTTTTAAAAGTGTAGACAAAAATTTTCTGGGAAAAAATAAAGCTGGAAACTATGAAGAGATGTTGGAAGATTACAAGAATTTGGGGTGTCATATGAGTTTAAAACTACATTTTCCACACTCCCATCTTGATTTTCTCCCAGAGAATTTAGGTGATTGCAGCGAAGAGTAAGGAGAGCGCTTCCACTAGAATATATCGGAGATGAAAAAGAGCTAACAAGGAAGGTGGGATGCGCACATAATGGCAGACAATTGTTGTTCCATAAAAAGAGACACAACCGAAGAACACCAGAGACAGCCAGTATGAAGATCATTTGACAGAAAGACAAAGAGGTCTTTCAAGAAGAGAGATTGATAAATATATTCTGTGCCCTAAAATACAAAAATAAACAATTCTTTTCCATTTATTGCCATTTCTGTACTCTGTGATATTCCGGATTCATACACTTTACTCCAAACTATAAAAACCTCAATATTTTCCACGATACCTATATGTGCATTTGCGGACTTTATTTTGATATAAATGTAGTTTCCACCACATTATGGTAGGTGATTTCGGACCATGACTGAGAGTGGCGCTTGGAGTCACTCCAGATTCCAGATTCATGTATCCACTATGAAAACTTCAACATTCCCCACGATTTATTGGCATACTTTATATTTATATAAGGGTAGTTTCTACTCCATTATGGGCGTGGTTTTCGATTAGTATTTCAGTATTTTGGAAGTTGAATGCTGAATACAGAAATAAATATCGTATTTATTTGCCTAATTTCAAGATGGCGGCCTAATTTTTGAGGGGTTCCGCCACCTGGATTTTTTGGGATTTTTTTCCTGTTAAATAGGACATCTTCCCCTATATACATATTCTCCCTAAAATTTGCTTGTTACAAATTTGTTCCGAATTGAATGCTAATTTTACAGGAGTAGTATATGGTTGTGTTACTCTATTTTGGTGGTTATTTTTAGCTGTAGCGCAAATATTTGGGGTGTACGGCTTTTTTTATTATCAGATTCAGATTCAGCGTCTAAAAATAGGAATATTATGGGTACGTTCCGTGATCAGAACTTCTTTTTTGCGGGGCTGTGTAATGAATCAACATCTTACGATTTCTGTTCGTACACGCATAAGACATTTGATGTCGACTATAGATAGAGTGACTTAAGATGAAAATAATTGTTCCACCGAGATGAGAGCAATGTCTCAAGATTATTGTTTATTCGTGTTTTCAAAGATCATTTTATACACTAGATAGTCCGATCTATTGTTTAATTTCATCGCTCATAAATGGACCTCAACTTAAGCTTCATCTCACTTTAACTCATGATACTGCAATACTCCTCTGTTATTTGGCATCCAATTTTACATGTGTTAGAGAGAGAAGATGGCTGATGGGGCGATGAAATAAACAGTGGCTTTGACTATCTAGGATATGAGATGATCTTTGGTGTTTTATATGACAATAATAGTGTGTGGAAAAATACATATTGGTCTATTCAGGAAACTAAACTTATGTTCTGCTGACCTGGCTACATTAGCAATACACTTGTACCATGTGCAAGTGTCGCTAAGGACAGTACTCTCTATCGCTGAGTAAAAGATTTAATTTTCTCGCCTAGTAAATTTTCGTTTAATGAGGAAGAATCTAGTTTAGTATAATTAAACCGTTTAATTATACTAAACTAGATTCTTCCTCATTCTTATTTTATTTATTCTAGTCCACCATGACAACCCATCGTGTTACAGCTGAAGAAATGAGAGACCATCAAGTAACAGATTTCGATGAAGTCAGTAGTGGAGACGAACATCACATAATTAGACCATCCTTAAGTCCAATGAAACCTTCGCTTCAACAAGACTGGATACTATTAGCTGCAGCCATCGACAGAATATCTTTTGTTTTTTATTGTTTATTATTTTCCATTCTAGCTATTGTGTACTCTGTTTAAGAACTAATTTGTACATACAAGTGCTCTTCTAAGCAGGTAGTTCAATTTTTATAAGCTACAATATATACGTTATTGGTCTAAAAATTATCTTACGACCCGAGTGTTAAATGTAATTATTAATTTTTTGTTTTAATAAAAGCTGTAACGCCAGTTTTGAAGGTATATTTTCTGAAAGCGTAGGATCACACGAACAACCGGTGAAAGTTTTGACATCCAAAATATTTGTTTTTGGAAACAAAATCTGATATTCCTCGTCATCTTTAAGGTGCAATATCTTGTGAGATGCCCCTTAGAATCAGGTATTTAAATCCACATCTACTAGTTAAGTATAGATAAATATTGAAATATCGACAAAATTTATATTTGTAGTGAAATAAATATATTTCGTTTGAAATCAATGTTACCTTAACCATATTACGTAAAATCAAAATATAATCCACCCTTAGAAGAAAACGCAGCGTTATTCTGGATTTCTATCCCCTCCACAGATCGTATATACCTACTTTCACGAACGGCAACCCTCGATTTATAGGAGTGATATTTTATTTTTTTTACAATTTATCCTTTGTTAATTTTTAAATGCGGAAATGATTTATTGTTGTTACTTCTAGAATACAACAAAAATGCAACATTTACTTTGTTTTCTTTGGATTATACTGGTTTGTGCCAATTACACCAAAAACCTGACAGTTGAGATGGTAAGATGGCCAATTCCTTTCTCGACTAAGTATAACATGATGACCATAAATCCAACTAGAAAGTGGAGGTATAATAAAAACGAAATTTTTAATAAACTTTTATTAACACGATAACTATATAACATACAAAAAACAAGGTAATTTATTTTAATATGTACAAAACATTAAACGAAACGTAAATGTCAATAAAAAAATGTTTCTAATTAATATCAAAGGAAATTTATTTTAGCTTATTATTTAAGTTGTAAAGGAAACATTGTTTGTATATTACTTAAAAGTTGTGTATTTATTTCTATTTAGTAGGTGCAATAAAATTGCTTTGAAAATATTTGGAATAATTAAGTAAAATAAAATAATGTTTCCGTTGCTTACAGGAGCGAAAAGTATCGCAGGCGACAGCCAATACAGTTCAAGTATTCCACTTAGGCTAACTCCGGACCCCTGTGACTGTCGTTGCGTATATACCTAGAGCATTTTTTTTTACTTCAAAATCAAGAGGCAGTTGCGGTGTGACTTCAGTAATAATGGCTAAGATGATATTTTATTATAAATTACGTTAAAACTGTTGCTGATGAACAATTTTCAATTTTTTTTAATAACATTTGTATTTCTGATTCGAACGAGTTGTTAAACCTCGAATAAGTCGATTTAATTTTTGAATAATTTGAAGATGCTGACAAGATGATGATAACGTTATTTATTTTGGTGGAAAAGCTAAAAAATGAACTGTTCCTTTTTTATACAGGGGCGGCAGAATAGACTTTACAATTTAAAATTGCTCTAAAGTCAATATGCATTTTTTAAGCGTGTGATGTTTCTATCCATTAAATAAAGCATGCTTTGGAGTTTCTTTGACAGGTGTCAAAATGAATGACTGGCGTGCAGACTAACGAATTTTTTGTGTTGAAAATTTTATAAAAAATAATAGTATTATTCAAGTGCAACGTGATTTTAGAACTTTTGACGTGAGAAATGTTTCGTCGCGTCCAACAATTATGTGTTGGGTCAGAAAATGGTAAACTGGAGGATCCGTTGTCAACTCTAAACATTCAGATCGTCCGCGATCAGTAAACACGCAAAAAAATCAAAAGATGTAAGTTTAACTGCCTCTAGAAAACTTTTTCCTTTACGTCTAATCTCACGCCGTGGTGACATAAACTGGCCCGCCAGATCACCCGATTTGACTGTACCCGATTATTTTTTGTGGGGTTTTCTCAAAAGTCGGGTATTTCGACGATAGCCACGAAACATCGAACAATTAAAGGAAGCGATTAGAGACGAAATTCATGGAATTTCTGGCGCGGTGTTACGAGCCGTAATGAGTAATTTTGTTCATCGGTTAGAAGAGTGTATGGAGATGGAAGAGGGCCATTTAACCCACAAAATTTTTTCTTAAGAATAACTCGCATTCTCTTTGTAAAATTCTTTGTTAAATCTTGTTACTTCACAAATAAAATATTTATTTCCAGTTGAAATTATAAAGTAAATTCTGCCGATCCAATATTTTGACACCAGTCAAAAAAACTCCAAAGCATGCTTTATTTAATGGATAGAAACATCGCACGCTTAAAAAATGCATAGTGATTTTAGAGCAATTTTAAATTGTAAAGTCTATTCTGCCGCTCCCTGTATAACCGAAATGTTTTAGTGTCAGGATACAACAATCACTATAAAAACATAAATTCCCCTAAACGTAAAAATCGGTGTGTCGTTTATTATCAATATATAATAATCTATTTTTAATGTACCATCTTTTGTTCACCCCAATTTTTCCAGAAACTAGTAAATTGAATTTTTTTAAATTTTTCAAATCACGATTTAATATTTTATCTCCATTTGTGGAAAATAGTTGCTCTAACAGTAAAACAGCGAATTGAAATTCTGATGATGACAGGGTATGGAACTTGGATAGAAGTCAAGGAAAAAGGTGTAATTTAGAAAGAGATAGAAACATATCTTGACCGATTGTATTGGTTAGTAGGTAAAATGCTGAACAAAAAACCGAGAAGTGTTACACGTGGTGGGATAGCTTCTGAAAAAAAATTGGCATTGCCATTGTCAGACAGAAGAGAGAAGGATTTTCAATTTTGTGGATACAAGAAAATCTACATTAGATATTGCAGATGGTATATCCTTAGCTTAGATAAAGTCGAGTATATTTTAACTTGGCATCTGTATGAGTTGATATTGCGCGTACGATTTCATTTTCTGCTGCACACAAAGTTAAAGCAATAGCCCGAAAACGTTGTTCACGTATGTCTACCGAGCTTCTCTCTCACCTCCATTGAGACGGAAATATGCAACATACCACTGAAGAGAGAGATAAATAATCTATGTTTTCAATAAATTCAGCGATTCTCAAACTGTGAAAATTTGTCAGTCGTTATTGTGAACTATTATTTATTTGGGTTAACAGTCGCCTCATATTAGAATTAAATTAGTCTTCATAAGAAATGTTTAAGTTCTTTTTTGCGATAAATAGTGGATGAAATGGCAATGAAATAATTCAAGTCAAATCCAGTTGGCTCTACTTTTTTTAAATTATATTAAAAGTAAAAAATGTTCCTTCTTAAAATTTTATTTTACTAATCCGTTCCTCGAATTTTGTTAAAACCATCTTTTCCCTAAATATTTTTCTTTTATTATTCTGAGCGAGTTTGTTATAAGTAGGTAAATAAAACCAACCTTCAGACGTTACTTATCCGATTCTCAGACAAATATCCACGGCTTTTATTTTTTATTTAAATTTTATTTATTACACATTACCAAATACGCCTTCAATCTTTCGCATTTTAAATTTCTTGCTAAATAAATAGAATTTTACGGTGCTGGCCGGTGTCAAACAAAGCCGAACATCTGATATGGGCGTGATATATATCTATATTTTAACCAATAAACACACGTTTTCACCCTCTAATATACAGTTTGCGGATTCGAGGAGTTCTAGACAGAAGCCTGTAGGGATTATTATTTTAGTGGTAAAAATTTAAATAGGTAAACGTGTATTCGTGACGGTAATATTTAATTAGGAAAATATTAAATTGTAAAAATACATTTGATAATTATGGCAACTAAAGTGGGCGTTTTAAATGAACAGTCAAAAAAGTTGGTTTTAAATTTAATGGATTATTTTATAAAAGAAAGAGAAAACGAAGGACCGTTGATACCACTTCAACAGGTTCATGAAAGAGTTTCTGAAGCTTTAAATATAAGTCTAAGAACAATCTGCAGGATTAAGCACCAACACATTAATATTGTCTTGACAAAAAAAAATAGGAAGAAACCAAAAACATTGGATGTATGTGATGGTGTTAAAATGGAAATAAGGGAAGTAATTTATAATTTTTATGAATCAAAAACACATTTTACACTCGATACGTTGAAGGAAACGCTGAAAAATAGGGGAATTATAGACTTATGAAAGGTAAGTCTTTTAAAACTTCTAAAACATTGTGGATTTATAGTATAGAAAAGATTGTAACCGTCGCCCATACCTCCCCGCGGTTCTTGCTGGACTGTAACAATATTAGTTTTCGAACAATATTAGTTTTCGATCATTATTCTTTTAATAATAATTAATATTGTTATTGACTGAATTGGGCAAATTATTTTTTGTTATCAGTTTCATTTGTGCCCGAACCTATATATAAGTAATCAGAATGACACTAAAACGATAAAGTTAGTGAGTTAATACTTCTTAGCATTTTATGATAACACCTTTAATATTTTTATATAATTATTTAGCGACAGCATCAGTGTTATAGGTGAACTGTTTGAGAACCGCTGGCATATCTGACCCATCGAATACATCTTAGTTCAGACGACGAAGCGACCTTTGGACCGGCCAAATTAAAATATACTCGATTATAGTGACTGTATGACGTACTATTGGTGACAGGCTGCTGTGACAATTTTTTAGGCGAAAATTTAACAGACGCTTGATAATTCCATATAGGTATAATTCCTTAAATTTAATAACTTTTATTAGCAAAAGAAGACTAATGAAGTGTCGTATATCTATCGGAAGACATGCCTTGTTTTTTAAGGAAAACATTGTCTAAATATTTTTTACAATTACAAACATTATTTTATGAAATATTTTACTATGTGTAAGAGAAAATAAATAAAAAATTTTTGAATTCTAATCTGACAACAACCTAGTCCTTTATGTAAATTGTTATCCGAGTGTGAGAGCCCTTATAGGTATACTGTGGTTCACAAGAGATTCATTTTCAAAAAATAATAATAATAATTGTGTTACAATCAAATGCATGAAAACTGTTCTAGGTACATTCAAAGCATCCAAACCACAAAATTAAAGGAAGAAAATATCGTAAATATTTCAGTTTGCCAGTTTGCTTTGAAAGTCCTAATTTTATCTGTAAGATATCTAGATACATAACGGTTTAAGTCATTAATTGTGGTCATTGGCCTTTCTCCCAGATTCTATTAAAAATAGATTGTAACTTATATTGAAATGTTTTATACCATTTTACAGCTGACTTAATTAAATTAACACAAATTTATATAGGATATTATTAAAATAGGTATACCAAAATTATCCTTTTTATGAATCCCACTTATGTGAGGTTTATAATTTAACAGACTTTTATTCATTTCAAAATTACTTATATAATAATATGTAAGTAGGTATAAAATCATCTCAGGTACTTAATATTTGTATCCTTGGAGTTAAATCGCAATTATTCTAATATCCAAACGGACACAAACATTTCAATTAGAAGATATCATTTAACAGTTTTGATGTACCTAGGTAGTTGCGTTGATTGAATAATAACCCCCGCACTTAGTATTTCCGGACCGGACGCTGGTTCTTTCCGGTAAAAAAACAGGACGAAATCTCATCGAAATTAAACTTCTAAGGACAAAAGATGCCAAAGGTGGAGTGATCACGCATTTTATAAGTACCTTATTTCACGTTGAAATAAAAATGACCTTTATTAGGGTTTAATCAAGGTAAATGTTTAAAATGAGTACCTCTCACTTTCTTATATTGACATCAGCATGTTGACAAATGCATGTGACGATACATACGCCAAGTGATGTGATACTTAGATCTTAGATATTGAGTGTGTTTTCGTTGTCTTCAAATGTGTAGCTCTCTCTCATACACAACGGACAAGCTCTTTTCTAGTGGTTATACCTACTTTATAGCATGATGAAGTATTGATAATGAAAACTGTGAAAAAAAATTCAAAAAGGGGCCGTCAATTTTCCTTTGAAAATAGGTAAAACATTTCCGAGCGAGTCAGTTTTTTTTAAATATGAAGCAAAATATTGATTTCTTTTAGGTTACATCTCTTTGAAATGTCGTCTTAGATATGATTTTTACAAATGAAACTTGAAATATGTCGACAATTAATTTTCCACCTGATTTGAAAAAAAATATATTTATAAATTTTAAAAATATTGTCAAAAAACACATCTTCCGTAATTTTTGAATTTTTTTTCACAAATTTCAATAGCAATTTTTTTGCATCTTATTTAAATACAGTCACTTGGTGCCAAAGAGAACCTACCGAAACTTCGAACTAATTCTATAGATGCTTCTAATTTTTTTTTTGCGGATTCTTAAACTTTAGGGTACGAATTTTAAATATTAAAAAGGAATAAAAGGAATAAATGTGAAGCTCAAAATTTAATACTGGCTTAAGTATTAAGAATTAGTTATTAAAAAAATTCACGTATCACGTGTTTAAGGTCGCTGATTACGAATCTCAAGTTAGAATTTTAGAATTCACGATTCCACCCCTAATATGGCCGATATAGGTTGCAAATTTTTATATTTTAGTAGGACATAAAACTTATATCTTTTATTTTGAGAAATTAGGACCTTCTTAGCAGATTGTTACATTTTTAGACTTACTTAAAACTCATCCCCTATAAGAAAAATAATTGCTCTTAACCCTAAGAGAATATTGGTATAGGGGGGTTTTTTTGGGATGAAATTCGACGATCTACACGTTCCAAGAATCACTTTTTTTTGAAACCCCTGAGTGAAACTCACCAACAACGAAAAAGCACCCTTATTCCTTCTTTTTAATATTTGATATTTGACCCATTTTGAATCAAACTATCCAAAAATATTTGAATTTAAAATAGCTATAGAATTAGTTCGAAGTGAGATCACCAAGATAACGGGAAATAGTAGATAAACTTAAATTTTAAGGGAGGTGAATTATCTACCTGTGGGCTACACTTTAATTTAATAATAAACCGTTCATCATCATTATATTCATTTTGGAATGAATCATACGTCATCACATCAGATAATATAATTAATTGTAAAATAGTTTTTTTATTTATTTCAGAACCTATTAGTACCTAAGTTACCACCAACATTGTACCCATGTACTTACTCGGACATGAGTTAAACGGGCATTTTAGGAAATAGTAGGTAATATGAAATCCAAAAACTCTTTCTAATTTTCCCATAGAAATTTGAAAAAATTCCTCACAATATTTTTGTGCTTTGAAGTATGTCTAGAAGAGAGTATTTTCCTTAATATTAAAGCGTTTATCTAAGAGGAATCACTGAAAAATTCGTTTACTCTAATTTAGTAAGTACATCGTTCATTTTAAAATCAAAAAGGATAGTCAATTGTTCGTTTCCTCGATTGCTTAATCAATATCCTTTGTACTTCTATTCACAAACTCTTACTCTTATATCTCACAAATGAATACAAATATTTTTTTAGCAAATTTTTAATTGAAGGGAGGTCCTCGAGGATCGAACGTCCCAGGAGAATAGGGCCAATAACTCGGTGGCGGAAACAGACCAGGTTGTGAATGTTGTGTAGTTGGAGGAAGTATACTAGGTATTCTGGGGTTCGTGGGGTGACCAGTTGGGTAGAGTGCAGCACCAAGTTCGCTCTGATGAGGTTGATATTTGTGGTAAGCTGGCATTAGTTCGCCTTGCCCCTGAGCCTGTGCTTGGCAAGCAGCCATGAGGCCATGGAAGTCGAATTTGTAGGCGTATCTTTTCCCGTGGACTTTTGACATTATGTTTTTATCATAGTAGTATCTGTAATAAAAAAAATAAGTTATATATTTCTGTTTGCACGTTTTCTATGAAGATTGGAATTCTTCGGATGTCTTTTTTTAATTTAATAAGAAGGCTTTTTTCTCTTCCTTTTCTTTCTTGGGATTTATTGCCAAATTACGGCAAATCCCTATTCAAAAAAGTTTAAGCTTTAGTTTTTTATGTAATGTGTAAAATTACACGGCTTTTATGCCGAGACAGGCATTCCTAGGTAACTGAAAGAAAGACAAAAGACATATTTTAAGCTTTATTCCTCAACAACATAATTATTTTCCTAAGTATCTAATATACTTAAGAAAAAAAGTTTAAGAAGTGGTTGATCCGGTCATCTCCGTCAACTTTTCAATCAATCATCATCATTTTGATTCAATAACATTTTGAAGAATTTCTGGTAAGAGATGATATACCTACCTACTACCTACAAGGCGACACTTCGAACCAAAAAACGTATAGAATATGCAATTTAAAAATTGAGGGAAGTAGAGCAATGACAATCGTAAATATTCCCACACCAACTGAAGAAAAGCAATGGAACCAAAGAACAGATATTATGAAGAATTTGAGGTACTACCTAATAGAAAGTAAGTGAATTATCAGATAATGATGTAAATAATTATGGGGCACGCGAATGCTAAAGTGGACAGAGAGGAAGTTTATACGAAAATCACTGGTGGCGAAAGCAAGCATGAAGGAAGTAACAACAATGGGTCGAGGCTGATATTGCAATAGAAAATTCGATGAAAATAATGAGCACACATTTTAAAAGAATGGACATCCATAAGGGGACATGGATAATACTGGGAAGGAACAAAACAAACCAGATTGATCATGTGCTAATTCAGGGAAAGTGCACAAGGCTGATAACTAATGTAAGAACTTTTAGGGATACAGAAACCCGATTCTAATCTTTTTTAGTTCAGGTAAAAACAAAATATAGGGGAGGAAAGAAGCGAGAAAAGAGAAATACAACTGAGAAAAAAGATAATAAGGAAGATTGACGAAATAAAGTAGTGATATCTACAGGAAAAATATTAAAGAAGTATACTTATTTAATAATAATGGCACTCAAACTGAAGAGGGAATAAAAGAAAGGTGCAACAAAATGGAAGGGACCATAAAAGTAGCGACCAAAAATAACAAAATTTCTTCTCTTAAACTTGTCGACGTTTCGTCAAACATATTGACTTTTTCAGGACACTAAAAAGTAATATTAGATGTAATGAGATTTTTTTAAAAACACAAACGAAACGTTAAAAAATAAGAAATAAATTACACAATTAAACACATTAAAAATTACTTACAATATTGTAGGTACCTACATGGATAAAAGAAAAATTACCTAAGTAGGCATTATCAAATTTGAAGTAGAAATGCCTACTTAATTTTTTTTATCCATATCTATACAATATTGTAAATAATTTCTTTTTAATGTGTTTAATTGTGTAATTTATTTTTTATTTTCTAACATTTCGTTTAGTGTCCTGAAGAAGTCAATATATTTGACAAAACGTCGACAAGTTTAACTAAAAAAAATTTTGTTTTAATTTTTATGATCCCATCACCAACTAAAAAAAATTATTGTAATTATTCATTGGATCGCCATACAAATCTTAATATATTTTATTATACCTATGTCAGGAATTAATCAGGAAATAATGATATCGGTTAAATGGCCGCCGCGGCTTCTTTAACAGCTCTATATTCTTTTGCCAAAATTTTTCAGGAGGCTTCGCATAATTCTGGCTCTATTTCAGAAATAACTTTTTTTTAAAGAGTAGGTCTTTTTATGTACTTTTTTGTGAACATATACCAGAATCTGTTTATCAAGATAAAATGTCGTTTTTTTTTTAATTAAAAAAAATAATAATTTCACTTTTTTGACATTTTCTCATCTTTTTGTGCCAGATTTTCATATAAGTTTTGTATAAAACGAAATTCAATATGAAGATTATGTGGCAGTTAAAATAATTATTTGAAAAGGATAAATGTTTAAGGGCAACTTTGTTCGACGCTATCGAATGGACATTAAAATAGCTTTCGTAAGGTGTATTATTATATTTACTTTTGTTTTACTATACATATAAAATACGCAAAGTAGGTATATAATATACCTACCTATAATCCCACTAACCTATACCTACCTACCTATACATAACCACCATGTTAAAGGTAACAATTTTAATGTGTTCATGAAATATTATAAGTATTTCCGTTATGATAACTAACATTGATATATCGAAGAAATATTAAAATGTAAAATATTTAATAAATGTTTACCTATGCAATATTAACTCGATGTTACTAGAAAATATTTCTATATAATATCATACGATACACCTTGTAAATCTATTGTAATACATTCTCTTAAATGTATCAACATTTTTTCTTAAATGTTTACAAAATGTTATACAAATATAATTTGTAATGTTAAACTGAAATATTTCATATATGTTAACATTAAATATGTTATAAATAGCACTTTATACATTATAAATAATATCCATTTGATTGTAAGTATATTCGAAGTAAATGTTGTGACTCATCTGTAATTGCCGAACTCATTTCGTTCGTCCGGTCTACCTACAGACTCGTTACAAAAGTAGGATCACTTTTACTCCTAATAAAACAATATACCTACTATTTTTTAATTTTATTAAATAATGATTAAATATACCTAGGTATATGTAGGTACTTGCATATTCTAAAAATTTACATTAAGAAGATTTTACTTTATGAAAAAATTGTAATACTTAATAATACTTAATTTTTAATATACTTACATCTATATAAATACCTGTTTGCCACAAACGTTACAAGAAACTGAATCGTATACGCAAATTTTGGCTTCTAGCACGTGCGCGAACCACTTTGTGAAATAGAAGAAAATATTTATGATTCTAATGTATGATGCAAGTGAAAATAGTGATTTAAATGACTCTAATTATGGTAAAAAAAGGAAGACTAAATACTAAAGCTTATATTCTTACCTAGGTATACCTTGTATTTTATATACAGGGTGTTTCAGTTAAAAGTCCCCGGGCCAATATCTCGAAAAATAATAATGATATTTTATTTTTGTAAATGGAGGATGATAGATACCAAAGGAGGCATTAAATAACTGTAGTTAGAATTTTTCCTCTACGGTTCACAAAGATGGCGCTGCGATGCAAAATTATTTTTCGATGGCTGGAACCTTGAAACATGATTCATGTGATTAAGGGATAATTTATGAATAATTTTGATGGTATAGAGAAATTCAATAACTCCGTGTGGAGTTATTGAATTTTTTTTTTCATTTTTTCAGTACACGTAAATCCTGATAAATTTCTGTAACTTTTTTATTAACAGACTGTCGGTTACTTGAAACTTTTTTCACGTTAAGGAAAGTGCTCTGATGCACTAATACAAAATACAAAAACGTGTGTAGCACTTCCGGTTAAGCTGGAACTAATAAGGCCCTGCTAAATTTTAAATACAATAATCTGTATGTTATTACATATTTCAAAGTTATTTATTTTTTTTATCTCTTCTAATAAAAATGTTCCTAAAACCTGAAATAGGTAAGATAATAGATAAAGGAAATACTCACTAATTTTATGATGAGCTAAATTAAACTTAATAATTTGATAACAAGCATAAACAAAAGTTTTATTAACAAGAATAAACAATAAAAAATTTCTAGAATATGCACTACAAGCTTTTGTTATATAACTGTCAAAATTAAAATTTAATTTCAAGGCCAACTAATATCTCAAAAGTTTAATTTAGCTCATCATAAAATTAGTATTTCCTTTATTATCTTATCTAAAAAAAATTCAATAACTCCACAAGGGCTGGTTTTTTCGAAATTTTCTATACCATCAAAATTGTTCATAAATTATCCCTTAATCACATGAATCATGTTTCAAGGTTCCAGCCATCGAAAAATAATTTTGCATCGCAGCGCCATCTCTGTGAACCGGAGAGGAAAAATTCTAACTACAGTTATTTAAAGCCTCCTTTGGTATCTATCATCCTCCATTTACAAAAATAAAATATCATTATTATTTTTCGAGATAATGGCCCGGGGACTTTTAACTGAAACACCCTGTATAGGTGTAAAATAAAGTACCTACCTAGGTAAATACATACACCTTACGAAAGCTCTTTTAATGAATTGAATTTCTTTTTATACAAAACTTATAATATGAAAATCTGGCCTAAAAGATATAAAAAAATGTCAAAATAGTGAAATTAAATTATTTTTTTTAAATTAAAAAACGACATTTTAACTTGATAAACAGATTCTGGTATAGGTAGTATGTTCATAAAAAAGTACATAAAAAGACCTAGGTACTCTTTAAAAAAAAAAGTTTACCCTACGACCATTTTGCATTAAATGCCAAGCGTTTTAATTTTTTTCGAACATTTCAATTTTTTTTTATATATTTAATCACGTATTTATAGCAAGAAAATACATATTTTCTCCAATTTTCGTAAAGATCAGAAGATACCCCACATTATTAGTAAAAAAAATAAACTAAACAACTAGGATTTTTTGAGGTTAGGTTGCTAATTTTTTCGGCTTTCGGCAGAAAACAAAGAAAGAAAAAAATTCAACTTCCCGATTACATCACTTTTCAACAATTACCTACTTATTTTGACTAATTTCCCTCCACTATTAGGGTACAAACCGCCCAAACCGGCAACGGCGATATGCTGGAAATTGAAGAAGACTGCGTGCGTCTAGGTATATAGAAACCCTAATTAGTAAGGGATCCAAGCCTTCAAAACACGTCAAAATCGTCAAGTAACCCATTCCAGCAAGGTAAATAATATTTGGGAACAAATTTGGAAAGAGGGTCCCTAGGGGCATCAGAAATTGTTTGTTGGACTTTTGTTGGCTCTTGCACAACTTCTCAAAACGAAAAAAAGATGGCGTAATGGTATTTCATGAATACGTGTTTTTAAACGTTCACCTTCCGCTAAAAAAATAACTATTAGCGATATTGATCTGATTTTTGTTATTTATATAGTAGAATCATGAGCGCCTCTATATGTAGCAATGAAATATAAAAATCGCTTGCAGTTCTTTTTTTTAATAAGTCCTAAAGTTACAGCAACGAAATTTGTGTATTGAAAATTTCGACATATGGGAAACTATATTAAATGTTAAAAATTTGTACACACTATATGTGGACAAAATATGGTCCGAAGATCGAAAAAGTTTTTTAAAAAAAAATCAGGTCGGTATATTACACTGTTTGAGAGTTATCGATTTTTTAAAGAGACAGTTGTTTACGTTTGCGGAACTCCTAGTAGTATTCAGCTGTTTTCTGGCGCGCGCGTTGCCATCCAGCTTATTGTAATGCATAAATAATTTGCAGATAGTAGGATAAAACAGCTTTTGGAAATGAGTGATTGTTATTGAAATTTTTACAAATTATGTAAAATTAAAGTCACATTTGACAGAGGATTATGAGGGTGTTGTTGATAGATAAATAAATGATTAGATTATTTACTATCCCATTATTTAGGTACATTATGTACAAATGGTAAGACATTTTACAAAAAATGTAAAAAAAATATATAAACACCTATACACAAGTCATTCAATTGCAAGCAAGCACTTACGTATTCCTAGTCTGAATCCCTGTCTGACAAGAGCTGCTCCGTATTATTTTTGCCTTTAAAACAATTATATTGTAGGGAAAGGCTGCACATGTACGCAACAGAACACCAAATGCACGCACATTTTTTGTCACACTTTACTTTACAATTGCACTTTTTAATTTTTTTTAGAATAGGTAGTGGTTTTTTGTCATCATTTGCGGTTTTATTTCATTATCCTCCATCACATATCCAAAATTTATGGGAGAAGGTAAATTTGGAAGGGGATGGGTGGGACCGCTTGAAGACTAAAATTTGTTATAATAACGCACGTTTTAAATGCAGTAAGAAAGCGTTTTTAATAGGAGGTAGCGAACGTAAGTCACCCTGGCTAATAGAAAAGAAATGCTGCCTTAGCAAATCCAAGGATTTAAAGTCACTACGGCACTATAGATTCACAAAGAACTTAAAAGCATCTTCAATTACACAATCATCAATTGCAACGCAATATAAAAAAAAATTGCATCGCCGTATAATAAAAATAAAGCAAACCTTTTAAAATACATTTCCAAATTGTGGTGTGAACAAGGAATATGTTGCATATCAATGTAGCCTTATATTTAGGAGGCACATTTGATGACTTATATAAATGTGTTAAAATATCTAAAAATGAGTGCTCTACCGTAATAAATCTAAAGTGCAATCATGAAGAAGCGGACACAAGAATATTTACACATTTAAAATTTGAAGTTTAGGAATTGCGTATTGAACGAGCGTTAATAGAAGCCACTGATACGGATATAAATTTTTTAAGTATGTTTAATTTGTGCAAAATAGAAAATTTAAAAGAATTATGGGTATACAAGTATGGTAGAAAAGGTTATATAGCAATTCACGAAATCAATAAAAAGTTAGATGAAAAATATGAAGAAAAAAATAAACTTCTGGACAATTATTATTGAACTGCATATTCGGATTATTTCTTCAAATTTTGGAATATGATATCTCTACAGGGAAGAAAATTATGGAGTTGCGGTTTTCGGCATTTTGTTGCAAATTTTATTGACAATAAGCGGTTTTATCTGTTGGAATGAGCATTTGCAATAAATATCGTATACAGCGCCTAATGCAAGACCCGTCCAAAAATGGAAAATGTCATTGACACCGAGAATTTACAATAGCGGTTTTCAATTTGATTTTGTTATATAGGGGCAATCTACTAACTATTTACAAAAAACAATTTAGTCTCTTTTTAAATCTGCAATATTTAAAAAAATATAGCGATTTCTTTTGAAAAAAATCATATTTTTCTCATTACTGACTTGTAACTTTCCACTCAAGTGTTTAATGGGATATTTTTATTCGTCACTTTCTTATGTATAGGTATTGGTAACTATACCCATATATCAATATTGATTTAATCTTATTGCGTTTAAAAAATATTAAAATTATGGAATATTCACGGAAAAAAATCGTAAATCTGAATATTGGTTATAAATGGAACCCCCCCCCCCTCTTAACTTCGTTATTTTTTGAGACAAGAAAAAAAAATTATAATCAAAAGTTTTAGGGCATTCTATGAATTTTCTTGCTAAAAAATATTAAAATTATGGAATATTCACGGAAAAAAATCGTAAATCTGAATATTGGTTATAAATGGAACCCCCTCCCTCTTAACTTCGTTATTTTTTGAGACAAGAAAAAAAAATTTAATCAAAAGTTTTAGGGCATTCTATGAATTTTCTTGCTACCATATTCAATAGTATACAGGGTGCCTCATAAAAGCCGGACAACCCAAATTTATGTTATTTTAAATGAAACACCCTGTATATTTTTGAATATTATGAAAGTCCTGTATATTTTTGAATATTATGTATATTTTTAAATATTATGAAAGTCCTCGTTTTCGTAATTACAAAAATGTATAATATGTTGACATTTACTGTGGCCATTTTCGGTATACAGCGGCTTCTATTTACATAAAAATCGAATGAGAAACAGTATGCCATGATTTTCAAAAACAAAAAGTTGTAGAAAATGTATTGATGAAAATTGGGGACATGTTGAAAAATTATTACAATAACTTTTTAATCTTTGGTATTATAGAATCTTGTTATTAATAAAAATTTCGTACTGTTTTTGTTTATTGCAAAACTGAAATATTGATCTATCAAAATTACACAGGGTGTTCCGTTAAAAAAAACATAAAATTTCTTTGTGCCGATTTTATGAAGCACCCTGTATACTATTATATATGGTTGAAAAAAAAAATCATAGGGCATGCCCTTTTTTTCAAAAATTTTTTTTATCTCAAAAAATAACGTAATAACTGTACATGTGCAGCCTATATATATTTTTTTTACAGTTTTTGTAAAATGTCTTACCATTTGTACATAATGTACCTAAATAATGGGATAGTAAATAATCTAATCATTTATTTATCTATCAACAACACCCTCATAATCCTCTGACAAATGTGACTTTTATTTTACATAATTTGTAAAAATTTCAATAACAATCACGCAATTCCAAAAGCTGTTTTGTCCTACTATCTGCAAATTCTTTGTGCATTACAATAAGCTGGATGGCAACGCGCGCGCCAGAAAACAGCTGAATACTATAAGGAGTTCCGCAAACATAAATAACTGCCTCTTTAAAAAATCTATAACTCTCAAACAGTGTAAGATACCGACCTGATTTTTTTTTTTTAAACTTTTTCGATCTTCGGACCATATTTTGTCCACATATAGTGTGTACAAATTTTTAACATTTAATATAGTTTCCCATATGTCGAAATTTTCAATACACAAATTTCGTTGCTGTAACTTTAGGACTTATTAAAAAAAAACTGCAAGTGATTTTTAAATTTCATTGCTACAGATAGAGGTGCTCATGATTCTACTATATAAATAAAAAAAATCAGATCAATATCGCTAATAGTTATTTTTTTAGCGGTAGGTGAACGTTTAAAAACACGTATTCATGAAATACCATTACGCCATCTTTTTTTTCTTTTTGAGAAGTTGTGCAAGAGCCAACAAAAGTCCAACAAGCAATTTCTGATGCCCCTAGGAATCTTCTTTCCAAATTTGTTGCCAAAAATTATTTACCTTGTTGGAATGGGTCATTCCGTTTTTGAGAGCTTTGGATCCCTCACAGATAAGCAGAGAAGAAATAGAAACTAGTCTTCTAAAAGCATATTGTGAGGCACTATGTTAAACGCCTTGACCATGCATCAAGGAAAATGGTTAAATATTTCCTCGACTCAATAACTCACCCACAGCCTTTCTAACAAAATATAAAGCAGCATTTTTTTATTCGTATATCTAGGTATAACAAGAAATACGTAGTTATCTATATATAGGTACGTTCATGTTTTAGTTACTAAATTTACTTACCATTATACCTATTTAGTACTACACTCTCTTCTATCTTTCATAATACTTATTATGTAAAATAAAAAATATAAATAAGTAGATACCAGTTGTTTTACCAATTATAACGAACACCGGATATAACGAACCATTTTTGCTAGGTAGGTAGGTACCTATATCTTTCGAGTTCGTTATAACCGGAATTATCAACACGTAAATTTAACGCTCAGTCTGCAACGTTTTGTTACCTTTTTCAATTAAGAAATCTAAAAACCCACGAATAAAAATATCTGTGACAACCTTTCCCAGTAGGGGAAGGTTGCCTAAAATGGAATACTTAAGGTATGACGAGGTCTTAAAAACGTATTGTGCTTGCAATTAAAATACCTATGTGACAACTCAAACTCAACTTTGTTCAAATAATAACATAATTGAAGTAAGGTGTGTTCGGGTAATATGGCCCGGTCGAAAATATGGCCCATATTAAATAAAATACTTCTAAAGCGCTATCTATCCATCAAAACTTCAAACTTAGGTTTGTATTTACATGCTCTACCTAATACCTGTAATACAATTTCAGTTGGTTCGTTGAGTAGTTCCTTATTAGTTGTTGACCAAAACAGGATTTTTGCGGCTAAAGTTATTATTTTTGCCTTCGTTGAAACACTTGTCGTTTTAAACGCAATTAAAACACAGTTAAGGCAATGATATTGGTAGAATCTATGGTTCATTTATATCTAATTTTTAATTACTATGTTCGTGTGGAAGAATTCAACTGTATAAGCCTTAAACTCAAAACTAAATTTCTGTGCAATCAGAAATATGGCCCACAACAAATAATAATAATAATAATAATAATAAACGTCTTTATTAGTGAAATAATTACATTTCATTAAGGGCGAAGTTTGTAGTCTACAGACTACACTCTTCCACTTAACCCTTACCATATAGGATTTCACAATGTATTTCAAAAACTAATAATTAATATTTTACACCTATATTACAATCTATTAAGTGTTCACTAGAACCGATAAGATGAATACATCAACTATTGACTATGTAACAATTTTTGTTTAATTTTGTATTTAAATGAATTCAAAGCAAATTTTTTCAAATCCGAATCAATGGCATTATAAAAGTGTACAGAATTATACGTGAATGATTTCCTAAATATTGCAGTGTTATGATTAGGCATAGTAAGAGTTTGATAGTTTCTAACATTACGATCATGAGATTCATCTCTAAACAACAACTTTCTTCTTAAATAGATAGGTATAGATGTTGACAACAAACGATGTACGAATGTAACTAAATGATATTTGTAATTATTTTCCATATTTAACCAATGTAATTGTCGAAATTTTTCTGAAATATGATCGAACTTTCTCAGACCATTAATAAACCGACAGCAGGTATTTTGTACCTTTTGGATACGTCTCTTAGTGTTGAAATCCAAGCACGAATAGTATACTATGTCAGCATAGAAGAAAATTGGAAGCACCATTGTCTCGCATAATTTTTTCCTGGTTTTGTAATTAAGAATATGCTTATTTCCGTACAGTAGTTTTAATCTTACGTAAGACTTTTTTATCAAACTATTAACATGGTTATTAAATTTTAAATTAATATCAATTGTAACTCCTAAATTTTTTGCACTATCTACAAATAATAACTTTTCATTGTTAATCATAATGTTTAAATTCAAGCTAAGAAAATCATAATAATTCTTTTGGCAGAATAACATTTGAGCTGTCTTTTTTGCATTGAGTTTCAAATTATGTTTTTTACAGTTTACAACTATTTGGTTAAGATCTTCATTAATATTTTTAGATACTGTTTCATAATCTTGAAAGCTAAACTTGCATGGTATAAATAAGTTGACTGTCATCTGCATAACAATGAACTTCTGAAAACTTTGTATCAGCATAAATATCCGACGTGTAGATAAGGAATAGAAGGGGCCCCAGTATGGAGCCCTGTGGAACTCCGGACGTTACTAATTCTGAAGATGATAAGCCTACTTTTGTACGAACTATTTGACGACGATTTTCTAAATATGAAAAAAAGAACTGCAGTGAAATTTCGTCCAATCCATAATATTTTAATTTTGCAACTAATAGATTATGGTCCACTGAGTCAAAATAACTGGTGGGAGATCCTGTAAAATTTCTGACTTTGCAAGTCTAAAACAGCCCAAAATTACCAGAAGAAAGGCAATAAATTATCAAGCACAGCTTTTAAAAAGAGGCGTTTTTGACAAAGAAAGAACTCACGTATGGCAAATGAAATTGCCTCAACGGATAGCTGGCATTGTTTTTTATGCAAAAAGAACGTGCGCTGGACTTATTGTCGAGGATACGGATGACTTTGCGTATCCAAACTGTTCTTAAAACAAGTGTTTCTATTAATAAACTCGTTTAGACTTAAGTGGGCCGTATTTCCAGCGAAGGTCTGAAATATGGCCCGATTGCAAACTCTTAGTTTTTTCTTTATATCTGTGAATATTGTTTATGTTTTTTTGTTCTTTATACAGAATTCGACTTTATATAACTATGTTGATGTTTAACGATCCGTTGAAAGTTTTGAAATAAATATGTTTTTTATATTTTTTCTATTATTAAAGTGAAAGTGGGCCTTATTACCCGAACACACCTTACTTAAAACTTCTAAACTTTTAACAAAAAAAAATATTTTCTGAAACAATTCTTATTTCCCATTTTAGGAATACTTACTTACTATGTATCTAAAATGGGATTAGCAGTGACTCTAAAATGGGATTCCACATGTACCTACCTATGAGCTAAATCACACTTGAACTGCTTTACGTACCATCAGCTTCGTTGCATTATTCGCTTTGACAAACGGTACACTAAATCCTCCTGCTTTATTTTAAAAAAATTCTAGATGCATCATAATAGAACATCGGATTCTCTTCATTTTCGACATTTTGTTCTTCCTCTAGAGTTTTTCTTTTCCACGGTAGTCCTCTCATTGGTCTTTTTTTATTCTATTAAGTTCGTTTTCTTTACCTGTCATTTTCTTTCCACTTCTGCTTTTCTTTCTAGTCCTACTCTACGCAATTTTCGCAGTGTACTCAATATCCTATTTTATCAACCACCGTTTCAGAAGCGACTAACAAAACAACCTACGTACCGAACTTGGCAATTTTGTAGGCAAAGTGATTGTTTATAAAACTAAAGTAGGTATAAGTATAAAAAAAAACACCGCCCTAATCGCATTACTTAATCAGGCATTATCCTTACGTTTCTATGCCAAAATTGTTCCTAACAAAACTGTTAAAACTAAAAAAATGTACCTTACTTTAATTCTTATTTAGGTATAATAAAATTACAACTTTAAAATATATTTTCTTTTAATCAATTTTAATGAAAATTAAATGAAACTTCCGATTTTCCATCACAATAATATTAGACTGGATAAATTACAATATTTTATATTGGTATTACTTAAACGCAAAAATGTCTTATAGTTTTCTTATATACGAGTAGGTATTCTCTGCTGCAATAGTGCAATTGCTAGTTCCTCCTCTGTGATGGTGGATGACTGTCAACCTATATTATACTTATATTTTATATATTTTTTTACCTGAGAGCCCTGCTGAGCTTATCGTAGTTCATGTTCGGTTTGGATTTACGTTCTCCCCATCTTCTTGCCACCTCGTCGGGGTCAGTGAGTTTGAACTCTCCATTGGTGCCTTCCCACGTGATACACGCCGCATTCGACGAATCGTTGAGGAGTTCGAGGAGGAATTGCCACAGTTGGATCTGGCCGGAGCCCTGCGCTACCAATCGACTAGTTGCGGCGTTCAGCAGCTGGTAGGGGTCTGCTGAAACAACAAGGAACCATCTTTATTAATTCTTTTCTTAACCGGGCAGCTTTCTTATCATCTTAAAAAGATAAGCGGTCAGATAAAAGTACGCCTCTATAGTATTTTCACATATCGAACAAATTTCATGTCTGGGCAATAACTGAAAGATGTGAAAAATAATGTCACTAGCAGTGTATTTTTCATTTCATTGATCTTACAAAAATATAAATAGTTTGCTTTAAATAAAACAGGAATCAACGATTTATCTTAATGTTACACTATAAAATATCAGTACCTAATTTGTAGTTAATAAATAGGTATATGCGTTAAATAAGAAAAATGAGAGAACAGGAATTCCTTTTGGATTTAGGATTTTGAAAGAATCAAGATAAATCATATTTCAGACTAATCATTTTAAAAAGTACCTAATCACTTTCAAATCAATTAAAAGTCGATACATATGCGACATATTTGACTGTAGATTAAATGTTAACAACTAGAAAAAGAACCTCATCGTTATTAAAATAATCAAAAGCTGATCAAATAGTTAAAAAGTATATTTTTATCAAAAATAGGTAAATTCACTGAAAAGAGTAAGTTGGAAGCACTAATCCTAATTGTAAACGAAAATCTTAGTAATTTTGATACATTACTCTATTTTGTAAAAAATAATAGGTAGGTTACACTTGAGTAAAAAAGTTGTCTAATCGTCAATATTTTGACATAAAAGACATGAAAATTGTTGAAGATGTTTGAAATAATTTTCGATTCACAGTACGGTCCATCGCAATAGGAACAACGACGTGTAACTACACATAAGTATACGAAGATTAAAGAAATCAGATCCAATGAATGCTTATTGCTCGTGAAAAGAATTATTGCCAGGAGCGGATTACCTATACAGGGTGAATCTTAGAGTGGCGGCCATATTTATAGGAGGCGACACCGTTCACTATGGGAACACAAAACTACAATTTTTTTTTTTAACGCGCTATGAAAATGAATATTGTTTAAACCCTTTTTATTTGAATTTGGGTACCCCGCCAGTGGAATGCGCTAGCGAGAGTTTTATATCATCTACACTTGGCAACACTGTCGACCGGTCACACGTAATGCAGTAGTGCTTGCCCAGCGGCGCCGGAATTACAGGAAACTTGAATCGCAAATTTTTTTCAAAAATTCATAACGGCCATTTTACAACCTACAAAAAAAAAAATTCGGATTCATGTTCATGACGACTAGTACTATTAACCCAAAAAATATGGCCGCCACTCTAAGATTCACCCTGTATAGCGGCCACCCTCCTCGACCCTCGTCCTATTAGTAACGAATTAAACACGGGACGATGTAGTGTTTTATCTAAAAATAATGATTCGTTACATATTTTGTCATTTTTAATTTGTTAAATGAAAATATTGTATTAGTTTCTCGAAACAATCAAGCAATTCTACAAATTAAATTAATTTTCAAATAATAAAATAATTTTGAAATCTGTAGATGGGAATAGGGAGTAGGTACTAGATGAGAGGTACGGATCTATTTTCGAATGCCTGAATCATATTATTCGGGTGATACTTTATTTCTTGCAAATTGGAAACTTTCATTTTTTATCTCGCATACTTAGTATAGGTACAAATTATTTTAGTCTCTGCTTGATAATCTTAATCTTGTATTGTTTACAATACAGCCACAACAATGTTTGGGCGCCCTTGGTACTTGCTCTGGTTTAGCTTTTTTTCAAACTATAGTAGGTATTGTTTCTCAGAGCAAAATGAGGTAGGTATAGCGTTGTATGCTTCCGAGGGGTTTAATCGTCGCACATCGGAAATCTGCATAATATTGCCACTTGATTCCTATCATGCAAGAACGAAAGTCAGCTGGACTGGACAATATTTCTGTTCCCATTTAGACGAATCGGACTGTCTCATATCCTACCTATCTATTATTTTATCACTAATTTCCCCAAGATATCGCCTATGTAACTAAAATTTAGGAAATCATGTATACTTACCTACCTACTACATACACAATTTAATTGTAAGCAGCAATTCAATCCTTTGAAATATGTAAAATGTAGATACCTAAATTATTATCCATCAATAGATAATTTAGGTACCTGCATGAAACTGATTTTTATTTATTTTAACAAAAAATATGAGCAATATTTTACAAATTATACTTAATAGGTAAATCCTGAATGAAGTCTTAATTAACTCATAACCTAATGTGCTTTAGTACCTATATCAAGTTATCAAGTGTTTTTGGTTCGAGATCTTGGTCGATTTATTATATTTTTATCCCGGGTGTAAACGAATAGTGGGCCACCCCTGTAACTTCCTCGTTTTTAAAGATATCGGGATAAAATTTTGTATGGTGAAATTAGGTAAGATTTCCAACTTTTTGAGATCTATCCGCCATATTTGTCACTTCCGGTTTCACCGGAAATGGCCCCAATAGTCTTTTCTAAATGGACCACCCTGTATGTTTTTACATTTTTTAAATAAAGATCACATTTTGGATACATTTATAGATACTATTTTGAACAATTTATACAGGGTTGCAAGAAAAATAATTCGAATTTTAGTACTCAATCTAGATGGCTGCGAATATGTTAAAATTATTTTTGTTCCAATGTAATTCATATAAAATATACGAAAACATCAATATGTCCAATAATACCTACATTATACAGGGTGCTCTAAACTCATTAATATCACATTTTTCAAAATAACTCTTCTTTTTTAAATATTATGATATGGGCCACCCGGATATTCAGAAATCTTTATTTAGTAGGGGTTAAACGGTACCAAAAGTTCCGTAATGTGTAATCGTTACCGGCAGGAATGACAATTTTTCTTAAGAAATTTATGATTTATATCGAAGTTCAATTAAATTTTGATCAACCCTGTATATTTGTGTTAATTAGAATGGGCCTCTGGCTCATTCTTGTTGCATATCATAAAATATTAACACAAATATACAGGGTTGATCAAAATTTAATTGAAGTTAGATATAAATCATAAATTTCTTAAGAAAAATTGTCATTCCTGCCGGTAACGATTACACATTACGGAACTTTTGGCACCGTTTAACCCCTACTAAATAGAGCTTTCAGAATATCCGGGTGGCCCATATCATAATATTTAAGAGAAAAGAGTTATTTTGAAAAATGTGATTTTAATGAGTTTAGAGAACCCTGTATGATGTATTATTGGACATATTGACGTTTTCGTATTTTGTATATGAATTACATTGGAACAAAAATAATTTTAACATATTCGCAGCCATCTAGATTGACAACTAAAATTCGAAATATTTTTCGTGCAGCCCTGTATAAATTGTTCAAAATAGTATAAATGTATCCAAAATGTGATTTTTATTTCAAAAATGTAAAAACATACAGGGTGGTCTATTTAGAAACGATTATTGTTGCCATTTCCGGTGAAACCGGAAGTGACAAATATGGCGGATAGGTCTCAAAAAGTTGGAAATCTTACCTAATTTCACCGTAAAAATTTTTTTTCTGATATCTTTAAAAAGAAGGAAGTTACAGGGGTGGCCCACTATTCGTTTACAACCGGTATAGTACTTAGATATTATACACTGTGGGCCAAATTAAATGGAACCCTAATTCCTCTTGTAATAATTTCTTTATTACTCAACGACTTTTTACCGTTTTTGGGTATGTTGTACTTAAAACTATCCGAAATGAAAGCCTGGTTCAAATGTAGCAATATTCAACTGGCTTGCAAGAAAAGGGGCATTTATTTAAAACTGTACACTTGAAGTCGTTGCAAATATTAGTCTAATAGTGTAAAATTTTCAAAGTAGGTAAAAGATATTTAAAAGCATCTAGACTAACGACTCCTATGAGATTTTAAAGATTTAAAAAGTTTTAGGTTTGAAATAGCCATTCTTGTGAAAGCATTACACGGATATCGTACTTATGAGTTTTACTAAAGACTGATGACAACAACTGTAATTTTATATTTTTCATCTCGTCGATTAATATGAGAAACTCCAAAGACCCCACTTATAAAGCCCAAAAAACCCAGTGGGCTGGGTTTTTTTAATATAAAACCCGGGTTTTTTCAACTCTGCTGCAATATTTGCAACGACTTCAAATGCACAGTTTTAAATAAAGCCCCTTTTCTTGCACGCCAGTTGAATGTTGCTACATTTAAATCAGGCTTTCATTTCGGATATAGTTTTAAGTACAACATATCCAAAAACGGTAATAAAGAATCATGGAGTAATAAAGAAATTATTACAAGAAGAATTAGGGTCCCATTTAATTTGGCCCACAGTGTATATACCTAAATGTATATCTACACCTATTTAGACGACATAAATAGGTACATACCGACATTGCATGTTTTGTAGCATTTATGATCATAAAGGGTATTGTATTGAAGCAACAATAAACGATAATGGCGATGCAGAAGGCAAAACAGTATGATAATACCTATATTAATCATAAAAGTCAAAGATGCAATAAGTAGATACTTGTTTATAACGGTCATTAAACAAGCCCATATTTATTTTCACTCTCACTATAATTAAGTAATATGGCACGCGATGCGAATATTAAATCATTAAGGTGACACAAGACAATTGATGATATTGTAGCTCTATGGTCTCTAGAAACTTGTATAAGACGTCGACTGAATTTGAACTTTTTGGCACTAATATTTGTCTATAAAAAGAAGCGGTTTTTCATTAATGTGTTACTAGTTTCAATTATTCACATAGTTTTACTTTATTTTAGTCTATGAATTCGATTAAGAAAGGACTGAAATGTGTTGATAAGATCTACCAAAATTACCCTGCATCAGTCAACAATTACTACCTATCAATTTAATCAGGTCTCAGTGTCGACTTGTCAACATTAAGTATATCTTTTTTTCTCATCCCAGACATGCCAAATATGCTATAACATGAGATTTAAGTGTTAAAATGAAATAATTTATCATATTTGCATAAAACTTCAAATGAACGAATTAAAAGGGCACAAAGCACTACACACTTTGAGTTTATCAGTACGCCAGTACGTCATGCCCGACTGATTTTAGTCGATACATATTTTTACACTTCTTACCAATAAAGTAAAAACGATAAAAGTAATTTTTTATAAATTCTTTTCATTTTGATGATCAATACGAGATCAGGGAAGTTAATGAGGATTATAGAATTCAGGTAGGTAATTATTTTATTACAACTACGTAATATTTGAAAATTTCCCCAAAAAATTAGGACGTTTTAAATCAAACTATTAAATACTATCCCGTATTCAAGTTAGGTTAATATACGTCTTAACATCCAATAGGTATATTTTGCTGCCCTGGTGGAGCTTAACCTAATCATTTATTTACATTTATTTTATTTTCTTTATAAATGAGTTGAAAAAATTATTTCAATCATTTATTTTTAGACGTTTTGAATTTTGTAATTTTAATTCAATTTTTATCATGTATTTAGAAAAGTCTAATAGATTTTATAATTGTATGTATAGAGATGAAACATCAATAGGAAGTGTGTCAAATTGGATATATATTTGTTTTTATTATGTTTGTATTAAACCTAAATAAAGTCTTTAATAAACCGAATAAGTTGCCAAGTAATTAATTATTAAATCTGAAAAAAACGTCATTTAAAAAGGGCAATAAAAGTGGAAAACCATAAATAAACAATCCATGTATGTACTTAAATATATCTGTCTGTGACATTAAGAATATTTGTTTTTTGTTTTTGATAAATTACCCTTAAATGCATTGCCCATGTATCAGCAATACAATACAAGACACGGTATAAATTTGCCCCTTTCCTAAAATCTTCAAGTTTTATTTCTCAAATCAAGATTGTCCACCCCTTTACAACAAACCAACACACTGAACATTATCAAATATCCAAATACATTCAAATACAAGATATTTATAAATACTTACCATTATAAATCATATTTGCAGAATGCAATTTATGATGTACTGATGGATGCGAACGAACTGCTAATCTTCTAGCCACTAATAAATCTTCGGGGGTACAACCCGGCAGCCTCCACATGGCTGCCAATTATACTCTTAACATTTTTTTGAAATTTAGTGTGGTAGTTTAATATTCGTAAGCACGTCACTTATGCAATTTTTTATTTAAATATTCTATTGTACTGTTGGTCAAATCCCTTGTTTACTGTCAATTTTTCTGACAGGTCTGTAAAACTGTTGCTTTTTCTGTTGTACACAATATTCAAACAGCATGAAAGGCAATTTAAATATTAGAAATGGAGTATCTGTTTGACTAACACTAATTTTTCAGTGTGCAGATTTAATTTGTTATTTCGTTTCCTCGACTGACTATTTACACATAATTTCCCAGTATTTATTAATACTACTAATACAATATTACTGAAGGAATACGTAAAATAATAATTTTGCTGGCATTTTTTTATCACTAGTAGGTATATCTATGATTAAAATGCATTCAAAAATAACATAAAGCGTTTTTATTTAACATTCTTAACCAAGTCCTAAGGTGTTTTCAATTTCATACGAATGAAAAACTAAATTATTCATTTAATAAATTTACATCCTATATATCAAGAAAAATATCCAATTACTTGCAGTTGCCATATTAATAAAATTTAAATTTCTAGTAAAGTATACAGCTCGGTATACAGGGTGGGGCAATTAATAGTGTGTCGGACTTGGATGTAATGAATTTTTTTGTTGAAATAAATCAATCTGCAGATGCATATTGAAAAAATCACTATAGTCATAATTATGAGATTATAAGAAAAAAATATGTGAATACTAGTTACGAGACATTTAATTAATATTTTTGAACCATTTTCACTTCCTAAAAATCTACAGGATGGTTAAAAATGATATTTCAACTTGCTGAAACCACATCCTATTTTGAATATTTTCAGGAAGTTTCATCAATACTAATTGTGGCAGATAGTTCTCCAGAAAATAAAGATAAATAGCTCCAGTCAACCATCAAAGAAATGTAGCCCCATTACATGTCCTCCAATAATTCCTCTCCAAACGTTTATTGACCATATGTGCTGCAAGCATAATAATGGAAAAAGTGCCTGTTAACAAATCCATTTTTATGAAAGTTGCCTCATCAGTGAATAAAATATTAGATATTGAAGAAGGGGACATCTTGCATCTTCCTTCTGGCCCAATTACAAAACTGTAGGCGCCTTTGAAACTCGTCATCAGATAGTTCCTAGTGCATTTAAATATGATATGCATGAAACTTATTTTTTTTTTAAGATTCGACCAACAGAAAATCTACTTATTCCTACTAATGAGCTCATTTTTCTTTGACTAAAATGGGGATTCTCAACCGTTGCCAACACCACAGAAAACTCATTTTCTTCATTCACAACATGTTTTATTCTTTCATTTTTTTTGGATTCTTCATTTTCCACAAATCTATCGAGTAGGTTTTGGAAGATATGCTAACGTCAGGAATCCTTCTTTCAGAATACCGTTTATAAATTCTATTGGCAAGCAAACAATTTCTGTCCGACTCGACCAAACAAAAGTCATGTCTACAAGTTCCGATTTTTTAACATTCATTTTATGAAACTCCAAATAGGTATTTTAAAATGAACGCAAATCAGAACTGACGACCAACCCAGGCAACACAGTTTGGTTTAAAATACGTTTATATACATATAAAATGGTATAAAAGTTGGTCTAGTATAATAAATATACGTTGTTCGTAAACAAAAAATAAAACAAACGTATAAAATACGTTTAATAAACGTGACAGAAATCAGGCTTGGTTGAATTATGGTATAATATTAGTTTCTTAGTTTATAATATTATATTCGTTTTTTAAATTATGTATGTATAGACGTTTTTCGTTAACATATTATAAACTAAAGTATAAAATACGTTTAATAAACGTGACTGAAATCAGGCTTGGTTGAATTATGGTATAATATTAGTTTCTTAGTTTATAATATTATATTCGTTTTTTAAATTATGTGTGTATAGACGTTTTTCGTAAACATATTATAAACTAAAGTATAAAATACGTTTAATAAACGTGATAGAAATCAGACTTGGTTGAAATATGGTGTGATATAAGTTTCTTAATTTATAATATTGTATTCGTTTTTTAAATTACTTTTGTATATACGTTTTTCGTAAACCTATTGTACACTAAAGTATAAAATACGTTTAATAAACATAACATAAATCAGCAATTGGTTGTATTATGGTGTAATATAAGTGTCTTAGTTTGTAATATTGTATTCGTTTTTTAATTATTTTTGTATAGACGTTCTATGTAAACATATTATAAACTAAAGTATAAAATACGTTTAATAAACGTGATAGAAATCGACTTGGTTGAATTATGGTGTAATACCTACCTATATCTTAGTTTGTAATATACGTATGTACATACATAAAGTATAAAATACGTTTAATATAGGCTGTCCCCCCTCTTCATTTCCGCGTACACACGTGACATACTGACGCAGTGTAGACCGCACGAACCCTGTGTACTTCTAGTGAGTTCTACTCCTAGTTTAGTGTTTAGTTTCTCTATGACTGTCTTGTGTGTTGCTATTGTGTAGTGTTGGTGGAAATAGTTACTTATTTAAATAAAGGATAATTATTTGTTTTAAATATTTTTTATTGCCCACTTCTTACAATAATTCTGAACATTTATGTTTAGTATTTTACAACTTTTGCTGCATTAATTTTATTGTTATGTAAGGAGCAAGTATTTACTTCACATTCGATACTAAATCCGGTTGACTATAAGTTTACTTATTTCTGTATTTTAAACCTAAATTTATTTCCATATTAACTACTAAGTAAATAAAAATAAACAGGATTTCGATATGTATAGAATTAACTTTAATTTAAAATATTTACCTAATCTTAATAAATACGTCTATGCTGAACTTATTTTGAACTTATCTTATTCAATTGTATGTGGCCTACGAGGTAAATGTATTTTTGATATACGTTTTTAATATTTTAATATAAATACGTATAATATATGTCTATATTCTACGTATTTAATATGCTTTCGCTATACGTATTTTAATTCTAATATAAATACATATAACATACGTCTATAATCTACGTAATATATTTGTTTCCGCCACACGTATTTTAATTTTAATATAAATACGTACAATATATGTTTACAATCTACATAATAAATATGTTTTCGCTATACATATATCCTACATTTATCATACACGTTTTTTAAATGTTAAATAGTAAACGTTTTTTAGACTGACATTTTTCCATATTATATATGTTAATACTAAACCGTATCCATACTTTATGATCTACATAAAAAAAACGTTTTTTCAAGTGAAATGTGTTGCCTGGGAATAAGTTCGACAAATGTTCGTTTGTGTCAGACAATTTATACCAAACTGAAGTTAGGCAATAAAACCGAAAATAACAAAAAGATTTACAAAAGCCAATACAGTAAGGTATACTAAATTCTATATACTCACTTCAATGGATTGGAAGAAATGCGGTTCCACTAAATGGCTTCATTTCAAAAGCGCATTAAGATGTGTGTCATTCAAAATGGGCTGTTGAATTATTTGAAGGAATCTCCATTTTTTGAGTTTATTCTTGAATTTTATACGTATAATAATAATAATAATAATAATAATAATAATACACCACATGTAATTACGACCCCCTTTATCCCAGAAGGCTGAGCCTTGTGCGGGAGGGGGCTACACATTTAAAGACAAGGGACACACATCCAATATCCGTGTATAATGGAAAAATCCCTCTCACAGTATTTTCCATTGCCACGACCGGGATTCGAACCCGGGACTTTTGGGTGAGAGGCAGGTACTCTACCATCTCGACCATCAGTCATATTTTTTTTCATTAAATCGAAAATGGTTACAAATAACCATATGGATATACCCTCGGATATACCTATGTAAAAAAATGTTCGTTTTTCATTTCCACATCACATCGTCGAATAATATATAGGGAATTCCATTTGAAAAAATTGAGAAAATTTAATTCAAAATTCTAAATTAAAAAATCATTTTTGGCCACCCTCCATATTTTTAGGAAGTGAAAATGATTCAAAAACATTAATTAGATAATTGTGATTTTAGTGATTTTTTCAATATGCATCTGCAGATGGCATTATTTCGACAAAAAATTTCATTACATCCAAGTGGTTAGGACTTAGGAGATAGTCAATAATAATACATGAGTGAAAGGAGTAGAGATAGAGGCTTAAAAAAATGTATACTGTTATATACATAACATTCCATTAAAAAAAGGCACTTGATCCTATATATTGTCTTTGCTCGTCCTGCATATTCGAAAACAATGTCCAGTCATAGACTTTTTTAACTAAACTACATACTTGGATTTTTTCTTCAAATTTTGGAATAAGATATCTCTACAGGGAGGAATATTATGGAGTTGCGGTTTTCGGCATTTTGTTGCAAATTTTATTGACAATAAGCGGTTTTATCTGTTGAAATGAACATTTGCAATAAATATAGTATACAGCGCCTAATGCAAGACACGTCCAAAAATGGAAAATTTCATTGACACCGAGAATTTACAATAGCGGTTTTAAATTTGATTTTGTTATATAGGGGTAATTTACTGACGATTTGCAAAAACCAGTTTGGTCACGTTTTCAAAATCTGCAATATTTAAAAAAATACAGCGATTTTTTTGAATAAATCACATTTTTCTTATTACTGATCTGTAACTTTCCACTCAGGTGTTTAATGGGATATTTTTATTCGTCACTTTCTTACACATAGGTATTGTTAACTATAATCATCAATATTCATTTAATCTTACAGGGCGTTTAAAAGATATTAAAATTATGGAATATTCAGATTCGAATCGCAAAAAAATCGTTAACGTAGAACCTCTTTTCCAAAATTAACTTTCATATGCCACAAATTATAGAAGATATAGAAAATAAAATCAGAAATGAAATACAAAAGGCCTTGGGACATAAGTTGATAAGCATTTTTTTCACGAAATCACTAGAAAAGTTTCATGGTATTAAGAACGCACTCTGTATATACAAAATATAAGCAGACATAGAAACTGTTATCGTCTAATATTTATAAAGGGAAAAATTACCTCATATATTTCCAGTAAATGGCTTAAATAAAAAAGAGTGTCGTTAATTTTTTGATAACGCACATTTTATGTTTTTGACAAAAATTGCTTGGTAACATTTAATAAAGTTGAAGTAAAGTAGGTAGGTCCACTTAAAAGTTAATAATAATAATTATGCACAATAATTAGTTCTAATATAAAAAGAACTTAAATTCAACTTATTTAAACTTAATTTTTGTTTTATAATATTCAAATTGCATATTATAGTATATTAATTTCTTATTACAGAATTTCCAGAATTACAATTGTTTGGTCAGAAACAGCTAATGGAATTTGAAAGAATTTTTCACATAGGTTTGATATGACAATAATAAAAATGCATTTATTTTTGTGAAGCATATGAATACAAATTTAAACTCTAAATTAGCTTCATATTATTTTCAATATTAGGTAAGTATATGTAGGTAGTAGGTGAATAATTATGCAAAAGGACTTTTTTAATGTTGTTTTCAAATGGTTGATTACCTATGAAATCAGCAAAATGAGTCAAAATAATAAAAGCGTTGGAATTAAAATTTACTTGGATCGCATCGTGAAGATGAGCACTTTGAAAACTTACACAACATAAGTAAATTCTCAATTTCTTATAACAGCTAAAAATCTTGCACGCTTTTTACCTAAGTTAAATTCAAAATTATGTACAACAGAAAAAATATTTCCGATTATCTCCGACACGTTTCAGTTCACATCACAACTGGTTCAAATTAAGAAAATAAATTCCATCACTTAAAAATCTCGGAAGTAGGGAACACTGACACTGCCTAAACGGCGCTTCAACACTTTGAAAGTTGAACAATAAGTGGCGCCGGGACGCCAACCGTCAGGTCAAACAATCCCCTCCAATAAAGCGAGATAACTTACAAATGTAACCCCTCTGCTCATAAATTAACACATTGTGATGTGTGAAGCGTATCATTTATTGGGAGAATTGTAGTACAAAAATGCTAATCCTTGGAAATTTATAATCGCATATCCTGATGAAGTTATGTGCAATATTAGGGATGTTTAACGTTACCTTGGTTGGAAGTTTATAGTTAATTCATTTTCGAAAATGCGTATCTTATCCTCTGTGATTACGTTATGTTTTTTTTAGCTTTAAGTTGTTTATTATATGAATATAAAATTATGGTGTATGTCGTTGTTAGAATTACTTAAAAAAGTTATTTTTGGTTTATTTTATAGCAAAATGTACTGGCAAAATACTTCTGTTTTTGTAATCTGAGTATCTGAGACTGAGATGGGTAGGAGGTGCAGAGTAGGAGGTGCAGAAAATTTGAAAAATAAATTTCCACGGAATTATAACCATTTAAAAAATATTTCGGTCCATGGGGCTGCCTGTTATGATAATTTGACAACTCCTTAATATACAGATAAGTCCAGGATGCTTCGAACACGACAGGCATTGGGACGAATATACGAGTGGCCGACAACTCGCCTCAGTTCAAAATTTGTACATTAGGAGAAGGGCGCGGCAGCGCGCTGTGGCCACTCACTGCTCAGCAGTCCAGCAGTCAGCAGACTGTTGTTAGTATCTCATTAACCGTGTTGGGATGTAGAACTCATGTCTGAAAGAAAAATCTGAACCAACGTTTCGAAATTTTTCTAACTTCAATAATTCATCCTAGATAGAATTAATTATTGTAATTTTAAAAAAATCTCAAAACACATTTAATTATTTCCATTGTTTGTTTTTTCACAACAAAAATGTGATTCTACAACATAAAATTAATTGTCGCTGCACCTCGAATGTTGCAGGTGTAATAAAAATTATTATAAAAGAATCCAAACAAGGAACGATTCCCACCACTGTGTCCGCTTGCCTACAACGGGCACAAGTAAATCGCGCAAACTAATACCCATGTTCGAACCTCCTCGGTCTTTAGTGTATATTTCCTGAGACAGTACAGAGTTCAAAGTTATTTATTTATTTATTTACTTACTTACAACCATTCAACAGATTAACAATCCAATTACAGAATGGACACATAACATTATTGAAAATATAGAGAATATATACTTATACAAAAAAAATTTAAAAATTAAAAAAAATACATGGAAACAGGACTAAGGAAAACAATAGACAATATATTTATTATACACACATACGGACCGAAGCCCCTATAAATTAAAATTTGGCATGCATAAAACAATAGGTCATACTCTTTCAAATTCTTGATTGAGGCTATACATCGGAGGATAGATTCCAAATTCCTTATAGCAGCAAAATTTTATAAATTTTCTCTGCACTTTTTCTAAATTGTGAATATGGACATTGTAGAAAGGACTTCAAATACTGGAGGAATACTCTATACGCGATCTTACAAAGGAATAAAAAAGCAGTTAGCAGTTTTAATGTGTTAGAATTGTTGAAGTCGTTGTTTCTTATGATGTACTCTAGGGTTTTAAAACAGTCTGAAGTAAGATTATTGATGTGATTAACAAAGGAGAGTTAGGCAATTAAATTTGCTTTCTTGCTATATGTCATGATTACACTTTGCTACATTTAAGGGCAACTTTTTTGCAAAACACCAATTACTAATACTTAAGTCATTTTGCAGCTCCATACAATACTCAATGCTTTTGATGTTACAGTAGAGTTTCATATCATCGGTATACAGTAAGCAATTTACCTTTAGACCACAAGTAATGTCATCAATGAATATGTTAAAGAGAAGGAGCCTTAGGTTGGATCATTGGGGAACACCAGAAGTGGTTGAAATCTCAACTGACTGATGACCAGAACATTCCACATATTGCTTACGACTTGTAAGATAGGATTTAAAAAATTGGAGACTCGAAGAGAAACCATGAGCCTCTAGTTTAGCAATAAGTATGTTGTGATCAAGCCTGTCGAATGCCTTATAGAAAAGAAAAGTCAGTGTAAACAATATCAGTTTGCAGTCCTGCATCAATAATATACATATTCATAAAATAAAATTTCAAATAATTTAGCAAAATTGTTAACTTTTGTACTTGTTCGATAATTTTCTATATCCGCTCGCTCACTATTTTGGAAAACTGGTACAATTTTAGTAGTAAAAAGTATTTTTAGAGGTTGTGTAAATATTGCAGCGCAGTCTCTAATCAAAAAGGCTGGTAATCTGTCAGGACCTGTATAGTGAACTTGAACTTTAATTTCTTAATACTGTTAACAACAAGAGACAAGATAATGCCGCAGACCCCAAAAAAGAAACATGATGCAGCTACGGACACGTGTTTCGGAGTTATTGCTCCTCATCAGCGTAGCGTAGCTTAAACAATGGATTGTGTAATAATTATTTAAGCTACGCTACGCTGATGAGGAGCAATAACTCCGAAACACGTGTCCGTAGCTGCATCATGTTTCTTTTTTGGGGTCTGCGGCATTATCTTATCTCTTGTATTATTTAACCCTATTAAACGTCACTCTACTGTTAATAACATCTGATTCTTTAAAATTACCTAAATAGAAATTGTCAGTTGTCTAATTAATTTACAAAATATTTGATGAACTAGGTAATGAATACCAGTTTTGGAAAAAATCTGCGAATGCGTTAGCAATATTAATTTTGCTCATCATCAATATTATTTTCGTTATAATTCTGAGAATTGGAGATACTCGATATTTTTCTCTTGTTATTCACGAACTGCCAGAATTTTTTCGGATTGTTAGAAATATCATTCTCAATCGCCTACAGTATTTTTTGTAACTAATATTAATGGAATCCTTGATTTGTTTTCTCAAAGTTTTAATTCTTCAAGGAACTGTGGATCCCATTTCTTTATACCTTATCCAAGCCCAATGTTTTAAATAAAATTAATGTCCTTGATTATTTTAATAGTGAACCAAGCAGGATAATTTCTATTATGTTTCTTAGTTTTAGGAACGAATAAGTCAGTACCTCATATAGTTTAACATAAAATTGCTTACATGCTACATTGACGTCCCTAAAATCATTCAGAAAACTCCAATCGATTTCAGCAAGACTCCTGTATAGATCAATATAATTAGCCTTACGGAAATTATCATAAATTATATAATTTTTTTGTTTATTGTTACTTGACTTAGGAGCAATATTCAATAGTCCTAATAAGGCCGGATGATGATTGTCCTTATTTAACAGAATATCCATAGCTTTTTTAATATTACTGTCAACGTTTCTAAGTACCAAATCTAACAGTCTTTCGTTAGAGTTTTTTATAAAATTACATTGATCTAAATCCAAAAAGTTCAGAAAATTTATTAGAGGGATAGTTCGTCTCTCAGGAATGTTAGTTGTTATAAATATTTAGAGTAATCTGGGATATTAAAGTCGCCCAATATCATAACCTGTTGGGGCTGTTGTTTAAGAATGTACTCAATGGAGCTGAGAACTGAGCATACGAAATATCGAATGATAATCATTAATTGTTACGTTGCATTGGGAGGTATGTAAATGACAAATAAATATAAGGCATTCTTATCCAACAGTAGACTCCAATAATATCTACAATATATAAATCTGTAAATTTAGTTATGTTTAGTTATGCAAGTATTGTCAATAAATATGGGATAGCTGAAGGTAGTGAAATTGTCTTAAATTTCTAAAATTACTCCACACCTATTTTAACGAAAGATTCTTATTAGGTATAATGTCGTAAGTACATTTTTTTCTATAAAATAAGCTGTTTCAAAAATTTTCATTATTTACGCATACTGCCATACTTATGGAAAACTTTTATTACATATCTTTTGCTTCATTTTTCTCTGACAACTTTGAATTTTACTGTTCAACCAGTACTGTAACCTAACTTAAAATGAAAAATCGGAAAATATCGAATAGTCCCAAAATTTAGGGATTTTTGGGTAGGATGCGAATTTTTTTAATATTTTTTACCTCCTTTGAAACTCCCTTAAATTTGATGGAATATTTTCATCAAACTTCACGTACAGAAATTCCCCAAAATTATGGCTTAAATTGTCAAATTTTAACCCTCATACTTTAACTATTCCAAAAATATTCAATTGTTTATAGATCTTAGATCTTAATCTTTCAACATAATTCCGTTAGAAAACTCTTTCTTTCAGGCATACGTTTATTTTAACTTTTTTACGTATTGTTGTCTCGGATATACTTACTCCTGAAAAATGGGTACCCTCTATAATTATGTACCTACGGCAATATTGATAATTATGTCACCGACTTAACTATAGTAGGGCCAAAAAGAGTAGTCAGTAAATCAAAACATTCACCGGCAATTCTTCAAAGTATTTGGCTGTTATGGAATACTGAAGCGGAAGCTTTTTTTACCATATAATCCCATATAATTGAGAAAAATATATCAAGTTTTATCCGCCTACCAGAGATGAAAACCACAACTAGTTCTCCCTGAGTTTACTGACTACTCTTTTTGGCCCTACTATAGATGCACTAATTTTTCAATTTGTTCATATTCATCTCAACACTGCGGTAGCAAGATACTGAAATGGTGAATTATTATAAATTAACTTGTTTATTGAACAGTCAATTTCGTTTCATAACGTCTCTTTACCAAAACGCCATTTCTCTACGTAAAGCTTCTAGCTTGATAATGTTTTCAAAAATATTTGTTATTAAAAAAGATGCATGATTTCGCATAATATTTCAAGTCAAATACATGTACCTACTTGAATTTCACGTTTTTGGTAACTGAAGCATAACACCGTTGGATCTTTCTAATAATCAATGTGGTCATAAACGTCGATCTTTTATTCAAAGGATTTTTTTCTTTATAGATTTTTAATATTTATATGTATAAAGCATTTTATTGCATCGACTAGTTATTAGTACCAGGTAATCGTTTCTTCTTTTGAAACCCATGACAATTTCTCGGTCCACTGATTTCGCTTGTGAAAGTAGATCAACAGCGTAAGTAAGTTTCTTATAATTTTAAATATTTTAGAGATGCTTATCGTCTCCAGTAGCCGTGATCGTCTAGTGGTTAGGACCCTACGTTGTGGCCGTAGTAACCCAGGTTCGAATCCTGGTCACGGCAATGTGCAAACATTGTCACGGTGGAGATCTTTTTTATTTTTGCGGGATGTGTGAGTTTACGTCCACAACTTTTTTTTGTGTTTGATAGTTTGAAACTGAAATCTTATTTAAGTTAACAGGAATTGAATTATTAATATTTTTGTACGCTCGTTCACATAAAGGATTTTTTACTTATTCAAAGATAAGTAATAACAAAACTCTTGAAAAAGATGTACGTACTAACAAGTGTCTATATTTTCTACAAAAAGAGATAATCCAATTTGTTAGCGCAGATTAATAAATAAAAAGTAAGTTTCCGTTAATACTATTAACGATTAAAAATACAACGTTAATTAACAATTTTTTTAGAAAACTTTGGAAAACAATATAAAAATCCTAAGACGGGAACAAAAATCTTTCAAATTTATTATTTTATTGGCAATGTCTTTTAGGTATATGTATAGGGTGTTCTCGAAAGTGGAACCTATCATGGAAAGCTTTAGAAAAATGAAACTGTAAAAAGATATTAGAAGCTACGTCAATATTAAAAAATCATGCGACTCTGCCAGATTTACGATGATTTAAACTTTCATTATTGTGTTTTTTAGGAAAATTCGTTAATATGTATTTAATGTTTTTAAAATAATTACTTACTGTGATGTATTAGTTTAGAAAATAAAAAGTGTGTATATACATTAAGATACGAAAACGTTTTCTTTTCAATTATTCTAGGGTTCTAGTCCCGTTTGCATTGTAGCACACTGTATACCACAAACAGGATAATAATGAAACTTAGCCGTAATACGTAAATAATACAGATATTTCTGTTCTCACAAAAGCCTTAGGGTGAGGGGTAACAACCTTAAGCCGGGTAAAGTCAGCAGGTCGAGTGAGAAGTGACAGTATTTGACTTTTAGATGTGCCCCTTGTGGTGTCCTAATCCCGCTACGCTCTATAACTATAGCTTCATGTATTAACATCCGTTTTCACGTCAATCGTCAATTGTGCCAGTCGGGTTTCAGTTTCAGACAAGACATTTTTAGAAAATATAACAGGGTTTGGTAGCATCTTTGTATTACCTTACATTGTAAAAGGAAAAAGGTAACATGCTTCTTAGTTTATGTAAAAAATATATACACAGAGCGTCCAAACCAAAACTAGACAACCTGAATAACTTTGGAGGTACAAATTTTCTGAAAAATTCGTGAAAAATTTCGATCTTGTATATATTTTAATGTAATACTTGTATACCTATCATCATCCCTCTACCCTACACCGCCACCCCTCAAAAAATTCAAATGCATGGCAAGGGGGTCGAGTGATGTATTTTTTGAAAGGTCTTTCAAATCTCTGCAGTACTGTGTATTTTTTTTTAATTGTATTGTATCAATTCGTTCCTGAGTAAAATAATTTTATTTTTGATGGTTGCACACAATTAAAATCGTTTAAATTATCTAAAATACACTGCACTGGATATTGGAATTTATTTAAAAACTGCATTCTTTAGTGCCTCAAATTAGCACAAGATTTTTCGACAAAAAACACCTTCCTTGTCCGTTTGGTTTGGAATAATAAAGGATACATAAGTATTTGATAGCCCTTGAAATTTAATTTATTCGCAACTAATTTGAAATCGAGATACATTTTACCAGAGTGAGTTTCAAAATTTTTTACACTCTTCAGATGAAAATGGAAATTGTCAGCATCTATTTTAAAAATGATAATTGTGAGTTATAGCGCGCATATTCAATAACAATGACCCAGATAAAAATGTTGGTTTTCGGTATGTTTTACAATTATTGATGAAAAAATTTATGGAAAGAGGTTCTGTGGGAAACAAAAAGCATGAACCTCAGCGACCGATTAGGATAGCCCTTGAAATTTAATTTATTCGCAACTAATTTGAAATCGAGATACATTTTACCAGAGTGAGTTTCAAAATTTTTTACACTCTTCAGATGAAAATGGAAATTGTCAGCATCTATTTTAAAAATGATAATTGTGAGTTATAGCGCGCATATTCAATAACAATGACCCAGATAAAAATGTTGGTTTTCGGTATGTTTTACAATTATTGATGAAAAAATTTATGGAAAGAGGTTCTGTGGGAAACAAAAAAGCAGTAATTAGGTGATAAGAATAAAATACAATATTTCTATTTTCTAATACATATTTAACAAAGTTAATTCAAGAGTCATACCAAATTAAACTGTTTAAAAATTGGGTTCTAGAACAGAAGTAACCTCCAAAAATAACAGTAACAAAGAAGAATTAGTTCCTCTCCGAGCTCGCCTGTTTGATTTATATTTCTACAGGTCACTTTAAAATAGGTCACATTGTAACAAATTTCTGTATATAGACAGATCTTTAATTAAATCATTTAAGTATGAATTCTTGAGAGTTAAGCCGCGGTTTTAGTGCGGGGAGGAGGAGATCGGCACAGGTAATCAAGAAAACAATATCGCGAATCCCGCAGCGCTGCATAATGAGACCGGAGGGCGGGATTACGGGATAAACCCCAACTGGGATAGGATTATCTCCGGGAAGGATCCAGGACGCAGTTTCAACTACCATATTAGCCTTCTAAGTTATTTATTACCCTATAATTAAGTTTCCAAGTATCATTTTAGTGTGAGAATTTGCATACAGTGTGTTTATATTAGGCCCTGAAAGGGAAGAGAAGTATTTAAGTAGGCAGATAATTTTAATTAAAATGGAAGCACAGCACACAAAGCTGTTAAAATGAAAAAATCGTGTATTTTGCAAGTCAATTGAAATGTATGTACATAATTTTTTCAGGCAAAAAGCTCACGTTGAGTTGCATAATCTAGCTTTTATCAGTCAATGTGTAATTATGAATTGCAATATATTTTTTATTATACACAAAATCCATATTCTTGTGGCCAGCTGATGTTTATAAAACCGGTTGCCAAAAAAAAATGAATTTTCACTACGTCCTTCTCCGTTCTTCCATATTTAAGATGGACCATATTATGCTCCTTAAACCTAGTTTGAATTTAAACGTCTTGTTTGTCTAACATACTTTTGATTATAACCATTAGAGCTAATTTCGAATATCTCGCTTATTCCACTTTTATCCTTTGGATCGCCTAAAAGGTATTGCAATATATTTCCGCTGGATGATTAACTGTCATGACTATATCTTTGTAAATCCTACTCAGACCGCGTGTGAAACGGGGTTCATATGGAATCGAAACATATTTTGATTTTTTTTTTCTCAACTTGAAAGGTCAAAGAATTTCGACGAGTCTCCTTAAATCTACGTTTCCTAATTATTTTATCAACTAAGCCTGCGTGGTAACCATTACTCATTGCTATATCCCTAATCAATGTTTTTTCTTTCTCAAATTTCTCCTTATTGAGAGGGAAGCTTAATAATTGATGAATTGATGATGAAGGTTAGCCATTTTGTATTGACCACAATGGTGAGAGTTGTTAGGGATATTATGAGTGCTGGTATCTTTTCTACATACGTTACATGTTAAATTCTAATTTATTTTCATTATTTATAATTACTAGTAGGTACATCCAGAAATGGTAGTTGTCCATTGTTTGATTCGAATAAATTACTGAAATAGTCCAAGATTTGTGGGATTGATACATTTGGAAACAATGAACAAACATCAAAGGAGAACAAAATTTCACCCTCTTGCAAATGAATATTATTACCTAATATTATTAATGAAATCCTTGGAATTGATGACTAAAAGACTAGGTTATGCATTGGGTAAACTTTCGAACACCTTGGTTAATCATTTTGATATGTGGTAAGTTGGTGATCCAATTGCTGCACCAATGGGACGCATTGCCTTACCTGGTTTATGTATCTTTGGTAACTAGTATAATCTAGGTACACTTGGGTTGGATACATGTAACCTATGTTTTAAGCAGGAGTAACAAGGTTGTTTTTTAAGGACATTTTTTGCTTCATTGTTTTTGGTAATGGATTCCAAAAAAGTTTTCTATCAGGTTGTCCACCATTTCATAATAGTTCTTTTTGCCTAGCATATCAACCTTATTTTATTACCTTTATCAGCTTTTAAACAAAAGCAATTTTTCACTCGCAACTGTTTGATAATTTTTTTATCCTTTTTGAATTGAATTTTCAACGTTTGCTACAATCTCATCCAATATGCTTCCGGAGGAAGGTAAAGCATAATTCATTCCCTTGTTCAAGAGATCGAGTTTTCCTTCTTTAAAAGATTGCGAGGAATGATTTTCCATAATGTTGATAGCTTTCTGAGGAAAATTTTCTTTCGGTACACTAGTAATTCATTTCTTGAGCTTCTAGTGGAGGTCAGCTGAATCGGAGTTTTAGTGAAAAACGAAAACATTTTGTTAAACTTGCAAAACTAACTCCCCCTCCTGTTTTCAAGGGTGTTGAACCTGAATATGACACTAAAAAAAGTTTTTACCCTTGTGCACCTCCTCAAAAGGTCGCAAACCACCCCTTTTTTTCGGTCTCCTCTTACAGACGTTTGCCGGCGTGGATTTTAATGGGAATTTGAACGGGATATGATCTAGGGTGGAGGATAATACCAGGGAGAATACTGTGTCCACCTCTGGGTCTTGATTCTACCCTCCTAGGGGGTGGAAAAAGAGTTTTTATTCTCCGTCTGGTTTCAATGATTAGGTTAGGTACCTCCCGTTTTCGAGCATGTTGATCGTGAAAAAAATAAAGACAGAAGCGTTTGGCCGTTCCTACACCCTTAAACAGACATAAACCACCCATTTCGCGTGTTTTCCTTTCTTCAATGCTCAACAAGACTTAAGTAAAGAGGAATGGCTGAAATTTGATATAAATCGAGTCATAGGAACAAGACCATAGATCTTGGTCTCGTTAATGACCCCTGGGGTTAGTTCTTGCTAGCACCGGTCGAATTATATAGGAAGAGAAATTCCTGACGTGGACGGCACGGAGACGCGTCTCTTGCCTTCATCTCTGAATGTATATGTGCCGTAGAAGTTCCCTCGAAAACGGGGGAAAAGTTGGTTTTGCTACTGTTTTGCTATTTTAGCAAAATGTTGCTACATCTTCCGACTCCTGATCCTCACTATTCTTATTTTGATATCACATTTTCTTAATAAATTTGGCATTAATTGATAAGAATATCTCTGAAGGTCGCACCATTGTTCATGCTCTAAATTACTTAATTTAAAGGTTAGCTTTTTAAAAAGTTCGTATAATTGAATTTCATGCGTTTTTCTCTACTTTCTCCCAACGTGTTAGTTTCAAAAGGATTTCTAATTGATCATGATCATTTTTTTAAATTAAGATTTGTTCAATGGGACATTATTTTAAATTATTTTGAGTTGCATCTGTTAATGGCAACCGGTAATTTTAATGGAATTAACAGACATGAAGAAAACAAAACTCTGTGGACTAACTTGGCTAAACAGTTAAATGCTCTCAGACTTGATATTATTTGTAGATAAATGAAAAAGGTAACTTTCGAAAAATACGATGTAAACATATTTTTTTTTCTAATAATAACTCGAATAATAATTAATTTTTGTCAAGTTTCATAATCAAACTGCTAAACATAGCTAGATATGACTGTATTATGATTTTTATATTTCTATTAACTTTGCAGACGTGGACGGTCTTAAATGTTTACTAAAGAACAATGCATCGTGATCAATTCACCACAAGTGGTGGACTTTCTTCAACTGTTGGGAAACAGTTTTCATAAAGAAGTGGAGTGGGTGCTGGCGAAATGGCTTAGTAGATATAATAAGCCACCACAAACTATTATCTGGTACTGGAAATGAGATGGTTAAGGTAAATCCTATACTTGTAAAAAAACACTTAATTGTTTACTTTTAGACCTTTGAAATAACAAATGTCGAGAAAAGTTTTGAAACATCAATGGAAAATGAGGTTAGCAAAGAAAAAAGTATTGTTATGAAGTACTAATCAAGATACTTACTGGTCCAACATATTTCGACTTCACAAATTAAGTATAGTTTGGCTGAGAAGAAACATAATTATGCGAAGTTGAATATACAAAAATTGAAAAAGAGCGGTGAAACAGAAACAGAAGAGGCTGATGTTGAAACTATAAAAATCTTAAATGATGTTAAAAACATAATCGACTTGTATATAATTATCATATAATTAATAACTAAAACTATTCAAAATCAAAATCGCCAATTTATCTACTAGAATGAAAAATTAATGTATGTACTACAAGCTGTGAAGAATATCGAACGGTTCTTTCTTTCAATAATAATAATAATTCAATAACGTTCCTGGGGTAAATTTTCTGTATTTCCAAAAGGTGTCACAAGAAATCACTTCTTACTATCAGAAAATATGATTAATAAATTTATCCTTTAAATAATTACATAACAATATGACTAATCTCTTAAATATTTACATATTTAAGTGTTCTTCACACAAACCTCTTTTTTAAATTCGTATTATGACTAAACCTACTTTGCAAACTGTTAAAATTATTCCTTCGATAATTTACCTTTTTTTAAGTTACGGCGATCATTAATTTAAGTAAATTGGAAAGTGTGATCTATGCTCTAAAACAGTTTCCTACGTGTCGGCACTTTACTAACGCAAACAGTATTTTATCTATTTTTCATATGACCTCCTAGTAGGAGGCCCCGCCACCTGGGTGGCCAACGGATAGAAATTCCTCGGCCTTGATCACATCTCACAATGATCTTGCTGTGATCTACACCGCACATCGTGCAAAGATCACACAGGAAGGTGGAATTAGAAGGTATTTCTACGGAAGTAGAAAAAAGCCTTTTGCCTACTATTAATGATAGGACTATGACAATCGGCGTACAAGGCATAATATGGAGAAATCTTTAGGCGAGCGAATTTATCAAAAGCAGTAAAAGCACACAGGGAATTTCTTTCCTTTGATTGTAATTTACTTTGATTCACCATATGAGACATACATGTTACGCAACAAAAGCAGCCTAATGATTATTGAAACTAAGAGATCATTTTCATGAAACTTTTGTATTGTTCATTAAATGGAGTGGGTTTCAAAAGTAGCATATAAACTCAGTTTTCGTAAAAGTCTTTAAAGAAATTAGAAATATTGTTTTAGAGAATATTACTTATTGGTTCCTTAAACTCTTGGTTTAAATTTCCCACCTAAATCTACTAATCTCTGACGAAAACAAAAGGTGTTAATTTGGATGCATATAACTAGTACAAATTTATCAGCTATTTGAAATTTAAAATTCTATACTTATCATGCATATAATTTCGTTCTTTGCTCCGTTGGATCGTTTGTCTGTCTTTTATTCTCTTTTATTTTGGTACTGTGAAGACTGTCTTCGATAATATCATTCTACGTTACAAGGAGGATTCGCAGAAATGATTGCGACGACCTTCTGCAACATTCCAATGAGAAAGATTTATATCTTATTCGGTAAGTCAGCCAATAGAAATCTGAAATTACCGAACAACTCATAAGGAACGTTAATAAGTTTAAGATGCTTAACAGTCACTTCCATTAACAAAATAGTCGACCACAAGTATTTCATTTAATTATTTTATGCATTAATCAATGTTCTCCCATAATTATTTGTTATTATACATTAAATATTAATAACCTTACATTGTTTCATCAAAATTATCAAACTGAATCTTGTAGGTACTAGATTAGTGCTGAAAGCATTATTATTTATGTACATTTAAAAAAATTATCAGAGGGCAATTAAATAGATAATAAGTTTCTAGTTTTTCAAAAATACAGACGGATTTATGAGTCTTGTAAAACAATCTCAGTATCTCAGACTGTGCTTCTCCCTCGCGTGTATCAGCACTGATTTTAGTGATTTTCATTAAATGGGCATGAAGTTAATATGTATGTAATCTAATTTAACAAGAACCTGTCTTCCTATTCTAAAGCAAACGATTTAGCATCCACGTTCGTTCTCACTTTAGAAAAAATATCTACTATTTTGGTCGATCTCCACGTAAACTACATACCTATGCTAGTGGATTAATAGATCAGATTCCTGCAGGTAAAATAATTTCCGCGTACTTCTCAAGCAATACTGCATATATATTTGGCTTGGTGTGACCGACTTATAGGAATTAAACTCATTTCATTCGTTTCTTTTTTTGTAAGCGAACCCTCAAATGAAATCTTAAAAGTTTCTCAGTGATGATTCTCCATGCCCTTTACTGTCAACTCCTTTAGTGTAAAAATTTTGGAATAAATTCAAAATCAAGCTATGCGGATTATGGCAGCAATTTCAGTGTTCTTTATTAATAATGTATGGAAATTAGCTTACGTCGAAAACATGAACACTTAAGATTTAATGAGATCAATAAAAAGGGTATCAAAATTATATTGATGCCCCTAGTTTCAGTGGCAAATACACAAGAGGTTGCCAGAAAAAATCTGATTTGTACCAAATTGTATTATCCAAAGAAAATTTAACGCAAAGAAGAAAAATTAAGAAACTTTGAGCCTAAACAGTAAAACGTAAAATCAATGAATATGAAAATATTTGCTTAGAATAATATGATAAAAATTACCATTGTTGTATAATCCACACCGTGTAGTTATGGTGGTAAAAGGTAAATATTTTTAATATACCTATATGTTGTTTTAAAGTTTATTCTGAGAATTAAACATTTTGGAGTTTGTCACTGTTATTTATGTTTATTTCACTTTGTTATATATGAATTTAAATTTACAGTATCTCAATTGATTCTCAAAAGATTATAAGTAATAATATCTAATACATCCAATCAGGATTGACCAATTTGTCACGAAGTCGACTTTTAGGAAATTGACCACATAAAATTAATGAACAGTAAGACATTGTTAATAAATAACAATGTATTTGAATGCCTATATAAGAAGAGAAGCCTCATTGGTTTTTGATTATTATTATTGGATGCGGCAAACCAACCACGATGACTTAAGGTAACATGGGCGGCGCATTTGAATGAATTAATGAGATAAAAGAGTAATACTTCGAAAAGCATGAAGCCATAATTTAAGAATCACAGTTGACACTTCGCTTAGAAATTTACCGCAAACCACATGTCATTGCAACCGCCTGCCCCTAAGTCAAATCATGGCAGTTACTTTCGCTATATATTGAATTGGGATTTCCACATAGTATACATGAGCCTTCTGGAATAACGTTTATTGCACAATTACTTAAAGCTAAATGATTTATCCCAAGACCAGTTTAGATTTCAACGACTACAATATCTTATATAGTCTTATTATTGCTAACATACTCTTTATGTTAGTTATGGTTTTAAATAATTTTAAAAGCATCTTCCTCTATCATTTTAATTTACATCTGTAAAAAATTGAAAATTGATATTAAGTATTAATAGAAAAATTTTATAATTAATTATGACTTACCTATGTATAAATAAAACTAAACTTAACATATCATTTTAAGTTGACAAAATATATTAGGTTTAGTTTTATACATAGGTAAGTCATAATTAATTAAAAAATTAATACTTAATATCAATTTTCAATTTTTTACAGATGTAAATTAAAATGTAACACCTAGTTTGTTAAATAAATAAAACATTGATTTCTGATGATGGAGAGGATCCTCTCCGAAACGTTAGAAAAATAATATATTACTTAATTTTATATTTTTTTCGAAAAAACCAATAAAACTCAAGAACCCCTAAATTAATAAGAAATTAAATATACCAGTTACTGCAAGATACTCGCTTTCCAAGAAGATATGGCAACGTAATCTGGCAACAAGACGGAGCACTCCCCACAATATCTTTACCGGTGGTCAATAATTTAAATAATACCTATGGTCAATGAATGGGTAACCGCGGTCCTATAGCATGGCCAGCTCGAAGTCCGGACTTGAGTCCGTTAGATTTTTTCTTTTATTTGTGTTCAGAATGAGAAACTGCACCAACTACGATCATTAGATACAGGGTGTCACACAAATTGAAAAAAAAAATATGCAACACTCTGTATATGACGAGATATAGGAAATTATGATGGACATATTTGAAAACTACGAAAAAAATCGTATAGAAATGAATTTTTATTTTTCAAATTGTGTCAAAGGGGAAGGATCTAGGCGGGGGGTTCAATTCTCGCGTGAACACCCTGTACAAGGGTTTTTCCTTATAATTAGCCACCCCCTTTACAGAGTTTATTTGAAGAAATACAGAAAAATTTTATATACAGAAGACGCAGTATTTTATCTGAATTTTAATAATCTGGCAATAAAACAAACAAATGACAATCGCAAAATGGTGGAATTCTTTAAACTTTTTTATTAGAATACCCTATATAGGTATTATATTTTCTTCTTTCAAAAATGAATGTTGGACACGGTTGAGAACTTAAACAAAAAGTACGTCTAAATTTTGATGTGTCTACCTTTTTTGGATTTTGAGTTACAGCCTCGGTTACAGCATAAAAAAAATTGATTCTATACATCTGTGGAAGGTTATAGCTCCTTTAATATGAAGTATTGACAAAATGTTTATAGATAATTTTCGTTTTGTTTTGAGCCCCTCTACACGCTCTAAGATTTTGACCGCGTAATTTTGAAACATCTTGTACATATGTTTTTGAAATCCGAAAATTATTATTAAGGATTTCGAAAATATAATAAAGTATATAGTATTCCATTAAAAAACCCTAAGCTTATAGAATTTCACCATTTTGCGATTGTCATTTGTTTGTTTTATGGTGGGCAGATTATTAAAATTCAGTGAAAATTCTGCAACTTTTGTATATAAAATTTTTCTGTATTTCTTCAAATCACTACCTCCATCCACCGAACAAACTCACACCTACGCCCACTGAGCTAGCCATTGTCTCTTCCGCACTTTTAATTTTATTCCGGCTACCCACCGGAAGGCGCACTTTAAACACTCAAATTTTTATTACCATTTTCATCTTAAGAGGCTGCCGAACTAGATCTTTTCTTTTTCTAACAACTAGTCTTCCTTTAGGGAGGCAATTGCCGGGGTAATAATATCTTATTCAACAGCAAAAAATAATCAGTAACAAAAACAAGAATAATTAGGTAAGTACATTAAATAAATTAAACTAATACAAGGTTAATAACGGGTATTAACCACCCCTCGCATTTATCACAGTTGGACACCGGTTTGGCATACTTAAAATTAAATTGCAAATTAACGTTTGATCAATATTTTACCAGACCTAATATAAAACTAATCTTGGTCTAGCCAAACTTTGTGGTGGATGTGCTGAGCGATCCTCTCTTCCCATATTATCCCATAAATGCTCTATGGGGTTCAGGTCTGGGCTTCTGGCTGACCAAACACAAAGTGATACGATTTGGGGTGAGACATCTTTTGAGGCAAAAAACGGACCTTGTCTTTATAGAACATTTAACGATTGACTGGTACATCACGGAAATCCTGGAGTCCCACGTTGTAGCTTTCGCTCCAGCTATTGGTGACGATTTTGTTTTAAAGTAGGACAATGCATGCAATGCAATACTGTTCCTCAAACTGCATATTTCTCATCTCTGTGTATATTTGCATATCTACTTTTTTATTATTATTAATTAATTATAAACTGTTACTATTTTTATTTTATTTTATTTCCCATATTATAATTGACTCCTTCGACCCGTTGACTTGTGCTAATAAATAAATAAATAAAGGGGTTCTCGGTTTTGATAAGTTTATAGTTGGGTGGGTTTGTTTTCTTTCCGACATGATAAAAACTACATGTCAACTATAGAATCGTTTTTATTACAAGGTAAAAACAAATTGTGTTTTGTAGAGCTCATGCAGATAACAAAAAATTTCGAATGCTGTTTGCAGTTACGTAACTTGAAGTAAAAACAAAGAACTGCTACAGACATATTATTAGTCATAGTACGTCCACATGTGCGACTAATATCAGTTCTATATGTAATTAAATAATACTAAACAAATAATTTTGATTGTAATCCTATATTTAAAACAATAGTTGTGATTTGTGAATTAAGTGTTTTGTTTTAGTTACTGTGATTGTGTTATACACGGAGTATTTGGTTAGTGAACAATGTCAGGTAAATATATTTAAACATAACTTGTTATTTAAAAGAAAATGTATTCGTTTTGTATTGTTTTTTTTTAAATTGCTAGATTGGGTTGAATGTTGTGTGAGTTCCGATATTTAGTTTAATATTTATATAATTGAACTAAGGATAGTGATAGATACTTAAAAATTAAAAAAATGTCAATTTTTAAAGAGTAATTAAATCACAATAATCCTGCATTCGATGCCTCACTCTTAACGTACTATGTGTACATCAGTATGATTTAATATTAATAATAATAAATCGTCCTTATTTGTAATAGGTAAAATACTAGATAAAACGTCTTATTCAAGGCGAAGTCAATATTGCTACTCAACTCAATCTTCAACTTGATGTAAAACATCTTTAGATAATGAAAAATAATCCACAGTATAACAGAATGCAACACATATTTACGATATTAGTGCATAGTATTTAAGTAGTATAAATTAGTACCTAAAAAATAATAAAACTGATCAAATGAGAAATCATCAGAAATGTCTAGTTTTTTTTCTAACGCACATCTTCTACTTCATTTGTTTTAGTTATGATGTCATCGTTTCTACGAATCGGCACTTTTTGTAACTTCTTATATATTTTCACATTTTTAGACGTGAAGAGTTACTTTTAAGAACGAGAATCAGAAGTAGAATTAAACTTCTAAAGTTGGTAATACTTTTGGAGGTACAGACATTGCATGACCTTAAATGATAACTCTTTTCTTAAGTACTATCGAATGGAATGACTAAAAGTTGTATACAGGGTTATTAAAAATTGGTGATTTTTTATCACTTTGTACACAATTTTAAATTATATGCCTTATATTACGGTATTTCGTCGAAACATGTAAACTTTGGCTTGGTTTTGCTACTATCAAAATGGCACAATAAAAAATTTTATTGCACATTTTCCTATAAAGCCAAATTTTACACTGGAAATGATGTAAAAAACTGTTCCTTTTTACACGATAAATAGCTATTAAGTGCTTCAACAAATAGAATTTAATTATAAAAATATATTTTAGGTGGTGTGGAATCAGCAATTCAAGAAAGAAGAGTAGTAGTGACATTTTCGGCTGTATACACGTCGTCTAGAGGACTTTTAAGGTAAGAAGTCTTATTACTACTTAGTATGGTATCGTATTTTGGTCGACAATGATTACTTTAAATGTGGCTAAATTTAGCAGATTATTGATTAAACATTACGATAGAAAACCCCTAAGTTTGTACCATTTTAGGATAAAAGTTTTGAAAGTTACCTGTAGACAAGTTTTTATTTAGAAAACAAAGAATCTGTAAAATATCACTTCTCTGTAAAAAATTTCATGCAAGTCCGCATAAATGTGCATCGACAAGTCAACGATTAATCGCACCAAAATTGCCGATTTTGGTTAATCGGAAAAACGTCAATAATCTCCGATTACGATTAAACGGAATCGTAATCGTTGCATCACTTTTTGATCCTTATTTAAAAAAGTAAGTATATCTATATTGATTTTTAAAATGTTACTATTAATAAAGTCGTATCAAAAATTATGCATTAAAAACTGCATATAAAATCAAACTATTACAATATAATAGTGATATTGTATTTCTCTGGTAACTTAGTTATTAGAAAACATTTTTTGAGCATCATAATATTCTAGATTGTAAAATATATTTTTATAAAATTTAATGTCAAAAAACATTTTTAAAAACAAGCTTTTATTTAAATGCTCTAAAAAAATAAACTTTAAATTAAATCAAACCCATCAATTTATTACATTATACAATTTATATAAATATATTTTTATATAAATATATTTATATAAATATATCATAATAATATGATATAAAAGCTTGTCGCGAGAGTTTAATATTGTATTCTTGTTTATTTACACACAGGCAAATCTCGCGTCAAGCTTTTATATCATATAAATTGTATAATGTAATAAATTGATGGGTTTGATTTAATTTAAAGTTTATTTTCATCTTTTTAGAGCATTTAAATAAAAGCTTGTTTTTAAAAATGTTTTTTTACTATTAATTTATTTTTTATTTTTTAGTTTTTTTTCGTATTCTTCTCAGCAAACCCTTTTATTTGATACCCGTATTAGGGGGGTACATAAAAAATAACTAGTCCGCCATCTTGGGGCGTCCGCCATATTGAATTTAGTGTGACGTCGTTTTATTTTTCGTATTCTTCTCAGCAAACCCTTTTAATTGTTACCCATATCATGGGGGTACATAAAAAATAACTAGTCTGCCATCTTCGGGAGTCCGCCATATTGGATTTAGAATGACGTTACTTAGCTAAACATGCATTGTCACCCAAACTAAACGTGTATGCAAAATTTCAGCTCAATCGGTTGGGGATAACTATTTTAAAATTCAGTTGCAAGATTTGACCTAAACAAACAAACTAACATTCATACATACATACAAACGTTGCAAGTTAAAATATAAAAGCTTGTAAAAAACCGACCAAAATTGTACCTATAATATCAAAATGTCATTAAATTATGAAAATGTAAAAATACAGAAAATTGTAGAAGTCACATCAAAGATGAATATTTGTTTAAAATATGGCACTTTAGGCTTATAATATTTTCTTTTCCAAATATTTTAAAAATATTGATATGAGCACAATCATTGACTAGCGCGATAAGTTATAAGCGTCAGGTTTTACTCTGATGTAATTTTTTTCGCACTTCTCTTTCAACATGTGCAAAAATTAATTCGCATAATATACAATTCTTAGTAATATAATAAATGATGACTATTATCAAAAAAAAAAAAATAATAGAAAAAGAAAATCTTTTTTACAATTCTCTTTCTTTGCTTGATATGCATTGTTTACAGTTATTAAATTTATTGGACTTTTTTTAATACATGATAGGAATTGGATTAAAAATTACAAAATTCAAAACGTCTAAAAATAAATTATTGAAAAATAAATTTTTTTAACTCACCACAAAATTCATTCATTATGGTCACCAATTAAAAACCAATGCCCCCAAAAAGATGTTATTATTCTTTCGCTATCACACTAAAATAACTTTTACCGTGATTGTTTGTCCTCCTAATGAGCTAGTGTGATAGCGAAAGAATATGTACGTCTTCTTGGGGACATCGTTTTTTAATTGGTGACCATAATGAATTATGTGGTGAGTTAAAAAAAATTTTTTTCAGTAATTTATTTTTAGACGTTTTGAATATTCTAAATTTTAATCCAATTTTTATCATGTATTAAAAAAAATCCAATAAATTTAATAATTGTATGTTTAGAGATAAAACACCAATATAAGTATGTCAAATTAGATAATATGTTTGTTATTATTATGCTTGTATAAAGCCTAAATAAAGTCATTTATAAAAAAAAGTCTCTCAAAAACTTAAACTTAAAAAAAAAACGTCCATGGGTACATATTTCCTTCACAAAATAATTATTTAGAGAAAGAGATTCTATGGAATAGCTAAGAGACACTGCAAATCAGATTCTTTATAAACCACTGCCATTTTTGTAATTTAGTGTAGGTACGTGGCAACAAATTTTCTGAAATAAAATTGAAAATCCAAAACGCTCGTAAAGAAGGACCTGTAAAAGATTTTTTTTACGTCTTTATTCTATGCAATTTTACACAATGGTTAGGTAACTCTCCGTATGTCGAAACGAAAAATTATATTTATGTTACAACATTCCTATACTTTATTCTTCTACCCATTTATAACATTTAAAGTCATCAAAAATAGCTTTTCTGGATAAGCATATTATTTTTAATTGATTAATGATTTTCTTTATTTAAGTAATATGAAGTCCTAAGAAAATATAGATACATAATTACGAGAAATAATATGTTTTGAAAACTTTTACATTTTCTTGCATTTAGTGTTCGTTTAATTTGAATTTTTTTACTGAAAACCTCATAGCCATTCAAAATAAAATACGTGTTACTATTTAACAATAGTTATTTGTGTAACAGTGCAAAAAAGTGTATATTTGTTGCATGAGGAATGAATCATGCTGAGTTCAACAAATACAGTTTTTGCAAATGTTGCACACAACATTTTTTCTACGATCGAATTAAATAGATTCTTTTAAAAATATTATTGAACAGAATATACATTAACATAAAATTCAAATGTCAAACTGACAACAACTAGCGAAATTGTCACTGTCAAACGTCAAACGCCATCCATAAATAACTATGAATAAACTTTCATTGCCTAGTAACAAACTCAGTTTTTGCACTGTAAGTAGTGCAAAAAGTTAATAGTTTTAAGGTCACGAGATCTTTTTTTTAATTATACTTATACGAGTGATGAAAAAAATTAAATTTTTACAAATTGAACCCTGTATATTTTTACCTATTTTTCCAGTGCTTTACAGTAACAATAATCCTGTACATCTCTTTGTTTGAAATTTAAAATTAAAAAAAATAGAATTTTAACTAGACTTTTAAAAATATCCGACCTGCGATCTGCCTGTCTGTGATGTGATGATAACTTGAGAATACTGCGATATGTATTGATCTGTCAAGTGCAAATCAAACTTATGCACAGATCAGAAATAAATATTAGCCAGCCGTGAACGGTAAAATTTTCTTAAATTCAGAAATATTTTCAAGACGAGAACTACACAAGATTCATAATTTAAAACCAAATATATTTTGCCAATACATATTTATAAAATAAGACGTTTTGAATATTCATTATTTGAAGCATATACCTAGATATCCAAAATATAAAGATAAAATTCTTATAACGAAATAGTAATACAGGGTGGTCCGGTTTCCATGACGGCAACTTCAGGGAACGATAGAACATCGATAAATAATGTAAGTTTGCCTTATAAACATTGTCTCTAAAACGCACCGTTTTTTAGATACAGGGTAGGGTGTTTAAGTTTTTATTTTTTAAATGATATTTTTAAATATCTTTCAAACGAACGACAATATAAAAAAAATTTTTGGTGATGCAAAATATCTCGTGAAGCATTAATATTTCCTTATTACAAAAGTTTCCGAATATCACCAGTGGCGTCAAACTGATGGGATCGGGATAGTGAGCCTCTGGTCCTACTCACAAATTTTTTATTTTTTTATATTCTATGATATTTTTTGTACAAAAAGTCCTGTTGTAATGATTTCATAGGATTCGAGTAAATTGTTAAAAACCATCGACCTGTGCTTAGAAATGAGTTTGAGATTCATTTTTATAAAACCCAATAGTCTTAAAATACATCAAAATTATGTCAGAATTTGTTAGTTAGTTAGTTAGTAGTTATTCTAGTTTTTAGGATTTAAGAGTTTTTGATTAATAAATTAATATTTTTTGGAAAAAAATCAAAATTATCTTATTCAACCAACACCTAAAATTCACTTAACATTAGGTAATGGTAGAATTTGGATGGAGGTTTATTGTTTCTCATTACTTGATAAAAAAGTTCCAAACGAGAGAGCGAGATTTAACTCTTCTTTTCTAGAAATGAAATCCAAAGAAGTCATAAATCCATAGAGGTAAATTTTTAATAAGATAAAATAGTAAAAGTAAATTTTACTATTTACGTCAAAATTTGTTAGTCCTATATCCTCTAATGTCTTAAAAAGACATAAAAACTCTTTTCAGAGCTTATTTGCAAAAATCTACATTTAACTGATGAAAAATCTTTTCTATTTTTTCTTTGCTTTACGCCAACCAAAATTAATTTATTCAGAAAAGAATTTGCTGTGCCTCGTTAAGCTCATATTATATGATATTTTGTTTCATGTGTATTATGTTATATCGTTGATTGAAATATTATCAAAATTAATCTATATTCATTTTCAAATTAATTAAACATACTTTGCAGACAGTTTCTAACGTTTATTCTCTGAATTCTCTATTCATTCACGTCAACGGTCCTGCCCCAATTTAAATTTTAGAAATCTCCGTTGATACCAGGTGTATAATTTATGCACATATACCATACTGTGGTCGCATAGTCGTCCACATTCTTCACTTCTGAGTAACAGATTTTTGTGGTTAAACATGTTGATTAAATAAATACCTTTCCCATACTATATTTGGTACAAGAAGTACTGGCTTCGATAATACATCTATCCGTCGACAGTTATACATAAATTCATAATAAACAAGACAACTTTTTAATTTCAGTGACTAATAACCGAATTATTCTTTAAATATTATATAATTGACCTTAAAATACGTTGAGCATTTGCAACATTGTGTATGTACTACTCATCGTTGGCCTTCGTTGATTTTGTATTTTACAAAAATAAAGTTTGTAAATAGGTACCATAGTTTCTTTAATATTTAAATAAATAATAATGTATTTTATAAAAGTCCTTAATATTTAAAGTAAAGTAAATGTATAATTTCTACTGACTAAGTTATACTTATAAACGTAAACGCATATGAAATCGTAAGAAAACAATTTCAAGAATAGGCGAGAGAATAGGTTTATATAATTTAAAATTATCCACTATTATACACTATTTATGGCTCTCATTTTTTAAAAATCACTTTTCTTTAAACTTTTACTAATGTTAACTTCCTTCCTAATCTGCCTGCTACTTTCCTTTTATGGCAGGCAGTAGATGGTATATGGAACGAAATATCAATTATTTTATTTCAAGCTTGTTAAAGAGGCTTAAGTTCCGAATCATTATTTATTATTGACATTCTTTTATTTTTCCTTGGTATCCAAAATTTTTTATTACAAAGAAGAATATTATTTATGGAGACTTACAAGACTAGATTTAGCCTTAAACTGCGCCACGATTTTTAACCAGACTGTGTTATTCGTCATTTAGTTAAGTTTAATAAATATGTAGTTTGTGACATTTATTTTAGTTTATAAATGACTTTGTTTAGGCTTTATACAAGCATATTAATAACAAACATATCCAAATTGATATACTTATATTTATGTTTCATCTCTAAACATGCTATTATTAAATTCATTGGACTTTCTTTAATACATTATGAATATTGGATTGAAAATTATAAAATTCAAAACGTCTAAAAACAAATTATTAAAAAAAAATTTTTTAACTCACCACAAAATTCATTCATTATGGTCACCAATTAAAAAACGAAGTCCACAAGAAGATGTACATATTCTTTCGCTATTAGTAGCTCATCAGGTGGACGATTAATCTCGCAAAACAAAGTTACTTACTTGAATTTACATTTTGCAATTAATAAACTGTCATGTAACCATAAGAAACAAATTTCTATAATTAATGCCGCCTACATTTTCATGCTTTCTTATATAAAAAATTTTTTTTAATAGTTTGTTTTTAGACGTTTTGAATTTTATAATTTTTAATCCAATATTCATAATGTATTAAAGAAAGTCCAATGAATTTAATAATAGCATGTTTAGAGATGAAACAAAATATAAGTATGTATATCAATTTGGATATGTTTGTTATTAATATGCTTGTATAAAGCCTAAACAAAGTCATTTATAAATAAAACATATCAAGCAAAGAAAGAGAATTGTAAAATAAAATATTTTAGTTTTTCTATCTTCATTCACTTTTACGAATATTAACACAAATACTTGTTCACTTTCTACAAACAATAAGTAGAGTGGCAAATTTTTATATCTGCTAAATCAAAAATAATACAAGGAAAATAAAGGCAAAATTTTGATTTTTTACAGAAAAAGTGCCCCATTTTTGTTTCAGTAAATTCCAAATTGGAAAAAAAAATTTCTTAATTGTGTTTTTTGTTAGTCATTACTATTATGTATACGTTCAATTTTTTTGACTGTGATGCGGATGCATTATCTAAAAGATTTTACACTTAATGTATTTTGAAAATTTTAGGAATAATGAATTTTTTTGGCTTTAAATAACTTAGCAGGAAAGAATCTTAACTGAATGTTACTACAAAGAATGATGGCAATAAACTAAGGAAAATGCTACTTTTTCTATTTTTTTGATAAAGATAATTGGTTAGATAATAGAATTGTTTGAAGTTAACTGTTAAAGTTTTCTTTTTTTTAATTGGTGCATTTGAGATGAATATAGAAAAACTGACAACCTTTGTACTGATTTGACCTACCTGACCTGAAAGAGGAATATAAGACCTTCAAAATGCTTTTTTTGGATGATTTTTAGCGTTAATTGCGACGGAGATATGACCGAAATAAGAAGTGCGCCTCGTTTTAGCAAATTATAATTTGCTTGTTTAACAATAATTTAGTCTCAGAACTTTGTTAATTATTAATTTTTTAACTTTATGGGTGGTCTTCATCCTCTTAGGGGTAAGCGCAATTTTTCTTATTAGTGGATTAGTTTTATGTCTCAAAATGTAACAATCTGCTAACAAAATTCTAATTTCTCAAAATAAACAAAAAATTATGAATTCATCCATTTTACCCCTTCCATATCGGCCATATTGAGGGTGCAATATTAAAATTTTAATTTCTGACTTCACATTCTTGATCATTGACTCCAAAATCATAAATAATAAAAGTTTCAATAATTTATTCTCAGTACTTCGTTAATTACTGATTTTTTTATTTTAAAGGTGGTTTTTACCTCGGTTTTTACCCTCTTAGGGGTAACAGCAATCATTTTTCTTATTAAGATATAAGTTTTATGTCCTAAAATATAAGAATTTGCAAAGAAAAAATTCTACTTGCTCAAAACAAACAAAATATGTTTTTCCATTGCACCCCTACTATATCGGACATATTAGGGGTGCAATGGCGAATTCTAAAATTCTGACATGAGACCTCACATAGGTATATGATTTTTTTTAATAACTAACTTAATACTTGAGTTAGTATTAAATTTTGAATTTCAGAGGTGGTTTTCATCCTTTTAGGGGTAAAAGCACAGCACATCTGTTCCTTTTTAATATTTGAAGTTGATACCCTAAAATTTAGGAATCTCCAAAAAAACAATTTACAAGCAGCTATAGAATTAGTTCGAAGTTTGGGTACTTTTTGGCACCAAGTGACAGTATTAATATCCAGAAAATCTGATTCGATTTTAAAAATGTTTGCGTGACTATTATATTTGAAATATACGACGCTCAAAACATAAGTTTCAAAAATTTTGTGAGAACCAACATTATTTTCTTATACTTAGTAAGAGTTACTTTCAAAATAAGCAAGCCATTGAATATTTCCACGGAACGACTTTAATTAAAAAAATATATTAGAAATGTGTCGTCTTTGCAAGGCCTTGCAACCCCAACGTTTCATTTGAGATGCGATTTGCTATTGTTTTATTAGAGGTACCTAATAAATAAAATTTTCATTTTTCACAGTGGGCTGTAGGATTAACCCTACCAATAAAGTATGTACATATAATTTGAATTTAATTACTTAATAACTGTTTCTTAGAATATTCAACATTTACATGTTAAAATTATACAAAACTCACTATTTTCGAGGAACTAGTTTTTCTTAATCTACGTATTAAATAGGTCACAGCCGGCGCCTGAGGTTCGGAAATTGGTTTGCATAGGCAGGTCAAAATCAGGTAGGTCATTCTTTTCTGGGAGGTGCTTTGCGATATAAATATAGGTAGGTATGTGCTTCCTATTTGTTATAAAACAAAATAGAATGTAATAAGTAGACCCTTTTCAAGGATCACCCTGTCATCAGCATTTAAATATTTAAGCATTAACTAAACAGTAAAAGCAGAAAATATGTAGTTTTAAAATAATTGCAATTTTTCCTTGGCTTTTGTCAAACATGATTAATGTTTAGGAGTCTATCTAATAATCATGATTAAGTTTACTTATATCGAAAAAGTGTCCTGTTAACTTTCAGTAGCATTTTACTGAAATCAGGATTCATGAATTATTTAACTTTTTTCGAAATTTTTTCGAAAATTGAACATTGCCGTGAAAAAATCATTTTTGTATGATTCATTCCCACGTACAACGGCAGCCTCCTTCTGTGACCAAGACTGTCCTTTTTATCAGTACCAAGACCAAACTTCACCAAAATCTAAAATTGCTTTCGAAGTGTATCACGCGTAAAATTTACAAAGAATCAGTTTTTTTAAACAAGCCTATTTCTCATGTCGGATATTACCATTTTTAAGTCTTTATCGGTTAAACCATTTTCGAGTCATGACGATTCTTATGGACATTTTCATATTTTCATATGCTAATATCTCCATTTCCGGTTTTTTTATGAATATGTATTTTTGTGGTTCACCGACGGACGGAATTTTGATTTCGATGTAACCAAAATATATCGAGGTCCAATGAATATTTCGATTTTCGGCCTCCCTTACAAAACATTCAAAGGTATAGTACAATTTTTCCAAATGTTCTATAGAAATAGATACAGATTAATACATTACATATAAAGGTAAAATATATTTCTGCTAGATAGTGCTAATTTTTGTTGACCCTACAATAATTTGTATGTACACTGCCAAAAATGTTCGGATGCTCCTGTTTATTGCTTAGTGTTTCCTCCCCTGCAATAAAATATATGAGGGGCTGAAACCCCCTTTATTAGAGTTACCTCCCCATTTACCAGCGGTATTACGTAGGTAATTATTTTATTACGTTTCTTGTTACAATAAATTAACATGTAAATAACAGGATTATAGGAATTTTCGCAAAATCTTATTTAGGGATAATAATGCTACCCCTCCACTGAAAGATCAGGTACCTAGGACAAAATAGATAAATATCGGGAAATATTGGTGGTGAATTAGATTTATATAGTGAACTATCGGATACAGTGTAATTTGTTAGTTTTCCAAAATGCAATCATCAACCGAAAAGTTCCCTGTGGTTTCAAAATGTCGCAAGTAAGTTTTTTTTTTATTGTATAATTTCTACAAATATAACTACTCAAATTAAAAATACGTTGTTTTCGAAAGTAGTGCATGCGTGTATTGAAAATTAAAATAAACCGGTCTATTTCGGGGAAAAAATTGAGAAAAAAATACAAAATTCTGTAAAAATTCAGGCAATATTTATATAAAATTAGTAGTAACACGCTAAAGCGTTGTATATTTTTTTGTTAAAATATCCCTTGAAGATGTCTGAATAAATTAAAGCGTCAGAAAATAAAAAATTATTTTTATATATATCACCAAAAACTCAAGAAGCTACACAAATTAAAAGTAAAAAATCTATCTCTATTTATCTATGACAAGTATCCCAAATGCACTTATGAAAACTTTACATATGCTCAGTTCAATATGTGTGTCACTTAACTAATAAGTATTGAACTGAGAATAGGTACGTTTTGTTAAGTATATTTGGGATACTTGTCAGAGATAAATAGAGATAGATTTTTTTAAATTTTAACATGTGTAGTTTCTTGAGACATTTGGTCATGACATATAAATGAAAATAATTTTTTATTTGCTGACTCTTTAATTTATTGAACTATCTTCAAACGATATTTTGGCAGAAAAATATACAATGGTTTATTGCATTATTGTGTCTTTTAATTTGAAGCATTTCATGTACTGTTGGTAGATGGTGTTTGATACTTCTTCTAACATTTAGATAATTTAGTTCATTTAGCCTTCCCAATAAACAAATTGTTTCACCCCTACCAATATATTTAAAAAAATCAAATTTCGTGTATTATTTTTAAGAGAACCGATACATCTGCTGATGTGGACCTTGTACGAGCATCATTCAAGTATAAGTGTGAGTGGTGGGTCAATCTAGCCAAGGAAATTGCAGAAAAGTATTTAAATAACAACAAATACGAGCGGATTGAAAAACAGTACGTGTTATACGATTATTTTCATGATTTCGCAGCAGCCAATTTGTTGCACAGCGATAATTTGAAAAATTTATCATATCAAGAAAAAGCAGTACTCATGGACAGTTGGCACAAAATTTTGCAACAGATTTATGGAAAGGGGGCATTTTCGATCTATTATTAAACACAATGGAAAATATAAACCATTTCCTGGACGGGAGCAGAAAGACGAAAGAAAGCGTCAACAGAGAAATTAAGAATTACTACATCAGACTTGTTCAATATTATGAAACTAGTAAGAAACATAGTATCAAGTTTTTGTACGGAAATGGTATCACAATACGTGAGTAATTATTATTTTGTTTTCAAAGTGGAGAAAGCAACATATCCCAGTACGGTTTTGATTAGCCACGATTTAACTACGAAATTAGGGAAATCCCAATATTATACACCTATTTCTAATAACGTACTAGTACGCATGTTTTCAAGTGAATATCTTGAGAACATCAGTTACACGGCATCTTACTTGTGCAAAAGCAAATTAATTCCTGAAGAAATATATCGGAGTATTAAAATTACTTACGCACCAAAACACAAAGTTTGCATTTTGATGAATGGCACCGAGGAAGACGTATTCGCCACTTTATACCAAATGATCCATTGTATTGATACGAACTTACAAAGTAATACTGAGTTGATAAAGTCCAGGTTATGTTTGAAGATTTCGCAGATGAATCATTATTGTGACCTGTAGATTTAAAGAAGCATGTGAAAATGTGATTTGTATAGTAATTTAGGATTATTTATAATTAATTTTAGTGTCGATAAATAAATTATTCTTTTTAATACGCTGTTGTTTGATTTGGAATTTAAGAGGGACTTTATTTATTTTTTAAAACGTAATTTTGCAATCAGATCGTGTTGTTGAGGAAATACAAAGATCCATAGCCCTATAGCCTAGCTAAAACTTGGCCTATGCTGGTCGAGAGTTATTTTGAATTCTTGACATTTCAACCATCTTGTCGTGGCATTTTTCTGAAATAAGGTCTTCGATTCAGAAGAAAACCACAAGACGGTCGAAACATCAAGAATTCAAAATATTCAATGCGGAAGAGAACTCGAAATCTCTTGATTATTTTAAAGAATTTTTCAGTGAAACTGGCAGAAAATCAAATTAATAGGTACCTCACTGTTTGTCTCTTTTAATAAAGTGTATGAGAACTACAATTTTTAGTTATCTATTTTGGCTTAACGGTTTTATTAATATGGCTTATAGAAAAATGCAAATTTACTTTATTTCACCAATGCAAAAGCAACTGTAATTTTTTCGTCACTCTTATGTACTTACGTGTACTGTCGAAAATAGGAAATTTAATTAATTAAACATGTTTTTATCAGGTGTATCAAAAACTGTTCAAATAGAGCAGTTTTTACAAACGTAGTTGTTGTGATTGTATACAGGGTATCTGTTTAATGGTTCAAAATATCCGAGTTGGGAATTCTTGAGTACAAATCATGACGATTGACTAAATGTTTTGTTATCCAAAAGTGCTTCCCTGAATAGTTATAGCCCGTCAAGTTTGCTAAAGAAAACAAAGAATGCGGAATTAAATCAAGACGTGTTATGTTAGAGCAACTAAATTTGGTAGGAAGTTTTAGATCTACTTTATGGTTAGTTTGATGCACTATTAAAAATAAATAAAAATTGGAATGCCTTTTTAAAGGGGGTGGGCCCCATTACCACCCCTGAACTTTTTTTCTTAGAAAAAATTTAGGTAACAGTTATACGCTTGGCAACCAACGTGAAATTTAAGCCTTTTGTATCTTTTGCATTACTCTAGTAGGAGCCATTTCAGAGAAAAATAGTAAAGAGAGGAGAATTGTACACATTAGTGATTAACGAAACCGGTTACTTTAATAAAAGAATTTTAAAAAAATAAGACTGATTTTTGTTTTTTTTATTGTATCTATTTTTATTTCAATGTATCTCTAAATTTAATATTTTATAAACTATAAATGCGAGAAAATATATTGTAATGGTATTATTGAAAATATTATCTTACCAACTTGTTTGTATTTCAAATTTGACAAAACTGTGCCGCAGTACATATTTATCAACCTCAACCTGTATAAAATTGTTAGAATTTATAATACCTTTTATAAAGCAAAATAGACCCAACAGTCACGACCCTCGACCTCAAACTTTAACCCTGTGCACGTCTTCCATCTCCCATTCGCCTGGAAGTGTAAATCCCACTTGAAATTCAGCAAGAACCCCGATATAAGGGCAATATATAACCCATTCTGAACCCCTTACTCCACCCCTCGACGCCACTCTTCCTTCCTACGTGCACGGTTTCCTTCCTCGACAGCGCCGTACTTCCGAAAACTTTCTACATTCAAGATAATGCCGCAATATTAATGATCATTTTATATCATTGCACTCTCCTGATGCTTCGAATGAATTTATGAACTTGTCGGCTTGCTGTGAATAAAAGAAATAAGAAATACGTAGCAAATAGCAAATGTGACTAACCAAAACAGTTGAAGGAAATAGCTGCCAATCGAAATAACCAATAATTTACGTGAGTCTAACTCAGCACCCTGTTTCACTAATTTAATATTTCACTTCATTCAATTATCTTATATAACTCTTTGGCAATGTGCCTCATATTGATTCTTTATTTAAGTAGGTATAGAAAGGGCATTTGATATTGCAAGCACCTAAAATACATTTCTTTAATGCCAATATCATCAGATTTTCATCAACGATTTTGTGGAAACAATATACAATAGTGGAAGGAATTTGTAAATAGATATATTATAAGTTTATAGTTCTGTCATATGTCCTCAAGTCAGATTTGCAACATCAGTATCAATTTACTTGATTGAAGGAGGGCTTGAAAAAATTCCAACGCGTAGACATTATATCAGCACATATATTATGTATACTTATTTAATTTATTTAAGATTATTGTCGGTGCCTGATATATGATTTCGGTTCATTTTTGTCAAGATTGGCCATGGTTACATGTTTTAACTGATAGAGCGTAACGGTAATTGTTGGGAAAATATAAATTTTAAATACCTTGTGTATGTCTCAAACAGAAATCAAGGTGATGCAAAAACCAAGTGAATCGATAATTATAAATTATTTGTAGCGGCTAATGGACATATACTTTCATGTGGTTTACTGTAAACAAAACTAAATTAAACGTAAAAGTTATTGGTAATAACCTGTGGTTTTATTAGATTATTTCCCACACTCCTTACCCCTGCCATTACCCCTGCCATAACGAATTGCTCTAGACTATTCTGGGTCTAATGCAGGACATGGTAATTAAAAAAATAATGTAAAAGAAGAAAGTCTGGATTTTTTAAAACCATCGTAATTTTCATTATATAATACATAAAATATATTTATTTAAATAATAGTGTTAATTAAAGTAAAAAATATCTCTTGATTTATTATTATCCGCTTAATATTACATGGGGTAGTTGTTAATATAGCAAATAATTGGATTGCTGAAAAAATGATGTAACTTTCATTTGGACCTTATTATTTTTTATACTAAAAAATATGGGAAAATGTAAGTTGTTCACATTTTTATCGCTTTTCTTACTTCTTTGGTATTCATGATAAATATCTGTGGTAATTGAATTATTATACGTTTCACCCTATTGAAATAGGGGTGCGTGAAGCCGTGAAAGTCGGCCTACTCAATTATTTAGATGTTTGTTTGTATTATTTAATGCTACGTCACTTAATAAAACCGTTATGTATAAGATGTCATATAATTATGCGTGAAAAAAGTGTTATACTACTTGTATTATATTGTGCAAATTAGGGTAGGTATAGTAGAAGTATATCACATGTTAATGTTAATAATTTTAGCAAAAATTCACTGCTCCTCTCAAAAATTTTGTTTGAAAAATGGATATAGTGAATATTTACAAATGATTAATTTAATAAAAACATATATTTTTGTGAAATATTTAAAATATTAATAAATACTAATTCAATTTTTTCCATCGTCCGACAAGGATTGCTCTGAAAAGCAATCACTATGTATCAGTTAGTGTCAAAATCTCCGCGTACAACTTCGCTGACTTGTTTCAATAAACTAACAAAGAATGATTTATTTTTAATTTTAGGAATCTACCATATTAAGCGGGTACACCACCTTCGGTACACCAGTTTTTAACTACTCTTTATCAGCACAAACCAGGTAGATGCACGTATGGGAATCTACAACTGCTTCGTGCTGATGATGGCCAATTTAGTTTCAAATAATCTTTATTTTAAAAATAGATAATAGATCTGCCAAAAGAAAATTTTACTTTTATTTATTCTTGACAGCTGCCAAAATCAATGTAAAATTTAAAATTCTACAAGTATATTTTTGTAATTTTGAAAACAATGTGAGTTTTTATAGAAACGGGGATGTAAAACTAAAACTAAATATAAATCTTTCTATTTATATAATTAAAATTAAAATAATGTTTTCGCTTTTGGCAGCTGTCAAATTTTCTATCAACTTAATGAAAGCCATTTCATAATTATTTGAACAAATGAAAGTACCTACTAAGCATACATTTTTCTATAGGTTCCGGAGGTAATGAATACGAAATTAGTTTCAAAAATATATTATATTTGTTGGTAGGTAACTGCCAAAAATGCTGATAATTTTAAAAACATGCAAATTTGTCTTCCTTCATTTTGGAAACAATGTGAATTTCCATTAACCAAAGGATTTAACTGTTTATTTTTAAATTTGCTGATATTAAAATATATATTTTACAAAAGAAAGAAGTTTCTTGGCGAAATTAAATAAAATAGAGAAATGTTTTTTGCCGTTTGCCGTGTCCGTAGCTGCATCATGTTTCTTTTTTGGGGTAAAAGGCAAAAAATATTTCCCTATATATTTTACTTTTAGCAGCTGTCAACATTTCTAGTAAAAATGTCATTTAATAATTATTTCAACAAATTGAAGTACCGAGAAGACAATTTTTTATAGATTTTGCGTTTTGCAGGTACTAAATACGAAATTGATGTCAAAATAATATTATGTTTTTGGTAGCTGCCAAAACTGCTGCTGAATTTAAAAATATATAAGTATATCTTTTTCGTATTATGTACTTTCATATTCAGTACCTCCAAAACCTATAGAAAAATGTTTGTTAAATACTTTAATAAAATTTGATGAAATAATAATAAAATTAGAAGACATTTTTCAAAACATTTTCTTCTATGGAAATCAAGTATCTTCTTCTATGGAAATCAACATTATTTTCAAAATTACGAAAGATATACTTTTAAATTTTTAAATTTGGCAGCAATTTTGGCATCTGCCAACCAACATAATATTTTTTTACATCAATTTCGTATTCAGTATCTCCAAAACTTATAAAAAGATGTTTCTTAAGGTGGGTATAGACCTGCACGCCGCGCAACCCGCGCGTTGTGTGCGTCGCGAGTTCGTTGCTCGTCCAATGTTCGTTGGAATTATTCATTTTGAAGAACCTTCCGCGATCCAAAGAAAACCCACGAACATTTTAGTAGACATTTTGCATTGTAGATAATCGTCTCTGTCGCGCGATAAAAATTACGCCGTTTCGGTGATGAGTGGTGCTTTCTTGTTATTGGCAAGTTTGTGCAAAAACAAAAGGAAACAACGACGTTGGTGGCACATTAACCTGTACAAAAAACGGAATGGTACCGAGCTTATGATGGACTTGAAGTCCCAAGAAATAAGCGGTCAGTATAAGAATTTTACACGAATGTCACCTTCTAACTCCATTACTACCGGGTGGACGCGCAACAAGGATAGCGAGCCTATCGTGCCCCCGTCCAAATCTATACTGCGAACACACAAAGGATTCGTCGAAAAACCGACACGAGGTGGATCGTGATGCGCCGTGTGCGCGCGGTTCGTGCGCAACTCGAAAACCCCGTACTAATCTAAAGACGCGCACACGCGCGGCGCGCGCGCGGAGCGGGGCGCAGATGTATACGCACCTTTTTAAGTACGTTTATTTGTTTAAATAAATAAATAACGTCAATTTCATTAAGTTGAAAAATTTTGACAGCTGTCAAAAGTGAAAACTTTATTTTATTATCTATTATGAAACTAGCAAATATCAAGACACTTAAGACTCGTAGCACTTCTATGGGAATTCACGTTACTTTCAAACTTACGAAAGGCACACTTTCATTTTTTAAATTTGACGGCAGTTTTTGCAGGTACCAATAAACATATTATTTTTTTGCAACTATTTTAAATTTGACAGCAGTTTTGAACTGTATTTTAATATCACACATTATGGAACTAGCAAATTTTAAAAAAAACATTTGATTTTCCGTCTATGGAAATTCACATTGTTTATTAAATTATGGAAGACAAACTTGCATAGTTTTAAATTTGACAGCAATTTTGGCAGCTATCAATAAACATAATAATTTTATGAAATTAATTTCGTATTGAATACCTACCTCAAATGATTTTTATACAGTTGACAGAAAATTTTACAGCTAGCTGTCAGAAGTGGAAACTTTATTTTAATTTCAATTATAAAAATAGAAAAAATACTGTATATCTCTTCTTTTATGAAAAAATAAAAAAATTACAAAATTATTAAATGTGACAGTGATTTTGACAGCTATCAAGGATAAAAAAAATGAAAATTCTATTTTGACAGATCTATTGCCTATTTGTAAAGTAAATATTTAAAACTAAATTGGGCGAATTTATACATATATTTGTGACTTGTAGACACATCTTAATTGAAAATAACGATATTTTTTAGTAAAAAATCAATTTTAGATTTAAGTTATAAAAAATTATAGCTAAAATTAAAAATCTGGCTCGAGAGATTGATGAAAAATTTCAAAATAAATATTAAAAAAAAAAATAAGATGATCCAATAAATTCTGAGGTCTACAACGATTTTTGAACGGTATTTTTTTTTCTACCCCACTGTGCGACAGGCAGGCGAGCTTTTCGGTCTTAATAAGACATGAAACATGTATTTTCTCTTAGAATTCATTTCCGTTTATTTCTCCACATCGTCGTGTGCCAACGCACTATACTATACAGGGTGTTTCATGACGAACTGTATATACTTCTAAGGATGATAGAGGGTCCCTTGACTATTCATGAATGGGTATAGAAATTTGTCTGTTGAGTTAAAAAAGTCCAGTCCTGGAATAAATATTAAAAACGGCATTATATCAACTGTGATAAGTACACAAATTTTATAAAATTTGAACAAATTGTGATAAATAGTAAGGAAGTTCTGGCCAAAAGAAATATTGGCCATAAGTAGTTTATCACCCTGTATCTCAGTAATTAAGCGCAACAGACAAATTTCTATACCCATTCGTGAATAGTCAAGGGACACTCGATCATCCTTAGAAGTATGTACAGTTCCTCATGACTCACCCTGTATATCCCTCATTATCGTTTTTAAAATCCTTGTTTTACAGAAGTTATTAGTAGTAGGTAAGCAGTTATTTCTTATTAATTCGTATCAATCATATATAGATAGTAAAGCAAACCAATGACTATAAAATCCTAACAAGTTTATTTTATTACTTCGCACAGTTCTGTTGTGTAATATCGTACTGGTAAATAATTCTTGTTTAATTCAGTGAAAAAGTATTAAGCAATTTAAAGATAAGGGAGATAAGAACCCTCCGGAACGCGTAAATCGGTTTTGCCGGAAAACGAGTGGAATTGGAAATAGAAACGATTAAGCAGGAAAAGAAAGGACTAAATTGACTTTTTCGGAAAGACCTATTATCACATTTACAATTGTATATAAATTCGATGTTGGCGATAGCTGAAGAACAATTGAGATCTATTACACGTCTAATTGAAAATTGTACATTTATTTTATTGAAAAAAATACCTAAGCTAAACAATTATAATACGATAAATTAGTTCTTATATTCTGTTATCTTAGTTGACCTAAACGTTCATATTTTATTATTTTTTGAAAGTTACAGATTTGAGTGTTAATCATCTTGTGATGATGTCAACTTGGTTGGCGAAACGCCCTGTTAATGTAAGATATTTGGTATTTAGATGTCCAAACAGTGCAGAATTGTAGTACAATAAAACAAAAACTTTATCTCTAAATATACATGAATCAAAGATAGGTATCTAATTTCTAAGAAATTTGGAATGTGGAAATTTAGATGTCAATGTCCTACATGTATGTAGTTGACTTACGGTGTGCTCAATCTTTCTGGGATTATACATTATCGATAATCACAAAGATAACACAATTAGATAGTAATATCAATATGGAATTTTGCAGATTGGCAAAATTTCTTTTAAATAATTGAAGACACAAGTAAATAAAGGCCTTCTTCAGAGAAATGAGCAACAACCATTCCTAAAAAATCTCGTCACTGAAGATGAATCTTGGCTACACTTTTAAAACGTCAAAAGACAGAAGGTTTCAGTTTCTCCTGCTCAAACATCGAAAGCCATTTCAAAAGTTGGTTATTGCAAGAAGGCAATGTGGTGCGTTTGATGGGGATGAATCTAATGGAATGGGCGACGTTGCAATCTTCTACCAGCATTCGGATTATCGAGCTTTTGTCATTTTTCACGGTCGGCAATTACGTTACAAGATTTCTCCTTTATTTTAGCTAATCAAGAAGTAGAATATAGTCTACCAACTGATGATATTGTGGAGGTTGATATTGAGGATGGCGGCCGAACATGCAGATGCTGGTATAAAATTAGATGTAAAACTTCTGTCAGAGAGTTACACTTTTACCATTTTCAACGATAAAAGGAACGAATTATCAAATGAGAAAATTTCAAATTTAAAAGAAAAAATCTTATGTCGACAACAAATTTAAATATTTTTATTTAAAAATTTGTCCACAAAAATACTCAGAACTCATCAGAATACAACTGCCAAGAAACGAAGAACCAACTGATGTCAACGAAGCTGAAAATTCAGCATAAACGCTTATTCCATTTAAAAATAATTTAAATCCTCCTGCAATTTCAGTTGATAAAAAATCTGACTTACTTTTTACTTCTCTTTAAAAATAGAAACTTTTGTACATTTTTACTTTTGTTACCTTAATTTTACAACATATGTCTATTGATACCTCCATGTTTTATTTTCATCGAATGCGTAACGTTGTGCGACATGTATCCTTCAGCCACTTATGTTAACTTCCCGATATGCAACTCATTATAATATGATCATTAAATTATTCACGATTGACAATAGAATACATTAAGTTGGAAGCTAGAAACATCTACATAAAAATAATTCGGGTCAACTTCAAATAATTCGGGTCAACTTCTGGCCAGCCCAATAGAAATGATGAACCATATAGCAATATCTAATGAAGGATGTAAACGTGTGGTGTAATCTAACTGACTCATTATAGCTAATGAAAATCGGAGATTGGTAATGAAATAAAGAGGTTAATAAAAAATACAAGTTAAACTAAAGTAGTATTTTTTCTTGGGTTTAAAATTGGAAAGTTTGGATAGTAAGGAGTAAATAACAACAAAGCATCTATTTCATATTTTCTAAAGGAATGCATGACGTTTATAGAGTTTTTAAGCTATTATTTATGAACCATAAAACAGCTCTTCCATTATAATTATAGAAGTCAATATTTCATAACCCTGTCCCTATGGCTTTATAAAGTGAACGAACTATGTTTAAATTAAGTATTGTATTTCCAGCTCCTAATTTTTTGCAACTTTTAAAATCGCATTTCGATTTTTATTCAATACAGGTTTTCAAGCTTGCTCTTCCATAGCTATATCAACAATTTTAAATTTTATAAATACTTAATACTAGTCTAGTCTAGTCGTGTTATTTTTATTTTAGTTCCATCCGTGTTGGTTATTACATCTTAAGTTTTGTAGCGGGTCAGCAACAACTGTGTGAGTACTTATATTATTTACGGTTTTTTGTAAGTGTAATAATCAAGATATTTAAGTAGGTATAAAGTTATATTTAAATCATATTTATTCAGTTCTTGCAAAGCCTGGTCTTGCATCAAACCATTATCGACTCTAGGGAAACATGACCACTATGACCAATTAGAGTAAAATACATTACTACTTGTTCTAAATGACGCAGAGTTTAATTTCCACTAAAAAAAAAATTGCCAATGTAACTGGTGCATATTTAAAAAATGCAAATTTTTCAAATATACCGCTGACTTTTAGGATTCAAAAATCAGATGCCTAACAATGTTTTCTTTTGGTAACTCATCAAAAAGTAATAAAATGGTTATTTAAAACTTTCGTAGAAAAGTATAAAAATTAGAAAAATAGATGTAATAAATAATTAAACCACGTGACTACGGAATTAGGCAACCATATACACACTCAATTGTAATACATATTATGCAGCAGAAACAGAAACTATTTTTATAATGGTGGTTTTAAATTTCAATGCAATAATAATTGTACTTTGAACATTCTTCATGGAATGTAGTTTTGTGGTTGGGGATTTTTAGAGTCTGCTAATTTCTAGTTTAATATTCATAAGTATATACTAGGGCCATAAAAGTGTTTTTATTATAAGTAAATGCTAGAAACTTTTCTACAAGATACTCGGAGACAAATTGCAAACATAATTCTTAACTCTTTTTTCCAAAATAAATCCAGCAGAATACTGCCACAAGTGATATCCTTCCCAAAAAAACATTACAAATGTAAATTTGGTCTTTTTTCTTTGTCTCAGAAAAAAGTGATACCCCTCAAAAACACGAAATAAGAAAACGGCAGATATCAGGTATTTCTAATATCATTTCTTTTTGTTGCGATAAACAATCAGCAAGAATCGTTATTTTATGTTTTTGAGGGAGTTATTTATTTTTTTGTGAACGGGATATCACTTTTTTCTGGAACATAAAAGAATAGACAAATTTACATTCGTAAAATGCCTTTTTGGGAGGTAAATTATAAATATCAATATATAATAATAAAATTATTTCTTCTTGCAACATTTTCCCAAAATGTAAGAATGCAGTTAAATCATTGATAAATGAATGATACATAGAATGGAACCGTGTAGTACACCCACTGATGCATTTAAAGTAGACAACTCATGTCCGCTAATTTCAACTATACTCTGTATCACCAACAAAAAGCTCTATTGGTCGAATTTATAGAACCCGAGTTACAAAGCAACCACTAAATTTGACAAAGGCCGACTCTACAATACTGGCGTCACACATTAAAACTTTTATGTATTTTGGCAATAGACCAATCAGCTATGTTATCATTGTCGCGAAACGTATAAACGCTAAACATATTAAAAATCGCGCATAAATGGGGAGCCGGCCTCACTGTAAACCTGTGCTGTCAACTCTCATATTCATTCGTCTATGTGAAATTATTTCAAATTGTTTTTGTGAAGGTACGTATAAGGATTTACCTTATTTGTGTATTAAGTATTAAGGTAAGTAGGTAATGCAAACGATTAATATTGATTAAATGTTAAAACATCGTTTTTTTTAAGGTCAAATCGAAAACTCAATAGAAGGGGGCCCAATTTATCCACCGAAAAAACGAATCTCCAGGCATTTTTTGAGGATAAGGAAAACGTGTTGAACATCATTAAGGCGAAAACGTATGAAAAACGCGAATAAATGGGGCGCCGGCGTGACTGTCAACTTATTCGTTTTTGTGACATTTCACATTTCATCTGGGAGTTAAAGTAATAAGGTACGTAAATGCAAACGATTAATATTGATAAATGTTAAAACGGGTTTTCTTAAGGTTTATGATGGCTGAAGGAGGTATAATTTCTCCACCCAAAAAACGATTATCCAGACATTTTTCGGTGGAAGATAAGGAAAAGGTTCTGAACATTTTTAAGGCCTACGATGGGGAGAATCCGGAGAAACCAAAGATGGAATGCATGGAGTTCACTGCAAAGGCAGCAGGTGTGAGTGTTCCAAGTGTTTCTAATATTCTTCATGAATACAAACAAACACACCAACATCAGCCACCAAAAGTGTACCACCGACAACGGGCAGTTTTGGACAATATTGATGAAGGAACTAAAAGTGCTCTCAAGCGTATAATCCATTCCTTTTTTGAAAGAAATGAACCACCAACTGCAAACAAAATTTTAGCAGCGGTGCATGAAGATGATTATTTGCCTCATCTTAAACGGAGTACTTTGTGACGATTACTTTCGGACTTTTTATTTCTTTGTGTTGTAATGTAATTGTGTTTGGCATTAAAGGTTCTCAAAAACGTCACGTAATAGTGCCCTAAGGGAAGAACATAGAACTTGTAGTTTTTAGATGAAACTTGGGTGAACGCTGGCCTTACTGTAAGTAAATTATGGTTTTTTTTTCGAAGGAGAAATAGGAACTGCTCGCCGGTTCTGACTGTTCAGTGTAAAAAATAAAAGTGACATCATATATTATTTTTCCAATTATATTATATACGTTTATCTTATTATCGTTGTTTTAATATTATTTACAACTTTATGTATATGTAGGGCTTTTAAAGTCTATTTTTTTCTACTGATTTAAGTACCAAATGTATTGTAATGACGAATAAAGCCATTCTATTATTATATTATATTGATATCATTCATAACTTTCTTATACCAAAGTTTACTGAATACTATTAGTAAACTTTGCTTATACGTAGGAGTTGTAATAGATAGAAAACCTTGTGAAAATTAAGAAGAAGTAGGTAGGTATGTGTTTATTTATTTGGACATGTTAAAACATATATAAAATAAAACAAGATGTAGATACCTACATTATATAATATATAGTTTGTATAGTTTTTATTGCTTGAACATTCCACGACTATTCGTAAAAAGAACCAAAAGTAATCTTACGATAGATATTAATAAATAAATATGTACAGTGGTGGAAACCAAGAGTAAACGACTCGGCAGATTTGGCTATTGAGTAGTGCATGGGGGTCATTGGGGTTTATCCAGTGGAGTAATCTACGTGAAATTGTTACAGTAAATCACAAACTAATCTTTTTTGCCTGAAATAACCTCATACTTTCTTTTAAATATGTGGAAATAACTCGCGAAAGCACCGAACCTAAAAACTACAAATGTCAACAACAAACCATCAATCAGATCAGCTGGTCTAGACAGACGACCGGAAATCAGAAATAAATGTCTCTGATAAAGTAACTTGAGTTTGCGCAATGCGGACTAACTTCGTTTAAATTTTCGCGGGAATAAGTATTATTTTTAAAAATCCAAAATTGATAATGTATAATAGAAAATTTAATGGGAATAAACATTATAAAAATACAGTATAGCTGTAGTATAAAATATAACACGTATAATAAACAAATTTTGTTGAAGCTATCTCAACTTTCTTTAATTTCATCGTGTAAAACTGACTATTGCGCACACCGTTCTGCGCAACCATAAAATTAATGGGGCGGAGTCTATTGTTTTTTGATGATGGTATAGGGTATAGATGTGCTTTTGAACCAAGCTACGGATTAACACTGTACATTCCAATTTTATTAAAAGAACTAAGATCCAGAAAGCCTCTAAGTTACTGTTACTGTTAAGGTCTCATATAACTTATTAAAATAACTCAAAATTGTATCCGACGCACGTGGATAAGTTTTGTCGAAATATAATTTTTGATTTTAATAAAAATGTTAGTCTTTCAGCAATAATTTTTTTCAAGAATGTTTGAAAAATAAGGAGTAGTGAAATGGGTCTATAGTTTTCAATTAAAGCATGTTGCTATTTTTATAGCTGTGAACAATTTCAAACAACGTCATTCAAACATGCTATTTTTTACTGCTTTTATTTATTATTTTTAAATTGTTGTGACTGATATTTTTCCAAAAATTTTCCGCCCCTGGATTTTGCCACCCTGGGCTATAGCCCCTATAGCCCCGCCTAAATTCGCCACTGCTTGCAATGCTTTAAAAAGTTTGTAATGATCTCATCTATAACTGTAGAATTTGTACATTTTAAGGATTTGATAGAATCAATTATTTCTACTAATACAACGCCTGACATCTAAAGGAACAGGGAGTAGAAATCGCATGTTTCTTCTTTGAAAAAACTATCATAACATATACTTCTTTTAAGCGGTTTTTGAAAAATTCTAAATTTTGTCGAAATTTTGACGCCTAAAAAGAAATGCCATATTTTTCAAATTAACAATAAATTTAACCATTTTATTGTGGCAGCTGATAAAGCTAGATACGAACTTTCAAATGATATATTGGAATTTCAACTTTCATCTATAGGTTGTTAATAATTTAGTTTTGAATACGTACATTTTTTTAAACATCAATAACTTTCTTATTTTAAATAGAACACCCTGTATAATATTTCGTAGTCAAATAGAGAATTAGAAGTGCTTTCCGACGGCCCCACACACATGATATTTATTTTGAGTAGTTTTGAAGATATTAACAATTTAAGGTATTATTTTGTTAAAATAGAAACAAATGAAAGCGTTTTTCAAATATTTTTTTGATATTATTATGCTTGTGTAAAACTTAAAGTTATTTCATTATTATACTTAATTCTTGTTTCTTGTAATATTTTTCTGATGTGCTTAGATTCGGTCACTAGTAAACTGTAAAAAATTCGGTTTTAGGCCACGGTGTAATAAATGTATTCAAAATTTTTAAAGAAAATAATAGAAAAACGTAAATATTCCTCACCCACTTGCCGCGCATTTTTCACTTAACTGGAAAGTTGCCCGTTGAAAATAAATCATCAAAATTAAATTCATGTGTAGGCCACCTTCTACATGGAGGTTTATAAACGAAAATAAAACGAGAAATGAGAAGCGAACCCGACTATTAACTTTTACATTGTCCAGTCGATCAGTCGGCAAAGGCCGGCGGAAGCAGTTATTTAACCCCAGGGAGTTCCGAAATCCGATAATCTCCAGGAAAATCTGTTTAATAATGATGATTGCCGGTCTTATCAATCACCCAGACGGAGCTGGCGGGAGGTCTTCTAGAATTATTTTGGTATCGGTACCTTAAAGAGAACTAAATCCACTATACTATCAACTGATTCATTTCCATGAAACTGCACATTAATATTCTCAATGAAAGCGGCCTAGCATGGGCGTGTTTTGATGGTTTTCAAAGGGGCAGAACGGACACGGTTTTAGAGATTTATTTATTTCACGGTTAAATAGGCATTTATTAAAATTTTAATATTTCTATTAATTGTTCATATACCTAGAATGTTCCAAGTTTAATCATAAGAAATTTGTCAAGTTTGGGCACGATATATTTAAAAAAATATCGAAATAGGTAAAAAAATTCAGTCCTTCGCAAAGATGTAACTGGAGGAGACATTGGAAATGACGAAGTAGAACGCAAATCTTGTGACATTTCGGATGTGATAAAAATGAAAATTTGTTGCAAAGTAGTAAATAGTTATTTCAATAACACAAATCAATTTCAAAAAGTAAAATCGTATTATCAGCATTTTTATTTAGAAGTAAAAATAAAAGATATTTTATTAACAAAAACATTTTCGCAATTAAAACTAAAATAGGTAGTATTATACAAATTTATTTCACTAACAAACATTTTTAATGTTAAAACTAAAACAATTTTAAATAATTTAGGTAGTGAAGATGAAAAATGATTCCTAACAATTAGAAATACCACCCATATCGATTAATCGCAAACTATTAAACGCAGCTAATGTACAGGTAAAGTGTCCAAAATAAACAAGAACTTAGCGAATTTGTTGAAACTTGACATACCTATTACCTAAGTTTAAAGTTTAAAAACACATATATTTCAAGAATCTGCTCGAAACGTAAGGGGGTGTGTCGGAGCCGCTATCTTGAAAAAACTAGATTTTCTCATGTATAATTAAAATTTTCAATTGAATCATGAGAAATTTTCAAAAAATAAGAATGACTTATTATATTTTCATTTATAGAGAAATATTAATTTTTGACTTCTTTATTAAAATTTTTTCCCAATTTTACATTTGATTCCTTTATTTTATGCTTGTTTATCTGCAAAATGAAAAAAGTACATAATTATTTATAAGTGAGGATTTTCGAGTAGATTAAAATATTATATTATACATATTGAATGAAACATACTTTCTCTCTAAAGAAGATCGGAATCGATGGCCCTGGACGATATCTTCCAAATTAGTTTCGGCATTCTCGTCGATTGCATTTAAATCTTCTGCGTCGTTTAGATCTTCGATAATTTTATCCATGTATGAATTTAGACAATGTACTCTTAAACCTGCTCTTCTGTTGCGGTTGCAGGAGATAGGATACATTTTGCCCGTACTGTAACCGTGTGACATATCGTTGGATCAGGCATTGCGAGAGGAGTCGAATATACTTACATATTATTTTGCTTTATTTCAAATCACCTTGTCTTTGTAAATTGCGAAAAACGACAAAATAAGTTACATATGGTTTTCGGCTATACATGTTTCGGCGAGACAAAATGAAATAAGTTGTTCGGCGTGTTTCTCGATGTTAAGTTGTGTTGGGGATTGTTGGGAGTGACTTTTTTAACGCAGCGATAAACTCCCATATAACACTTTTTTGTTTACTTTTGCTTAATCTACCTCATGTTAAAATAATGGAACTCAAACCTCTAACATTCGGAAATACGTACAAACCAGATATCAACAACCTGGCAGAGCAACCCCGGTCCTAAATCTACCCTTATGATTTTTCAAATTGCAAGACATTGACAAAATTGAAAAAATTGCAAAAACAGGAAAACCTCAAACACTATATCGAACTGAAAAAACGCCGCCGAGAGGCTGTTCTGGTAAGAAATCCAAGGTAGAGGGTCGAACTTAGACCTGTATCGTGAATTGCATGGCCCCGCTCTGATTTTAGGCTCAGGAGGAGTGAACGGAAAAGTGTAATTTTGACGTCTATCGTTCTGAAACGTCATTCTGCCTATGTCATGCTTCATAATATGTAACATGAAACAGCAAATCCAGAAACATTTCCAATGTTAAAACTTCCAGTGAGAAAAAACTGTATTTATATGGTTTCTTCGATTTACCGGCCGTCAGACGGGAACCTTGCATCGCTCGAATTTGCACGCCATTTCCCTTACTAAGAGCAAAATTTAAATACTCATTTAATTATAAACATAAACTGTAGCATTGACTATATTTAGTCAATGACTGTAGGTACATAAAATATATCTACCTCACATAAACAAAGAATAATCTGTTGGTTTCCAATTATCTCTTCTCATTTTGATAAACCATTCTTTTCTCCTTGCTGGGTCTCTGGAGAAGCGTTACATTAAAAAGCCCTTTTTTGTAGAGTTACTGCAATTTACTGTTGCACAACCAGGCATTTCGCCCCTAACTCTAAAAAGCAATCAAATTCGTTTGCATGGTATTTCTCACAAATGCATTAACTGCGATAAGTACCAAAAATGACAATTTTTTACAATTCTCTTCCTATGCTTGATATGCATTGTTTATAAATGACTTTATTTAGGCTTTATAAAAGCATAATAATAATAACAAACATATCCAATTTAATATACGTATATTGATGTTTCATCTCTAAACATACAAATATTAAATTTATTGGACTTTCTTTAATACATGATAAAAATTGCACGGTTATCAAATTTTGAATTAATACTGCACATTTACGAAAAATATACATCCCAGAATTGGGACATTAAACTAAAAGCGTTTACAAATTTGGCAAGACCAAATACCTTGTTTTTATTAGAGTATTTAATCAGGTTTAAAGGGATCATGTTTAAAGGGCCAGAAACATTTTTCAAACGTAAGGAAACCAATTAAGTTCAATTTTTGCTTAAAACTGTGTAGGCAACAACATAATCCCAAGTCTTATTAACGTCAAAATTATGATTTGTTTACGACAGAAATGCATAATTCACAATGAAAATTCGTGTATTTGCTATTAGACTTCCGATCCAAAAAAATCCCTAAAATTTTCCAAAGTAACCTTCATGATTTTGGAAACAAAACTGACGAAACAAAATTTTCGTACACACGCGGTAAAGTTGAAATCATAGCGATTTTACAAACATACAGGAATTTCGAACCACACCATGGGGATTTCGCTTATTTTAAAGGATATGAAATCAGTTAAATTAGAACAAAGATTTTTATGCTGATCAAAAATCTGAAAAGAAATTTGATTCGTTATTTTTAGTTTTAAAGATATTAGAAGAAAAACGAAAAATTGTGCTTCTCGTTTTTAATTTCTAAATTGAAAACTAATAAAACTACGTATTTTAAACATTTAGACATTCTTGCGGTGCTTTTTTCCGAGTATTCCGATTATACCATTGCATTTGCCATGACGTCTAAGATGACAGAAAAACAACAGTGAACTTTCATATTGGATTTTCACAATTTTCATATTGGATTTTCACAATTTTGAATACACTTTTTTTCCTGATAGCGATGATGTACGACACATGATTATTAGGTTTATATTTCAACCAAAATTGCACCTTATTCATTTTTGCAAAGGGTGCTTTGGAAACAAAAGCAACATTTTTGTTTTAGACAAAATATTGACAGTTCAGCTTAATTTTAAGTCTCAGCGTTTACACTACTATAAATTTTATACGATTTACAAGTAAAAAACAAGCGATTAGGTATGCTAGAAATTTATTCTTTGCATGAAAACAAACCAAAAACATCAGAACAGAAAACTATAACAAATGCTCAAGTTTTTTAAGATTTAAAACTAATCTATTAATATTTCTCCTTCTTATTTCATGTCTAAGGGTGGTGACAATACTTTTTCATAGTGCATCAATGTTGACTGTATGGTGTGATAAAGTTTGTCCTTGACAGTAGGTACCCCACAAAAAGTAGTCTAAGGAGGACAAGTCTAGCGACCGCGCCTGCCATCGAACATTTCCATTCTTTGAAATCACTTTGTTGACATTTCCGGCAAACTCGCAACTACCCTTCTGGAGTTATGGGGTGGCGCTCCGTGTTGATACCTTAGCCAAATGGTTCAAATAAATGTCCTTAGAAAAGTTAAGGTAACCATCGGCAGTCAACTTTTTTTCGTAACTGTGTGGGCCAATGATTGTGTCGCCAATAAATCGACCCATACGTTTAGACCAAAACGCATTTGTGGTCCACGAATTGATGGATTTGCACTCATCACTCCGTATCACATTATTAAGAAAATTTGAGTTACACTGTAGTTGACTTATCACAAATGTATAGAAAGCCACCCGTCGAATATTATCTCCATCAGAATGAGGAACTTGGGCAATGTGGATTTTAAATGGCCAGTATTTAAGTTTTTTGAGTATACTCCAAACCTATTGACGTGATATGTCCAACTCTTTTGCTTTTGTTTCTAAAGCAACCTTTGCAAAAATGAATAATGTTCAATTTCGGTTGAAATATAAAACTAAACAGCATCACTATCAGAAAAAAAAGTGTATTAAAAAATGTGAAAATCCAATACGACGCCTATAAGAAAAAATAAGGTTGACTGTTGTTTTTCCGCTATCTTAGACGTCATGGTAAATGCAAGACTCCTCGGAAAAAAGTGCCTCAAGAATGTCTTTGTTTAAAATACGTAGTTTTATTCTTTTTTATTTCTAATATCTAGAACTAAAAACGGAAGATCAAATTTATTGAGATTAATGATCAGCATAAAAATGCGCAACTTTTCTCCCCGTGCTGCGGGTAAAAAAACGGGCACCCTGTTTATTACCCTGTGTAAAAAGTATTTGTAGTTTCTTGATGTTCAAATGAAAAAGATAAGATTAACGAAAGATCTAGCCAATAAACACTAAAAACAGTCCAAAGTATTTAATTCGGCGATATACTGACTCTTATATAGAGCTTAGCTCTTCCTAACTCCATAACATCTACAGGTGCGTTTTGGTTTGCAGAAATTACGCTGTCCAAATCAATTCACGTTCACAATCACGTCGATCTTCCTTAAACCATTTTGATCAACATTTGCTACATTATCCACACGATATTAGCAAAAAAAAATCAGCTTTCCTGATACCAATTGATCGGTAAACGAAAACGAGTTCCTTTTGTGAAGTCTGGGTGTTTATAAAGATGTTTAAAAGTTACATGATGGCATTAAATTGATCCAAATTTATCAATAATTTTCAATAATAAGCCTTACTTTACTAATTCTTTACTATAAACCTACTTTAAAACCAACACACCGGAAAAATTCAGGTGCACTGAAATAAAACTTTCAATCAAATTTCTTAACGAATTCTTGATGATATATTTATTCAAACCAATCCTACCCATATAGAAATGAGATAGACTAAAATATATATAACAAATATTAATTATTATATTAGTTACATGTTTCTCTATGAATGTATTTTATGTATTGATTGCTCAGACAAATTTATTCCCATCCAGTAGAGATTCAAGTGTCCTCCCACGACGCCTCTGAATCTAAGTAGTATTAAATCAAGACTTTATTTTTTCTCTCATTTAAAATAACACATTGTGTCGGCTTCTAGTAAACAATTCTCGGAATAGGCAAGGTGGCTGAGCTTCAGTTATTGGAATTAAAAGTTGTGGGTTTTCCGATGAAATTGAAGCCTTTCAACTACCAGCTGATTGTTTCTCGATTTTTGTTGAAACTTCATAAATACTCGTAAATTTGAGGATCGATGCCCATTATTATTCATTAATTGTGCGCGATGCATAAATTAGTATTAAAATACACCAAATATGTTAATAGCTTGCAATTAAGTAATATCTAAATGTAAGTTATTATTTATGGTAATATTTCGAGAACTGAAAAATTGATAATCAAATCAATAATAACAACAATTAACAACAATTTTCCAGGAGTTGATCCTATAGATACCTAATCAATTAGCAAATATTTATATTGAAGGTCAACAGAAATACTTTTCAGCTTGTGATTGTGTATCGTTCGTTTCGAAAAAGAACGTCAAATTTTTACAAACTGAAACGTGAAGAACTATTATTTTCAGTTAAAAAGGTACGCCGTCCTCTGTTTATAGAAGAGGTTTCTGCTCTGCCGTCTGTTATTTGATCCACAATTTGCACTTGGTAATAATGTCTTTAATAATATGTATAATTTCTTCACACATTATGATGGCAGGACTGTATAATAGCAAAGAAATATTAGCCGATTTGTATTTCTTCTTACTTTATAAATTTTCAGAAGCAATTTGATTCTGGTGTGTGATATAATAATAATAATAATAATAGAATAAAATAGCAAAATAAATTTTACTATTCAGCCTAAATCCTCTAATGTCTTAAAAAGACATAAATACTCTTTTCAGAGCTTATTTGCAAACTTTTTTTTAAGACATTAGAGGATTTAGGCTGAATAGTAAAATTTATTTTGCTATTTTATTCTATTAAAGTTTACCTCTATGGATTTCTGACTTCTTTGGATTTCATTTCTTTCAATAATAATAATGTTTATTTACAAAACAAAATTTAGATATAGGTACACTATATGGAATATTATAAAAAATGTACAATATAGTTATAGACTATCAGTCACACAAACGTTTAATAACAAACCAAACAGTTATTATTTGGTTCTGGAAACATTTAGTCATAAATATTAGTCAACTAATTCGTTTCTGTAACCCACTAATAGAGGGCACAACTTTCCATCTGGTGAATACAGGATGCAAAATAAAACCATTGATCATTGTGATCTATTTTTAATTATAGGAAACTACTTAGTCGGACAGGATGCAAATATTAACCAACCAACTCCGTGCGTCATTGGGTTACTGGTTATTTGCATTTCATCAGCACAGGTGCACTAGCTAAATAATTTGAACTTCCAAATCAATTTAAAAACAATAGAAGATAGTAACGTATTGTGAAGCTCTTTTTTGCCTAGCTGAGGCTGTTTGTAACTTAATACCTACAAACAGTACTTTAAATCTTTGTAACACTTTTTAAGACGGACTCTTGGGCGCCAGTTCCTTATTTTTAAAGTGCAAGGTATAGGAATCTCTGGGTCACCGGGGTGAGAACGCTAGCGGGGTAGCTAAACAGTGGAGAAGACGGTTCTTTCTGTCCAGGGGTCTGGGGGATGATTGTCGTTTTTAGCGGACTGGACAATTTCCCAAACAGGTTTAATACCGTGAATTTTAATATAACGTACAAATCTTTATTAAAAGTAATTGTCAGTTGTAAAACAAATTCGGTGGTACTTAAGGTGAAAAACGATTCGTGTGTCAAAAACTGTTAGATAATAGATATAAATATATATTCGGAAAGGGAATTTTAGGCTCCGTCTTACTCCTATACAAGGTGATTTATAATAGGAGGCGAAAAATGAATATTCATGCTCGAGATGAGAGATTGGATTCTAAGTAAAAAATGCGAAATAATTTTTTTTCCGATCGGCCTTTGTTTTGGAGGGTTGATATCTGAAAGAGGCGCGTAGCGCCGAGGGTTGATATTTGACAGCGCCGAGGTCAGATATAAACACGAGGCTGTAATGAAGACGACCAGCGAGGTATGTATACTATTTTATTCACAATTCGCTCAAAATTCTACAACAAAATGTTTGATTCTGGTCATTTGTGACTTAGAGAGTGTACTCCACCAAATTTGAAAGCTGCTGTACAAAAGACAACCAGAAGATTTATTGCCGCAAAGTGACGTTTAACTTGCCGGCAAAGTGACGTTTAACTAGCCGGTAAAGCTACTTTACCGGCTAGCTGGCTAGCTGGAAAAGAATAAGAGTTAACAAATGCCTGCCTCCCAACCTTTTATAAGCTGGCAATTGAAGCATTACATATATGATTGTGAATAATAGTACATTACATACCGAGCTGGGAGGTGCTTCATTACAGCCGAGGGTTGACATCTGACAGAGGCGCGTAGCGCCCAAAGCTGACAAGCCTTGCGTAGCGCCGAGGTCAGATGTAAACGCGAGGCTGTAATGAAAACGACCAGCGAGGTATGTATACTATTTTATTCACAATCATTGTATAATAACATAATATCAGCATACAATTTGTTTATTTAATTGAATAGATAGTGAATGAGAATTATTAAATTATGCAAAATAAGTAGGTAGGCTGCAGTGATAAAAGCTGAGCGTTGCTAGGTAACGAGCATTAAGGTTCTTCTGTCAAATAAATTAGGTTATTTCCACAAGTATTTATTATCAATAATTTCTGTTAAATTCGCTCAAAATTCTACAACAAAATGTTTGATTCTGATCATTATTTGTGACTTAGAAAGTATACTTCACCAAATTTTAAAGCTGCTGCACAAAAGACAACCAGAAGATTTGCTGCCGCAAAGTGTGACGTTTAACTTGCCGGAAAAGTGACGTTTAACTAGCCGGTAAAGCTTCTTTACCGGCTAGCTGGCTAGCTGGAAAAGAAGAGTGAACAAATGCCTGCCTCCCAACTTTTTATAAGCTGGCAATTGAAGCATTACATATATGATTGTGAATAAAATAGTATACATACCTCGCTGGTCGTCTTCGCTACGCGCCTGTCAGATATCAACCCTCGGCTGTAATGAAGTACCTCCCAGCTCGGTATGTAATGTACTATATTTAATCACTGTAACGGTTACACAGAAAGAAAGATTCATTTTTCGCCTCCTGGTATAAATCACCCTGTATATAGAAACATGATTTTATATTTTATAAAAACAAACATCATTTTCGTGCAAACCAGTAGTAATATTTAAAATTTACATACATTTTTTACTAATCTTTGATAGTCAATTAAAAAATAAAAAAATCTGCCATTTTGAATTGTTTTATAAAATTGGTTTTTCGGCCATAACTTTTTTTTGATGCTCAATTGTTTGTTTGTTAGCGGCATCGAATTCCTTGGTAAAAACTACATCAAGACCAACTTTTGAACCAAAAGTTTATCTTAAACACTACCGAGAAAATAGAGCATAACGCGTTAACAATAACTTCGATAAGAAAAATCGTAGATGGGCAATCGAAAATTCATTTTAAAGGGGAAAGGTAGTAGAGGCAGAATTTCATTTCCAACCAATGTTCTTTGGTTCAAATATCTACTAGATGATGCAACTTGTAGAAATGAGCTGAAGAAGATTTTATTTTCTATACGTAACCTCAAATATAAGCAAAGAAGCATTTTCTGGTCATTTATATTCTCAAAATTCTCTGTCTCTGAAAGTAGGTATATATTATAACATATTCCCATTGCCAGTGATATAATTAAATCTTTTATTGTTCCTGATTTTTGTCCACTTATACTTTTTCTCTCAATGATTTAAAGATAAAATACTCATGCTGTTACATGGAGCGCACTGATATATTTTGAGTCATTCCAACTGATCATTAGCTAAAATTCTAGTTAACACCCACGCCACGATGAGAGCAACTTAAGTAAATAATTATTTCATTTAACAACATTCCATTAAGGTGCGATTATATATCATGTACTAATATTGAACTCTGAGAGGAAAGATCCAAACCCTTTGACATTGAAATAAATATACAATGAATATTTAAAATGACAAAGTTTATTTGTGAGTAAGAAGGCGCCGCATAGTGGGCGCCTTCTTACCCATTCGATTTAAAAAATATACAGACTATTCCATAATTTCGAGCTTTAAAAGTCAAGTAGACACAATTTCAGACAAAACTATTATGGTGGTTTATAAATGAGTTGCCGATTGGTTTCATCGAAATAATTACTATAAACAAATCCAAATTTTTTAAATGTATTTTCACAAACGACAAGCCTATTAAACTGCTCGAGTCCTGAGGGTGTTGTTAAATTTTGTTTTAATTTCTCATTTGTTGCTTGTTTTTATTTTTCTACTTCAATATACACTTGCAACTTCGCATGCTTATGATTACGATAGGCAGTATATCAAGATTTGGCACTTAACGTTGTACCATGACTTAATAATATAAATGATGCTTACGAAAATTTTCATGATATATTTTTGTATTATTTCAACACATATTTTCCATTACGAAAGTTCTATAAAAACAACAGCATCTGTGACAAAAGGTGGGTAAATAATGATGTAAAAGTGTCAAGTATTAAGTTGAAGGACCTTCATAATTTAAAAAATGCATATCCCGAACTTACTCCTCTATATAAAGCTGCTAAAATAGATCATACTATACTAGTTAAAGAAACTAAAAAGCAATTCTATCAAAATAAAATCATAAACTCGGAAAATCCCGCCAAGGCGGCATGGACTGTTGTTTCCGAAATGTCTAATAGAGCTAAAAATTTTAAAAACATAAACTTAAAAACTAATGATGGCTCTTGCCTTGATCCGTCATTGGTGGCTTCTTCATTCAATGATTATTTTATCAATGCACCTCATGAGGTAATCCGTCAAATACCAGTTAATAACAGCAAAAATAGTACATATGAGCAATATATTCCCAATAAACAGCATTCTTTCTATATTGAGCCATTTGGTGGTGATGAAATATTAACCTTATTAAATAATAAGCTTAAAAATAAAAAGTCAGCAGGTCCTGACGAAATACCAGTCTTCATAATAAAGAAAGTAATTTCTTTAATCGTAATGCCTCTTATGTACGTAATAAATTTATCTTTTGTGACAGGAACTTTTCCACAACGACTAAAAACAGGTAAAGTGGTACCTATTTTTAAAAAACATGACCCTCAGGACATAGATAACTATAGACCAGTTACGGTTCCGTCGGGATTTTCTAAAATTTTTGAATACTGTTATCAAAATCGATTAATAAGGTTCTTAAATAAATATGATATTCTTACACAAAATCAACATGGGTTTCGTGCAGGTATGTCTACTCATACAGCAATGTATTCATTCTATGAAAAGCTCATTGAATATGTTGAGGGTGGCGAGTGTCCTGTGGGAATCTTTTGTGACTTGAGCAGAGCATTTGACTGTGTCAATCATGATAAACTGTTGTCAAAACTCTACTCTTATGGTATAAGAGGAGTAGCATTGGATTGGGTATCTTCATTTCTAAAAAATCGAACCCAATATGTCAGTATTACACACTCATCAAATGGCGTTGTAAATAAAATCTGTTCAGAGTGTAGGAGCATTGATATGGGTGTCCCACAGGGTTCAATATTGGGGCCTATTTTATTTCTATTGTATACTAATGAACTTGACACTTTGACCGCTGATGCATCTTTTGTTATGTATGCTGACGATAAATCTTTACTTTTGTCCGATAAATCAGATAATATGTTGGAAGATAAATGTAATACTGTTTTAAGTAATATTGGTAGTTGGTATTATGATCATTCATTATACTTCAATCCTCAAAAAACACAATACATCAGATTTCACAATAGGCAGAAAAGTTGTGCTAAGTTAAATATAAAAATTAATAATGACTACCTATCTAATAAAGAAACAAATATCAAGTTTCTTGGCATATAATAATAGATGAATGTTTGAATTGGAAGGAACATTGTAATCACTTAATATTAAAATTAAATTCACTTTGCTATCTATTTAGGAATTTGAAATCAGTTCTCTTAACTGACCAACTTATAAGTGTATATCATGCTCAAGTAAGTTCTAGACTTAGATATGGTGTATGTTTCTGGGGTAATTCCGCTCTTATCTAGCACCGGACGTATTTATAGTTCAAAAACGGATATTGAGATGTATTGCTGGAATTCCAAGTGACCGTACATGCAGGAATCTGTTTAAAGAATATGGCATAATGACGCTGGTGGGGGTTTTTATTTATGAATTATGTATTTATGTTTTTAGTAATAAAAAAAAGTTTATCATAAATAAAAACTATAATAATATCAATACACGCAATAATAGTGATTTTCATGTACCTTTCTATAAGTATAAAATATCAATGAACTCGCCTGCTTGTATTGGTCTTAATACCTACAATCGATTACCTGATTATTTAAAGAAAATAACTAAGATGAATTGTTTTAAAAAATATTTAAAGATGTATTTGTTAGACAAATCGTACTATACCATGAATGATTTTTATATCTTAGGTTTTATTTATGTATTTTATTTATGTATTTGTATGTGACGATTCCTATACATGTAATATGTCTTAAAGGAAAAAAAATAAATGTTTATTATAATGTTGTAATTTTTTCATGTATGCATAATTCCATACTCAATGGTATTTCATCGAAGTGTGAAGTTAGTGATGAATTATTTGTGTCAAAATAAGTAACATGTCATGAATACGTGGGACACAAATTTCAAGGAAAAAAAAGGTTAGGGGAGCAAAATGATTTTTATTGTAGTATATAATTTACCTTGATCTTCGTCGTCCGTATCATCTTCATATTCCTTGCACTCTACATTCAGGGGACTGCTGGATCTTCCCGTAACACTATGGCGAAGATGGGCAATATATTTGGCAAGAATTGTACCTAAAAGGATAAACAACAGTAAATTAGTTCGCTAGAAGAGCAGCAGAGCAACTAAAATATTACATTTTTCTGCTTTATGCAGAACGAATCGGTTTGTCTATAAGTATCGGTAACACTGGAAAATAATGGGGGTTCGCTACATAACCTTACTTCCTAGGAATTTCTAAACTTTAAATTTTTCCTTATAAATTCAGATAGAAATATGTTAATTTCCAAATTTAATACATTATACACTTACACAGGATATTTTTCCCTGCTCTGATGTTTTTGGTCCTTCCAGACTTATACAAGTCTGACAATGAATTGAAATTGTTGAAGGTTTTGTTAAGTTTTCTTACTTTTTATCTGATTTTACTTACTAGATATTGAACCAACTATCTGATGTAGGTTGTTTAACAAAAGTAAAACCAAGAAATACATCAAATTTATTAATTGGGAACAGCTAGATCAAAAAAATTTTCGTTTTCGTTAACGCAGGCACATGAAAGAAATTAAATTTTCAAGCACTACTGAATAGATACATATCCGTACATATTTTGATACGCCGAAATTGAATCCGGAATCAGATTTGCCCCATCGTGTGAGAATTTTTGTCCTCACCTTAAAATTGCACATTTCTTTAAGTTTCGATTGCATTGTTAATTGAAACCGTTGAAAACCACCTAAACCTAATGCATTTTGAGCCGCTGAATTTGAATCTGACTTCATAATTACTCCATTGGATTAGGATTCTAATTTAACGTTGATGATTCTTCAAGAAATTGAGCGAATTTAAATTCTTTTGAGATGATTTGACCTTCCAATAAGAGTAAAGCAAAGCAGCTTAATTCAATCAAATTTTTAAAAAAATTTGATGAAAATTTCCGTAAAAAGTTTCTGCAGTACGTCATAACTTATGCTAGTTCACTATTTATTTATGCTTATAGCAATGCAAAAATTAATTCCAATTTTTCTGTTGTAACACATTCCTTTACATTAAAAAAAAAACATGCATGGGCATTCTCTTTCTTTTTTTCTATAACTGTAGGAATTCAATGAATAAGATCTCTAGCTGATATAACATCTTAAATAAGGCAAAGAATTAATTCTCAAAATTTCTTGCCTCAACGGAATAAAACCATGTTATGAATTTCAAAGACGAAGGCGCAAAGTTTGATTTTTCCCCTTGAGAACATGGATCTCGAAGAAGAAGAAATTAATAATGATAAAAAAGAAGTGATTAATAGTGATCAAAACGATAGTGAAAATGAAGACACTGATGTTGAGTTTTTTCAATAAGCAAAAAGATAAAAGTTTCACACGAAAATAATTTACCGAATACAGAAAAAAAGAACAAGAGGTTCAAAAATATTTTTGTCGATATGACTAATCTCAGTGGTACCTATATTGTACAGACATTAATGGAATGATGAATGAACCCAAACCAGGAATTTAGAATAACAGTGAGCGGAGATTCTTCACAGACTCTACTAAAAGAAGCGTAAAGGCAGTATTAGTTCACTGCACAAATAAGTACTCATCTATTTGGATAGCACACTCAACGGTGTTAAAAGAGGGGTTTAATAATGTGGAAATAACTTCAGAGAAAATAAAATACGAATAACATAAATGGCAAATCTGGGGGAATAGAAACATTTTTGAGATAACAATCAGGATTTACTAAGTATCCTTAAATTTTTATAATGAAGTAATTTGGAGGCAAATGTTTCAACTACTTAGAGGAAATGTTTCCTAACGTGTCTGATACAAAATTAAATCGTACGAAGTTAAGGGATAATATTTTCGTCACCTAAATCAGCGAAATTGAAAAAAACAGCATCATTCAGTTTTAAAAGTGTCGTTGAAAATCGGAAAAGTCCAGATTACATGAAGGTAAGCAACCAAACTGGATGAAAATTTTTTGAAATGCTTGATTAATTTGAAATTGAAATTAAAATAAGAAATATCTTGGATTCTCATATTGATTACAGCCTAGAAAACCTTATGGGCTATGTGAGGAGCGTACACCGAGAAAAAAGGTGACTAGCTACAATTAAAATTTTAATATTGGCAAGTAAAAAGTTCATCAGTATATGGGACTACTCCACCACTTCTTTGGTACAAGTAAACTAGCAATCCTGACACAACAACAACACAACAACATGAAAATGCCTCAAGAGAGAAGTACCATTATTTATTATTTTAGACAAAATGTTTATAAAACAAAGTTGTTTATAATCCAAAATAAAGCCTAAATACAAATTTTGAAGTCTAAATTTTGAATTGTATGTTCTTATTGTGTTTATCTTTTTAAGTAGAATTTGTGAAAATTCAAATTAAAAAACATTGTAAGTTCCACAAGTGATGCACAACACCTTACCGGGTACGCACACTGGAACAAATGAACCGCGAGAACCGCATCATCGGGCAAAGAGAAAGTCCCGAAGCGATTGTTATCTCGCGAAAATAGCCGAAGACGTTTTTTTTTCTTTCAAGTTTAATTATTTTTAGTCACTGAATGCTTAATGCTAGGAAATTGTCTACTAACAGAAAAGATTTGCCTGCTTACTGCTAGTAAAAAAAATTCATATGCACTATTTAATTACCACAAAGACATCAATGTCCGTGCATAAAACAACTGATGATTACTGAGAAGTAAACTATTAATGCAAGTGTTCATTGTATATCGGGGTTATTTAACTACTTATTAAGGATTATTTGCTTCATGTCAAAACTTCTGTTTTATTTATTACAAGTACTATGCAATATTATTAGAGAACAAACTAGGCATTTGTCTTAATGAAAATTGTGTAAGGATCACTGTTTACTTGGAACGTTTTTCTCGGTGTAGAAAAGATTTCATCAAGATATGATATCAAGAGATGTGGGATGAAAGTAATCGCTGACTACCATTGGATGCTAAAAAGAAATAGACTAGAAATAGGCAAATAAGAATGAGAATGCCGCTCCGTAGGTCTTTCAAATTTAAAAATGTGCGTTACAAGAGGAAAAATTAAGTAGCTTTTGCAACTTGCTTTTGCTATCACAAGATACGATGAACTGCAGAAATTGCAGAACTCATCAAGTTGAGGACTGTTCTTTGACGTTTGATGAAAATACTGACGTGGTGGAACACTGACCTCGGGTTTGGAATTAGCCCATAAAACTACATAAAACAATTTGCTTTGCTCTACTTTTATTGAAAGGTCAATCGTTAGATCCTTAGATGTTAGATTAATATCATGACCTGATAGAGGAAATCTGATTCGAATTCAGTGGCTCCAACATTTTAAAAAATCCAACCGTGCGTCTAAAGAAATATAATTTTAAGGTTAGGAAAAAATTCTGACCTGAAAAAGTTAACCTCACGTCAGATTCGAATTCAACAACTTTATATACATAAATTTATGCAGTATCGTTATCGCTCTATAAATACAGAAAAAGGAAAACATATTAAAGTACAGTCCATGTTTTAAAATATGTTACGGCCCATACCAGAACCAGAATTTACTCCACGCTTAAGATTTACCAAACGTCAAAAATTTTAAGGTTGACTCTAGCGAGTAAACACAAATTACAGACTAGAATACACTGACTGCGGTGTCATATCACAACGATGGACTTATTCGGAAATTATAAACATTGTAAATTGCCTACCTGATCTAGGACATCCAGCCCTAGTTTCGAATTCGGTTCTACTTAAATTGCAAATCTCAATCCCAGTCCCGGGAAACTTTTCTGGATCTGGTTTCGGTTGAAGAGAGAACTTTCGGGAACTCCATTCCAACCAAGATTTGATGTGAGAGCTGGTCCATTCGAGAGGATCTGCAATAAGAAAGAAATAACAGAATTAGGCTAATTGCGAAAATCGTTAGTAACATTTGGAATTACGTAATAAACTATCATTTCAGTTGTTTCTTTACGTCATATCCAGTTTATTCATTTTTTTTGTATTCATTGTATACATTTAGATATATATACCTACACGCTTTGGGGTTTTGGTTTAGAAGAAAAACCCCATACCATACACTTTAAAATGGAATCTAGGTGTTCATTTAAAAATTTACTAGATTCACAACTATCCAAATGCTACTAAATTTGTAATCTTATTTCCAACAAATTTTGCATTTTTATATGAACGTAAATCATTAATGACATTATCGGTTCCAAGAGAGACCCTCAGGACATGCCCATAGGCATTAGTTGGTCTCTCTGAAGAGCCAGATAATGGCGAAAGAACATGTACATCTTCTTGGGGACATCGTTTTTGGTTGGTATCCATAATAAATGAATTTTGTGGTAAGTTAAAAAAAAAAAAATTTTTTTTCAATCATTTATTTTTAGAAGTTTTGAATTTTGTAATTTTTAATCCAATTTTTATCATGCATTAAAGAAGACTCAATAAACTTAATAATTGTATGTTTAGAGATGAAACATCAATGTGAGTATATCAAATTGGATAGGTTTTTGTTATTATGCTTGTGTAAAGCCTAAATAAAGTCATTTATAAATAGTGTTAAACTCAATCATCGATTATCGAGGTTATCTTAAACTTTAGTACGTAGTTGAGATAAATTACACCCTAACGCACACTGTTTTATAAGATCACACGATCCCGATGAAACTGGGTTGAGATATGCAAAAAGAAGCAACGAAAACTTAATTTATAATGGACTTATATGCCACAACGTTTAAACCGATAATTATGAGTAATTCCAAAGGTATGCAGGGGACGAGGAATGCGGCTGGCAAACATGAATGAATTACTACCGGATAGGTCACTCACTACTGGGAATCTTCGGAAACGGAGAGAGTTTGAGATTTCATTACGATAACGGACTAAGAAGATCTCGGTATGTTAAGGTGGGATTTAAATTACATAAGCATGTAAAAACTTTAGTATTAGACAGTAACACATTAGTCTGATAATGTTGTTTATTTTTACCTTCTTATATAATGAATGAATATAAAGGATTTATTCCAAAATAGCGGATTTATTTATTTTAATTTTCAATAAATTCTATTATCTTTATCAGAACACTAGTCTAATATCTTGTAGGTGTAGTACTTAGGTATCTAGATTTAGTGCAATAATATGTTGCGATTGATACATTTTCTACCATATTAGTTATTTTAGGAATTTAAATTTTAGAAGCAAAACTGTTTCATTTACCATATTTCACTTTAATTATTGTGTCTGTAATTATCAGTATAACCCCTGTTAATCTTTTTTTTTTTTTTTTTTAATCACTTATTTAACGTCGGCCTATTTCCGCTACGGAGGCCAATCACCGACGCCAGGAGACGAGCAACCCCCAACCTGGAAATTTTGCCGAACCTCTTATCTTACTAAGAGTAGGGATTTTTTACTTGCCTAACATTTAATAGACAAGGGACCGACTGCTTTACATCCCCTCCGAAGGATGGTATATCCTCAATACACCTCTCGCCTACAGTTGTATTGCTTCTGCGATATAGCTGATATACAAGCCGCTAGAAGTAGGGAAGCGAGACCGCGTCTTTCCATGGATAGTCCCCATCCATGTACTACACGCGGTAAATGTTGCTTTACTTCTAATATCGCTATGAAGTGAGTGAAGTCAGTCCTCCGCTCGCTGCCCCAACCCTGTTAATCTAAATATAATAAACCAATCAATGAAATCAGCCGATTTGCCATGTACGGAATACAAATAAATGAAGTTTTTTATACCTGTAAAATGTGTGATAGATTTTAAATGAATTTCCAAAATTTACTGATGGATTTGGTATAAACAAGGGTATAACCGATGAAGCAATCGATGTGATCAATTCGAAAGATATAAGATTTTTAACCAATTGTGAAAAAAGTATCTGTTTACTTAACTACTTATCAAATAAATTATCTTGGTTCTGTTTGTTACCCAACAAAGAATTCAGTTTCACGTAAAATAGGAGACAGCAATAATTAATCAAGATGATATGACATAGGTATACAAGTGGAGATAGAGCAGTTTCACTTATCCTTGAAAAGTACAATCACGGAGCCTTGGAGGCTATTAGGTATCTTTATTGGTTGGAGAGCTCCATTCTCCAGCACAATTTTGCCAAATCTCTTTACAAGTCGTAGCCCTTGTACAAAATACTGAACGTTCATTCATGTGGTCCGCGAGATCACTTTTTAGTTTTATCACTTCAGCTAAAGAGAAATAGGAGGATGGATGAGAATTTGTTGGACTTAAGACAGTAATGAAATTTGTAAACTAAGTCCAAATAGAAATTGGGGGAAATACAGTTTCTAGGGTATACATTGGTATTTGGACATCGTAGCTCTGCTTGAGATGCAGAGAGTGCCAATACTTCTTATTGATATATATACATTGATAAACATATTTGAACTGAATGGGGCATCACAAAAATTGGACAATTCTTGAATGATCAAATATCCTCTTTCTTATCGAAGTGGTAGTTTCATATTTTGTCAAGGAATTATGTTTATTTCCATAACTGAATAGTTATTGGTGCTATAAATTACATGATCAGCGAATTTTACATTCATCTTGTAGTGAATCCTTCATTTAATTCTGAGGCACAGTCGCCGAAAATTTTTCTTTGTGGATAAGAATAAACCGTTTTTCCGAATCTATGTAGTTTTGAATAAGTTAGAAAAATAGTGTATTGTACGGCGGAACTGGCCAGCGAAATCTCTGGGCATGAAGCCAATTTATTAAGTCTGGGGTAACATTTTAAGTAGAATTACGATCATCTGGAATCAACATCATCATGTAGATTGTAGATACATATGGAATAACCTACAGTAATTCCATAAATGTATCTTCAATCTGATAATTTAGATCAAATTGGAGTTTTCAGTTTGAGACGTAGTGGAGCAAAATCGACCTAAGAATATGTCGTTTATTTTTTGTTGCGTAGAACCAGATAAAACTCTGTAGATTTTGTTGAGTAGGTTATTTGGGACCTGTAATGGGCAATTACGATATTTTTCTGTGGTGAAGATATTTTTTATTTCGAAAAAACTTCAGAAATTGACTATTTCGAAAAGTCGTGTTTTTTTAAATTTACATCCCCATATCTTCAAATCCAATTGCGCTATCGATCTGATTTTTTTTTTTTAAATTCAAGTACACACCCAAGCGCTTCCAATGGTGTTTCTGTTTCTATCGATTTTTGTTTATTATTTTCTTTAAATAACAATGAAGTTGTTATTTCGCTAAGAATGCACTCATATTTTCACTAATTCACAAACTTTTTTATTTTTGTAAATTTTCATATACATGCAGTGAAGCAATTGAAGCCAAGATATGGGAGAAGTTTTTGAAAAAAAAATTTTTCATCTAGGACTTTTTACTTTTTTATTTATAAATATCTTTGTGACGGGGCGCGTCACTACCGGTACCTAGACTGCGACCGCACTAGCTCTAAACATGATAATATGGTTGTGCTGTCGTAATATAATAGTGAATTCATGTACATACACCGTGGATATTGTTGTGTGTGATATAGTTTTCTGATGTTATTTTTAATATTTATTATTTATTTATAATGGAGTGTATTATACAGCATGTGTAAAAACATGACCATAACTTTTAAAATATTGATTAAATAAAAAAACCCTTGGATGGGTCGATTTTTATTTTCAATTACGCATCTTTTGGTGCGATTTATAATTTCTAGTTTTACACACCCCCTCCCCCAGCCACCTCAACTTAGTTTTTTCAAATAGCAACCCACCCTCTGTGATACCCCAAAAGAAAGGTATTTTAATAGACTATTCAACGCTGTAAAGAAATCCGATATCCGTCTATGCAATTGGCCTCCCAAACGCATGAAATACATTTTTTTCTAAGAAAAAGGAAAGATTAGTAAAACTTCATTACTGAAAAAAATTAACAAATTATCTAATAAGATGTTCAAACTGAGCTCCGTTAACAGCTAGGCACTGTACAAGTCGCTGTTCAAAGTTTTGTAAACAGTTTTCGAATGCCGTTTGGGGTATTCGACCAATTTCCGCCCGTATTCTATCCTTTAGATCCTCCAAATTATTTGGTCTATTGTTATAGACGCAATCCTTTAAATGACCCCATAAAAAAAGTCGAGTGGTGTCAGGTCCGGAGATCTGGCTGGCCATTCGATTGACCCTCTTCTGCCTATCCATCGGCCCGGAAACACTTCATTCAGATACTGAAACACCATTGGAAGCGCTTGGGTGTGTACTTGAATTTAAAAAAAAAATCAGATCGATAGCGCAATTAGATTTGAAGATATGGGGATGTAAATTTAAAAAAACACGACTTTTCGAAATAGTCAAATTTTTTCGAAATAAAAAATATCTTTACCACAGAAAAATATCGTAAATAGCCATTTCTCATGTAAAATTGATTACTTTATAAAACCTATAAGGTCTGATCGCAAAAAATTTTTTCTC